>JAWWNH010000207.1:3600000-4200000 GCA_034641385.1 Darevskia mixta
TCCTAGGATTTTGAAGCATGTTTTGGGCAGCTGCAGGGTAACAAAAAAGTGCAAATTTGAGGGGGTAGGAAGAGAAGATATGTCCCACATTTGTAGCTCAAGGTTACTTTTCAACAATAAAGAAATCATAGAATCATAGAGTTGGAAGAGACCACAAGGGCCATCCAGTCCAACCCCCTGCCAAGCAGGAAACACCCTCAAAGCATTCCTGACAGGTGGCTGTCAAGCCTCTGCTTAAAGACCTCCAAAGAAGGAGACTCCACCACACTCCTTGGCAGCAAATTCCACTGTCAAACAGCTCTTACTGTCAGGAAGTTCTTTCTAATGTTTAGGTGAAATCTTCTTTCTTGTAGTTTGAATCCATTGCTCCGTGCCCTCTTCTCAGGAGCAGCAGAAAACAACTTTTCTCCTTCCTCTATATGACATCCTTTTATATATTTGAACATGTTCCAGATTGGATTCAGAAAACTAACTGATGTGGCTGGGATGACTCGGAAAGGGATGTCAAAACTCCGCCCCCTCTGTCAGATCGCAGTTGGTTCCCGGCTGCCCGGCCGCAATGCTGCCCACCAGGAAAGGTGATGAGCGGACTTACCAAGCCCTGTTGACACAGACAACTGTCTCTGCATGACCCCCATTAGGCTCTAAAGTGATGACTGGAGGGGGCAGGTAATACTGATATATGGGCTAGACTGGTGCCCAGTTGCTGACCCCAACCCTGCAACCAATTACCGTATGGGCCTGAATATAAGCCTTACCACCCCACCCCAAATTCCAACCGTGAAAAGTCAAAGTGCGGCTTAAATTCGCGACCTTACAAAAATGGGCTTTTACGATATCGCTGCTGAAACAGACATACGGTAAAACGAAATGGGTGTGAGTGCCTGCTGAAATTTAAGTGAGCGGCTTATATTCGGGTATTGTCTTTTTTTCCTCCCCTTGAATTTTAAAGGTGTGGCTTATATTTGGGCCAATATGGTAAGTTTACACACAAACACCACGCCTGCTCCCTTTTAAAATTTTCATTTAGTCATTTAAGTGCCCTAACAGTGCCATTGGACTCCTGGCCTGTCTTTTATATGAGTTTTATATGAGCAGCATCACAGACTCTAATCAAACCATATCACATATCAATACTGTTCTGCAGGAGACTGCAATGGAAAGGCAGATAATTGTTTTCTGCAAAGGACCATCAACGTTACGGTCAGTCCGCTATGATCAACTTTCCTTGCGTCACATTCCAAAGTGACGGTATTGCTTTTGAAAGGTTCATAATTTGAGGCCCTGGGGAAAAGAAGGTAATGTTGTTGATCAAAAGAACAGCTATGCATGGATGACAGCAGTGTGGCAGAAACGGGCTGGCTTTCAAATAAAATAAGCAGGTGCATTTATCTGGTCATTCTTTCATTAAAGTGGCACCCCGCTGGTCAATTTGGATTTTGCCTTGCTGTGTTTCTTGTCTTAGAAAGGCTCGTTCATGCTGCTTCCTTTTGATAACGTCAAAACGGCCGCTTCTGTCCTGCAGAAAGAACAGAACCAGACAGGCTTGTGACAAGTGCCTTCATGTTGTGAATCAGCAATACCACAATGGCCAAGAGAGCTCTAGGTTCAAACGACTGCACGGTCCTGGTGAGTTGTATTTTGGGTAGCCTGAAGTGAGTGGTTGTCACTCAACATATAAAAATGGAAAGTCTTCTGGGAAAAGTGAAAGGCAAAACAATTAAGCATGGCAGGAACCTCTGATTCAAAACCTGCTTGTCTAATTGGGCTTTCTGTGTCCATCTTCCAAAGTGGTTGCCTGCTCTTGATAGGGTTATACTTCCTCTGAAGGAGCATTCATAGCTTGGGGGTCCTCCTGGATCCTTTGCTGTCGCTCAAGGCTCAGGTGGCCTCAGTGGCCCAGAGTGCCTTCCATCAGCTACGCCCCTATCTGGACAGGGACAGCCTAACTACTGTTGTCTATGTTCTGGCAACCTCAAGGTTAGATGACTGTAATGCGTTATGCGTAGGGCTGCCTCTGAAGACGGTTCGAAAACTTCAGCTAGTGCAGAATTCAGCGGCCAGGTTGCTCACCGGAGCAAGATGGTTTGAGCATATTACACCAATCCTGGTCCGACTGCACTGGCTACCAATCAGTTTCTGGGCCCAATTCAAAGTGCTGGTTTTGACCTATAAAGCCTTAAACGGCTCAGGATCGCAATGGCTCAAAGACTGCCTCTTTCCATATGAACCTACCCGGACCCCGAGATCATCTTCTGAGGCCCTCCTTCATGTGCCTCCTTCTTGAGAGCTTCGTAGGGTGGCAACACGCGAACAGGCCTTCTCTGCAGTGGCTCCCCATCTGTGGAATGCTCTCCCCAGGCAAGTTCACCTGGCGCCTTCATTATACACCTTTAGGCACCAGGCAAAAATGTTCCTTTTTAACCAGGCCTTTGGTTTATCCGATTTACACCCTATGCCCTTTTAAAATGTGTTGCCGTTTTTTGTGGGGTGGGGGCTATTGTGTTGGTTTTTTAAAAAAAATTCTAGGTTTTTTGTGTTTTTTTATCTTGATTTTATTCTGTGAACCACCCTGCGACCCCCCGGTATAGGGCGGTATATATATTCAATAAACAACAACAACAACAACAACAACAACAACAACAACTCATACTTCTCTCCCTGCCATATAAATATACAATCTTTGAATTTTTTTTGCATAGTGCTGTAAGCATCTTGGCTGCAATTCTAAGTGCACTTACCTAGTACAGTGGTACCTCAGGTTATAGATGCTTCAGGCTACAGGCGCTTCAGGTTACAGACTCCACTAACACAGAAATAGTACCTCGGGTTAAGAACTTTGCTTCAGGATGATAACAGAAATTGCGCCGCGGCACGGCGGCAGCAGGAGGCCCCATTAGCTAAAGTGGTACCTCAGGTTAAGAACAGCTTCAGGTTAAGAACGGACCTCCAGAACGAATTAAGTTCTTAACCCGAGGTACCACGGTAGTAAGTTTATGGGAGCAGACATGCACAGATTGGATGTGTACATGTGTTTGGCTAGCATGTGTTCAGTGACTGTTGTTTACATGGTGGGCTCATGTCATCTATGGACAGAGATTCCATGCAGCTTGCTGTCCGACTTCAATTGGATTTCCATTTCTTTCATTTGGAACAGCTTTCACACTGTGTTAAATGGCAATCTGCAATGAACCAGTAAGAAAGCATTTGGCTGCTGTGATGGAATAGCCAGCTGGTCCTGTCAACATGATAATATATTTTTTTTTATAATAACCACACCATATGTTGTATTTATCTCTGCTAATGTAGATATGCATGGCATGGGGCTATGAATCACTCCACTATGTGATGTATGATGGGCACCACGCACCAGTTTTTCAGATAACAATATATACTTTCAGCAGCTGAAGCAGCAAGTGTCATGTGATAAAACACCCTGCAGTACACTTAGTGCAGGCATCACTTTAGAAATCTGAGCTGAAACTAAATTGGTCCAAAGAGCTTCCTTTCTAACCTTGAATGCCAAGTATTCTCCACATATACCCGCAGAGCTCATATATTCATTGAATATTGAACATCTATATTTGACACTCAACAATAGTTCATGCCAGTGTCTGAGATTCGACAGTTAATCCCTTTGCAATTCTTGATGCACTCTTATTTGGTTTTTGGTAGTGTTGAAAGCTGACATGCAATGGCTTATTGCACCAGCTTTTCACATTTTCTATCTACCCCAGAACATAACTTCTGTACTGACATCTGACTCTATGTTCGTCATAAAATTGCTGCATTCAAATAGGATGGGGGGAAACCTAGGTGAGACTTAGGCTCAGATGCTCCCCTTTCTCCTCTCTTCTTCTGGAAGGCCACGAGGAGATTAAAAGGCTAGCTTTGAGCCTTGTCACAGTCCATTGTGAACTGAGAATATGTTGACAAATACACCCAACATTTCAAGGAAAATTATTATATATTTTATTTAATGAAAATTATATACTGCTTGTTTGTAGAAAAAGACCTCAAAGTGGTCAGGACTAATATTATTGGTCCCCAAGCTACCTCACAACAATTCCTTTCATTGATGAACCCTCAATTGATGAGCCAAGGATTCCCTAGAAAATGATTTCACTTCATTGAGTCTCCTGAGAAAGCAAATCCCACAATTTTTCAGCATGGGACTTGTGTTCATTGTATACTGAGAAATAGGAAATGCGAGGTTCTGGAGAGAAACTGGAATTTATGACTGTATTAATTTCTCAACCAGGGTTGAAAGCCAGAGGCTGGTGGGGATATTTTGTTCTTCATAATAGTAGCCCTACTATTAACTTCAGTTGAATTTAAATAAGACCAAGGCATTTAACATCCAGCTGAAATAGAAATATCCCAAGTTTGGCATTCTTCTATATATATAAAAATGTTCCCATTGCGTGTTTGTCCGAAACACCCTTGCTGCGTAACCGCTGGACCAAATCGCATCAAATTAGGACACAGCGTTCCATTACCGTGGCATACTAATCTGGAATAATAAAAATTCATAAAAAACCACACCTGTCATACCTAAAATAAAGTTTAAACACAAAAAAACCCGCCGCAGGCATTAGATGTCATCAGAAAAACAGCGCCCTCTAGCGGCGGCTATACTGGTACTACAGCTACAAAAGCAAAACAATGGCGCAGCTTTTATACATCACAGCAAAACCTCAGAGCTCCGTCGGCCATTTGCAAGCTCACAAACCGGTAATTGAAAATGGGGCTGGGGACAGAGAAGGGGCAGACGGAAGTTGAACAGGGGAACTTCTTCAGTTTCACAAAGCCGTGAAAGTTAGGCCGGCACTGTCACCACAGCCCGGGTCTTCACCGTTAACACCATCAAATGCAGGCCCAGCCCAACCACCGCCCAGGCCCCTGAGCCACCCCGCCACCGTGAAAGGCAGGTCTTCTCCACAGCCACTCACAACGACGCTGTCAGAAACAGCCTGGGCCGCCTGCTGACCACTTCCCCACCACAGCTGCCATGAAAGGCAGGCAGGGCCCCACAGCCGCTGCCGGCCCTCTCCTCTCCTACCACCACCCACAGACACAGCCATCAACACCACAGCATTCACACACATAGCCACAGCAAGGCGTGGCCGGGTCAGCTAGTTCATCATAAAGATGCAATCCTATGCAACTTTAGTTATGAGTAGTCTCCATGGACTTTAGTGGGACTTCATGGGTGTGGTTTGGAACCATGTCTTTCAGAAGCATACAATTTCTAGCTCCAAATGAGGTGGTAGCCGGAAGTTTCATATTTTGCGTTGAGCTCCCCAAAATGCCAGGGCTGCCTTTGAAACAGGGCACAGCTCTCAGTACCATTCAATGGACCGTCTAAACAATTTCTCTGAAAATGTGAGTTTCTGCTTCCAGCAAGAAACCACCAAAGCCTCATTGCAAACATGTTGAAACAGGCAAAAAGCCTCACGGAAAATATGGTCACGACTTTCCAATGAGCTGGAACCAGGCACTTCTCTGGAGATTATGCACTGAAGCTTTACATACATAAATATTTCCTGACCCGAAAGCTCAGTAAACAAGTTTTTAGCAACGCTAGTTTTCATATCATAGTTTTAAAAGATACGAACCATGAAGGCTGACAGACGGGCTGCAGTCCAATGCACATTGAAGCACATTTGAATACCACCCAAGTTGAAAGTGCCATGATTCAACATTTACAATTATAAAGCATCTCAGAGATTAACAATTAAAAGTATTGTGATGGGCTGGGGAAGAGAAGGAGAAATGGAGCATATTTAATCCAAACAAGCACTGGTAACATAATACACTGTCATGTTCTCAGGCTCAGGCTGCCAAAGGCAGACCTACTAATATTGTAATATAGCTCTATGCGCATGCTATGGTTGTCATGATTTCCTGGATCACCCTCATCACAACAGAGGAGGGTGGGAACCTGTGAAAGTTTCCTTCTTTGGAGATCACTCGTAGTCGAGTAAGATTGTCTTCCATAAACACGGTATTAAAAGTGAATCCGTAAGTGACTGTGGAAGCCAATTCTGGATCCACACGTCCTTCCACACAGTGGGGACATAGGTTTCTGGGCGGGAATTGATTATGGTGAGGGTTTGCCAAGCGTGCCTTCCTCTTAGCATGTTTCTCTCTTTCGTCCTGAGTTCGAGTGTCTTTAAACCCCATGACACCTTTGGTAAAGGCTGTTCTCCAACTGGAGCGCTCGCAGGCCAGTGTTTCCCAGTTGGCAGTGTTTATACTACTGTACATTTTCTTAGATTTGCCTTGAGACAGTCTTTAAACCTCTTTTGTTGATCACCAGCATTACGTTTTCCATTTTTAAGTTCGGAATAGAGTAGTTGCTTTGGAAGACGATCATCTGGCATCCACACAACATGACCAGTCCAACAAAGTTGATGTTGAAGAATCATTGCTTTAACACTGGTGATCTTTGCTTCTTCCAGTACACTGATATTAGTTTGCATGTCTTCTCAAGTGATGTGTAAAAATTTTCAGAAACACTGTTGATGGAATCTTTCGAGGAGTTGGAGATGGCGTTTATAAGTGGTCCATGTTTCACAAGCATATAGTTAGGTTGGTAGTACAATAGCTTTGTAAACAAGCATTTTGGTATATCCTTTCCTACTGTCCTTAACATTCCCACAGTATTTCTCTTTAGAGGACCTCATAACCAGTTTTGAGGGGAGGTGGCAATTTGCATGGGAAAACAACACTCGGGAAAGTCTAAAAGTGTCTCTCCTGGGGCTGCAGCTCTGATCAAATCCAGAGCCTCCTGCAGGCACTTTAATGTTATGTAATGTTTTTATTTGCAAATGTTTTATTCCACACAGCTCGTCCCCTCCACTGGCTAGAGCATGGGAGATATTCAGCTGGGTCATCACTTCTGACCAACAGCTCGCCTCCTTAGCTCCCATAATGATACACCACTAGAACATCATGGCTCATCTTGTCAAGTCTAAGATGCATGTCAGATGTTGAAAGCCACACACAGGGCAACCCACATGGATAGCTCAACTCACAGAGCTCTGCCTCCAATTTTAAGCAGACCATAGTTCCTTGTGGCAGCTAAACTGGGGTAAATGCGGTTAGTTTAAATTTATGAAGTGAAAACAAGCCTGGGTCAAAGCATTGTTTCATACTTCCCTAAGTTCAGATACCACAGGGATCTGTGGTTCATCTGAAAGCAAAATAACACACTTCTGATCTCCAGCAACACATGGAAGGCGAGAGAAGGAAGAGGTTCGCACACAAACCCAATGCACCTTGTGGCTCATTAACATAGGAGGAAACCATGGTTTTCCATTTTATCTGAACCAAGTATATGAGAGCTCTTGGTACTTGTCCAGAACATTTTCACTCCTATCTACTAAAAACCAGAAGACAAGCCTGACTTGGAAGCTCTTTGGAGTGCAAGGGGACTTCCTTGGCTGACTTCAAGCAATTTACTTCATTTTTCAGAGATGGATTGTGGCATCCCAACCTTATATCCCTCAATTTACCATTTCCACTGACAGCTTGAGGGCTGGACTCGCGGAAAGTTACCTATCTCTGTATTCATAAAGTGGTTCTGCACAGCTTGTAGGACTGGGAGGAGACATCAATCTATATAAATGCAAGCCAAGGGGCTGCAGATGTCCAGACGAGTACAGGTATTTAATGCACAGTTCTCAATGCTAAACACATTTTTTTACTTCAAGTAATAAGTGTTTAGCAAGAGAAAGGAAGAAAAAAACATGTGAGAGAAGGACATGTGAGCAAATCAAGAAACTGTTTATCAGACTAAGCCTTGGAGAACACAACTCATTAATCCCTTTCAAGCCCAGTGAATTTCAAAATAAAACAAGAGACTTGAAAGTTAATAATTCTGAGCTGAAATATATACCTATAGTATATTGCAGCCTCTCCTTTTGGCCCCAGGTAAATGACTTGAAGCAATATTGTATTACCAAAGAGGAACAGAGGGAAATTATATTTCCTGTCATTTTAAACAAACACAGTGTAATTTGTTAAAAGCAATTCTTCTCTGCTTCACATTTTCATTTTATATTACCGTAGGATCCTGTTAGCTTGTGCTTGACTGCTTATCCATCATGGTGTGAAATTGGGGAGAAGCACATTTTTCCCCTCCCAGATTAAATTGCATTGTTTTTCCTCCCTTCTGTGGCGCCTTAATTATGATCAATTAGGCTCTTTAGATTAATTACGACGAGTCTAGTATGCATGGCAACCACCAAAGGGCGTACAAGAGCCTTTCCAGAAGTCAATTTCATTAGCAACCTGTTATGGGCAGAAAGGGGGAAATATCAAATGTTGCAATTAGTGGTGTGCCAAATTGTCGACAAGCTCACAATGTCCAGTGCAAAAGTTGCTACTCCAGGGAGGTGCTGGGGGGGGGGGGGCGAGTGGGGACCTCATTAAGTTTCACTCTTTTGTGTATATCTGTCCCCAGTTGTTTTCGACCATTGCTGCCTAGATCTGCTTTTGGGGCAATTTATTTTATTTGAAATGGTTTCCTCACTGTGTGATCCCAGGCAGTCCTAGAGACCATGATGAGCAGAAGGTACTGAGTAGCCGGTTGCATTTCAATACATGATTATAAAACAGGGTGGGGGGGGGGAGAGAGAAGCTCTTGGGTTGGAATATGGGAAGGAACAGGGAATGTGTTCGATTGCCAAGGCAATGAGGCTGATCCTCTCTGTCTTGCCATGCTGCAGACTACTGATTTCTAATGTGTGTCAGGCTTCAGGGAATCATCTTCCTCCCCCCATGGCAGTAGATAAGCAGAACAAAGAAAAATGAGTCTTCTTACCAGTTAGAAACTTTAATAATCACAGTGAGAGAACAAAGAACACATCTCCTAGAAATGGCGGTGCTCCCAATTAAGGATCCCACACCCTTTTATCCCTATGTCTTGTAATCTGAGCCTGTCCCCTCTGTGCTTTCTGTTCTGCCACTTTCTGAGCAATCCATGACTTTGGAGAAGGGGGGTGAATGCTGTCCAGAGACTGTGAATCTGTTAACTCTTCCAATGTTTCTTCTCCTACCGGTAGCTGTTCCCCATCCAGTATTTCCCAGCTTCTGCCTTCTGAACTATGTCCCTCTGCAAACCACTGTTTCGAATCTATACTGTCCTCCTACTCCTGGGAAGATTCAGGATCCGGATCAGGAGCAGGGTGGGTGGGGAGGTTCCCACCATTCCTCCTCAGTGCAGCCCTCCCCAGCACGGTCCCTCACATCTGTGAACTTGAGAATTGGAGAAGGGGGTGTGCGCCTGAATGTGGGTGTCGATACATTTCCTTATATAAAGGGGTACGTTCATACAAAAGAGCATCTGAAGTTCATATATCCATCCATATTTCCCCCAAACCAAATACTGGACTGAGAACAGAAAACTCGCTTGATTTGGCAATAGGGATGTACTCTTAACTTTCCCTGGCATGACTTCTCATTGCATGCAATTACAGATTCCTACAAAACAGGATGTAGATAATTGCAGTCAAGCATCTATGACTTTAGTAGCCAGCTGAGCGGAACACAAGCCTGAAGCTGTTTCATTCATTTTAACTCCCTATCCTCTTCCCCCATTCTTTTCAATTGTTGCAGGTTTATTTATTGTTATTGCTTACTCTTATTGTTAACAGCATCCTTAGCTGAACCAGGAAACCAACATTTACTTTGTACATCTAGTTTAAATATGCTTTAATGAAGAGGCGTTATCAGAGTAATGGCGAAAATTTCCCTTGAAGCCATGAGCACCATCCTGTTTGAGAAAAGGTGTCCCTTTTCTTCTTTGCCGATTGTTGCTTGGTTACAGGAAGAGCTCTGCAAAACTGATAACTTTTGCTCAAAGAATGTGCTTGATTACTACAGACTGAATAGTACAGAAAATTGAAAATGGCAAGAAAACTTTGGGGGAAGATGTGCAATTGACATGGAGGTCTTAAGCATTTAGGCGCTGCAAAGGGGAAAACTTGTTCCTAGCGTTTCGTGAGAAAAACATCCTGAATGCTTTATCTCTAAAATGAAAATGAGAAATTGCCAGCAAATTTACTGTTATATGGGTGATTCAAATATTAATTGAAAAGAACACAAAACATTGCAGGAGCATTTTAGGTAGGAAAAAAAACCCTATTACCACAAGCTTCAGCTAACAAATATTATGGAAGAATACTGAGCCAATCTGGGGTTTTTTAACTTCTTTCATCATACTGAGTGAAGTCAAGTTCCTTGAAATATGAAGAAATGTCAAGATGTTTTGCTGGCAACAGCAATCGGCTGAGGGTCAAAACAGAGCAGTCAGAGAAATTAGCGAGATAAGGAATATACTTGATTGTATGCCGTTCCTGCCAGGAGTTGACACTGTGTGAACACGTTGCCATGGGTTAAAGACTTGGTAAGCTGCCCTAACAAAGAACTGACTGAAGCGACTGATGAGAAAATCCCATGCGGAAACACTAAATCAAGTGAAAAAAAAAGGATTTTATTTTGCTAGACGGCACTTTTACATACATATTACCCTTGGGTAACTTGGCTGTGTTAACCAAGCAACCTTCACATTTTTTTTCCCCCACAGGGGATTTGCTCCAGCCTTTATTCTTTTTTTTATTATTATTATTATTTAAAACACCAACATCCCAGACAAGACACAGTGAACCCCCCCAGGCGATCGATACAACAGCTATACACAAACACTAAGACATGTTCAATTCCACCTTATGTACAATTCTATATATATTAACATTCCATCGGGCATTATTTAGCTTTTAGCGTTTCAATTATTTTAAATTCTTCAAACTTAACTAAATAATTCATTAAGCTCTCCAACCACTCCTCCTCTCTCTCACTGACCTTAAACCCTTTCATTCTGCGTACCTTTACAGTTAAATATTCCAAGATTACAATATTACTCAGTTTTTCCCTCCATTGGTTCATCCCTAGCTCTTCTGCCTTTTTCCAGTTACTTGCTATAACCTGTCTAGCTGCAGTTACCATCAAATTAACCCATTTACATTCCTCTTTTGTTTTTAACTCTTTCCCGCCCAGACTAATGAGAACCATTAATTTCGTTATCTCCACTTTCCTACCCACAATTCTCGATATTTCCCTAGCAGTTTGTTTCCAAAATTTTTTAATTAAAGGACAATCCCACCACATATGACTGTACGTTCCCATCACTCCACATTCCCTCCAACAATTTTTACTTCCTGACTTTGTAATGTGATACAGTCTTACTGGAGTATAATACCATTTTTGAACTAGCTTCAACCCCTGTTCCTGGATTCTTCTGGAGGTCGCTACAAAGGGTGGTTGCATAAAAATTCTTTCCCAATCTTCATCTGATATCTCTTCCTGCATATCTAACTTCCAATATTCTTTCAAACTTTCCTTTGGTGTTTTCCCAATATTTAATAAAACCCTATACACTTTGGAGACTATATTGGCCCGATCTATCTTATATCTTTTTACTAATTCTTCAAATTTGGTAAACATTCTTTTGCTACATCTTTCAACTTCTTCTTCCTTCAACAAGGAGGAAATTTGTTCTCTATGTAACCAATTAATCTTATTCCAGATTCCGCTTTCCTCTTCCATTATTCCTTCTGTTTCCCAACTTTTTTTCATATCCTGAATTGATATTTCCTTCAATTTATCCCCTACTTCTTTTGGGATGCTCTCCCTTATTGGGGCCAATTTATCATAATACCACATTTTTGTAATTGGAGATAGGTCAGGGAAAAGCTCTTTTCTCCATTTCTCCCATACCAAAATGGGACCTGTGAACCTTCACATTTAACTTCCTATAGCTTCTTGATGCAGAGGGACGCGGGTGGCACTGTGGTCCAAAACATTGAGACTGGCGCTTGCCGATCAGAAGGTCGGCGGTTCGAATCCCCGTGACGGGGTGAGCTCCCGTTGCTCGGTCCCAGCTCCTGCCCACCTAGCAGTTCGAAAGCACATCAAAGTGCAAGTAGATAAATAGGTACCACTCCGGCGGGAAGGTAAACGGCGTTTCCGTGTGCTGCTCTGGTTTTGCCAGAAGCGGCTTAGTCATGCTGGCCACATGACCTGGAAAAACTGTCTGCGGACAAACGTTGGCTCCCTTGGCCAGTAATGTGAGATGAGCGCCGCAACACCAGAGTCATTTGCGACTGCACTTAACTGTCAGGGGTCCTTTACCTTTACCTTTTAGCTTCTTGATAGGGTTACACTTCCTCTGAAGGAGCAGGTTCATAGCTTGGGGGTATTCCTGGATCCTTTGCTGTCGCTCGAGGCTCAGGTGGCCTCAGTGGCCTGGAGTGCTTCCATCAGCTTCGGTTGGTGGCCCAGCTACGCCCCTATCTGGACAGGAACAGCCTAACTACTGCTGTCTATGCTCTGGTATCCTCCCAGTTAGATTATTGCAATGCATGATACATAGGGCTGCCTCTGAAGATGGATTGGAAACATCAGCTGGTGCAGAATTCAGCAGCCAGGTTGCAGGGCGGTTTGAGCATATTACACTGATCCTGCTCCGACTACACTGGCTACCAATTAGTTTCTGGGCCCAAGTCAAAGTGCTGGTTCTGACCTATAAAGCCTTAAACGGCTCAGGGCCGCAATACCTCAAGGATCGCCTCTTTCCATATGAACCTATCTGGACCCTGAAATCATCTTCTGAGGCCCTTCTTCATTGTCTCGTTCTTGAGAGGTCCGGAGGGTGGCAACATGAGAACAGGCCTTCTCTGCAGTGGTTCCCTGTCTGTGGAATGCTCTTTCCAGGGAAGTTCTCCTGGCACCTTCATTATACACCTTTAGGCGCCAGGCAAAAATGTTCCTTTGACTAATCCAATTTACATCCTATACCCTTTTAAAATGTGTTTTTTGGGGGCTGGGGTTATTGGGGTGCTGTTTTTATTTTTATTAGGTATTTTGTGGTTTTATATCTTGATTTTATTCTGTGAACCGCACTAAGACCTCTGGGTATAGGGCAGTATATACAGTGGCGGAGCTTCATGCTCCGGCACCGCAGGGCGGAAGCGGGGCTGGTGCACGTCCTGGGGGCGTAGCACGTATCCTGGGGTGTCGCACGTGTCCTGGGGGCATGGCACGCTGCCTGCAGAGGCGTGGCACCCAGCATGGGTGGGGGCCAACCGCGATGGCACCCTACCGGGATCGCGCTGCCGGGGGCAGTGCACTCCCACCGCACTCTTCCTCCGCCAGTGAGCATATAAATAAAATAAAATTTAAAAAATAAAATAAAATCATTGGTGGGGAACCTTTTCTGGCTCCATAGGGGAATCTGCCCCACAGACCAAATGTGATTGGTGGCAGGGTCTCCCACTCACCTCTGTCAACCACCGGACATAGCAAAGATGTCACCTGTGAGGTGCTCTGAAGTGCCATTGGTGCTGTCAGGACCCATCCTCAGAGAAATAGTGCCCTGGGTGAGGAGTACCTTTGCTTTGCAGGGTCAACCGGAGGATTCATGGGGCCTGGTGCAGGTATGGTATTGGGGGCCCTGCTCCTGCCCCCGCAAGTGTGCATGGAACCAAACCGAGCAGGATTAAACCTTGCTTCGCTTGTCATCTGAAGACAGCAGGGTTACATTACAAGAAGCTCCCTAATATTGAGTCAGACCATTGGTCTATCCAGCTCAGTATCGTCAGTGGCTCTCCAGGGTTTCAGGCAGGGGACCCTCCCAGCTGGCCCAGACCCCTTTGGACCCACCAAAATATTTGAGGGGGCTGGGGGAAGCCCCAAATTGACCATGCTGAGCACCTGCATCCCCCACCATCTTGCAATGGTCGGCTCTTCCCTGCCCTCTTTAACATCCTGCAGTGGCAGCAAGAGGCAGACCAGCCATCAGCCAAGCAACCCAAGACAAAGAACCTGAATTTTGAACTACAAACTAAGTGAATCTCTTTTCTTTTCTTTTGTAGCAATCCCCTAGAATGTTATCGTACCGGTCAGTTCCAGTCCTGAATATTCCGCTTATACACTAGCTGCCTTTGCTGATTCAAAACCATTAGAAGCTAAGGAAGGCTTCTTTCCATAAAATAAATTTGCATTTGTGGTTGGGGGGAAAACACACCTGTGGATTAAATATACTGCTCCTCTAGTTAAATTCCAGTTACAAGGAGGCAGAATTATTTTTATTTTTTTCGTGGAGTGGTTGATAATATAGCATCTGGTTTTTAATGCCAGGCATTTTATGCAGAAAATACATTTATGTCGAAAAGATATTACTCAAATGTGTTACTGAGTGCAGCTGATTGCAAACATCTTCCCCTGAAGCCTCGGCAAAATTAGTGGGAGATGCTGAAGAGCAAATACGTGTTTCTGATCCTCACAGGGCAAATATTTTGAAGGAGAATGAAAGGGGTGTGTTTGTGTGTATACATATATTTTGTACATTTTTAGGGCATAAGCTTTCAATACTGTCCAACTGATGTCCTTGTGGAAATGTTAAGGAAGGTAGGAGAGGATATATTGGATACACCACCCCCATCTCTCCCACTTCCTCATTCGTAATCCTCATCATCTCCTCTATGGGTGCTGCTTCGTGCCCTCTGTCTTTGAGCTCTTTGCTCTCCTACTTTTAAGACTCACAGGGTTCTGGGAGATGGAGGGTCTGGAATGCTTTCTAATGACAACGTGTCAGCCTGGTGTTGTTCTGGCTCTCCCATGATTTCCCAACTTTCCCCCCTCATCTGCCTCTGAGCTGCGACCTCCCTCAAACCTCTGTTGCAAATCTATACTGCCTTCCTCTTCCTCGTCCCTGGAAGGATCAGGATGGGGAGGTGGTCTCCACCATTCCTCCTCTGCCCAGTCCCTGACAAGCCCTGATTCTGGGACTAGGAAATTTATCAGTATAATGGCGAGAAGTCCTGTATATTTAAATCAGGGGTGGGAAACATGTGGACCTCCAGATGTTTGTTTGTTTGGTTTGTTGCTTGCTTGCTTGCTTGTTTTTTGGACTCCATCAGCCCCAGCCAGCACAGCAAATGGTCAAGAGTGATGGCAGGTGTAGCCCAGACAAGACACTGATCCCTGATTTAAACAATGTGCAAGTTTTCCTACACACATTACAGCAGACATGCAGCTGCTGCTAACTGTGTGTGGCTTACTCACACTTACCTTTCCCCCCATGCTTTCTATTTTTTAAAAAAATATTTTTTCTTTATGCTTTTCAGTTTTATACATTTCAATAATTTTACAATCATTTTAACAATTCAAAACTTGACTTCCTGCCCCCTCTTTCTGTGGTTCCTTAAATTTATTTTTAATAATAAATCCAAATAAACTTAATTTGCTCATTTATTTGTCTACTTTAAATATATACTCTTATAAAGTGGCAGGTTATTACAATAATCCTGCCAATGTTCTTAAGCGTTTACAGTTTGTTTGTAAATATTCAACAAATCATTTCCATTCTTATACAAAAAGTTTATTTGATTTCTTATTTTTCCAGTAAGTTTCGCCATTTCTTTATATTCCATAAGTTTTTGTATCCATTCTTCTTTTGCTGGGACTTCTTCTTCTTCTTCTTCTTCTTCTTCTTCTTCTTCTTCTTCTTCTTTCTTTTCTCTCTCTCTCTCTCTCTCTTCTCTCTCTCTCTCTCTCTCTCTCAACCCCCCCCTCCATGCTATCTAGGTATAGCCCCCCTCGGTTTGTGTCCGAGTTCTTTTCCTTTCTGCCCTGCTGACTTTCCCCAAGAAAAAGCTCATCCTTACGGCTGAATCAGAGCAAACAGCAACTCAGATTTTCCCACCCTGGATCAAGCTAAGCATGACTTGCACATTGTCCGTTTGCCCTGCCTCACACCATGGCCAAAAGCAAAATGGAAGTGGAGGAATGTGCGGTGTGAAAGAGGAACACATCAAATGATTCACAACAAATGAAACTGATCTGTAGAAAGCACAAACTTGAAAAAAAGAGACAATGCATGTATTTTTGCAAACGACAAAATCTTTAATAAAATACATTATATTTAAAAAAAAAAATGTGGCACTGCAATGCCCGGGAAGAGGGAGAAAAAATTGCTGCTGTTCAATCTCTGAAACAACAAGACTTCAATTCTAGATGAACAACGTGAATCAGACTCTTTTCAGGGTTGGGGGGGGGGATAATTGCCTGCTTTTGTTTGCTTGTCTTGCCTTTAACGTCAATTTGCTTTTCATAGCTGGAGAAGCCAACTGGTGCTATTTGTGTGTTTTGTTTTGTTTCTTTTGTTTTGTTTTAAGAAAACCGCCTGCACTTTAAATGCAGAGACACATTTAATGTCCTGCTTGGCTTGGTCCTGAAGCTCAAAGCATGATGTCAGAAGCACAAGAATTGGGGTGGGGTGGGAAGGTGGTGTCATAAAAAGCTGGCAAGCTTATTCCTCAATCTACCCCACTAGCTTCTCCCCAGGCCAACCAATTGTTATCTCCTTCTTCAGGTCTCAAATTTCTCTCAGGCCAAAATAACTTTAAACCTGCTTTCACCACTGCACAGTTGTGAAACCAGAGCAGCGCACGGAAACCCTGTTTACCTTCCCCTCTGGAGCGGTACCTTATTTATCTACTTGCACTTTGACGTGCTTTTGAACTGCTAGGTTGGCAGGAGCAGAGACCGAGCAATGGGGAGCTCACCCCCATCACGGAGATTCAAACCACCGACCTTCTGATCGGCAAGCCCTAGGCTCAGACCACAGCGCCACCCGTGTCTCTCACTTTTCCTTAGGACAATGATGGCTAACCTTGACACCCCAGATGTTTTGGAACTACAACTCCCATCATCCCTAGCTAACAGGATCAGTGGTCAGGGATGATGGGAGTTGTAGTCCCAAAACATCTGGAGTGTCAAGGTTAGCCATCACTGCCTTAGGATGTCCCTATTCTCATTTGAGAAATGTTGGAGGGTTTGGAGTTAAGTGACCCCCAAGCCAAGGAGATATGGGTAGGTAACTATATAACTTTTAGAAAACCTCTGAAGGCAGCCCTGTGTAGGGAGGTTTTTAAAATGTTTAATGTTTTATTATGTTTCTATATATGTTTGAAGCCGCACAGAGTGGCTGGGGCAACCCAATCAGGTGGGCAGGGTGTTGTTGTTGTTGTTGTTGTTGTTGTTACTACTACTACTACTACTATTACTACTGACATCCCTATTTCCAGCAGAGAAATGTTGGAGGGTTTTAGAGATGGGAATCTGAGACCCAATTCTATGAAAATCTTCGGGTGTGGGTGGGGAGAGACCTGTATATATTTAGAAAATAAAAGCATAGAATAAAAATGCATAGAAATAAATAGAAATAGCATAAAAATAAAAGCATGTAAAGGCAGCCCTGTTTAGGGGAGGATTTTAATGCTTGATGTCTTTTGATACAGTTTCTTTTAACAGGCATTAAACAAAGTCACCTTATTTAAACTATATGACTGGACACACGCACATGCGACGGTCACCTCCAGACTAGATTATTGTAACTCGCTCTATGCAGGGCTGCCCTTGAGGCTGACCCATAAACTCCAGCGGGTGCAGAATGCCGCGGCGAGGCTCCTTACGGGGGCCTTGCCGCGAGATCACATTCATCCAGTGCTTTATCAGCTGCACTGGGCTCCCGGTGGAGTACAGGATCAGGTTTAAGGTGCTGGTCTTAACCTTTAAAGCCCTACGCGGCCTAGGGCCCTCGTACTTAAGGGACCGTCTCTCCTGGTATGCCCCAGGTAGGACCTTGAGGTCATCAAATAATAACTTTCTGGAGATCCCAGGTCATAAGGAGGTCAGGTTGGCAGCCACCAGGGCCAGGGCTTTTTCGGTTCTGGCCCCGATATGGTGGAATGATCTGCCACAAGAAACGAGGGCCCTGCAAGAATTAGCACCCTTTCGCAGGGGCTTGTAAAACGGAGCTGTTCGTTTGGCTTTTGGGGTAATTTGAGTGTAACTTTTAAAATTCAAATTTTAAGTTTTAAAGTGTATTTTATATCTGTATTTTTAATCTGTGTTTTTATATTTGTATTTGATTGTTAGCCGCCCTGAGCCTGGTTTTGGTGGGGAAGGGCGGGATATAAATAAAAGTTTATTATTATTATTATTATATTATTATTATTATTATTATTATTATTATCATGTTTTTAATATTCTGTTGGGAGCCACCCAGAGTAGCTGGGGAAAACCAGTCAGATGGGCAGGGTATATAAAAAAAAATATTATTATTATTATTATTATTATTATTATTATTATTATTATTATTATCATCATCATCATTGAAGTAAAATGTCATTTGCTCAAGCATTTGTGAATGAAAATAATAGTTTGACTTCAAGTGACAGAAGGAGAAAAGGCTGAGGATATTAAACTCTTAATTAAAAATAATCATTAATAATGACCGTTGTGCAGGGTTTTCCATGATGCATACAGCACATAACATCTCCTTAAGCAGCTTACCAAACTGGAAATTGTTGGTTTTGCACTAGGTAGCAGGATTAAATAAAACAGTCAGAAACTGGTGGTACAAAGCAGTTTGATATATCATACTGGATCCTGGATTTGAGGGCTTAATTGACATCTTTGGGATATTTTTAGAACATTGCGAGTCTTCATTCTCTCTGCGCTACGATGAGGCCGCTGGGCGAAGCTAGCACATAAGAAATGGGGAGCAGAACATTAGGGGTGGGGGAGTCATCGAGATGCGGAAGAGCAAAGGGTTAATGGGTGTTTGCCGGAGTGCCTAATGTTTACATAGCCCCTTGCAGAAGCCAGAAATGCATGCTGCTGTTTCATAACAAGTGCAGAATAATAAGGTTGATAAACAAGAGAGAGAAAGCATTAGGTGCACTCTTAGTGTGATTCTCTCATTTCCTGCATTTCTAATTGCTCTGAGTGTTTTGGCTGAAAAAGTATAAACACAATCCACAGACTTTGCTTGAAAGAAGCACGGTGGTGGACCATTTAATTTGAGAGAGGTGTTATCTGCAGGGACATTATCTTTGTTTTGTTCATGTGTCACCAATGCGTGGAGCAATTCTCTCATAGGCCAAAAGTATAAAACACACACACACACACACACACACACACACACACACACACACAACACACACCTTCAATGGGCTTTGTCTCAGTTAAATGTACATAGGAGCATTAGTAGCCATTGTTGCATATGGTAATAGAGTAACAAAAACGACAAAGGCTGAAACCCTACTCTTATGTACATTGTAATCATAAACCACTTGTTTGTTGTTTCCTTTTAATAAATTAATTGTATTATACCGCATGCCTATTATTTAGCTATGCTAGGGGTGAGGTATTCAGACAAATATTATCTGTGTTGGCAGCAGGGATAAAGGGGCATCGTTGAAATACCAATCAAAACACCAGCTCAAAAGTGAGAAGGTGGTTCAGGGGAGTGCGTGTTTGTGTGTGTGTGTGTGTGTGTGGCACAACACCTGCATATAATAATAATAATAATAATTATAATAATAATAATAATAATAATTTTATTATTTGTACCCCGCCCATCTGGCCGGGTCTCCCCAGCCACTCTGGGCGGCCTCCAACAGACATTAAAATACATTAAAATATCACAAGTTAAAAACTTCCCTAAATAGGGCTGCCTTGAGGTATTTTCTGAATGTCAGATAGTTGTTTATATTTTTGACCTCTGCTGGGAGGCGTTCCACAGGGCGGGGCGCCACTACCGAGAAGGTCCTCTGCCTGATTCCCTGTAGCTTTGCTTCTCGCAGTGAGGGAATCACCAGAAGGCCCTCGGTGCTGGACCTCAGTGTCTGGGCTGAATAATGGGAGTGGGAGACGCTCCTTCAGGTATACAGGACCGAGGCCGTTTAGGGCTTTAAAGGTCAGCACCAACACTTTGAATTGTGCTCGGAAACGTACTTGGTATCTAGGTACTCTGCTTTAATAGGACAATTTATCTTTCTTTGTATAGCCATAAGTAGTGTCAGTCATGGGTTCCAAGGGGATGGTGCCTGAAAACCACCCATCACCCCAAGCAAAATGAGCACAAGAGTCTATTATTATTATTATTATTATTATTAACCAGAAGGCCCTCTGCCTGGTTCCCTGTAACCTCACTTCTTGCAGTGAGAGAACCGCCAGAAGGCCCTCGGAGGTGGATCTTAGTGTCTGGGCTGAACGATCGGGGTGGAGATGCTCCTTCAGGTATACTGGGCCGAGGCCATTTAAGGCTTTAAAGGTCAGCACCAACATTTTGAATTGTGCTCGGAAACATACTGGGAGCCAATGTAGGTCTTTCAGAACCGGTGTTATATGGTCTCTGTGGCCACTCCCAGTCACCAGTCCTAGCTGCCACATTCTGGATTAGTTGTAGTTTCCAGGTCACCTTCAAAGGTAGCCCCACGTAGAGCAAACTGCAGTGGTCCAAGGTGGGAGATAGCCAGAGCATGCACCACTCTGGTGAGACAGTCTGCGGCCAGGTAGGGTCTCAGCTTGCGTAGCAAATTGAGCTGGTAGACAGCTGCCCTGGACACAGAATTGACCAAAGAATTCCACCCCCACCCATTCAGCCCGGACACTGAGATCCAGCGCCGAGGGCCTTCTGGCGGTTCCCTCACTATGAGAAGCAAAGCTACAGGGAACCAGGCAGAGGGCCTTCTCGGTAGTGGCGCCCCGCCCTGTGGAACGCCCTCCCATCAGAGGTTTAAAAGGGATCAACAATTACATGACATTTAGAAAACACCTGAAGGCAGCCCTGTTCAGGGAAGTTTTTAATCTGTGATGTGTTAATGTATTTTAATGTTTGCTGGAAGCCGCCACAGAGTGGCTGGGGAGACCCAGCCAGATTGGGCGGGGTACAAATAATAAATTATTATTATTATTATTATCATTATTATATAACTCTGCGGTCATAACATGAGCATTTATTGACTGCCAGTTATCTTTACTAGAAAGTCAAAAGCCACCATATTGCTAAAACCTATCTAGGTCAGTATATGGAAAGGTAACTAACTGCCTGAAAACCACATGTTTCCATGATAAAAGGTGAGTTATAAATAAAAGAGAATAAAAACAGAACAACAAGCTCATTTTCAACAACAACCAAACCAAATTAGCCCTTTTTTGCCCTTTTCCAGTGTTGTAGAGATATGTAGACTGGTTTTCATCTGACAGATTTAGAAAACTGTAGTCAGTTCTATCCTGAAGCTAATGAGAAAGTCAAGAATAGGAAACAGACGTTGAAATGCTGTGTATCATTTAAACCTAATTACAGAATGAAACAAGCTGAGCATTAGAGTGTAGATTAAAATGCCAGGAAGCTCATTATTGTAACATCCATCAATGATTCAAGAATACCAATGAAAAGTTATAATATTAATAAGTCTTATTCTGAAACTGATACGTTTTCATTCTGAATTCCAGTGAATCATGGAAGACAACAAAGTGTCTAGTAGCACAAAAGACTAAGAAATGTATTATGTCATGAATTTTGCAGATTAGGGTTTATCAGATGCATGAAATATTATGCCATATTTGTGGATATATGTACACATAACTGTAAAGGCGGAGGAGTTGTAAAGCAATGAGATTGGACACAAATAGAACGCAAATAGTGCAGATTTTTAACGTTCAAACTTTCCCCACTCAAAATTGTTCCTCCCCTAAATGATTTTCTCCCTGCAGAGGAGAAGATACAGATGCTCATAATAATAGAAAAAAAGAAATGCATAAGGAGAATGTAAGGTGTATAAAACATTGCTTTCAATACGCTTCCCAGAAAATGTTTTAATGACATGTAATGTATTGATGAGTGAAAAAGAATACAGTGGTGCCTTGGTACTCAAATGCCTCGGTTCTCAAACGCTCGAAAACCCGGAAGTAAGTGTTCCAGTTCTCAAACGTTTTTTCGGAAACTGAACGTTCAATGTGGCTGTCAGCTATTGTTTCCAGGGCACCCTGCAACAATCAGAAGCTTCACCTTGGTTTTCAAAAATTTTGGAAATCAAACGGACTTCTGGAACAGATTAAGTTTGGCACTTTTGTTTTTGCTATTTATTTTGCATTTTTGTTTTTGAGGCTTTTCGGTTAATTTGCTTTTGTGACTGTTTGGAACCCAGTTCAGCTACTGATTGATTGATTGATTGTGTGACTGCAGAAATGGATAAAAGCCCCTCCATCAAACAGTGACTATCATCAGTGCAGGTTAGAAAAAATAATAATTTTTATTTTTATAATCTACAATACAGTCTTATTTATTTTATAGTACAGTACATTGATTATTGCTTTCATTTTATGGATCAATGGTCTTGTTAGATAGCAAAATTCATGTTAAATTGATGTTTTAGGGGTTGTTTTTAAAGTCTGGAATGGATTAATCCATTTTGCATTATTTTCTATGGGAAAGCGTGCCTTGGTTTTGGAACACTTTGGTTTTGGAATGGACTTCCGGAATGGATTAAGTTTGAGAACCAAGGCACCACTGTACTGGTGATAAAACATGTCTCTTTCTTTCCCTTTCTTGTCTCTTTCCTGTCATATAGACTCTCTCACCATTCCCGGTATATAACCACTAGCACGTTCTCGGCCTGTCTTTTACGTTACAAAATTAAATTCAGACATTAAACATTAGCATCATCATTTAGGATTCCGTGAATCCTTTGACTCCCCTCTGCCCTTCCATGGTTACCATTGTCCATCTTATTTCAACTGCTTCACCTATTTTCTCTATTTTTCTTAAATACTCCATTTTTACCTTAATTTTTAATACATTACAAGGGTTACTCAAATCCTGCCAAAGTTTTTAGTTGTTTACAGTGTTCTTTCAGATACATTGTAAAATTTTCCCATTCTCTTCCTGGTTTCTGATTCTCCCGGTCAATTTTTGCCATTTTGACATAGTCCATCATCTCATCATCCATTCGTCTCTGGTTGGGACTTTATCATCTTTCCATCTCTGGGCCAGTAGTATCCGTGCTGCTGTCATAAATACGGTAATCATCTCTGCTCCTTTGGTATATCTGCATGGGATGTATAAAGCATGGTTTGTCCAGCAAAGGATGAAAACACTGCCGTAGCCAGAATGAGCAAAGGTCAGGGATGATGAGAGATGTAGTACATATTGAGGACCACAGGTTAGTCACACCTCCTTTAGGTAGCAGTGCAGTCCTATGCATTTCTTTTCAGAGGTAAGTCCCACCAAGTTCAATGGGCCTTACTCCCAAGGAAGTGTTATAGGATTTCAGTCCAAAGTATGCTTTTTCCAGAAGCACAAGAGTTTCACGGCTGGAAAAAGCAGTTGTAACAGTGAATGAACTCTCTCAGCTTTTCTGCTTTGCAAATTGAAACGTTTTCTCTGCCTTTCTAAGAGCTGGTTTCTTTTGTTTCTGTTACGTCCTCTTCAGGTTTCCCTATTGAATTAATTGCAAGTCTTCCTCTGCCCTTCATCCCAACAGAAGTGGTTTTATTACAATGTCACATTATGTTGAGCTCTGTGCCTTGCAGATTTGTTGTGAACGTTCATCTGAACATTGCTTTAGAAGGGTTAGAGATTCAATAGCTACGATTAAATCCATGGAGATAAGCATAATGTCAAATGTCGAAATACTTCAAGGGGACACGTCGTGCTCCTTCTGGGGTCGTTTGTCCACCCTTTGTCCCCAACCTGCCCTAAAGACTTTCACCCAAGCCCGTGCATAGCTTGTCTGAGGCCCAGTGCGGCTGGGAGGCTGAGGGCATTTCTTGACAAGTGAAAGTCTGGCAGGTCCACCAAGGCTTGGGGCAAGTGAACTTGGCTGCCCACCCCTGCATGAGTCCACTCTCCCCTGTGGCTCCTAGAAGCTGTCAGCATGCAACTGCAGCCATGACCGTGCTAGGGATTTTGGCGCCCCTAGGCGAGGGGGCGGGCCACATGACGTCGTTGTGCATGATGTATGGTGCCCCGCCCCCTGCCCACCGGGTGCCCCCGCGCCGCCACAGTTTTCACCGCTGGTTGGGGGCGGCTGGCGGCGGGCGAGGGGCAGGCTGGCCAGCGCCCCCTCCATTTTGGCGTCCCCCGCCGCTGCGGTTTTCGCCCCAAGCTGCTTGCTCCGCCGCTGGTTGGGGTGGCGGCGGGCGGCAGCGGGGGGCAGGCTGGCCGAGCGCCCCCTCCATTTTGGCGCCCTAGGCAACTGCCTAGTTCGCCTAAATGGACGCGCCGGCCCTGACATGCGGCCACACACCCCTGGAACAATTTCGACTGGCCAGCTAAACCAGGTGATGGGCCAGTGGGTCTCAAGGTAAAAAAGGTAAAGGACCCCTGGATGGTTATGTCCAGTCAAAGGTGACTATGGGGTTGTGGCGCTCATATTGCTTTTCAGGCCAAGGGAGCCGGTGTTTGCCTCTTGTTCAGTTCACATCACCAGGTTCCACCAGGTTCCCCACTGCTGAGATGGCATTGAGAATTGTTTGGAAAGCACTGCATTAGATACTGTGAAATGATGTGGAGGGGTGGTGTCGCTTTTATAGAGTTCGGTCTGGGGCATTTAGATACTTGTGTTGGGATCCTCAAGGCCTCTGTGTACTCTCCGTGGATCCTCCTCGCATGAATTGGGCACACTCAACCACCCTGTACCTCCAGCAAATGCTTCAAAATGCTGCGGGGTGTGTGGGGGGGGAGAGATTTTATTCTGCCAGGAGGGATGCAGAAGGTCTCTGGACTCCACCATTGCCTAGTGAGGTTCTTGGGTCTGCAAAGGGCCAAGTGGCCAGCATCTGGAATGTTTACAGTGTGACTAAGTTGCTGATTGCAGAATGGCTGCCGTGGATGTATGAGAAAAAACAAAATGTCTGCCACAACAGAAAAAGCAAAGGGGGGGGCGACAGAATTGTGTGGGCAGGCCCCCTCCCTCATCGGCCCCCTCATCAATACTAACATTGTAGCTACAACTGATGTTTGCTCAAAGAGAAAAGCTCTTTCAAGCTTGGTTTGCAACCAGTTCAGTGATTACTTTTCAGATGGATTAATTCCAATAGATGTTCTCTTCACAGAGGATAAGGCTATCTGTGGCTGCTAGCCATGAGGCTATGCTCTGCCTCCACAGTCAGAAGCAGTAATGCTTCTGAATACTAGTTGCTGGAAACCATAGGAGACGAGAGGGCTTGGGTCGCGCTTGCAAGTTTCCCACCAGCCTCTGCTTGGCCACTGTCAGAAGAGGATGTTGGACTAGATGACTACATCAACTCTCGGTACGTTTCCAAGCACAATTCAGAGTGTTGGTACTGACCTCTAAAGCCCTAAAAGGCCTCTGCTCAGTATACCTGAAGGAGCGTCTCCACCCCCACCGTTCAGCCCGGACACAGGTCCAGCTCCGAGGGCCTTCTGCTGATTCCCTCACTGCGAGAAGTGAGGTTACAGGGAACCAGGCTGAGGGCCTTCTCGGTAGCAGCGTCCGCCCTGTGGAACACCCTCCCATCAGATGTCAAGGAAATAAACAACGATCTGACTTTTAGAAGACATCTGAAGGCAGCCCTGTTTAGGGAAGTTTTTAATGTTTGATGTTTTATCGTGTTTTTAATATTCTGTTGGGAGCCACCCAGAGTGGCTGGGGAAACCCAGCCAGGTGGGCGGGGTATAAATAATAAATTATTGATGATGATGATGATGATGATGATGGTGATGGTGATGATTAGCCATCAGCCTGATCCAGTAGGCTCATCTAATGTTTTTCTGTTTTTAATGGGCAACCTGTGGTCCTCTGATGTTGTTGGACCACAACTCCCATCATCCTCATTCATTGGCCAAGCCAACTGAGGCTGATGGGAGTCAGAGTCCAATAACATTTGGAGCATCACCGGGTCCACATCCCTGCTGTAGGAGCATCCAATGGCCAGCAGCTCCCATTTTGTAGGAGAGCCAACAAAAAATATTACTAATTTCTGAATCATTGGAATATGTGCAACTTGCAGACCTAACATATAGAATAAGAGAACAGGAAGAACATAGGTTTAAAGAAGATTGGAAAATATTAATTGAATATATGGGGGAAATTGTGTACACTTGAAAACGTTGGCAGCATTAAGATAAATTCAACAGTGTAAATAAGTTTTGATGGATGTAATAATGGAATACTGAATGGTTTAGTTCATGTAAAATATGCAGGGATTTATGTTGTGCAAAATGAACCAGGGAAAGAGAAGAAAGGAAGTCATTGATATTTTAAGGTTGTTTAAATGAGTACAGTAGAACCTCGGCTTATGTTACCCTTGCGTAACGTAAACTTCGAGTTGCAAAAGCAGCAAACCCGGAAGTATTTATCCGGGTTTCGCCTCACGCATGTGCAGAAGCGTTCTACGTGCTGCGCACATGCGCAGAATAGGCACCTCTTGTTGCGGAAACCTCGGGATCTGACCGGAGCTTTGGAATGGATCCCGTCCGCAACCAGAGGTACCACTGTATTCTAAAATGTAAAATAGAAAATTTAATAAAAATTATAGGGGGGAACGAATAAAAAAATGGATCTGAAATCTTAGGTATGTATTCTCTAAACATGATACACTCCCTCATCATTGTTTAGTGGGAACCACTAGCTATGTGCACACACAGGAAAATCATAGCTAAGAAGACATCATGTACGGTTCTATAATCTATGGAGCGTTTGGCTAGAAATAAATGAAAGGTTGTAATTAATTACTTGAAGATGGCTGCAAATTGCCCTGCTCTTTTCTGGCATTCCTTGTCTGCTAGTATTTTTTTAATGGGGGGTTGTTACTTGTTGTACAAAGAAGCATTTCAGAGAACCGATTGGGAAAGGAAAGGTTGTATAACGTAAGCTGATTTCATGAGAAGCTTTGATGGGGCTGTCTAAGGAAGTGCACAGTCTTTGCCTGACAGGCATACAGAATTGCTAGGTTGCAATGACATGCAAGGAGCTGAGGAGACTGCTGTGGAACATGAAACTTGCCATTAATCTATAAACAGAAATGTCACAGGCCTCTTCAGAAGAACAACGAAGCAGCAGACCATGTTAAATGACAGTCTCATGCAATGTATATCATGAGGCAAAAATGGGAAGTCCCCTTCTGAAATTTTATTAATTTGGAATGTATAATTGGCTGTATTGTTTGTATTATGATTTGGTATGATTGGATTGGATTTGTCATTAATTGGAAGGTTTTTAATGGAAAATGAATAAAAATTAAATTTTTAAAAAACGAGGCAAAAATGGTTTGTTCAGGAGATGTTACAAATGGTGAAACGTTTGATGCCTCATACTTCCAGTACAAGTCAGTATTTATCTGGCAGAATTATTCATTCTGGAGGTCCGTTCTTAATCTGAAACCTGAGGTACAACTTTAGCTAATGGGGCCTCCCGCTGCCACCGCCGCCGCACAATTTCTGTTCTCATCCTGAAGTAAAGTTCTTAACCCGAGGTACTATTTATGGGTTAGCGGAGTCTGTAACCTGAAGCATCTGTAACCTAAAGCGTCTGTAACCCGAGGTACCACGGTATACCACTTAAACTCCAATGCTGGGAGTTGCAGTTTGTCAACAACAATTTCCAACACCCTTAATGAACTACTGCCCACAGAATTCTCTGTTGCTGCTAAAGTGACATAATAGTGCTTTAAACATATAAAGGTAAAGAAAAGTAAAGTAAAGGACTCCAGGACGGTTAAGTCCAGTGAAAGGCAACTATGGGGTTGCGGCGCTCATCTCGCTTTCAGGCCAAGGGAACTGGCATTCATTCACAGACAGTTTTCCAGGTCATGTGGCCAGCATGACTAAACCGCTTCTGGAGCAACAGGACACAAAAAAACCCACCAACATAGAAAGCAATGGGGGGGGGGAAATACTTTCGTACATGAACGGTTTTAAAGTTTGCATAATTTCTGGCACGTGTAGCATGTCCCATAAACAGCTTTTTAAATGGAAAAAAATAGCAGAAGCAATAAAGAGATTATGGCACCCAGATACATGAGGTCATTAGGCTTGTGGGAAAGCATGTTCTCCTTCATGGAGAGCACATGTTGCGGTGGGGGCTAGCAAGCCACCCCTCTGTTGCTGGGCGGGATCGTTTGGATGGCCACTGCTGTGATTGGGCATGGTTGTCGTTGGGGAGATATATATGTTGCAATTTATTGATTGACGGCACAAGAGCCTATATATTACACTGTTTGCAGGGTGGGCGCCCTCTTGGCTGCGTGCAACGGATCTCCCGCCCTCCCGCCCTGTGGTTTAGGCCTCTGCGTTGACCTTGCTATGCCTGTCATGGGGTCGTCTGCTTTTGGGGCAGGGGCCTGGTAGGAATTTTTCCATTTGGCTGATTGGCTGGTGCCATCTGGTTTTCGCCTACTGCGTAGCAATTAGTCACAACTTGTAAGGTTGGCGGTTAGGCATTGGTTATAAATTGGTTGCTGGAGGGGCAGAGTTGGCTGTGGTTGCCCCTCCAATGCTGAGAAGGGGCTCGGTTGGCTGTGCCTACCCCTTCTATGCTGCTGCTGCGCGGGGGAATTCCGTTAAAGGAATCCAGGGGCTCGCCATGCTAGTCTGGTAGGGGGCCAGGGCCCACGCAAGGGCCCCTGGGAGCATTTGGGGAGAACGGGCGCACAGACTCTCCACAAAGTACTTTCCCCGGTACTGACTCCACAGGCGGGTGGAGATCAGTTCTGTCCCCAGCGGGACAGATAGTCTAAACCAATGCCTATGCAACCACTCACATATTTGTATTTAATAAAGTTGTGGCCAAAATTATGCCAGAAACCTTAAACTTAATTTTGGTGTGAAGTGTGTTTTATTTGAGGGGTGGTTTGGGGACCTCGACACGCAAAGCAGAAACAAATATCCACCCTGAAATCTGCAGTGGATCAGGGCAAAAAAAAAAATTGAGATTCCTCACCTCTTATAGTTGGCTGCCTTATCTTTCAGATTTGAGTAAGTTTCATCTTTTGTTTAAAAAATGCAGAGAATGCTGCCAGATCTCTCTGACCCCCCCCCCCAGTACATCCAATTCCTCTCTCTCCTTTATTTAAAACTCTGGTTTATACTCTAATCATCTTGAACCTAGAGAAGCCAGAGGAGCTCAGTCTTTGCAAATGCTTATATGAACCGGCCTGTGCCTCAGACTAATACGTAGGCTTAAGAACTTAAGTATCTACAGGATTAGCCCTTCCCCAAATGTTGCGATGCCATTCTCAGCACATATTAAAATGCATGTTTAAATACGAGAGAAAGCACACATTAAAATACAGGTCCTGAGAAAACACGCACGTTTAAATTTGTGCATTCATGCACAAATTAAATATGTATCTTGAGATGACATACATTTTAATGATGTTTTGTGAGAAAACACAAATGAAAGATCAGATCAGAAGAATCTTTAAATGACAAAAATGACCGGAAGAATCAGAAATCAGGAAGACCAAAATTTTTATAAGGAATGGGGGAAATTTATAATCTATCTTAAAAATTGTAAACAGCTAAAATCGTTAGTGGGATTGGAATATTACTTGTGATGTTAATGGTGAATTTTTGATGTAATGGAGATGCAAAATATTTGGATTATCATAAAAGATGCAAGAGGATAGGACTAACAATAGGACCCACAAAAGGGAGGAGGGAAGTCCAGGGGATTCTGTGGAATCTTGTTTTTATATTGTATGATGATACGCGGTTGTAAAATTTTAATCTGAAAAACCAAATAAATAAATTTACCCAAAAATAATAATAATCAGAGGAATCTTTATTTGCATCAACCACTAGCCATGGCAATGAAATGAAATGTACTGAAGATAGAAACTATACAAAATACATTTTGGAGGTTTACAGGTTTACATCAACAAATAATAGATCTTACTCTAAAAACCTTGCAGTTTTAGCTGTGTATTTTGAGAGGGATTTTGGAAAGTCACAGATTCATAGCTGTCAACCCTCCCTTTTTTGGCGGGAAACTCCCTTATTCCAATGCCGTATCCCTTAAATTTCCCGGATTTCAAAGGAAGCAGCTCCTCTCCCTCCCTGCTAACCAGGGAGGCTCCTCAGCTGTGTTGCTCGGCTGCCAATAAGGAGTCTGAGACCAACTGGGGGCGAAGCTTGCATGCTTTGTGCAGCCAGACCCTCATGCCCAACCAGACAGCCTGCCTGCCGTCTATGCGCTTGCTCTTTTGCTCACCCGTTCGCGCGCAGCCTCTGGAGCGCAGGGTGGCGAGGCTACTTGGTGCCATTGCACCGCCCTGGCGGCATCCCTTATTTTCAAATCTGAAAGTTTTGGGAAATCCCTTATTTTCAAATCCGAAAGTTGACACAGATAATGGCAGTGGCACAAGGCCAAATTGTGCCATTTCACGCTGGCGCTAATGCATGTAGCAACGAGGCAGCCAATATTTCACAGCACCTGACCTTAGAGCTGGCCCTGAGCTAAAATTAGCAGTCAAAGGGCAGGCAGTTTTATTTGCCTGAACATCACATTTGAAACGCAATTAGCCCGTAAGCAGCGTGCATGGCATTCGCCCAAGGTTTCAGGGCTGCGTCACTGTAAGTCGCTTTAAGTCCGTTGAAGCCCCAAAAGTAACTTGATTTGCACTACCTAAAACCTCTGTCCCATGGTTATTCAGCCATAGAGGAACACACAGTTTCTGGGGCCGTTTTCTGGAAGTCAGTACTGTGTTCTGGTTCCCGAAGGCTCTAACAAATGCAAAATAAATGCTGACACATGAGAGCAGTTTGCTCATCAATGGGGAAAAAATTCACTTAGATACAAGCTTATTCAAGCTGAGCACATTTAGTGACCCTCTCGGATCTTTTCTCTCCCTTGCTGCAAACATCTGGAACAGAAATGCTAAATCTCTGCTCTGAGTAACTCATTCAGTAATCTTGCAGAATGTCTTTGAGATACAGCAGAGCTTTTCATAGCCAAGAAAAAGCAGCAAAGGCAACAAATCAAAGGGAATATTTTCAACTCAAAGGAGATATTTTCTGTTTCTTCAGCATATACCAATGCATGGCACAAACGTTTTATAAATAATGCCACCATGCAGTCCCTTTTATTGTGAAAGAATTTTTATTTTCCTCTGTTGCAATCGTATACATACTTATGGTACCACAATACAATACAACAGACTATCCCTTCTTTACATAACTTTAAAGATCAATATGTAGTCTATAATATTAAAAAATATGATGCACATTTTTCATTCAGACAGTTTTATTCTTTTTTATTATTATTATATTTATGATTTTCATTTTTATACATTTCAATAATTTTACAATCCTTTTAGCATTTCAATAGTTGACTTCCTTCCCCCTCTTTCTGCGGTGCCTTAAATTTATTTTTAATATTTTCTGCATATCCAAATTAACTTAATTTGCTCATTTATTAATCTACTTTTAATACATACTTAAAAACTGCAGTTTATTGCAATAACCCTGCCAATGTTCTTATCTGTTTACAGTTTATTTGTAAATATTCAATAAACCATTTCCATTTTTTTATAAAAAGGTTATCTTGGTTTATTATTTTTATGGTACGTTTCGTCATTTCTGCATATTCCATAAGTTTTTGTATCCATCCTTCTTTTGCTGGGACTTTTTCTTCTTTCCATTTTGGGGCAAGTAACATTCTTGCCGCTGTAGTCATATACATGAATAAATTTCTATACAGTTTGGGTAGTTCTGTCCCTATAATTCCCAAAATGAAAGCTTCTGGGTTTGGTTTTGTTTTAACAAACGTTACTTTAAACATCTTTTTCAATTCATTATATATCATTTCCAACAGTTTTATTCTTCTTGAGAATAAGGTGTATTAAATGAAAAACAGTCATTTGTGTGTCGAGGTGGGTGGGAATTAAACATTACTTTTACAACAGTAAAGTAGCCAGTCTCCCTGTGGGCCACACACATTCCAGGCTAGGGAGATTTTAGCTCTCTTACCAAAGAACGGTGGGGAATAGCAACTCATTTTCAGAACCCCCATTTTAAGAACTTCCATTAAAGGAGGAGATGCTACAGAATCAAGACAGGGATAAGAAACCTGTAGTCCTTGAGGTTTACAGTATGTCATTCTTTGAAGGAGAACTACTTGAAAATGATTCACAGAGAAGGCTCAGAGTAGGCTTGCTAAGATAGGGGTCAGCAAACTTTTTCAGCAGGGGGCCAGTCCACTGTCCCTCAGACCTTCTGGGGAGCCGGACTATATTTTGAAAAAAATAATGAATGAATTCCTATGCCCCACAAATAACCCAGAGATGCATTTTAAATAAAAGCACTCATTCTATTCATGTAAAAACACCAGGCAGGCCCAGCAAATAACCCAGAGATGCATTTTAAATAAAAGGACTCATTCTACTCATGTAAAAACACGCTGATTCCCGGACCGTCCTTGGGCCGGATTTAGAAGGCGATTGGGCTTGATCCGGCCCCTGGGCCTTAGCTTGCCTACCCATGCGCTAAGATGTATAAGATTGAATCAGATAAGTGCTGGAGATGTAATGAGGTTGAGGGAACATTCTTTCATATGTGGTGGACCTGTAAAAGGGTAAAAGAGTACTGGGAAATGATCCATAATGAATAGGGAAAAAAATGTTTAGAAGTACTTCCCCCCCCCCCCCCAAAAAAAAAACCAGAGTCTTTTCTGTTGGGGATAATTCAGACTGAAATTCCCAGATGTAAAAAAAAAGGTTATTTGTGTATGCTATGTTTTGTTAGCCCAAAAATGGAAAACGGGCGAGGTCCCAACCAAATATTTTAAAAGATGACAAATGACACAGTGGGTGGTAAAAAGGTAAAGGACCACTGGATGGTTGTCCAGTCCAAGGCGACTATGGGGTTGTGGCACTCATCTCGCTTTCAGGCCGAGGGAACCGGCGTTTGTCCACAGACACAATTGTGTGAGTCCTTGATTGTTGCAAATGGATTCTTTGTCAACCACCTGGTCCAGAGTTGTGCATTGGAATAGAGCTAAACAAAAACAAGTGTCAACAGCTTTGACTTTGTTAAAAGGGAACTTGGGCTCACACTGAGTAGTGCGGTACTTTTCCACTAATATCATCTATGGCTATGTTTGGGGAAAGCACATTTGCTTCCAGATACTTTTCTTCTGAACATTTATCCAGAGGCCAAAACGAAGGCTACACTTTGATTCATTCGTGCATAAACAGCAAATGCTTACCATCTCTGAAAACTAGGGCAAACAGTAGATATGTTTGTGACATGAAATGCAAGAATGTCCCATTTGCTTCATATTCTTCAGTCCATGGAGCTTATCTTCAAAGTTTTTGCTTATTGCAAGATAAAATATGCACAAAATGGGTGGAATGAGGACAAATGCATAAATGCTCTGTTCGATTTCCCTGCCCTTTTCCAGAGTTTTCTGATCATTAACAGAGATAAAATTAGAAAATGATAAAATTTTAAAGGTAACAAATAAAAATAATTCTTTTTACACAGTGGAGACGCTCCTTCCAGGTACTCAGGGCTGAGGCTGTTGAGGGCTTTAAAGGTCAGCACCAACACTTTGAATTGTGCTCGGAAATGTACTGGGAGCCAATGTAGGTCTTTCAGGACCAGTGTTATATGGTCTTGGCGGCCACTCCCAGTCACCAGTCTAGCTGTCGCATTCTGGATTAGTTGTAGTCTCTGGGTCACCTTCAAAGGTAGCCCCACGTAGAGCACATTGCAGTAGTCCAAGCAGGAGATAAGCAGAGCATGCACCACTCTAGCGAGACAGTCTGCGGCCAGGTAGGGTCTCAGCCTGTGTACCAGATGGAGCTGCCCTGGACACAGAATTGACCTGCACCTCCATGGACAGCTGTGAGTCCAAAATGACTCCCAGGCTGCGCACCTAGTCCTTCAGGGGCACAGTTACCCCATTCAGGAACAGGGAGTCCTCCACAACTGCCTGCCCCCTGTTTCCCCAAAACAGTAATTCTGTCTTGTCAGGATTCAACCTCAATCTGTTAGCCACCATCCATCCTCCAACTGCCTCCAGACACTCACACAGGACCTTCATTGGTTCTGATTTAAAAGAGAGGTAGAGCTGGGTATCATCCGCATACTGATGGTCCAACAAAACGGCTACCACGCGGCTAAGGAGTGAGCAAGCAAGCAAGCAAGCAAGGAGCTCCTGGCAGGCTGTGGTGCTGAGGCCCACCAGAAAGCAGACCTGCTGGTGAATCCTGGATCACTGTCTGAGAAACTGTTCTCTACTATGACTGGCAGTAGCTGTCCAAGGTCTGAAACAAATGTCATATTTCCGTCTGCTCAAGAGCCCTTTTAACAGGAGATGCTAGGGATTGCACCTAGAGTCACCATGTAAGTCATGGGTTTTCCCACTGAGCTATCACCTCTCCTCTCAAAAGGCAGAAGGTCCATTGGGGAGGGGGGGATGGCAGAAAGCCATGCATGTTGAACTCATAACCCCAGTGAGGCATTCAAGGCAAAGCACCAGGTAAGTGGACGGGTTGGTGAATGGGAGGGAGGTACAGTATTTCTCCTTTAAAAAAAAAGTATTCAGCAGGAAACGGTGGCAAATGGGAAAGTTATAGTGCCTTGAGATATTTAATGTACAAGAGGCATAGGCAAACAGCCCTCCAGATGTTTTGGGACTACAACTCCCATCATCCCTGGTCCTGTTAGCTAGGGATGGTGGGAGTTGTAGTCCCAAAACATCTGGAGGGCCAAGTTTGCCTATGCCTGGTGTACAATATAGTCTCATTTCTTTTACAGAGTTGCGCTCGATGAAATTCTTTAAAGTCACCAGCACTTCCCTCTTGCATAACAAAGGAGGATTAAAAACAAAGAAGAAAGCATTGTGGATGAACAATAAACCAGGAGGAAAGACAACTTGATATTTATGGTTGATGAGTTAAGCACAAAATAATCCAGCTGCACATTAATTTCCCTCACTGTCTCACATTTGCTGAACAATCAATATATTTTATCGCTCTTGAATTGAGCATTCAGCATATTGTACCAGCATTCTTCCCTGTGCTTTGAAATGTTAAGAATTCAAAACAATGCCACTGAAAGGATGGCAATTGTATTTTATATAAATTACTAGCGTGCACTGGGATTTGTCGTTTCTTAGTGATAATAAGCTGCTCAACCACTTCCAGTTCTTCTAGAAATTTAAAGGATCAACAGTTTCCCTAGATTGCCTGGTGCAATTTAGTTATCCCTAGAAAATTTGCTATCCCTCAACATGCAGCAATTCACAGAAAATTCAATAAGCATAATCCATTCTGGTTCCTGAAAACAGTTAGCTAAGAATTTGTGTTTGCGTTTGCCATTTCTTTGTATGCCTGCCATTTTAAATAAACATCAGTTTCTTTAAAATAAACTGATAGATCCAGTCATATCAATAACCCTTCTCGGTGGCTGCATAAACACCATACGTTTAAAGTAATTTAGAGCACATGACTTCCGCCAAAGAGTCCTGGGATTCTTTGTTAAGTGTGCTTGGAATTGTAACTCTTGTCAGGAATAAGATATAGTTCCTAGGATTACTGGGTGGGTGTGTTTCAAATGTGCCTTACATTTATGGTGTAGATGCAGCCTTTATCTGTGGAGGGGCAGAAACATCATGCGCATTGGAAGCACATTCATCAGGAACCCCGATCTTGCATGATTCTCAGTCACATTGAGGACTCCCCTGCTCAGCGCCTGAGGGCCCCAGTCCTGCCACTCACCACCTGGCCTAGGGCGGGGCCTGATGGGCCTATAAGAACTGCTGCGGCTGCTGCCACCAGGAGGACTCCCCTGCTCAGCGCCTGAGGGCCCCAGTCCTGCCACTCACCACCTGGCCTAGGGTGGGTCCTCATGGGCTCTATAAAGGGCTACCGCCGCCGCTGCTGCTTGGCAGAGAGGGCTCAGTTTTGTTTTGTTTTTGTTTTTTGTTTAAATTCCTGTTATTTTTTGTAACAGTTCTAAGTTATAAGAGTTCTAAGATGGCGGCGCACATAGACACAGCGGCTGCTCAGTGCTCTCCCTTATTTTTTTAGCTTTTACTGCTGTTACTCGTGTTGAGTACACTTTTGGTTGGGGGAAACAATTGTTTAAATGAAAAATGAATTTTTTATTTTTATTAGTATTATTATTTTATCCAATTTCATTGTACTTGTACAATGACAATAAAGAAATCTTGACCCCAATTACGGTCACACACACACACACACACACACAGCCTTGAGATCACTGAGTAGTGCGGTGGTGGGTGTTTGTTCGCCTTACCTGTGACTGTAAGCCTCTTTGCAGCTATCAGGGCTCATGTGACCCACTTTTGTCATCCATCAAAGATTTTTCCAAAGCAGCAGTTCCTGAAGAAAAGAGAGACACCACAGGACATACAATGAAGCGTCATCAGCATGACATTGCCAGCATCCATCTGAACTGGCCAATTCCTTCCTATTGGGCATGGTGGAGTGCTATGCACCCAAAACATCAATTTTCGTTGAATTAGCTGCAGTTTTAACTCTAAAGAAACATCACATAAAGATTCTAAAGCAACTTTCTTTTGACTGGACTGTGTGGAGCACTCCTGCCTGCTCCCTATTCACATCATCTCGAAGAACCTGAACATCTGCTTTACAACATCCCAATCAACATTTACAGTGGTACCTTGGTTCTCAAATGCCTTGGTACTCAAACAACCTGGAATCCAAACATTGCAAACCCAGAAGTGAGTGTTCCGGTTTGCAAACTTTTTTTTGGAAGCCGAACGTGCTCCGTTTTGAGTGCCACACTTCCGTTTTGAGTGTTACGCTGAGGTCTGTCTGTTTTTGCTATTTATTTTGCGTTTTTGTTTTTGCAGCTCTTTTTGTTTTGTTTTTGTGATTGTGGAACCCAGTTCAGCTATTGATTGATTGATTGTGTGACTGTAGTACATTGTATATTGCTTTCATTTTATAATAATAATAATAATAATAATAATATAATAATAATAATAATAATAATTTTTTTATTTGTACCCCGCCCATCTGGCCGGGTCTCCCCAGCCACTCTGGGCGGCTTCCAACAAATATTAAAATACATCAAAATCACAAGTTAAAAACTTCCCTAAACAGGGCTGCCTTCAGGTGATTTTATGGATCAATGGTCTCATTAGATAGTAAAATTCATGTTAAATTGCTGTTTTAGGGGTTGTTTTTAAAAGTCTAGAATGGATTAATCCATTTTGCATTACTTTCTATGGGAAAGCACGCCCTGGTTTTGGAACACTTTGGTTTTGGAACTGACTTCCGGAATGGATTACGTTTGATAACCAAGGTACCACTGTATAAACATTTATGGGTTTACTTTTCCATAAAGATACTGAAGCACTCAAATCTAATGATCCATAAACAGACACCCAAAGGTGCTGTAATGGTCAAACAGCACTGACAGTTAGGTGGCATCTAAACCACAGCATAGAAAATGACACAAATTCTTTATCTGATCCTGTGAATTTCAGCACCTCTTGCGGTGGTTTGACACCTTTCCATTTTAACAGTACAAATTCTATAAACACCCTCTATCTCTCATCAAAATAATTTCTCCTGCATATTCCCCATCGTACCTTAATGGCACATGTTAATTTATCTTTAATAGCTATATCCCACACCTCTTTATACCATTCTTCCATTTTATATTCTGCTTGCCCCTTCTACTTCCTAGCTATCATAATTCATGCAGCTGTCAATAAATTTGTGAGCAAGTCCTTCATAGCCTGTGAACCTTCCACCCCATCGTAAATTGATAATAATGCTACCTCTGGATCTTTGGGGCATGAATGTTTTGTTGATGGCATTGGATCTGCCATGGTACAATTGATCATGCAAATTACTATTCATTGTTGCGGTCATTGCACGACAGACATCCACATCTCAAATACGCTTGAGCCATAGTAGACTCAATGAGCCACACTAGCCTTACCATTACTTGTACCTTCAGGGTCCACTGGCTCCTGTTGCTGGACTACAACTCCCATCATCCCTCCTCAATGGCCAGCCTGGCTGGAGCTGATGGAGGTTGTAGTTCAACAACAGCTTGGAGGGCACTAAGTGGTAGAAGGTTGGTCTAAGCCAGGGAGGCACAACAAATATGCAAGAGTTCACTTGGAGTACACTAAGCTATCTTGGTACCTACCCAAAATTGCCTGGAGGAGTGCCTTTACAAACCTTTGCAAAACATCTCTAGCTAGGCCTTCAGAAAACAGAGCTATCCAATTTCACTAGTCACCAAGAATTATTGAACATGAAACATGGATATGGGATAAAGGATGTTAGGACAAAATTTGGAAATAGAAAGAAGATAAAGTAGTAGCCAGAAGATGGGTAAAGAACCCGAGAAGAAGGCAAGGGGAAGTCAAAAGGGGAGGGGAGGGAAAAAAAATAAAAACAATAATAGCAAAAAGAAAATAAAGAAGCGCAAGGAAAGTACAAGAAAAGAGAAAGTAAAAAGAGGTATGTGTTTAAGAGAAAGATAAGAGGATTAGACGACATAAATGAGATGTACAGTGGAAATATATGGGATGTGGAAGTAGGATCTTCTTTTTCTTTGTGTATAAGGATGGACTTATTTGTGGAATGTAATTTTTAGTTTCTCGGTTTTTTGTGTTATTTTTTACTTTGTATGGATATATATATTTAAAATATTAAATAAAGGTCTTTTTTTAAAAAAAAGAATTATTGAACATGGCAAACTCAGAGCTGGTCTAAAGGCAAAAGAGGGCAGGAGGAGCAGGAATGAAACCTTTATCACTGACGTCAGTGTGCTAAAGAATTCATCATAAGGTAACATAATATTATAATCCCCAGTGACAAAAGAAATAAACAGTTCCTTTTAGATTCTGACAGCTCCTCAATCCCAGTCCCATCAACCATTTTCTTGTTTATTCATCTGAGCTGTCAAGAATTGTTGCACCATGGAAAAAAATTAAAAGATTGACCTTTCAAGGAGTACACAGAGATCTATTCAGCCTACTATTTTTAATATCAAAAGGCATCCAGCTGTAATGGACTGATGTTTACAGTATGAATGCTCTTTCTGATGGAGAGAAGGTTCAACAAATGCATGATAATATGAAGCTAAACTCATTTTATTCCTCATGTGTATACCTAGCAGGATGGGGGACAGTCTGAGCAATGGCTCCTTTTCACTGTTGCTAAGGAGATGTACCAGTGCCTCCGAAACCAGGAGAGACCATGGACCAGAAATTCAAAAAGTTTGCTTTTTATCGCCTTTTGCGCTCCACCAGGTTCTTCCTCCACAGCCACTGGAGTCAAGTTTGTTCTGCTCTGCCTCCTCTCCTCCTCCATCAATCCATCTGTCTTCCTGTCTCCTTCCCTCCCTCTGCTCAGCTCCCTTCTCCAGTCACGCAGCTGGAATTGTACATAAAAGGTAAAGGTAAAGGGACCCCTGACCATTAGGTCCAGTCATGTCCGACTCTGGGGTTGCGGCGCTCATCTCGTTTATTGGCCGAGGGAGCCGGCGTACAGCTTCCAGGTCATGTGGCCAGCATGACAAAGATGCTTCTGGTGAACCAGAGCAGCGCATGGAAACGCCGTTTACCTTCCCGCCTGAGCGGTTCCTATTTATCTACTTGCACTTTGACATGCTTTCAAACTGCTAGGTGGGCAGGAGCTAGGACTGAGCAACGGGAGCTCACCCTGTCGCAGGGATTTGAACCGCCGACCTTCTGATCAGCAAGCACTAGGCTCTGTGGTTTAACCCACAGTGCCACCTGGGTCCCTTGGAATTGTACATACTGAACATTTAAAAAATCCCAACATTTTAACAGTCTGCTGCCCCAAGAGGAAACAGGAAGGAGGTTCATTCAATTGCCTCCCTTTCCCCTTTGTCGTGGTAAAAGGTAAAGGTAAAGAACCCCTGGACGGTTAAGTCCAGTCCAAGGCAACTTAGGGGTTGCTGTGCTCATCTCACTTTCAGGCCAAGGGAGCTGGCATTTCGGATCATGTGGCCAGCATGACTAAACCGCTTCTGATGAAACGGAACACCTTGACGGAAGTCAGAGCACACAGAAACACTGTCTACCTTCCCACTGCAGCGCTATCTATTTATCTACTATTTATCTACTTGAACTGGCCTGCTTTTGAACTGCTAGGTTGGCAGGAGCTGAGGCAGAGCAACGGGAGCTCACTCCATCATGTGGATTCGAACCGCCAACCTTCCGATTGGCAAACCCAAGAGGCTCAGTGGTTTAGACCACAGTGCCAACCATGCAATGATAGCTTTCCTAACTGATAGCAATGTTCTACCACCACTAGAGATGGTGACAATTTTTGCAGTCATTGTGCGGAGCCCCACTCACTTGCTCATGGTTGTTCAGGAGCTCTGCGAGCCAATCAGGTTTCATGCAAGTGTTAAGCAAAGTTTACCAGTACAAATTTATTCCATTATGAAAAAACAATGAAGCAAGTGGCAACTTATCAAAGCTGGCCAATTATAACTGTGCAGTTCTGTTGCTGAAAGTGCATTCCCTTGAACTCCATTTAATTGAGGTGAGGACAGGGAAGGAGGGAGATCTTAATGCTTAATGATTCTAATTGGGTAGCTCAATTAGTACTAAGTGAGGGGGGGAAATGAACAGATGCATAACTGCAATACCCACTCCTAACCTTTGCTGATGAAAACAATGTGCTTCTGAATGCCAGTTGCCAGAAACCACAAGAAAGGAGAAGGCTGTTGTGCACAGATCTGGCCTGCAGGCCTCCCATGGTCATCACATTGGCCACTATGAGAACAGCATGTTGGACTAGATGGGCCACTAGCCTGATCCACCAGGGCTCTTATTTGTGCTGGCCCAAAGTATCGGCCAACCAAGAAAAAGAACACAGTATTACCCATTTCTGTTCTGTGCATACAAGCTGGAGGGTCTGCAAGTTGATTATTGTTTAAATAAGTGGTGGTGTCAGGGGCTGGACTGAGGAGGAATGGTGGGGGCCGCACCCCCCTCCTGAACCTTCCTGAGAACAGGAAGACAGTATAGATTTAGAACAGTGGTTTGCAGAAGGTCATATTTCAGAGGCTACAGAGGGGAGAAGCTGGGAAATATTGGGAGAGGAATGTGGGATGTAATCCATTGGTGCAGTCAAAGGCAACATTCCTTATTTCCCTAGAGTGGGCACAGGAAGGAGGACATCCAGTCAGTGTAACTTCCTGTTCCACTGGTCTGGAGCTTCCTCCCCCTGCATGTGATCTGGGAGATGGGCATGGCCCTGGCTGACTCCTTAAAAGAGCCGAGTCATGCAGCCATTTTCTCAGTCTGTTTTGTCTTTCTATTGTCTTGCTGTTCTTTTGCTGCCATGCTGCTCTCCTGCAGCCATTTTGTTGTGTTAATGTAATTTTGCCATCTGCTGGCTCTCAGCCAGCAGCACATGAGTTCAGTCTCCATATGAGATGAACTCACCGTTTATTGTGTAACTCCCAAGTAAAGTCTGCTTTTCAGGGATCAAATCGTGAACTTAAATGTGAGTAAACTTTTTGTTACTTTACTCAGAAAGATTCATGTGTCTTTATTTTTTTAAGAGGGATTAAATAATATTTAGTAAGAGATTCAAACGAATTCGCAAACTAGCTTCCAGCTATATTGAAGGGGAATCTGCTCTGCTACATCACTTACTAGTGTGAGTGAAGGAAGGATAATACTTATCCAATATATCCTTTCCTACTATCCTTAACATTCCCACAAGGAACAGCAGGAAGAAGAAACACCAGGGTAGAGACAGCTGACAGACTCAGTGTCTTTGGACCAGGCAGGCATTGAGGGTAGTAGAGCAGAAAGCTCAGAGGCAGAAGGCTCAGATTAGCAGACGAAAGGGTGACGTAGAATATGAGAGATGGAGGGGGTTGGACTTTACTCGGAGCAATGCCATTATCTTAAGGAGGCTGCATTCCTTCGTCTCTCTGTGAATTGTGGAATAAATTACTTGGTAAGAACTCTTCTTGTTTATCTGCTTATTGGCTGCCACCATGGGAGGAATTCCCTGAAGCTTGTCAGGTGGCAGGACAGAGCATAGGAAAGACCAACGGCTCTGTAGCTCATCACCACCATACAGTATCTGTCATCAGAGGCACCTGCCTCCCTCTTCCATACGAACTGAGCTAGCCATGGGTATGAAACAGCAGGTTGACGGAATTTCAAATATTTTTGAAACGCGCGCGCACACGCACACGCACACGCGCACACACACACACACACACCCTGCACAGCCAAGGGAAAATGTACTGTTTTCCTAATATTCATGGCAGGTGTTTTATAGCATAATCCCATTCAGCCATTGGGATGATGCTGTTCTTGAATGGAGCTCGCATTAACAGCTTTGCTGAAGATTAGCTTTCCCCGATCTGGGAGTCCAAAACATCTGGAGGACAGCAATTTGGTACAGGCTGTTGTAGATAAAGACACCGAAACTGGCTTCCTAGCAGCTGATGGCAATTGCAGCCTCCCCATTTCCCCACCCCCATGGACACTGCACCAAACTGCTTGATGCATCCAAACAGGGATGGCCATTTCAAGTGACTGAAGCTTCTCTCTTTCCTCTGTGTTATTTGCAATTTCTTCTTCTTTGGCAATCACTCGTGGCCGAGTAAGATTGTGGAAAGGAGATAAAATTCCATCAAAAGAAGAGTGGTAGTTAGACCGTCGCGAGACAGGTTAGTTTTACCCTACTGGTGATGTGTTGTTGCGATCGTAATCCTGCTCGGTACAAGAGGAACTGCAGGTTCAGACCTTTGGTGTATGTGCTTGGCTGAGGAGCCAATGGGGAGAAACTACCATCTGTGGGATTATGACTGGATTATGACTAAGTCAGAATCCCCCCCTAAACGTAGAAGAAGAAGAAGAAGAAGAAGAAGAAGAAGAAGAAGAAGAGGCAAGCAAAACTGCTTGAATATATAGAACTAGCATATATGACAGAAAAGATCAGAGATCGATCGACCCAAAAGTTTAAAAGGGAATGGGAAATCCATAGACAATATTTAAAAGAACAGTGTCCCCATATTAAAACTTTAAAATGCTTTGAATAACTCTCAAAATTGATTAAGGTATAAAGAACACAAATAAGATTTAATAAAGACTAAGTGGGATGTGGGTGGCGCTGTGGGTTAAACCACAGCCTAGGGCTTGCTGATCAGAAGGTCGGCGGTTCGAATCCCCAGGACAGGGTGAGCTCCCATTGCTCGGTCCCTGCTCCTGCCAACCTAGCAGTTCGAAAGCATGTCAAAGTGCAAGTAGATAAATAGGTACCACTCCAGCGGGAAGGTAAACGGCATTTCCGTGCGCTGCTCTGGTTCGCCAGAAGCGGCTTAGTCATGCTGGCCACATGACCCGGAAACTGTACGCCGGCTCCCTCGGCCAATAAAGCGAGATGAGCGCTACAACCCCAGAGTCATTCGCGACTGCACCTAATGGTCAGTGGTCCCTTTACCTTTACCTTTTAATTTTATTTAAAAATAGAGGCAAGTAATTAAGGAAACAAAGAAGCCATATCAAGGAAGTCGGAAGATGATGGCTGAAATACTTTTGTGTATTCACAATGTACTGTTCTATTTTCTTCTTTATTTTTATTTGTAAGAGATGTGCAGTGTGCTTTTTGTTCTGTTTCCTTTTTTCTTTTTCTTTTTCCAAGTTTTTTTGTGTGTGTCTATGTTGATTTTAAACCAATAAAGATTGAATTTAAAAAGAGAGAGAGTAAGATTGTCTTCCATGAACACGGTCTTAACAGTCGGTCTGTAAGTGACTGTGGAGGCCAATATGCATAACTCTCAAGGTTATGGGTTCCCCCCCCTAAAATGCTTATTTTCAGCTGGATTATGCCCATAGTTCACATACATATTCTGCACCCTAATATTTATTTATTCAGGTGCTTCAGGTCAAGAATACAGTTTATGCTGGATGCCCAGTCACACCATATTCCAAGTGATTACCAACATACAGAAACCCTAGAAATCTCAGTGCTTCTCTAAAATGGTTTCAGTCGCTGAGAATTGTGGTTGGGGAAATCATATCACAATCAAAGCTGCTGTGAGAAGGGTAATTGTTTTGGGGGAAGGGAGAAGGGAGAAGGGTATCACGGCTGACAACATTGAGCCTAGTGATCCAGTCCATTTGTATTTGTCCGATGAAATGATCTATGCAGCCTACGGTGATCAGGTTTTGCAATATGCTTTCGTATAACAAATTCAGAGATAAAGAGCTCTAATTGTGTTCCGGGAGACCGTTCTGAATATAGAAACGAAATCTTATGCACGTCTACGCACATACCCAGACACACATAGGAAAGGGTTGTGTGACTTATTGCGGACTGCCTCTTTAAAATTAGATCTGCACAGGAAGCATAGAGATGCCTCCCACAGAGAAAAGGATTTAGATGCAGCCACAGAGGGAGGGAGGCTTCTGATTTCTCTCAGCTACAAGGCAGATGTGCGATTCCGTCTTTAGTCCTGCACAGCATCACTAGATAACCTTCAGTGCTGTGCTTCCAACAGGACTGCAAGCATTCTGTGGAGTGTAGCATACGAAGAATTCAGCGTCTCTGCACAGCATCAAAGAGATGAAGCATAGCCTTGGAACAGGTAAAATCTGATTTGTACTTTTTAAAAAAATGCTACATTTATTATTTTGCAAGGTATAGGAAGCTGATTTGGAAAATGTATAAACTCCTAATTTGCTTTTTAAAATAAATAAATAGCTGTACCAATCAATTGATTTTGAGCTTGGATGTTTTCTGCTGTTCTTCTGCAGCAATTTGGCACCCACACCTCCCCAAACATTGTTTCTAGAAATTATTTACACCTTGATCCTAACACATTTCCTTGGTGGGGGTGGCGAAGGTCTCGTTGTTTTTCGTGAAACTTACTTCCAGATAAAGCTGCTTCAGCTGGCATTCTGAAGACTTTTCAATTGCAAGATTTATGCTAGTCTCCAGCAACAAAAAAGGCAATAAGCATTGTGGGACCTCTGAGACATCAGTTTATTGGGCTGCCCACAAAAACCGATGTCTCAGTGAACCACCAAAAATCCTCATAGATTCTATGCTGCGTTATCATCAATCATCACCGTTGTTAGTATCTTCAGGCTGATTTTGGTGAGGTTTGCTAACATAAATGGTAAGCGTGCATTTGTACCTCTGATGGCTGAAACCTGATCAAGAATTGAACTTTGCCCAAAGAAGTTTCCTCTGGAAGGAAGAAAAAAAAAATCCATCAGCACAGCTGCCTTGTGAACACTGTTCGATGGGTGCAAGCGGGAGCTGATCTCCCCTGTTGTGCAGCCTTTCCTTTGCTGTCTAAAAAGAAAGTCATGCTGTTTAGTGGACATTTCTCAGTTGCTCTTTGGCATTTTTGTGCACACAGCTTGGCATCCTAATATTATGAACCCAGGAGCAGGTCCATTTCCAGAGATGGGTTCAGAGTATTTGAAAGTATGATGGTGTGCTTAAAGGCAAAGCAGGTATGGAGACCAAAAGAAATTGTGTTGATTGCTACATGTAAATAAATAAACCTTTCAACAAGAGGAAAGGGGTCTCCTGATTATTATTATTTCTAATTATACTTTACCCTCCAATCATTAAGCAGATAAAGCTCATTTAAATGCCCCTCTGTCCTCTTCCCCTTTTCCTGGTGAAGCTGGCATGATCTCCAACCAGGAGAAGCTGACAAAAGGCAGCACTTTGTCAGTCTGCATTGTAAATAAAGTGGCCCTTTATTGTGTTGCTTTCAAGACGACCAAACCAGACTCAGAAGTTTGCATCTCATATGTTTGCGAATGTAAGAATAATTTCTGACCTATCCGCAGAAGTAAATGGTACGTACCATGTGAATTAGCAATGCACAGGTTATAAACAAAGCCTGAAATGCACAAGTCAGTCAGTTCTGTGCATTGTGCATCCACACAACTGCCCCCAAATAACTGCTCCAGGATTTATGTGCCCATCCAGTGCTGCCCATGTCCATCATCACTGTTGGGAATGGGAAAACCTTTCCCTAGGCAGGGCTCAGTGAATGAATCAGAGCCATACACAAAACTTTGGAGCATTTATATTTTATCGTGGAATGTAGGAAGCTTCTTTACACTGTCAGGCCATGGGTTCATCTAGCTCAGTATTGTCTGCACTGACTGGCAGCAGCTCTCCAGGGTTTCAGAGACGGGCCTCTCACAGCCCCACCTGGAGACTCTGGCAATTGAACCTGGGACCTTCTGCATACAAAGCAGATGCTCTACCGCTGAGCCACAGCCCATCGACATATGCAGACATGGATACGTCTCCTTCATCTGCCAAATGTGAACATGCAAAAAACGAACAATTCCCTGCAGTTTGTGGTTTCAGATTTGTTGTCCTGCTCCCTTGCAAGTTAGACTTCCCAGCATCCCTGAGCCTATCCTCAGATGCATGCTGAACATCAGTTCTGCTGATTGACCCAAACTAAAGCTTATGTCATTGCACAGTTTGGAAATCTGGCACTGTGTATCTCTAACCATTTCCAAAATAATAATAAAAATCCTTGTTGGCGTGAGATCGTTTCCACTCAATTTAATTACTTATAACATTCCAAAGTGCGCAAGATGCACTTTCTCTCAAGATGCACTTTCTCTCTGAGCCCTTAGCAGACTGTAATAGAATTGAACGAAAAGTCTGTGACATGTGCTCTGAAGTGAGATGACACAGTCTAGTGGCAATTTCCAGAGAGGCAGCTGAGTAAATTTGTTACTGTGTTGGCAACCACACAGTAGGCAGCATTGGTGACAACACAAACATCTGGTAGCTTCATCCAGCTCTATATAATTGCTACTCAAATAGGAGCATAACCTAACCTGGAAAATATTTGTTTTTACCTCTCTCGCCTACCCCAATATGCTATTTCAAAATGCTACTGCTCAGTAAAGCACTGCATCTCAAATATTTATTGCGAGTGATATAAATGCAGAGCACTTGGAAATATTTACACATGGGCTGCCAAAGCTTTATTCATTTCCCGATCTATGGCTCTCTAGCAGAAGTCTTTAGCACAGGGATGCCTCTGCTTCCCCATACATTTGCTGCTCCCTCTGATTCTCTTTTCTATTCTGATTTTAAAAGGCGGGGAATGGCCGGATTGCTGTCAAAGATCCCAATTTGCAGAAGTGTAAGCTCTCTTCCCTGGCTGGACCTTCCTGGGAGATACTGAGAAGGCATAAGAAAGAAAAGAAAGAAAGAAAGAAAGAAAGAAAGAAAGAAAGAAAGAAAGAAAGAAAGAAAGAAAGAAAGAAAGAAAGAAAGGAAGGAAGGAAGGAAGGAAGGAAGGAAGGAAGAAAGAAAGGAAGAAAGGAAGGAAGAAAGAAAGAGTTTGGATTTGATATCCCGCTTTATCACTACCCGAAGGAGTCTCAAAGCGGCTAACATTCTCCTTTCCCTTCCTCCCCCACAACAAACACTCTGTGAGGTGAGTGGGGCTGAGAGACTTCAGAGAAGTGTGACTAGCCCAAGGTCACCCAGCAGCTGCATGTGGAGGAGCGGAGACGCGAACCCGGTTCCCCAGATTACGAGTCTACCGCTCTTAACCACTACACCAGATAAGCTCACAACAGCTTCCTCGTGAGGTAAGAAGAGACTGACCAGAAGAACATCATGAGGCATGAAGGGCACTCTACCAACAACACGCTCCTGAGCACCAACTTTGCTGCAATATACAGCCACTTCAGCAGAGACTTTTCCTTCTACCCAAACTACACTTTCCCCTTCAACTTCAGCTACAACGACTATGATCTACCCCTGGACGACGGCGATGACGTGACCAAGACCCGCACTTTCTTTGCCGCCAAGATCGTCATCGGTGTGGCGCTGGTTGGTATCATGCTGGTCTGTGGCATCGGCAACTTTGTCTTCATCGCCGCTCTGGCCCGGTATAAGAAGCTGCGCAATCTCACCAACCTTCTCATCGCAAACCTGGCGATCTCTGACTTCATTGTGGCCATCGTCTGCTGCCCCTTTGAGATGGACTACTATGTGGTCCGGCAGCTGTCGTGGGAGCATGGCCATGTGCTCTGCGCCTCGGTCAACTACTTGCGCACCGTCTCACTCTACGTCTCCACCAATGCGCTCTTGGCGATTGCTGTGGACAGGTAAGGAGGATAATTGGAATTGGGTTTGCCTGTAGCTAGAGAGGGTAGGATCTGCCAGTTTCTCATTTCCCACATCTTAAATTCAGTTCTCCACCCAATTTGTGTTTTTTTTTTCTTCTTCTTCAAAAGCCCCAGCCTTTTGGTGCAAATTCCTCCTAAAAAAATCATTTTTATATGCAATTTTGACTGATGTATACATTTGTGCGAGCAAATTTCCCTAAGAGAATGCAATCTTGGATGTTATTTTCGCTAATGTATTGATTTTTATGTGCACCATTACCTAATATATGCATTTTTCTCAACAACGATTCCTTGGAGAACCGTATTGCAAAATTGCGTGAACTTCTAAGGCATGCGTATTTTGGTTCTATATTGTAGAATATATTTTGGAATATATTTCATGCACACTATTCCCTAACATATGCATTTTTATCAACAACGATTGCTTGGAGAACTGCATCGCAAAATTGCGTGAGCTTCTAAGGCATGCTCATTTTGGTTCTAGGTTGTTTCAGAAAGTGAAAACTTGATAGATTCACCTTTAAATATGAATGGAATCCAGTCTCTCCCTCATCCCTACCAGTCACCAAGAATTCTATATTCCTGCTTGAGATCGTCATTATCCAAACAGATTTTCCCTTTAAAAACACATTAGCGATTTAAATACTGGATAGTTAATTAGGCACTCAAGTCTTCTCTCCACTTCAGAATCTATGAACATCGTGCTCCAAAATGCAACACACTTCACAGTGTACACACTTCACAGCATCTCAGAGGTGAAAGGACTTCGTGACATTTTGGCTTAGCAGAGTGGATGATGCAAACATTTTCCCACCAAAGGGCAACCTGAATCTTCTTTTTCTTTTTTGCAGTTTAATCTTTATTGATTTTACATATCAAGTCCATTCACCACAAAAAGAGCAAAAGAAAAAACAAAGCACATCAAATACAAAGAAAATGGTACATATAAAATAAAATCCTTCCATACATTAAGACTTCCGTCTTCCTCAGTATGGGTCCTTCGTTTCCTTGTTGACTGCACATTGTATGACCTTTAACTTATCATAAATTACCTATAATCTTTGTAACATATAACATTGCAGAAGTTAATCAAAGCATGTCGAAGATTTCATATATGGACAATGTTCTTTTAAATATAATCGGTATATATCCCATTCTTTGTTAAACCTTTGCAGTGCTTGTTTTCTGGGGGGATGCATACCCCTTAACATTTTGTGAATCTAACTTTGGCCTCATTGAGGGGCAGCATTTCAATATGAGTAGGAAAATGAGAGTACCTCTAAACATATTTTTTTAAGAAAAAAAGCACTGAACTTTTGGTTTGTCTGGTTCCTAATTTTTCCTGTCATCTTTGCCAATTCTACATAATCAAATAATTTCGCTTGCCACTCCATTTTAGTTGGTATTGTATCTCCCTTCCACCATTTGGCTATCAGCATTCTCGTGGCTGAAGGGCAACCTGTTTTAGCCCTGGGGCTTGCAATACTGTATCGATAGAGGGATTTCCTTTCCCTTGCACACCTTCTCAGACAGCCCATTGTTTTGCACCTCTGATCTGGACATGAATTATCCTTCCAGGTCCCTGTGCTCTATCTTTCCAGGCTGTTTTAGCCATCAGATGTGGGGAAAGAGAGAGAAGGGGTACCAAAAGCAGGTTTAAAAGCCATGAAAGAAATCCCTCATCTCTTAATCTTTTATTTAAACAAAAATCCAGATAAATAAATGCCTAGGATTGATTTCATTTCATTTCATTTTGTTACTATCTAATATTAAAAATCACTCTGCAGGTTAGCTTGTGAGCATGCAAGGATGCACTACAGTGGATTATCTTTTGTTTCCAATTCAAAGCATGATTCAGCAGAAGCAAAAAAGATTTCTTTTTCAATTTACGAGAACACTTAGGTTGAAGCACCGCTTCATAATCACTGCAAAGGATTTCAGTCCTGGGGTCAAATGTCTGCAATCAAAGCTAGCTTTTGCTGCATGTGGCTCATCCAGCCATCCTCTTATTTCAAAAACGAGTTTCTAGTCATCTTGAAGTTTTAAAACAATATCCTCTCTGAGTGCGAAACCTGAGCATGCTTTGAAAGAGATATCTTGGGAACTGGCAATAATTATTATTAAGGAGCTGGTGGGGATAGTATATGCCATTAATATACAAAATTGCCAAGCAGAACCAGAAGCACACAGCAATTGGCAGAGTCTATGCTCCTTTATAAAAAGAATAATAATAATCAGGTATTTATACCTCGCCCATCTGGCTGGGTTTCCCCAGCCACTCTGGACAGCTTCCAGCACATATAAAAACATTAAAAAAAATGGCAAACATTAAAAACATCCTGAGCTTGAGGGTCACATAATTAGTATTTGTACTGAAGGGCACTTCCAAGCAACTTGCTTTTGAGCATTTATCCTGATTTTTCTTTGGGGGGGGGGGGGTAGGCTAGACCATGTTGCCTCAAAGCACTTTTCCAGTGCAAAGCAATGAAAGCAGATTTGTTGCGTGTTGAGGTCCCAAACCACCCCTCAAATGAAACACACTTCAGACAGACATTTAAGTTTAAGGTTTTTGGCATGATTTTGGCCACAACTTTATTAAAATACAAAATATGTGAGTGGTTGCTTAGGCATTGATTCAGACTATCTGCCCCACTGGGGACAGAACTGACATTTGTCAGTAAAGGGAAAACACTTTGGGGAGAGAATGGGAGCCGGGGGTCTGACCCTCACCTCTCCCCAAGTGCTCCCAGGGGCTCTTGTGTGGCCCTGGCCCCCGACCGGGGGATATGGACAAAAGCATGGCGAGCCCCTGGATTCCTTTAACGGAATTCCCCGCACAGCAGCAGCATTGGAGGGGCAGCCACAGTCAATCCTGACCCCTCCACCAACCAATTTAATAACCAATGCCTAACCGCCAACCTTACAAGTTGTGACTAAGTGCTGCGCAGTAGGCGAAAACCAGATGGCACCAGCCAATCAGCCAAATTGAAAAAAATCCTACCAGGCCCCTGCCCCAAAAGCAGACGACCCCATGACAGGCATAGCAAGGTCAAACACAGAGACCTAATAAAGGGAGGGGGGCGGGAGATCCGATGCACGCAGCAAAGAGGAATATCACGCTGCGAGGCAAGGAGTATATAGTCACTGGGCTGTCCATCAACAAATTGCAACATAGAAATCTCCCCAACAACACCCTGGGTCCAATCACAGCAGTGGCAATCTATACGATCCCACCCAGCAACAGAGGGGTGACTTGCTGGCCCCCACCGCAACACGTGCTCTCCATGAAGGAGAACCCACTTTGTACAAGACCTCCTAATCAACTGTGGTTGTGCAATCTGAATTTTCTGGCATGTGGTTGAATCCCACTCAACGGTCTGAAAGTGCCCCAAAGCCAAATAAACTTTGCCTCCTCTTTGCATAACAACCTATTTTTGACAGGTCAGAACGGCGTCTTTGGGGTTTTCGGCGTCTTTTGAAATTACCAGTAATACTGCATACTTGTTGGCGCATAAATGTAAATGCCCTTTGACAAATCCATTTCTACAGACTATTGTTGTTTAGTGATCATATAACGGCCGTATCTTCACAATATGGGATAATAATCTGGAAGAGCGGCAATCTTCTCTCTCTCTCTTAGTCTGACTCAGCTCTGGAGAGACCAATATTATGTTTGCAACTGTGTTTTGTGCCAAGGAAATTTATTTCCTGAATGTTTTATATCAGGGGTGGCCAACTTCCAAGACACTGCGATCTACTCACAGAGTTAAAAACTGGCAGTGATCTACCCCCTTTTGCGGGGTTCAGGTCAAAGTTGTTGAGCTTTCTTAAGGAAGGAAAGCCCTGTTTTGGGGGGTTCACGTAAAAGTTGTTGAGCTTCTTTAGGGAGGAGGAAAGCGACACTGAGCTTCTTCTTTTTTAGGAAGAAAAGCCCTGTTTTTGGTGGTTCAGGTGATTTTAGGGGTGCAGGGCAAAGATGTTGAGGTTTTTTTAGGGGAGCCAAAGTTTTTTTTAGCTTCTTTGTGGGGAACCACTGATCTACCGGTGATCTACCACAGGCGTCCAGTGATCTACCTGTTGGACATGCCTGTTTTATATAAACACGTAGGCTTGTAACAGCAATGGAAAATCTACAGCTAAGGCTCCTCCATTGTAATAGGTCACACTAATATATAAGAAATTATATAAGAAATGTTTTTATTATACAGCCACATATCAGAAAAAAAGAACTACACTGAGAAATGTCCAAGATTTTAATTCTGAAGCAGAAATAAAGAGTAACAACGTGCTTCTCAAGTAGTGAGACTAGTAGAATGCAAAGTATTAGGCTTCGGGAAGAGAATTCTGTAGAAGTAAAAATGGTTTTATGTAGCATTCTCTTCTCTGATAAGAGGCCCGTGGTAACCTAGAAAGGGAATTAAAAATCACAGAGCATTCTGATACTCCTTCAGGAGCGAGTAGAAGTCAATTGCAAGCACTGATGGAACAACTAATTGTCACTTTCATACAGTGCTTGTTGTCTATTAACAGTTCACCTGCAAAGCAATTTTAAAGAAACTAAAGTCACAGAAGCTGAAATATTTCATCTTAAGCATTTTTCCAACTGGATTTTTCTTTTAAAAAAAGTTTAAAAATATGCTATTTTATTCTCCCCCCCCCCTTCCTCCCTCTTCCCCTGCTCTCCAGTTACCCAAACTCAGCTTCTGTCTTCACCAACACCTGTGGATACTCGAGTCCTTGTGGAAGAGAAATTCAATTGGGTACCATTTAAAGCCAAATTTGCACTTTCTGAAACAAATATGAGAACCGAGCACAGCTATCCTTCAAAATTCAGAATTTTGCAATACAATTCTCCAACCCAACAATGTTTACATTAGCGTTAGAGGGAAGTGTGTATGATAGAAAGTAGCATACAAAAATGCATTATGTTAGGGGAAATTTTGCTTGCAAAAATGTGTGCATTAGTGAAAATCGCATATAAAAAGGTTGACCATAGCATCATAGAGTTGGAAGAGACCATGAGGGTCATCCAGTCCAACCCCCTGCAATGTAGGAATCTTTTGCCCAACATGGGGCTCAAACTCGTGACCCTGAGATTAAGAGTCTCATGCTCTTCTGACTGAGCTATAAACAAATGCGTGAAGCTCTATGCCAGTGGTGGCTAACCTTGGCACTCCAGATGTTTTGGGACTACAACTCCCATCATCCCTGACCACTGGTCCTGTTAGCTAGGGATGATGGGAGTTGTAGTTCCAAAACATCTGGAGTGCCAAGGTTAGCCACCACTGCTCTATGCAGTCCCATATGGTCCAACACCTGTGATGCAATCCCATGTGGACAGTGGGAAATCGTTTCAGTCTGTTAGAGGTGACAATCAAGAGTGGGGGCTGTAGAAGGAGAAACAGCATGACTGATTTCTCTTTCTGTGCCTATGGGAGAAGCAAGGGACCCCCTTAGAGTGTAATGCTGGGAGCTCCTCTATCTAGGCTCAGATTGTATATATGTGTAAATAAGATAAAGGGAATGGGACGCGCCCTCTCGTGCTTACCGATTGGAAGGTCAGCAGTTCGAATCCCTGTAACAGGGTGGGCTCCTGATGCTCTGTCCCAGCTCCTGCCAACCTAGCAGTTCAAAAGCATGCCAGTGCAAGTAGATAAATAGGTACCGCTGCGGCAGGAAGGTAAACAGCATTTCCGTGTGCTCTGCTTTCCGTCATGGTGTCCCGTTGCGCCAGAAGCAGTTTAGTCATGCTGGCCAGAGGACCCAGAAAGCTGTCTGTGGACACATGACTCGGAAAACTGTCTGTGGACAAATGCCGGCTCCCTCGGCCTGAAAGCAAGATGAGCGCCACAACCCCATAGTCGCCTTTGACTGGATTTAACCATCCAGGGGTCCTTTATCTTTACCTTTGCTGCCAGCCCAAGGGTATTTTCTCAACATTGATTATAGTCATGGTAGGAGTTAAGAAAAAGATTTTCTATTTCTACCTAGTAACAAGTAAATATAATTTAATATAATTTAATTACAAGCCTTTCCTAACAAGAATTTGGAAACAACATCTGTCTTTTGCAGGTACCTCGCCATCGTTCATCCACTGAAACCCAGGATGAACTACCAAACAGCAACATTTCTGATTGCCATTGTCTGGATCGTCTCTCTAATCATTGCCATTCCATCCGCGTACTTTGCGACGGAAACTGTATTATTCATGATCAAAAACCAAAAGAAAATTTTCTGTGGCCAGATTTGGCCTGTCGACCAGCAGATGTATTACAAATCCTACTTCCTCTTCATCTTCGCCATCGAGTTTGTCGGACCTGTTCTCACCATGACCCTCTGCTATGCCAGGATCTCGCGGGAACTTTGGTTCAAAACGGTCCCGGGCTTTCAGACGGAACAGATCCGGAAGAGGCTCCGTTGCCGGAGGAAAACAGTGCTGGTGCTGATGTGTATCCTGACAGCGTATGTCCTCTGCTGGGCACCTTTCTACGGATTCACAATCGTCCGTGATTTTTTCCCCACCGTGTTTGTGAAAGAGAAGCATTACCTTACCGCCTTTTACATAGTGGAATGCATAGCCATGAGCAACAGCATGATAAACACCATGTGCTTCGTAACAGTAAAGAACAACACGATAAAGTACTTCAAGAAGATCATGTTGCTCAGGTGGAGGTCCACCTACCATGGAGCCAAGTCTAGTGTAGATACTGACATCAGAACTAGCGCCATGCCTGTGACAGAGGTGGATTGCATTAGGCTAAAGTGAAATTTGGGCAGAAATCTCCTCACAGCAAAGATCCCTTTTTGGTGTGTGGCCTCATGATTTCATCTGACTTTCTTTTCTTTCTTCGCATGGGCAGAAGAACTTTCCATGTTCTCTTAGGCTAGTGGTGTCCAAACTTTTTTTTAAAGAGGGCCAGATTTAATGAAGTGAAGGGCCGTGGGGGCCGACCAAAGAGCCGACCAAAGTTGTTGAGCTTTTTTTAGGGTTGGAGTTGTTGAGGTTTTTTAAGGATTTTACCACAGAGGCCAGATTAAACCGACTGACAGGCCGGATTAGGTCCCCAAAATGGACTTTGGACAGACCACTGTGAAATGAAATTGTGTAGCCACACAAGCCACCTGATTTTGCTACATCCCAGTTTCCCTTTTATGAGACTATACTATTTACCCTTGGCACTCTAAAAGCCCCCCCCCCCCAAGTCCTTAATCAAAGAAAATGTTGTTCTTACAAACACAGGATTCCATCTTGACTCTCGTCAGAATTTCCTGATTTTGTTTTGGTTTTTTCTTAGGATAACTGCAAGAAAACTCATGGCTTATCTAAGACAAACAGAAGGCAGGCGAATGTCTAAGATCAGCAAGATGCTTTATGGATCAAATATTTATGCTTCACATATGCTTCCTGTATTTTCTGTACATGCCCCAGCAACTCCATATGTTTTTTCCTGATGGACACTAGAATTTCTGGAACCAAGCTCGCTTTCTGTCAAAAAAATGATCTCTTCCGTAATAGTGTTCCCCACTTGAGTACTGTAATGTTCTTTTATTACTACAAAAAATTGCAGTACTTTGGCCCAGTTCAGACTCATGGGTGGAATGTTATATTTTCTTGTATCTTCGTGTTCTTGATAAATGGAGTGGTGACATGTTGCTGCAATCGGTCTCTTGACTTCTTCGGATTTTTTAGTGATGGATATAATGCTAACTTACCTGTGAAAATGTGGGAGAAGTTGGATCCCTACATCTGTAAATCACATGTCCCAAAGTTTTCAGTACCATGGTATTATTTCCTGCTTGTGGACATTACTTAATCGGTGGGGTCTGTCTGCTGTTTTAGGCTGCTTGGCTTATGTTATTACAGAATATCTAAGCAGAGCCAGGTTCACATGAACTTTCGTCCTTTCAATGGAGATGGCACCTGGGACCTTATACTTGCAGTGCATCTGCTCTTACTATGGAGTTATGGACTTTGGATAAGATCAATGCTTTTTTCATGGGGGGATGCAGGGGTACGCATACCCCTAAACATTTTGTGAATCTAGGTTTGACCTCATTGATGGGCAGTATTTCAATATGAGTAGGAAAATGAGAATACCCCTAAACATTTTTAAAGCACTGGGTAAGATGTTTTAGAGGTAGCTGAGGCAGTGTTCAAATTGGGGATGGGGAAGTAAGCCCACCTCCAGACTCCCTCAAATTTTAACCAAATCAGGCCCCCACTTGGAGTCTTCAAAACTGTGTACTGGCACAACAGGTCGGGAGGCAGAGCCCCTCCATGAGATGAGGAAGTAATTTGGTTCCATTGGCTTTTTCATGCAAACCTACTAGACACACACTTCCTGAAACAATGTGTGAACCAAAACACAACCCTCCTTCACAATTCACACTCCTCCGAGTTTTGAGATCTGGTTCTCCAACCAAATAACGAGTACCAAAAAGTGCATTTATTAGTGAAAGCAACATGTTGAAATGCGTATTAGGGGAATTGCTGGCAAAAATGTATCTTGTAGGCAACATTGCATATGAAAACATGAACATTAGGAGAAAATGAGCACTAAACCATCACACACCGACACAGAACTGTGGAGAACGGGAGTAAAGATGGGGAAAATGAGAAACCCAAATGGACAGATTTGTCCATCTCTACCTCTGACCAACACACGAACACACTGTGCCAATATTTCAAGCCCTGGGTGCTTCTTGTGGGTACACAGACATGGGCATGGGGAGAATGGGCATTTAGTTAACATGCACACATATTGCTCTGGGTGTAAAAAAATTATTCCTGAACAGGGGAGGGCCAGAGTTCAGTGGTGTTAAAAGGTCATGGTTGCATTCAGAGGGTTCAACCCTTAACACCTTCAGCTAATAGTAGGGTAGAGAGAGATCTCTCTCTTGAAACCTTGGGGAGACACTGCAAGTCAAAATGGACCATAGTGAAAAGATGTATCAGTACAGTGGTACCTTGGTTCTTGAACTTAATCCATTCCGGGAGTCTGTTTGACTCCTGAAACCATTCGAAAACCAAGGCGTGGCTTCCAATTGGCTGCAGGAGCTTCCTGCACTCAAGCGGAAGCCGTGTTGGACATTTGTCGTCCGAAAAACGTTCGCAAACTGGAACACTTAGTTGTTCGACAACGAAGCCGTTCGAGAACCAAGGTATATGGCAGCTTCAAATATTCAGCAAAGGACCAGATGTTGGGGGTGGGGGTTACACAACGCCACTCATACATGGGGAGTGAAGGATTGAAGGAGTGACCAGGACTGAGGGCTAGCCCTATTCCCTATGAAGGCTAAACACCTTGCCGTTCACTTATTTGGCTGGTGTGTGAAGGGGCTTCATGCACACTTTGATCAATTTGTGGAGAGCTTCTTTATGGGGGTGGGGGGAGACACCATGGGAGGAACTCCCAAATGCCAGCCAATTGCACGGACAATGTGGTTGCTGTGCATGGTGTGTGGGGGGGGGCTCCTGCTTACATGCCCCCTCATCTACCCGGTAGTACAGATGATACCTATATTAGACACCTCCTGGCTGATAAAGATCCCGAAATTATAAGGCCCATGGCAAAATACAGTCACATTGCGACAAGAATAAGACAAGCAGTGATATCAGCAACGGGGTCCGAAATGTAACCCTGATGGCCCGATAATAGACAGCAGAGACTTATGAACTTAAATTTTCAACTTTAAGAGGCTGAAATATGGTTTTAAATGTAAGCACCAATTCTATGAATTGGCCCGCATCTCTATTTTTTATCTGTAAGACAATACAACTTACACTACAAATTACAAATTGCTTTCTGGTCTTGGACTGTAATAAAGATATTTGAAATTTGCCCCCTCATGTGTTCTTTTAACGCATGGTGGGGAGGTTGTCTGAAACCCCCTATCGCTAACTTTTTCAATCTGGACCGGGGTGCCAGCCAGGTGCTTGTCCTAGGAACTCAAGATCCAACAGAATTGCAAGGACCAATGGTTACAGAGATCCAGAACGAAACCTTCTTGTATAAAATAGCTATGATAGCGGTACTTTGTATTGGCCAGTACTCAATCCTTTTTTTTAAAAAAACCAACACCTACTGGTAATCTTCAGAGGACCTCTAGAGAGATAATTATTTTTGGCTTTTGTTCAAAGGATTAGGGCTATGCAAATGTACGACCACAAAGAGTGCTTTCAGAAGTGGTCAAAATAACTCCCTCCCCCCAATGTTGCCCACCTTTTCTTGCCGGTGATTTGTTGTTGTTGTTGTTCAGTCATTCAGTCGTGTCCGACTCTTCGTGACCCCATGGACCAGAGCACGCCAGGCACGCCTATCCTTCACTGTCTCTCGCAGTTTGGCCAAACTCATGTTAGTAGCTTCAAGAACACTGTCCAACCATCTCGTCCTCTGCCGTCCCCTTCTCCTTGTGCCCTCAACCTTTCCCAACATCAGGGTCTTTTCTAGGGAGTCTTCTCTTCTCATGAGGTGGCCAAAGTACTGGAGCCTCAACTTCAGGATCTGTCCTTCTAGTGAGCACACAGGGCTGATTTCTTTAAGAATGGATAGGTTTGATCTTCTTGCAGTCCATGGGACTCTCAAGAGTCTACTCCAGCACCATAATTCAAAAGCATCAATTCTTCGGCGATCAGCCTTCTTGATGGTCCAGCTCTCACTTCCGTACATTACTACTGGGAAAACCATAGCTTTAACTATACAGACCTTTGTTGGCAAGGTGATGTCTTTGCTTTTTAAGATGCTGTCTAGGTTTGTCATTGCTTTTCTCCCACCGGTGATTTGAGGGCTAGCCAATTGGCAAATGCTTCATTACTATATTTAACAAAGGGCATCTTCTTGAAAAAGTGATCCTAACAAATCAGGGAGTGTGCAGTGAATGTGATTTCAAAAAGTCATGTGGTAAATCAATCATATTTTTGTTATGTCAAGATGTCTCGACATAACAAAGTGAGGACAATGACCTTGCTCTGAATGAGCTTTTGCCTTTTGCTCACTTTTGCAGCATCTCTCTGAAATAAAATTGCTGAAAACAAAGTGCTTTCTTGCCGTTGAAAAACACTTCGGTGAAAAGTGCTTGCCTTTTGGTTCAGCCCTAAGAATAATCCTTGGGCTGGTGAAATGGATTTATTTACAGGACTGAATTTGTATGAGAATGTGGCTGCACTGCGCCTTCACATTTTAGACATCTAAAGTAACTCTTTTAATAGGAAATTCATGATATGGCAGATCAAAATGCTTCCCTGGCTATGTAGGCATTGCTTTATTGTGATCTTCCAACTTCCTTTAAAGCTGTGCTTTATAAGATGCATGTATACATGTTTTGATGTGCATTATGCACAAGCAACCCAAAGAAGGGTTTCTGCACTTGGGCAGGAGAGATCTGGGTTTGATCCCTGCTTAGTCTAACTTTCCAAGGTGGTTTAAAGATAGGGCCATATTTGGGCCTTGAGCTCCTAAAAGAAGGATGGGGAACCTGTGACCATCCAGATGTTGTTAGAGTCCCACCATCCCTGAACATTTGCTGCAGTGTCTGTGCAAGCTTACCCAGAATGATGCCACAGAATCTATTAGGACTTGGTTTCAGACTGTGTAGTTTCAGACTATTCACACTTACTTGGAAGAAAGTCCTATCACACTCAGGAGGGCTTACTTCCTAGTAGATATGCATATTATTGCATTGTTAATTGTCTGTTTTGGTTTAGGTTCAGACCATAACACGTTTGTGTAATCTGAGTCTGATTAACTCTGCACAACCTTCTGGAAGTCTGTTGTCATTACAATTATTTTATTCCTCTATGACCAGCTTTTAAATGAATGAACACAGCTATATCAGATCGTAGTACATTAACCTAAACCAGGAATGTTTTGCTCTGTTTGTTACAAGAGAAGACTTTTGTACTGTACTGCTACATTTGTCCTTTTGTAAAATGTGTGACGGTATCTACTTTTGAAGTCAGTGGAACTTTTGTACATGGTTTTGTCTATTCCTGAATCTATGTGGGAGAGAAAGCTCTTATTGCTCAATAAAATGATGTGACATAACAAGCTGGCAGAAGCAGCAGGCAATTTTAAAGGAATTATTTGTGAGTGGGAGCATTTGTAGGGGGTCATTTGAGAGTGATTTGATGCAATTGAGCATACTTACCACACACTCCCCATCTCAGAACTGGTGATCAGGAGACCTGGAGGAAGCTTTTGCCTCCCTCTGAATTTATTCTATATTTTGTGGTGTCAGTCTCAACAGGCACTTCTACAGGTAAGGATTCAGAGATGATGATGATAATAATAATAATAATAATAATAATAATAATAATAATAATAATAATGGGTTTCCCCAGATTGTTGCTCACTGTCAATAATAATAATAATAATAATAATAATAATAATAATAATAATAATGTCTAAACTGCACTTCACTGGGTGGTTCACAATATAAAAACACAAAAATACATACCGTATTGGCCCGGATATAAGCCACACTTCCCCCCCAAATTCTGACAGTGAAAAGTTAAAGTGCAGCTTATATTCGTGACCTTGCAGTATGCAGACAGGAGCGCGGGGCAAACAGTGCCAGGAGCGTGGTGAAGCGCGTAACCCCCCGTCCTCTTCCCCAAGGACGGGAAGGGACAGAGGGCGAGGAAGGGGAAAGGCTGCCAGCAACGCAGCGTGGCTCCCCCCCCCCCAGTATGCAGCCAAGAGCAACGAGGAAGGAAGCGGCTGATTTTGGGGTATATTTTCTCCCCCCCCACACACACCTCCAATTTTAAAGCTGCGGCTTATATTCGGGTGCGGCTTATATTTGGGCCAATACGGTAACATAGTAACAAACAAAAACAATAACCCAATAAGGATTGTAACACTTAGTCCGTGTGACTGACCCACAAAAGGCTTTTCAGAGGAGTCACCCACACTTCTTCGGCACCTGATTGTGGGCATCTTGCCTAGTTGCTGCCCACACATCAGACGCAGCCTGAAATGCACACGGGCAGCATGAAATCGGGCAGTTCGTGGTCAATTTCAGTCGTATGAAAATGCAGGACACCGTAGCAGTCATTCATCATGAAATACTTTTGCTTCCTCGCAAAACCATATAATGAATATTCAATTGCACTACAGAAGAGGATGAAGCACCTCCTTCAGATGTTAGGTGTGTCAATGAAATTCGGAGAGGGATTTGACAGGGGTTTAAACAAAATCCACTACAGTTGCGTATTCAGCTCCAATAACATCCCTTTTGAACAGTCAGAACTATGTAATTTAACTTAGTTATTTGGATGGTCCATCTGTCTGAGGAAAATATATGAAGGGGTGGTTCAGAAATGTGTGTGGGGGGGAACAGGTACTTCTTTTTATTTATAGCACCAGTGAAAATAATTCTTCTCATTGGCCATGCGTCCTGGGGATAATAGGAATAGTAGCACCAACAACATCTGGTTTCTCATGTTTTCCCACACTTGTCTTAGAATTAAGTGGAAGCCATATAGGTAAGGTAAAGGTAAAGGACCCCTGGATGGTTAAGTCCAGTCAAAGGTGACTATGGGGTTGCGGCGCTCATCTCGCTTTCAGGCCAAGAGAGCCTGTGTTTGTCCAGAGACAGCTTTCCGGGTCATTTGGCCAGTGTGACTTAACCAGTTCTGGCGCAACAGAACACCGTGATGGAAACCAGAGCGCACAGAAATGCCGTTTACCTTCCTGCCGCAGCAGCACCTATTTATCTACTTACACTGGCAGGCTTTTGAACTGCTAGGTTGTCAGGAGCTGGGACAGAGCAACGGGAGCTCACCCCATCGCACGGATTCAAACTGCCGACCTTCCGATTGGCAAGCCCAAGAGGCTCTGGTTTAGACCACAGCGCCACCCTACACTCAGCCCAGTATTCCCAATGTGGCAGCACCAACCAATCAATCAATCAATCAATCAATCATATTGTTCTGTAAAGGCATGGTGACATTTCCCACCTACGGGTGGAAGGAAGCCTGTGCTGTATGTTGAAAGAGAATTATATAAAAATGATGTACTGTTGGTGTTTAACTCCTAGTAAGTTAGCTAAAAGGTAGAAGACAGGTACATACATCTGCTGGAATTGTAAAGAAAAAGAAGGCACCTTTTATCATATGTGGTGGACATGTAAAGTAACAAAAACGTTCTGGGAAAGGATATATAACAGGCTTCCTCAACCTCGGCCCTCCAGATGTTTTGAGACTACAGTTCCCATCATGCCTGACCACTGGTCCTGCTAGCTAGGGATCATGGGAGTTGTAGGCCAACTGGAGACTGTCTGGAGGGCCGAGTTTGAGGATGCCTGATATTGAATGAAACCTCCACGTCCCCCTGAGGCTGCTATAGAGGCGGCATGGACTGCCATGGAGGCGGCAGATCTGTCCTCAAAGGATCATGCCACGGCAGTGCTGCCCCCGCAGCAGCAGGCAATGCATTCTTTGGAGGCTGGATCCACTGCCCCAAAATAATTTGTGTCGCTTTCATGATACTGTTAGCACAGATAGCATGCTAGTTGTGTCTCTTGACGTAATAAGACCTGCAGGGATAGAGCGGTATACAAATTTAATAAAGAAGAATAAAAACTCCATGGTTTTTTTGTTTTGTCTCTTGACCATACTTAGGATTATCGTGAGTCACAAATGCATCATACACCCCTGTCCCATCTATATGCAGGGCCGGCGCGTCCATTAAGGCGAACTAGGCAGTTGCCTAGGGCGCCAAAATGGAGGGGGCGCTGGCCAGCCTGCCCCCCGCCCCCGCCCGCCGCCGCCCGGTGCCGCCCCAACCAGCGGCGGAGCCAGCAGCTTGGGGCGAAAACCGCGGTGGCGGGGCGCCAAAATGGAGGGGGCACTGGCCAGCCTGCCCCTCGCCTGGTGCCGCCGCCCGGTGCCGCCCCAACCAGCGGAACTTCGGGCGAAAACCGCAGTGGCGCCGGGCAGGGGGTGGGGGCGGGGCACCGCTCCGCAAAGTGCGTCATACGCAATGACGTCACGTGGCCCACCCCCTCGCCTAGGGCGCCAAAATTGCTAGCACCGGTCCTGTCTATATGTTCATAATTATCTCCGCATAGGTTTCCGTCTCTGCTGGAGAATTATACTGCAGTTCTGTTAGAGACAGCGTGATTTAGGAATCCCATCCAGGACTGTGTCATGCGGGGTCAGAAAGACAAGTTTCTTCTTTCAGTTACTTAGGTTCAGTCCGAAGTTTGTGGGAGGTTTCGTGATAAATCGCTGTGCTATCATTGGGAGTAGCATCTTCTATCACTGGTGTTTCGTGAATGAAAAGCCATTTATCATCTCTATACTAAGGGCTTAAGAGGTCAGGCTGAGCAAGCCTGGATCTTTTGAAGGTTTCCTCAGAGCACCCCAACGTGTAGGGACAGGAAATTGCTCAGAAATTGGATTTCAGAGTTAAAAGCTTGGGGCTTTCTTTCCCTCTCCCCTTTATTTTTCTGTAATATATAATGTTCCTCTCTTTGCTTTTCCACCTGCTGGAAAGGAACTGGAGATGAGCTTGGGGCAGTTTACATAGGATGCCGGTTACATATTGCACTGTTGAAAAAGAAAAAAAACTCCAGCCCTGGTTAAGAACCCCGATTCAGTTAAATTCATCTTAATGCTGCCCACGTTTTCAAGTGTACACAATTTCCCCCCATATATTCACTAAACGTCTTCCAATCTTCTTTAAATGTACATTCTTCTTGTTCTCTTATTCCATATGTTAGGTCTGCAAGTTGTGCATATTCCATCAATTTAAGTTGCCATTCTTCTTTAGCTGGGACCTCAATCGTTTTCCATTTTTGGGCTAACAAAACACGGGCTGCAGTAGTGGCATGCATAAATAACCTTTTCCAACACCTGGGAATTTCCATCTGAATTATCCCTATCAAAAAGGAACCTTCTTTTTTTTTGGGAAGTATTGGAATTTTTCCTCCCCCAATTCATTATGAATTCAACAGTGTAAATAAGTTTTGATGGATGTAATAATGGAATACTGAATGGTTTAGTTTATGTAAAATATGCAGGGATTTATGTTATGCAAAATGAATCATGTAAAGAGAAGAAGGGAAGTCATCGATATTTTAAGGTTGTTCAAATGGATATTCTAAAATGTAAAACAGAAAATTTAGGGGTGGGGAGAGAGAGAGAGAGAGAGAGAGAGAGAGAGAGAGAGAGAGAGAGAACCCTGATTTAGCACTTCAGAAAACAGCCCACCTCAGCCCAAGGTGCTTTGTGGGCTGCCCAATTTGACTCAGGATCAATCTGAGTTTGCCTCATTTCATTCCCCTGCATTGGGACATTTAAAAATGACAATAGCTCCCCCCCCCCATTTTGACAGAAGTGGGCAATACATTCAGGCTTTCTAGCGCCTCTGAAGAATGCCAGCCCAAAGAGTCCAGGCAAATAGGTTTAGAGGCTTTTTTTTGTGGGGCACCTTTAAAGTTTGGTGGTTGGTTGTTGTTGTTTTCTTTTAAAGGAATCGTTTTGGGGCAGAAGGCTGCCTTGTACCGATTCTGATTTGCCTCTGGCCAGCCCCCATCCCTCTGAGGCTCCCTGCCTTGACTTGGGATTTGCAATTCATCTGAATCTGAAACGCATCCCTATTACACAGCGTTGTGCAGGAGTTTTTTCCCCATAAAGATAAAGTTGGTTAGATATCATGGCATTTGTGGATCCTTAATTAGAGCTCTGCACTAAGAAATGGTTCACAGGAGGCAGCTGCAGAGAAGAGAACTGCCAATGCCGTTTTTGCCTGCAGCTAAATTCCTCAGAATATAGACAGGAGTCCTAAATATGACCTTGGTTCCTCCAGATGTCTAGGTATCTGCAAAGCATACAGCAGGGATCAGCAAACATTTTCAGCCGTGAGCCGGTCCAATGTCCCTCAGAACTTGTGGGGGGCCAGACTATATTTATTTGGGGGGGGGAATGAACAAATTCCTATGCCCCACAAATAACCCAGAGATGCCTTTTAAATAAAAGCACACACTCTACTCATGTAAAAACACCAGGCAGGCCCCACAAATAACCCAGAGATGCATTTTAAATAAAAGGACACATTCTACTCATGTAAAAACACGCTGATTCCCGGACCATCCACGGGCCAGATTTAGAAGGTGATTGGGCCACATCCAGCCCCCGGGCCTTAGCTTGCCTACCCATGGCATACAGAATGCACGAAACATTGTCTTGCGTGTCGAGGTCCCGAAGCCACCCCTGAAATGAATCACACAGCAGACAGGAATTTAAGGCATAATTTTGGCCACAACTTTATTAAATACAAGATATGTGAGTGGTTGCTTAGGCATTGGTTCAGACTATCTGTCCCGCTGGGGACAGAACTGACATTTGTCAGTAAGGGAAAACCCTTTGGGGAGAGAATGGGAGCCGGGGGTCTGACCCTCGCCTCTCCCCAAATGCTCCCAGGGGCTCTTGCGTGGCCCTGGTCCCCGACTGGGGGTTACGGACAAAAGCATGGCGAGCCCCTGGATTCCTTTAACGGAATTCCCTCCGCAGCAGCAGCATTGGAGGGGCAGCCACAGTCAATCCTGACCCCTCCACCAACCAATTAGAAACCAATGCCTAACCCAGGGGCGTTCTTAGCCCCTTGGCTACCCAGGGCAGGAAGCCAAGAGGCACCCCCGGGGGCGTGGCGTCGCCGTGCGTGCATCATGACGTCATGACGCATGCGCACAGCGCGATGCCCCACCCCCGGGGATGCCGGGCGCTGGCTTCGGGAGACTCCCGAAGCCGGCGCCCGGCATCCCTTGGTGCGGCGGCTGCTCGTGCCAGCGCTAGGTGACTTTCTTCATCTGTGTACTGTTTGTCACGAGCTGTAGGATCTGTATGAGCAATTATGAGAATAAACACGTCTCCCTACTATTTGGAACCTTGAGCTGTCGGGATTCCTGCATACAAGAAATCTTCTAAGAACATTCAAGCGCACCCCCTGCATGATTTATGCCTTCGTGTGTCCAACTGAACATGTAAAGAAGTCTTTACAGGGAACAAAGGTCTCTGCAAAGTCCACTGTTTTTTGTCGTTCGTGGAAGCTGCACATAAGCATCAGGAAGGCAGCTCCAGCCCTTTATGAGCCAAGAGCGAAACGGCAATTCTGCAAGCTTAATTGATTTCCTTAGAGAGGTGTCTGGAGAATTAAATTAAGAGCTCCAGGTAGAACGAAAAGCCGTAAGAGCAATTCAGAAAGGCCTGCTAGCTCCAGGGTTAATGTGGTGGCCGATTAACAGCCTGAACCTGAGATCTGCTACGCTAGCCTGTCCAAAAGTGCTTGTTGTGGAGTGCAATGTTAGAAAAATGAAAGTTAAAGCTGGTCTTGCAAGGGACACGATTGTGTGTGTGTGTGTGTGTGTGTGTGTGGTTTTCCAGATTAAAATTTTACAGTCACATGTCTAACACACAGCATAAAAAACAAGATTCCAAGGAATCTCCTGGACTTCCATCCTCCCCTTTGTGGGTCCTATTGTTGATCATTTCCTCCTGCATCTTTTATGATAATCCAAATCTTTTACTTCTCTATTGTGTCCAAAATTCACCATTAAGTTACAAGTGATATTCCAATCCTACTAACAATTTTAAGTGTTTACAATGGTTTTTAAAAGAGGTTATAAATTTTCCCCATTCCTTATTAAAATTTTGGTCTTCCTTGTTTCTGATTCCTCCGGTCATTTTAGCCAATTTGGGCATAATACATCAACTTGATCTGCCATTCTTCTCTATCTTTCCATCTCTGGGCGATATTCCACTATCGTTCCCATGCTTCCATATCTATATTATGACCAATATCTATTGCCCAATGTATCATTGAGGATTTTACTTGTTCATCCTTTGTCACCCATTCCAATAATACAGTGGGACCTCGACTTATGAGTGCCCCGACTTACGTGTTTTCCGACTTCCGAATGACTTCGGGAAGAAAAAAATTGGCCGCCGCAACCAAATTTTTTGACTTCTGAAAGGAAGTCGCGGCCGCTTTGAATAGGATTTCTTCGACTTATGAATTTTTTTCGTTCGATGCATCCCTATGGGGATTCGACTTATGAGTGTTTTCGACTACCGAAGATCACGTCGGAACGCATTATCTTCGTAAGTCGAGGTCCCACTGTATCTTCTACATTTTAAACAACATTTTTACATTACATTCCAACAGGACTCTTTCCAGTCGTGATGTTTGTTCCCCAAATCCTTGTATCCTATCTTCCTTAAATACTTCGTTCAAATGATGATATATCTACAAATAATAACCTGCTGGAGATCCCGAGCCACAAGGCTGTCAGACTGGTGTCAACCAGGGCCAGGGCTTTTTCAGCTCTGGCCCAACTTGGTGGAACACTCTGTCACAAGAGACCAGGGCCCTGCGGGATTTGACATCTTTCCACAGGGCCTGCAAGACAGAGTTGTTCCACCTGGCCTTCGGGTCGGACACAGTTTGATGGTTTCCTCCCCTTGGTTTTGTTTATGGGCACTAAATGAATTGGCATTTTAAACTGGCTTTTAACTTGTATTTTAATTAATGGTTTTTATATTCTACTGTAATTTTTGTTGATGTTAGCCACCCTGAGCCCGGTTCTGGCTGGGGAGGGTGGGGTATAAATAAAAATTTATTATTGTTATTATTTATTATATTGGATCTGTGTTGTTAATTTTCCAGATAATTCTTTTAATTGATACTCTCTTCCCTCTTGTTTTAATACATTTCTATGTTGTCTGCCATAATTTCAAGCCTCAGGCATCGGGGCCGGCTCAATATATTTTGCTGCCTGAGGCAAAAGATAAGATGGGCTCATTCAGTAGCGGCTAGCAAAGAGACAACATGCTTGCTGCATCTGAGGCTAGGTCCAGGCCAGGCCACATGATATACACAGCAAGGTAAAAAGGTAAAGGACCCCTGAACAGTCAAGTCCAGTCAAAGGTGACTATGGAGTGTGGAGCTCATCTCGCTTTTAGGCGGAGGGAGCCGGTGTTTGTCCACAGACAGCTTTCCGGGTCATGTGGCCAGCATGATTAAACCGCTTCTGGCGCAATGGAACATCATGACGGAAACCAGAGTGCACAGAAATGCCATTTCCCTTCCCACAGTAGCAGTGTGCTTTTGAACTACTAGGTTGGTAGGAGCTGGAACAGAGCAATGGGAGCTCACCCTGTCATGGGGAACCGCCGACCTTCCAATTGGCAAGCCAGAGCACATGGAAACGCCATTTACCTTCCCACCACAAGGGTACCTATTTATCTACTTGCACTGGCGTGCTTTCTGGGGCTAGGTCCAGGCCAGGCCACATGACATACATAGCTCTGTTCACTCTGCCGCCCTCAAATATGATGCCCAAAGCAGCCGTCTCTGGCCCTGCTCAGCACTTTCTTGAGACCCTTTGGAGTGCCTCTTTCTCAACACTTCTATACAAAGAGATCTGCTCTCTAAGCGCATCAACTCTTCCTCCATTTACAGCCTATACATGGCACAGCATGCCCAAAAGGTCAGCAGAAATCCTAATAATCTGTTCATATCATCCCTTGCCGGATTAGATGCAAAAACCAGGGCAGCCGTACAGAAGGCATTTTGGCGAATTAATAAAAGATTGTTTGCAATCTCAATTTTACTTGCTCTAGCAATCTCTATTAAAAGCAAAAACACTTTGGCAAACCTGTCTTATCTTTTCCCGTTAACCTGAGGGTGGGGTGGGGTGGGGTGCACAGAACCAGACCATAGAGAAGGGGGGAATTAATCTATTTAGCCTCATCAGATTAACTGGGCCAAGTTGGTTCTCCGCAAGGTCACTGCCTATCCCCTCGGATAAGTTATGCTGCGTTTGAGTAAGGTCACATATTGCAACAGCTGCCAACCATGTTCTGCTGTAAAGCACTTTATGATGAGACTGCAAGTATCTGTCATGTACTGAATAAAGGAGAGTGAAGCTTGGCACTGTGTGTGTGTGTGTGTGTGTGTGTGTGTGTGTGTGTGTGTGAGAGAGAGAGAGAGAGAGAGAGAGAGAGAGAGAGAGAGAGAGAGAGAGAGAGAGAGAGATGAAGGGACCAACCAGCCTTAGGATCCAGCTATAATCCCTTACTGTACTTTCCTTGTTGTGAGCTTCTCCTTCTGAGTAACAGAGGAGAGTAACAAGCAAGGAAGTACTTTGCTGCCTCCTTGAGGCTTCTGCTAGGAGTGGCAACGTCAGCCTTGATCTAAGGAGGCTCACTTCCACAAAGTTTGAAAACCCCTCGCCTAAGCCCTTAAAATTCGCATGCTAGGTGCTGTAAGGAACCAGTTGGCACAAACTATTTTGTATTGCCATTCTTTGGCAGGTCTGCTCTAATCCTGAAGCCTCTGTGTCCAAGCCTTTGGTGCCACAGATGACCACAGGTTGCACTTTTCCTTGCACATATATTTTGTTGCCATTTGCAACTGTAGCTGAGAGTTTTCATTTAACTCTCTGAAAAAAATTGTCATCGCATGTCATGGGCATGGAAGCTGCCGAATCAATTAACCAACTAGAAGGGTTACTGTTAATAGCACCAGTTTTCCTATAACTTGATATTGCTAGATATTTCTGATGAACTGCAAAAGCAGTTTTAGTTTGCTTTATGTCGCCACCCCGGAACTTTTCTTTATGAGTGCCACTTTGTTTTGTACAATTCCTTGCAAAATCTCCTATTTTTCCACGTCAAGCATCCAGTTTTGTCATTTTTGTCTGTACCTTGAAAAGCAGTTTTATTTCTAAAGCACAAGCCCCACAAAATGAGCCCTCAGCGCCCTAAGATTTCGCCGAAACACCGACGTCGTATGATTCACTCCAAAGTGGCACCAAATGCCAGGACAAGGCCCCCTGCAACCTTTGGTGGTTAAAACAACCCGTTTCACAGGGGCGCACAAAATGACCCCAACAAGGTTTGGCAGCGCAAATGCCACGTTTCAAGGTACAGAGGTACCTCTAGATGTGAACGGGATCCATTCCAGAGCCCCGTTTGCATCCTGAGCAATACGCAACCCACAGCGCCGCTTCTGCACATGCGCGGGTCGCGATCTGGTGCATCTGCGCATGCACGTGACGTCATTTGACGTGTCTGCGCATGCACGAACCGCCGAACCCGGAAGTAACCCATTCCGGTACTTCCGGGTTTGGCGCGTTGGTAACCTGAACCGTTCGCAACCCTCAGCGAACACAACACGAGGTATGACTGTAGCCATATCTATATCTATATTCTTCCTTTGATGCTTTCTACAGTTCAAAAGAGACTGACACTGGGACTGAATTTATTTTGGATTATCTTGTGGATTGCTGAGTTGTTTGTTTGTTTGTTTGTTTGTTTGTTTGTTTGTTTGTTTGTTTAGATCAGGCTTTCCCAGACTAAGGCCCACAGGCCGGATGCGGTCCCAGCTCCTGCCCATCTAGCAGTTTGAAAGCACGTCAAAGTGCAAGTAGATAAATGGGTACCGCTCCGGTGGGAAGGTAAACGGCGTTTCCCTGCGCTGCTCTGGTTCACCAGAAGCGGCTTTGTCATGCTGGCCACATGACCTGGAAGCTGTATTCTCGGCCAATAAAGCGAGATGAGCGCTGCAACCCCAGAGTCGGACACGACTGGACCTAATGGTCAGGGGTCCCTTTACCTTTACCTTTATACCATGAGAAAGTAGAGTGAGAGATAAAGAACGGAAATAGTGACACTGTGTGGCTGAAAAATTAATTGCAGGGTTTTTGTTCTTCCTAAGTATTTCCCTATAATAAAGGAAAGACTCATCTAGTGACATTTGGATATTGCCCAATGTATCATTGATGATTTTACATGCTCATCCATATGCCGTGGGGCATACCAGGAGAGGTAGGTATGAGGGTCCTTTAAAGATTAAAACCAGCACCTTAAACCTGATCCTGTACTCCACCGGGAGCCAGTGCAGCTGGAATAGCACCGGATGAATGTGCTTCTGCAGCGAGGACACAGTGAGGAGTCTAGCCGCGGCATTCTGCACCCACTGGAGTTTCTGGGTCAGTTTCAAGGGCAGCCCCACGTAGACTAAGTTACAATAATCAAGCCTGAAGGTGACCATGGTGGCATGGATCACAGTGGCAAGGTCAGGGCGAGAGAGATAAGGGACCAACTGCTTAGCTCTGCAGAGATGAAAAAATGCCGCCTTTGTTGTAGCTGTAACCTGCGCCTCCATAGAAAGGGAGGTGTTGATGTGTAAATCCTTTATGAACTTTCACTTTTTCATACCATAAATAAGCGTGCCAACCAAAAATATCATCATGACCTTCTGAGTCTAGAACATGGGTATGCAAGCTAAGGCCCAGGGGTCGGATCCGGCCCAATCGCCTTCTAACTCCGGCCTGCAGACGGTCTGGGAATCAGCGTGTTTTTACATGAGTAGAATGTGTCCTTTTATTTAAAATGCATTTCTGGGTTATTTGTGGGGCCTGCCTGGTGTTTTTACATGAGTAGAATGTGTCCTTTTATTTTAAATGCATCTCTGGGTTATTTGTGGGGCATAGGAATTTGTTCATTTTTTCCCTTCAAAATATAGTCCAGCCCCCGACAAGGTCTGAGGAACAGTGGACCACCCCTGCTGGAAAATTTTGCTGACCCCTGGTCTAGAATATGTGAATTCTCTAATGTCATCCATTCCTTCAACTAACACAGACAGGATGCCTCATAGTATAGTCTCATATCCGGCAGTGTAACAAGTCCAAGCCGGTTGGAACCGGTCCAGGCCAGTTGGAACTAGCCCAGACCGTTTGGAACCGGTCCAAGCTGGTTGGAACAGGTCCAGACGGGTTGGACCTGTCCAAGCCAGTTGGAACAGGTCTAGGGTGCTAGGAACCAGCCCAGACCGGTTGGAATTGGTCCACGCCAGTTAGAACAAGGAAGATTATTTGCAATAATAACAACGTTCATTGGAGCGACTATCACAGCCGTCCGTTCATAAATCAAGATGTCCTTTCTAAGGCGGGTATTTCTTGCGAGACCAGAAACAGCCGAACTTCCTCTTGTGGCATATTTTGTCTTGAAGACATCCCATACACCTAGACCTTGGGGAGATAGATAGATAGATAGATAACTTTATTGCAGCTATAAGCTCAAACATATATACATAAATAGACAGACCTTGGGGAGAGGTGGTCAGCTCCCACCTCTTCCTCATTCTCTACAGGGGTGGCCAACTCCCAAGAGACTGCGATCTACTTACAGAGTTAAAAACTGGCAGTGATCTAGCCCCTTTTGGGGGGTTCGTGTCAAGGTTGTTCAGCTTTTTTTTAAGGAAGGAAAGCCCTGTTTTGGGGGGTTCAGGTCAAAGTTGTTGAGCTTTTTAGGGAGGAGGAAAGCCACATTTTTGGGGGGTGCAGGGCAAAAATGTTGAGCTTTTTTTTTAGGGGAGCCAAAGTTGTTGAGCTTCTTTGGGGGGAGCCAGTGATCTACTAGTGATCTACTACAGACATCCAGTGATCTACCGGTAGATCACGATCTACCTGTTGGACTTTCATGGACTTTCCCGTTTCTAAGTTGGTTTCATTCCTAACCCCTGTATCTTGCTCTTCAAGATGGCTGGAACAGGTCTAGGCCAGTTGGAACTAGCCCAGGACCAGCTTTTTTTTTTTTCAAAAAAATGTTTTTCCGCGAGTTAAGTCTCTGAGGCCCGATTTCCCCCCCTATGATAAAAACCCTTCTGTTTCCACCGCCAAACCTTTCAGGGGAGAAGTTGCAACAGTTTGGCAGCATTTTTGAGTGAATTGGAGAATGTCAGATTTTTGGTGAAATTGTGACCCGGCAGGATAGTGATTTTTTTTAAAAAAATGTTTTTTCACGAATTAAGTCTCTGAGGCCTGCTTTTCCCCCCTATGATATAATCATAATTACGATTAACAATAAAATCACCTCCACCAGCACCAACAACAAGGTGTGGCTTGGTTTGTGGTTCTCCCACCCTGCAGATCAAATGAAACCATGGCAGAGATATTGTAAAACACATATTAAGGATTGTGGCGTTTCACCCCTTAAGGTTCTGCAAGGGTTAAACTTGGCAGGGAGGAGATTGACCAATGAGAGCTCTCCAGGCAGTTGAGAGGGAGTTAAATGACAGTTGCAGAGAGAGAAGAGGCAGTTGGGGGTTGGATGGGGAGTTGGAGTGAGAGAGAGAGGGTTACAGTTATTAGTAGGAGGCATAAGGGAGTTGGTTAAAATACCAGTTGGGAATTTGGATTATACTTACCTGTAGAACTATTCGATTATAGAGAAGTGTTGTAACATATCATCCGAAACCATTACGCTGTGCGCACGCAAATAAAGAAACTTATGTTTACTTTCAACAAAATCTGAGTCTGAAGTGAGTTACTATTTGCCAGGGTGAGGACTGGCTGGTGGCAGCAGAGATACCATAGGTCGTTGGGGCAGTCACCAATAGACCGTGAAACGTCTGGGGGTGCTGCTCAGGTCACAGAGTGGTTGACCGCGACAAAAGTTGTGGCAGCGGTGGGATAAACAACTAGTAACAAGGGAGTAAATGTAAAAGAGGCAACTTTACAATTCTGTCAAGGAGAGGAACACAAACACCTGGAAAGGGAAAGGGAGAATTCTGTGAGAGTTACTCAGCCCTGGGGTGTTAAGTGATTATTCCTAATAGTGAAGGATTGTAAGTGGAAGCCAGGAGTACGTTACATTGTAAACTATTTGGGCAAAGGGGTTTTGTTTTGAGAGGGCACTCTAAAGAGCACTGGAGAAAGTTCTGAGGTAATTTTAGGCGTGTCTTTGAGACCTGAGTGAGAAAACCAAGCCAAACAATAGTTAACTGTAACCCTCTCTCTCTCTTCCACTCCAACTCCCAATCCAACCCCCAACTGCCTCTTCTCTCTCTGCAACTGTCATTTAACTCCCTCTCAACTGCCTGGAGAGCTCTCATTGGTCAATCTCCTCCCTGCCAAGTTTAACCCTTGCAGAACCTTAAGGGGTGAAACGCCACAAGGATGTCAGAAGGAAAGTGAGCCAAGCTACAAATTACAGCTGAAGTCACTTTATGGAATATATAGTCAAAGAATTAAGGATTAAAAAAAACATATTAATGTATATTACAAATAAGTAATAGAAGCAAACTGTGTGTGTAAAAACCAAGCAAACAATCCATATCAATCCCAGCTAGGGTTGAAGCAACCTAAATATGGCCCAAAGGAACATAGGTCCCAAAGAACCAAAGCAATATTCTGACAATAAGGAGGCATCTAGGCACATATTTTTTGTGTATGAAATGAAATTTAAGGCCTGTAGAGGGGGCAACTTCTACCCTGAGTTACCATCGTGGAGACATTAGAATTCAAGGTGGGATCTACACACATATAAAAAAACGCTGTGAAAATGCTTTAGAAAATGTTTTGAAAAATACATCAAATTTGGCATAGCTCACTGCGGTTGTCTACTGTCACACTTTACAACACATTTAAATTGTTTTATTTGCAGCTGTACAGCTGATTCCAGGGAGGTTTCCCTCCGCTCTGGACAGAGGCAAGAGAAACTAAAATATTGCTGTGCCTTCATTTCCCAGGCTGCCTTGAGGTCTGGAAAGGGTAAAGGCAGCAGCAGCATAATTCCTTCTTTATATAATAATAATAATAATTTATTATTTGTACCCTATCCATCTGGCCGAGTTTCCCCAGCCACTCTGGGCGGCTTCCAATCAAATATTAAAACAATACAGTATTCTACCTAATACTAATACAGATTTCCTATCCCTAAATAATTGAACCCTGTGAGGCAGAACAGATACGGTGAGGGTTCCTTTTGGTATTACAGGGGGAAATGTTCAGAGTCCTATAAAGTGATGGATTTGCAAGGATGGGGAGAGGCTACCCCTGGTGCCACAAGAAACCGGATTAACAGAAAAAGTAATTTTGTGGATATGCCTGCATTAGAATGGCAAATCTGAATGTTTCTTTGTTTCGCCACATGGAGGCGAGTGAGGGTTTAGGAACAGGAGACATATAGAATGCAACAGTGACATCTCCAGAAGCAGGAACCTAAAATTAGAAAGGAACATAAAACACAGGCAGAAGATAGACAATGCCAGCTCTTAATAGCTTCCATTCATCCTTTGTAATAGCCTATAAAGGAAAAATACAAACCCATTTGGAAGTGGAAGCAGTGGCACAGAACACCCAAATTACTGGAACATTCTCAGGCCGTGAAATTTCGTAGCACTGTCAAATATTTATTTTTTTATTTTTTTTATTTTTAAAAAATGGAGAATTTTATAAGATGCAGTAAAAAGAAAAAAAGGGGGGGAAGAATGTGGGTGGAATCCATGGAGGGGCAGAGCGAAGTCCAAGGATTCAAGAAATCCTTTATATGTATGATTATGATTATTTTTTGAATATAGAAGTAAACTGTAAAAACCAATAATGAAATGAAATGAAACCAAACCAAACCAAAATGAAACATGTGTTTGCTTGAAATGCATTCCTGCTTTTTTTCTTTCTTTCTGGTAAGTCTCTTTGAGCATGATTTTGTGGTGGGCGGAGGAGAAACATTACGAATGAAAAATGAAATGAACTTATCAGCAACAAAATCCTTCAAGGATTTGGGATTGCAGTATAGAAGAGACCAATAATTCCAAACGATTCATTAGGAGCCAGAGATGAGTCAGAGAATCTGCAGTAAAGTTTCACGGCTAACTAGCCAAGCTAACTTAAGATACTTGGTTTCTTAATTGACATGACACAATCCTATGTGTGTGTGTTTAGAAATAAGTCCTACCTTACTCCTAAATAAGTGTGGAAAGCTGTGTAGTCGCAGCTTGTTAGACTTTGGAGTAACAAAGTCTATTCCAGTATATTTTTCTCTGCGATTTTGTTCTTATAGGAAAGGCTCAAGATGTCTTCCTTGCTAGATGTCTATTTACCTAGCATCGGAGAGCGACATTTAATTTCTTTAATAAGATTTTTGCACTCCAGCAGGATACACGGCTATTTAATTCTGGATTAAGTTTAGCCAGGGAAAGAGAAACACAATCTCTGGGGTTGCCCATACTTACCTGCACTTTCAGAGGTATTGAAGCGCAGGTACAAATATAGATTTTTCCGAGTTTCATTTTGAACAAATTACATACGGGTAACGACGACTTTATCGCGCAAGAAAAGGTTAGCTTTGCGGGTGAAGAAAATCTGCAAGAAGAAAGAAGTTCACCCCAAATATCTTTGTCTTTAATGGGGAGGAATATTTTGACAGCAGGTGGCACTAGAGCCAAGATAGAAACTGGCACTGCCGTGGCTTCACAGTTGGGTTTTATTTTCTTGCCCGAGAGGACATTTTTCACATACGTGGCATAGTCTAGTTTTGTTTTCAATCAGACTCCTAAGCTGAATATAAGACTCATACCACCTCAGAGGTACTTTCAGATTATCTCTCGCCTTGGAATTTATTCATAAGGAAAACAAAAATTGCCAAAAACGACACTGCTGATACGGGTTGCCATACGTTCGGATTTTCCCAGAAATATTTTTTGCAATTTCTGCCTGGACACAGCAGTATTCTGGATAAGTCCATAATAATAATAATAATAATAATAATAATAATAATAATAATAATAATTTATTATTTATAATCCACTCATCTGGCTGGGGTTCCCCAGCCACTCTGGGCGGTTCACAACAGAATATTAAAAACACGACCAAACATTAAAAACTTCCCTAAACAGGGCTGCCTTCAGATCTTTTCTAAAAGTCAGATAGTTGTTTATTTCCTTGACATCTGATGGGAGGGCGTTCCACAGGGCGGGCGCCACTACGGAGAAGGCCCTGTAACCTCACTTCTCGCAGTGAGGGAATCAGCAGAAGGCCCTCGGAGCTTGACCTCAGTGTCTGGGCTAAATGATGAGGGTGGAGATACTCCTTCAGGAATACTGGGCCAAGGCCGTTCGCGGCTTTAAAGGTCAGCACCAAAACTTTGAACTGTGCTCGGAAACGTACTTGGAGCCAATGTAGCTCTTTCAGGACTGGTGTTACATGGTCTCAGCGGCCACTCCCAGTCACCAGTCTAGCTGTCGCATTCTGGATTAGTTGTAGTTTCCGGGTCACCTTCAAAGGTAGCCCCAGAGCATGCACCACTCTGGCGAAACAGTGCGCAGGCAGGTAGGGTCTCAGCCTGAGTACCAGATGGAGCTGGTAGACAGCTGCCCTGGACACAGAATTGACCTGCGCCTCCATGGACAGCTGTGGGTCCAAAATTATCCCAGATGTATGGGAACCCTACATGGAAACATTTAGAATGGAGGGTGGCGCTAAGCAGAGCAAAATGGATCTCTCAAGGCATTTCTGCACACCCTGGAGAGAAGAGATGACCCACAGCGAGGGCCAAGATGGCTTCCAGTTCAATTCCACAGGCTGGCAGTTAAATTGTACTTGCAATGTTTGCGTGCCCTCCAACATTTCTCCAATGAAAATAGGGATGTCCTAGCTGACATCAGAAAGCTTCTCCTGCATTAGAGATCACTGCACACTTAGACATCATAAGCACATCAACAAGGGCCACCTCAAACCTCTCCGCCTCACAGGAGCCAGTGTTCGGTAGAGCAGCCGTGTCCCATCTAAGATGCTGCAGAGGGCGCTACTGATAGGAAGAAAAAGGAAAGCCTAACACCTAGAAGCATGTATTCCTAGCAATATCTTCAGCCACTCTTTTGTTCTTTTAGAGGCTTGGGAGACAATGCTAGCAATTGCATCTATTCCACTATCGTTGGACTTTGTGGGGTTTTTGTCAGGGGATTATCCAGGAACCTGCATTGAAAGACACCCCCCATATGCATACATCACCCCACCGTTTCCCAATCCGTACGACATCTGCGCAATGTGCAAAAAGGTCTTGAGTTAAAGGGATATTAGAACTGACAGAGCTTACAAGTGACAAATTGAAATGGACACCAATAATGAAGCCAGTGGAGGAAACTTATTAACTTCTCAAGCCCTGCAACAGGAAAGGGTCTAATTGGTTTGGAAATATTTAGGAACCCATGAATTGGGGTCGAAACTTGGACATTCGTGGTTGACATCCTCTTGAGTAGTGGGATCTAGGCCGCCACCTCTCCAAATACAACTCTTCTTGTAATTAGAGCCAAAAAATCGACATCTTCGCCGATGAGTCAACTCAGAAATTGCTCACAAAAGACTAGAAACAAACTACCCAGTCTAGTTATGGTCAATGGCAGTAGATCCAAGTATGCTTTCTTATTTCAACCATTCTAGATTAACTTTTTTTTTTTTTTTACGATAAGTTAGGGGCCCCAAACCCTTGGGCTCCAACCTAAAGCTGATTCGCTTCATAGCAACCTTGCTTTACAGCAGTGGATTGCAGCCTTCCCTTTCGAATAAAATCCTTCCCCATTTTGAGTTAGTCCAGTGAAGCAGTTCTTATCACTTAGAGAAATTTGGCAAGGGCTATTTCATTTCTGTGTGCTGCTCTGGTTTGCTGCTTAGTCATGCTGGCCACAAACACCGGTTCCCTCAGCCTATAGAGTGAGATGAGTGCACAACTCCAGAGTCGTCTGCTTCCTGACCCAACAGTTAGGGGTACCTTTACCTTTTTATTTCATTTTTATATGAAAGGGGGAAAGGGGGCCGGATGGGTCTGACCCTCCCCTCTTCCCACAGGCTCCCAGGGGCTCTTGCGTGGCCCTGGCCTCCAACCGGGGGATATGGACAAAAGCATGTCGAGCCCATGGATTCCTTTAACGGAATTCCCCACACACCACCATCAATTGGAGGGGCAAATGCAGTCAACAGTCCCCTCCTCCAACCAACATAATAATAACCAATGCCTAACCGCCAACCTTACAAGTTGTGACTATTTGCTATGCAGTAGGCGAAAACCAAATGGCACCAGCCAATCAGCCAAATGGAAAAATTCCTACCAGGCCCCTGCCCCAAAAGCAGACGACCCCATGACAGGCATAGCAAGGTCAACACAGAGGCCTAAAATATAGGGAGGGAGGGCGGGTGATCCGAAGCACGCAGCCAAAGAGGGAGATCACGCTGCAAGCAAACCCTTTATAGACGCTGGGCTATCCATCATAAATGGCAACATATAATTCTCCCCAACAACACCCCAGGGTCCAATCACAGAAGTGGCCATCCAAACCAACCCGCCCAGCAACTTAGGGGTAGTTTGCTAGCCCCCACCGCAACACGTGCTCTCCATGATGGAGAACTCGCTTTGCAATATTGTCCTTGCCTCATGTACATGACTTCTGAAGCTGGGGATACAGTTCAAGGCGACACGTCGTTTCTCCGCGCCTGAGAGCTCTTGCACTTCTCCATGCTGCAGCGTTCGCATCTTTGCTCCTTCATCTGTATGCACTGCAACCCGTTCTCTGTCTGCCTTCTCTGCAGAATAGCTCTGCCGCAGCATTAGAGCAATTACTTAACTCTGAATGTGTCTGCAGCCTTCCTCCTGCACGGCCACCTTCCTCCTTGGTACTGGTCAAATGAGAAGATTTGGGATTACATGCCTCCCATAAAAGTAACTGTCAATCAGATGCCTTAGGCAAACGCGTGGGCATTTGCTTTTTTGTTTTTTGAAAAGACCTTGTCCGATCTGTTTAGCCAAGATAATTATACGTAGGGCTGCCTCTGAAGACGGTTCGGAAACGTCAGCTAGTGCACAATTCAGCAGCCAGGTTGCTCACCAGAGCAAGACGGTTTGAGCATATTGCACCAATCCTGCTCCGACTAAACTGGCTACCAATTAGTTTCCAGGCCCAATTCAAAGTGCTGGTTTTGACCTATAAAGCCTTAAATGGCTCAGGAGCATAATATGTCAAGGACCGCCTCTTTTCATATGTACCTACCCAGACCCTGAGATCATCTTCTGAGGCCCTCCTTCGTGTGCCTCCTCCTCGAGAGGTCCAGAGGGTGGCAACACGAGAACAGAGCCTTCTCTGCAGTGGCTCCCTGTCTGTGGAATGCTCTCCCCAGGGAAATTCGCCTGGCGCCTTCATTATACACCTTTAGGTGCCAGGCAAAAACGTTCTTTTTAAACCAGGCCTTTGGTTGATCTGATCAACATCCTATACCCTTTTAAAATGCGACCCTTTTTGCAGGGGTGTTATTGGGTTATTGTTTTCATTCTGATTTTATATATTGTGATCTTTTCTGTGAACTACTCTGAGACCTCCGGGTATAGGGCGGTATATAAATTCAATAAATAAAAGTATAAAATCTTCATCCGAGATCCCCAAAATATTAATTAAAACAGCATCTATTAACACAATCCATTGAAATCAATGCATGTTCCATCATACATATTTAAAACCACATTTGTACATCCATTTTGCAGCTGACTAGCTTTAGGGAAATTGATTTTAAAAATCTAGCCGGTTTGTGCATGTCCCCCTTCAACATCTACATAGGGTGGAATCAACATCATGCTAAGATGATAAATCCATCAGCACAAGCATTTCGGCTTGCCTGATGGCTCTCGCCCCCATCTGCTGTTTTGGATGCTCCCCTGGACATCTGACCAAGCCAGTTTGGAGAGGCAGGGGGGAGAAGGGAGGGAAAACGCCATTGTCCTAACAGAGACTCATTGTGCAGACTCCCACTAGAGAAACATTTTGTTGAATCCGAACAACAGTTACTTTATTCCTCCTTTGGCCATTGCACGGCCTATTAGAACATAGACTGTCATCACGCAAAGATGTTAAATTGGTTCAAGCAGCAGTCGATGGGTCATTTGACTTCCTTCCACTCAAACAATCCTTGGGCATAGCTCAAAGGATTTGGCATAGCTGAATGTCGCCAACTAGTGTCACATTTGTATATGGCACTTAACAACACATCTAAAACGTTTTATTTGCAGCTGTATAGCTGAGTCCTAAATGGTGCCCTATATGAGATAATGCACTGTTTACCCCAAGAGGTCCATTATTTTATTTTCAAAAATGAAAATAACAAATAAATAATCTTAAAGACCATTGTAAACAGTTAAAATTGTTAGTAGGATTGGTATATCACTTGTAATTGAAGGTTGAATTATGGACACAATGGAGATATAAAAGATTTGGATTATCATAAAAGATGCGGGAGGAAATGATTAATAATAGGACCCACAAAGGGGAGGAGGGAAATCCAGGAGATTCATTGGAATTTTGTTTTTATGATTTATGTTTGATATATCTCTGTAAAAATTTAATTTGAAAAACAAAAAAAAGAAATTTATTTTTAAAAAAGAAAAGAACAAATAAATAACTGCACAATGATCAATGAAATGAAAGCCAGAGAGAAAGAAAGAACACTAAAGAGTTTAGTGGGCTTCTTTAGGAAGATGAACCGGATATAAATTGAACAAAAAACAAATACACAAGCTGTATATGCAAATAAAGGTTGCCTGTAGACTTGTCATATCAGAATCCAGCCATTCTATTTGAAATTAAGGAAATTCAGTACGAGCCATAGGACTGACAGGGTGCTGGAATAAAGCACATTCTTTGAGCACTTTTATTCAGATGACAGCATTCATAGCGCTCAGAACTGTTAACTTTTTGCCACACTGCAGACATTTGTTCTGAATATTAGGCAGCGAGGCCATACTTCACCCATGACATTGTAGCACAGGCAGCATGTAATTTTTAGCACCAGTTTGTGGCCAGATAATAAATAAGAAAGAAGCATTTTTTTCATCTGTCGTTCGCAAGACCTGTGAGTACCCTGCTCCATTTATTTTCTTGGTTCTGGGCACACCACAAAGATCTACTACCTGTTTCATTAGATCAATTGCCTCTTAGGCAGTTTACAGGGGACAGTCCCATGGACATAGCTAGGATTTTTGTTAGGGGGAGCAGAATCTCAGTTTGCTATGTATTTTTATTGAATTTTATTGATGCTGGGCAGCTGCCTCTCCCTGCCCTCCACCCGGACAGTCCTCTATCTGAAAGTGTTCTCCATTAGAAGGGCTGTCTGGTCCGAATCTGTTTTGAAGCACCAGGGCAGCAGATTCATCAGGCTTCCGTCATGAGTAAGAAGGTTCCATGGGATCCCTGGATTCATTACACTGAATGTAATGCTGTTCAGCTGAATCCTGTCAACAAAAAACAAGAGCACAGAAACTCGGGTGCTGAGATTTGAATTAAAAGGTAAAGGTAAAGGGCCCCTGGACGGTTAAGTCCAGTCAAAGGTGACTATGGGGTTGCGGTGCTCATCTCGCTTTTCAGGCCAAGAGAGTTGGCATTTTGTCCACAGACAGCTTTCCAGGTCATGTGGCCAGCATGACTAAACTGCTTCTGGTGCAATGGGACACCGTGACGGAAGCCAGAGCACATGGAAACGCCGTTTACCTTCCCACCACAGTGGTACCTATTTATCTACTTGCGCTGGTGTGCTTTTGAACTGCTAGGTTGGCAGAAGCTGGACCAGAGCACAGAAACTCGGGTGTCGAGATAGTTTGAATATGCTGTCATGTGAAATCAGCTGAAGACTGCCCAAACCTTCCCCTACGCTATTTTAACTCAAACAAGAAATGCATACCTGCAATTTGGAATGTGGGGTTTAATTGTTACACATTTTGTGGCCTAGGAGGTTTTCTTGCTGCTTAATAGAAATCTTGCCATTCAATCAAACTGTAGTTCTTTATGCCTCTAATAGCTATTCTACCGACACAATGTTCTGCTGATTGCAGGAACCTATATTTATTCCTCCCCCCCCCCCAATTTGCTACATCTCAAATGATACCTTAAATGTCAGTAGCAAACCTATTTACACAATCTATCATTATTTCAGACCAATTCGGCTTCCCATTTAATTATTCTTAGTTATGGTGCTCCAGAGTACTACCAGAGACGCATCGAAAAGACTAGGATAAAGTATTGGACGCAGCCCTACTGAAGTCTCACAATGGAACTGAACTGAACATATGGCTACAAATGCGCCCTCCATTTTGGATATATTACTGAGATAATCGACAACGCACTGAGTAAATGTATGTCTTTTTCGGAAGCTGACATTTAAAAATATAAAATACAATTTTACATGGCAGGAGATCAAAAGTTACAGATTTCGTAGATCACTTTCTCCTTAGCAGCAGCGCACCGGCACTACTTTATTATTGTTAGCATAGATGTATCCCACATTTCCCCAGGGAGATCTTTCTGGAAGCTTTGAATAGGGTGTTTCAGAAGGCATAGTTGAGTAGGGAAAAGGGAGAAATTCAACCAATCTATTTCTCACTAAAACACCACCTGGACTGAAACACAGCTGTCCCTCAGAATTGCACTTACCTGAATTTTGCGATGCAGTTCTCCAATCCAAAACATGTGTATCGCATGTATACAAAAATGTATGCCGATATATTTAGATTAAATGAAATGTGCATAAAATATGCATTTTATTATACTTGTCAGTCACTTGGCTTCCTGAAGGTCTCCAAGCAATCTTCATCATGCTTAAAGCATAAAGATGGTTATTAGCACGCTGGTAACAAAACACCATCATTTTGGGCTGCAATCCTATCCACACTTACTTGGGAGTAGATCTCATGGAATTCAGTGGGACTTACTTTTGAGTAGACATGGATAGAATTGCCCTGATAGTCTATCGAAAGCTAGGGAGAAGTCTTTATCTGATGCTGATAAGGTATCAGTGAAGGCATCAGGCGAACCTCATGAAGAAGAAAATTCCACAGATGGGGAGCCACAACCGGAAAGACCCTCTCCTTTTCCTCAGAGGGTGGGGACCTGGAGAAGGGCCTCAGAAGAAGATCTCAGGATCCAGGTGTGTTCATATTAGTGAAAATAACTTATTAAAAACCATTGTTTCAAGGAAGATGGATGTATTTGGAGAAATGTGAACTAAACAGCTGGTGAATTTCCATGAGAACCCATTCTCCTCGTTTTTTTAAAAAAGCAAGTTGATACGGAAATGTGGGAAACTGAAGAATGAGATAATGAGGGAAACCAAAACTGGCACATCCACCCATCCTTAGGAACAATGACTATGGAGTTAAAGTTCTGATTCTAGCTGAAAACTGGAACTGCATCTATTTAAGAACAGCACTTTAATATACAGTCGTACCTTAGTTCGCAAACACCTTGCGACTCAAATGTTTTGGCTCCCGAATGTCCGACGTGGCTTACGCGGCTTCCGATTGAGTGCAGGAAGCTCCTGCAGCCAATCGGAAGCCGCACCTTGGTTTTCGAACGTTTTCGAAGTCGGACGGACTTCCGGAACAGATTCCATTCAAGAACCAAGGTACAACTGTATAAAATGAGACAGGAATGATGAAAGTATGAGCCACGGAACTGTGTCAGACCAGGAATCCCTGGGCTGGCTTATGCAAACCAGCCTGGTTAGCCTAGCAAAGAACAAATCTGTTAACATTACAAAAGGGGTTGATGGGCCATCTGAGAAGAATCTTTGGACCTGGGGAGACAGATGTTGCCAAGGTGATGAGGTGTATGTTTGAAGTGACAGGGAAAGAGATTTTCTTAGCAAGGTGTTTGTGGAAGAAGGGGAGAGAAAAGACTGGGATCCATCTTGGGCAGGCTGGCTGAAGGCTGGCTGGGAGAGATGCCTTGGACTCTAGGAACAAGCCCCTCTTGGAATGACCATGGTGCAAGATCTGGACTCCCTCCATTCGGACTGAAGGTGTAAATAATAATAATAATAATAATAATAATAATAATAATAATAATAATAATAATAATAATAATTTATTTGTACCCCGCCCATCTGGCCGGGTCCCCCCAGCCACTCTGGGCGGCTTCCAACAAACACTAAAATACATTAAAATATCACACATTAAAAACTTCCCTAAACAGGGCTGCCTTCAGGTGTTTTCTAAATGTCAGGTAGTTATTTATCTCTTTGACATGGGATGGGAGGGTGTTCCACAGGGCGGGCGCCACTACCGAGAAGGCCCTCTGCCTGGTTCCCTGTAGCTTTGCTTCTCGCAGTAAGGGAACTACCAGAAGGCCCTCCGCGCTAGATCTCAGTGTCCGGGCTGAACGGTGAGGGTGGAGACGCTCCTTCAGGTATACAGGACCGAGGCCGTTTAGGGCTTTAAAGGTCAGCACCAACACTTTGAATTGTGCTCAGAAACGTACACAAGGTGAATAGGTGAATAAACTCTGTTTCTTAAAGCTCTGTCAGTCTCCGCCATGTCTCAATTCTCGAAGGGAACACAGACACAGGGTGAGTGCCTGGAACCCCCCAAGATCTTGCTACTGCTTGGCAGAGAGAGGGGAAACCACCCAACTTTCATAACCATCTTATCTGCAAGGTGCCAAATGAAGACCTAGGCGTTGTTCTTTGTACAAGTTGCTTGCCTGTGTTCAGTGTTCAGCAATTAATTCTTTCTAGACCAAGCTGAGGATCTTTCTGTCATTTAATTCTACTCATTATTGATCCAGAGCACATTCCAACAAATATTTAGCAGAGTAAAAACTTAAACACGTTGCAGGATTCCCAGAAAATAGACCAGAGACCATTGTATTTCATCCAGCAGAGCTTTACTGCTACTGAAGGCAAATGAACATAATGGCCACAAATCCAATACATTCAGGGTTGGCACTGTCCATAAGAAATCCAGTTGCAGCAGACTTAACTTAAACTTACAATAACGTATAATAAGTCTAAACCCTTCACACTAAGCATATTATGTACAGAACACCACATCAGAAGGAAAAGAGATAGAAAGAGAAACCCAGACTCCTTCTGGCCTTATTATTATGATTATAATGACCTTGACAGAAAGTGATATGAGAACCAGTTTAAGCCAGCTGTACTCAACTTCTCTGAAGGAATAACCCAAACATGAACCTTCTGGTTGTTTCTTTCACACAGAGAAGCTTCCAGAACCCTCGTGAATGAAGTAGAATAGGAAAGATCTCTACACATCAGATCAATACTTTCTGCACCAAGAATTGCCAACTGACACTTTCCTCCATGGGCATTCATGAATCTTGTTTTCACTAGCTATTTGAAAATTGGGCACACACTTGCAGACTCAGGCAGGACTAAAGAGACAGGTTGGAGACAGAAGTCTGGGGTTTGTTTGCCTCTGCCTTATAAGCAGGAAAGCTGCAAGAGCGCACTGTTTGCTGTGAGGAACTGGTAGTGCTTTAAAGAATTAGCACTGTATTTCTGGCTGCATGCCTGCTTCTCTGCACTCGGTTTTGTTGCCCAGTCAGATTTTATGGCTAATTTAAAATAGGCACGAAATGCACCTTATAACTCTTGCTGTAGTCAAAATGGAGGGCAGGTTGTTGCTGTTTGGGAGACAGATTAAAGAGACGGGGGGGGTGGAAAGCAATCCTATTATGTTGGTGCTATTCAGATGTGGTTATGAACAGATGAAAACTGGACATCACCTTGTCAATCATCTTGATGATCCAGAAGGGAGCTGTGGGTTGTTCCTAAGACAGGAGGCTGAATTTAGTTTTCTTGGTTTTTTTAATATGAAAAAATATATATGTTGGCCTACTTTTAGCATTATATATCAAGAATGGGAACCCTATGCCCACCCACCCGCGATTTTGTTGAACCACAGCTCCCGTCATCTCTTAGCTGTGCTGGCTGAGACTGATGGTTGCTGGAATGCAATAACATCCCTAGCGCCACAAATTACCCAGCCCTGATACATGATCCAATAACTGGGGCAAATGGGATGCATTCAATTGTTGGGGGCTTGGAGCTGGGTGGCCATTTTCCAGGAACCAAAACAGAACCGTATTCTGAAATAAATAGCTTTGGCCAGCCCAGCCGGAATTGTTCTTGATCTCTTAATCAGTTTGGAAATCTCTTAATCGGGCTGGTTAACGGTTAATTGCTATTTGCTAACTGCTTTACCTTCCAACTTTCCTGAATCGGCTGGGATTGTCATGGATTTCGTGTCGTAATCCTGGGCAATTAACTGTCCAAGGAGAATTGCAGTTAGGAGCCTGCCTGCCTGTACAACAGAATCCACTTAATTTCTGAAATGTGCCATGCCATCCATCATCACTAGCAATTGAGGAAATTGGCAGCCTCGCATTGTCTCGGGACTGTGGGGATTAGGGCAGTGGTTTTCAACCAGTGTGCCGTGGCACCCTGGGGTGCCTTGAAGGATGGTCAGGGGTGCCTTGGGCAATCCTGGCCTCTGTCCCTCTTTCCTTCCCTCCCTCCTCTGATGCCCTCTTGTGCCTCTGCCTCCCAAAGGCTTGCACCGCTGTTTGTTGCAGCAGCCCTGGCTACAAGCTCCGCAGGTGAATGGTGCCTCTGGGGCTGGTCAGGGGGTGCTGGTTGCCAGGAGCTGAAGCGGCCTCGGCGTAAGCAAGCAAGCAAGCAAGCAAGCAAGCAAGCAAGCGAGGGAGCCCAGCCAGCAGTCTGCCAGCCCTTGCTGTTGGGAATGGAAAGACAAGTCCCAGGCCTCTGTGGGGCAGTGTGAGGAGGCACCTCTCTTTGGGGCAGGGGGGCAGCTCAGAGACCAGGGGCTGCCACAGCTGCTGCCCAGAGGACTCTGGAGGAGAGGGCAGAGGTGAGGAGTCTGAGGGAACACTCCACAAGGGAGGGTGTTCAAAAGAGGGTGAGAAGCTGCCAGCTCTGCAGGCAAGGGGTGACTGTCACTGGGCTCCCGAAAGATTGGATTGGACCTGGTGGTGTTGCTGGGGAGATTTATATGTTGCAATTTGTGATGGACAGCCCAGTGTCCTATATATTGGTCAGCACATTGTGTGACCTTCCTCTTGGCTTCGTGCTTCGGATCACCCACCCTCCCTCCCTGTTTTTTTTTAGGCCTCTGCATTGACCTTGCTATTGCCAGTCATGGGGTTGTCTGCTGTTGGGCAGGGGCCTAGTAGGAATTTTTCCATCTGGCGGATTGGCTGGTGCCATTTGGGTTTCGCCTACTACATAGCAACTAGTCACAACTTGTAAGGTTAGGCATTGGTTATGTTGGTTGCTGGAAGGGCGGTCACCCTCCAAAGTGATGATAGTGTGATGGGAATTCCGTTAAAGGAATCCAGGGGCTCGACATGCTTTTGTCTGAACCCCCGGTCGGGGGACAGGGCCACGCAAGAGCCCCTGGGAAGCTCTGGGGAGAGGGAGGGCTCTGCTCCCAGCCTCCATAACTCTCCCCAGATGGGATTTCCCTTTGCTGACACATGGTCAGCTCTGTCCTGTCGGACAGCTAGTCTGAACCAATGCCTACGCAACCACTCACATGATTTGTATTTTAATAAAGTTGTGGCCTAAATTATTCCAAAAACCCAAACAAAAATTATGTCTGAAGTGTGAATTTATTCTGGGGGTAGCTTGGGGACCTTGACACGCAACAAACCATCAATGGCATGTGGGTGTTCAATGACATGGGGATGTTAGGTGCACTGAATAGATGCCCTCAAAAAATCCAGATGTAACCACAGGGCGATGTGAAAGAAAGGAATGTTGAGCGTGTGAGTAAATTAATGGGCTGATTCTTAAACATGAGTGTTTCTCCTTAGAAGGTGCATGTCGATCTGCATGGGGTATCAAGATAAAGAACAGAAAAGGTTCATCTAGCAAGCTACATACACACGGATAAAAGCCCATGCTCCAATTCTTTTTTTCTGTTAGAAGAAGATTAACAGCAATTATCTGAAATTGGTAGAGTCTTGTACTGATTAAAGCACTGCTTTGCAACAGCATTAGTGGAGAACATGTTTCAGCAAATTGATTTAAGCTCTCTCCAGGTCTCTCTTGCTCTCATATAAAAAGTCACAAACAAATAGGGATCTCTCTCACTGGAGCCTTTCCCATTTGAAAGTTGCTTACCTTCACAATACCTAACAGGCAAAAATGTGCTAAGTTTATTTCTGGATCTTCAAGTCCAAATGCTGGGAAGAAGCTATAAAATCAAAGCCACGTTCTAAAAACTGGTTCTATTTCCCCTGCATTTTCCCCAAGATAAAGGTGGAAGGTATACCTGAAGGAGCGTCTCAACCCCCATCTTTCGGCCCGGACACTGAGATCCAGCTCTGAGGGCCTTCTGGCGGCTCCCCCACTGTGAGAAGTGAGATTACAGGGAACCAAGCAGAGGACCTTCTTGGTAGTGGTAGGTGCCCTGTGGAACGCCCTCCCATCAGATGCCAAGGAAATAAACAACTATCTGACTTTTAGAAGACATCTGAAGGCAACCCTGTTTAGGGAAGTTTTTAATGTTTGATGTTTTATCATGTTTTTAATATTCTGTTGGAAGCTACCCAGAGTGGCTGGGGAAATCCAGCCAGATGGGTGGGGTATAAATATATTATTATTATTACTACTACTACTACTACTACTACTACTACTACTACTATATAAGATCTCTCTCAAGAGACTCATGCATTCGTTTCATCTGGATGGCATTATTGCCATGTTCTCCATGTTTGGGGCTGCCCTTCAAGATGCTCTGGGAACTGCAACTGGTACATCACTGGGCTACCGGGATGCTGACAGAGCATGCTAGTCTGCACATATTTTGATCCTACACATTGGTCACCAGATATTGTGGACTGGTTGGAAGCAGAAAAATGGTGGGAGGAACCAGCGGGGGGACCCTGAAGAGGTAACAGGGTTTAGCGAGACTGCGGCAACTCAGTGAGCTGTTGTTCTTTCTGCTATTTCCAGTTAGTAGCCCATCATTCAAATGCAGTGTGGTGTGACAGGATCAGATATCTCCATTTGTTTCAACTAATTCTAGATAATGTCAACTGAACCTGTCGATGCACTCGGAGATGAATGAAAGCACTTAAAAGTGCAGGTTGTCTAATCTCATAGCCTCTAGTTGCTTTTGGGCTCGCATTTTCTTGCATATATGAAAACGTTCTTCAGGAATACCACCTGCCCTAATGGCTGTTCAATGTCAAATAATTATTTGTCACATAGTGGTACCATAGATCACATAAATACTGCAGTTGTTTTACCAGCCTATAAACAGTTAGTTGCTTTACCAACCTGCTATGAGACTGTGAATGACTGAAGAGGACAGAGGTTTATACTAAGATGTTACACAAACTGTGAAATTGTTAAAGGACCCATGGGTCAGACACAGATAGATGATAGATAGATAGATAGATAGATAGATAGATAGATAGATAGATAGATAGATAGAGATAGTGCAGGTTCTTTTTATTTGGAAGCATGGCTATTTGCAAAAGATAAAAAGAACCCGCAATTATGCAGGAATTTAAACTGCTATGTAATCACATTATGAATGGTAGTGTGCTCCACTGACATAACATTTTCAAATGAAATATACTGAGAAATCATTTCTTATGGGGGCAAGAATTGCATATTTAGGAGAAATTGCTTGCAAAAATATGTACAATAGTCAAAACTGCAGACACCAATGTATTAGGAGACTTCCGCATTAAAATGCTGATGAGCTTACATGAGGATTTTATAAATAAATAGATGATGATGATAGATAGATAGATAGATAGATGATAGATAGGTAGATAGATGATAGATAGATAGATAGATAGATAGATAGATAGATAGATATAGACCCATAAATTGCAGCAGAGATGTGGAGAACTGAATTTAAGATTGGAAATGCAGAGTACAGAAAACGGTAGAGTACAGAAAATCCTTTCCTTACTCACAAGTTTTTTCTGTTTATAATTGAGTGTCCTTTTCCTCACCAAAATTATTTCTTAATAATAATAATAATAATAATAATAATAATAAACAACTCCTCAGTCTGCCCACATGAAATTAATGGCAGAAAGGTTAATTAACATTGAACCCGTTTATATCTTGCTTGGGAGGAGTTTCTAGAAGCTTGGCTGTTTACTTCAGATCTATTGCTTTGTAAAAAGGGTACAGTCTGAATCCCTTGGAAAGTTTGGAACTGCAGTTTCTGGTTTGTCTCATCCATCTCTTTTAAGTGTTATATCAGCACTTCTGGAAGGAAACAAAATGAGCAGGGAAGGTGATAAAAAGCCTGGGACATTTGAATATAAAGTAACTTTTGCTGTGAATCATTTTGAAAGCGTTCTAAAAAGAACACCAGATAGAGCATCTATAACTTGTGAGATAAGGATGCACCTAAGAAAATAAGAACCACTCCCACTTTTTGCATTTGTTTTATATCAAAATTAATAATCTTGCTCTATATCAAATGTTAACTAATGTAATTGACACTATGTGTGGTGTCAACAGGCACCAGTAACTTAGCCGAGCAACAACTTGGCTCTCAAAAAATTGCTCATACTTTAGGAGTGGGAAGAGGCTGCAAAACGTGGGTTACACAATGTACCCCAGGAAGGATGGAGAGTTTGTGGCAATCCAGATGCTGCTGAACTACAACTCCCATCATCCCTGACCACTGATGCAGGTTGGAGTCTTAAAAGCATAGAGGGCTATGGGAAACAAAAGTCAAATTTGTCAAAGTCTCTATGACACACTGGGCAATAGATATAGGACATAATAAAGATTTTAATCTCTGGAAAAAAACTTTGGAAAAGCAATTTGAAGTTCACAGCATGTTATTCTTTGAAGGACAACTACTTGAAAATGATTTACAGGTGGTATTTAACTCTGTGTAGGGGACTCTGTTAAACCACAGAGCCTAGGGCTTGCTGATCAGAAGGTCGGCAGTTCGAATCCCTGTGACGGGGTGAGCTCCCGTTGCTCGGTCCCAGCTCCTGCCAACCTAGCAGTTTGAAAGCACGTCAAAGTGCAAGTAGATAAATAGGAACCGCTCCAGCAGGAAGGTAAACGGCGTTTCCGTGCGCTGCTCTGGTTCGCCAGAAGCGGCTTTGTCATGCTGGCCACATGACCTGGAAACTGTACGCCGGCTCTCGGCCAATAAAGCGAGATGAGCGCCGCAACCCCAGAGTCGTCGATGACTGGATCTAATGGTCAGGGGTCCCTTTACCTTTACTAGGCTTGCTAAGATGTATAAGAGTGAATTGGATAAGTGATGGAGATGCAAGGAGATTGAGGGAAAATTCTTTCATATGTGGTGGACCTGTAAAAGGGTAAAAGAGTATTGGGAAATAATCCATAATGAATTGGAAAAAAATGTTTAAAAGTACTTTCCCCAAAAAAACCAAACAAAAAAAACCAGTCATTTTTGTTGGTGATAATTCAGACAGAAATTCCCAGGTGTCAAAAAAGGTTATTTATGTATGCCACTACTGCGGCCAGTGTTTTGTTAGCCCCCAAATGGGAAACAAGCAAGGTCCCAGCTAAAGAAGAATGGCAACTTAAGTTGACAGAATATGCACAACTTGCAGAAATAGCATATAGAATAAGAGAACAAGAAGAACGTATGTTTAAAGAAGATTGGAAAACATTTATTGAATATATGGGGGTGGATTGGGTTCACTTGAAAATGTTGGCAGCATTAAGATAAGTTCAACAGTATAAGTTCAACAGATAAGTTCAAGTTTTGTTGGATGTAATAATGGAATACTGAAGGGTTTAGTTTATGTAAAATATGCAGGGATTTATGATATGCAAAATGAACCATGAAAGAGAAGGAGGGAAGTGCTACCTTGGAGAGGTGAAAAGCTGGTTTGACTTACCTTCTGCTCCAGCTTCTGCAAGCTGGTTGCTTGGGCTAGAGGTCGATTTAGGGCACCATGACTGATCCACCACACTGGACACCAAGCCTAGGGGGCTCCATAGGGTGTCGCAACTATGAAATAGTTAGGGCTGCCATATTTCCAAAAGTGAAAATCCGGACTGAGCCTTTCCAGGGGTGGGGCACGAAGTTGTTGAGCTTACCCTGGCAAAAATCTGCCCAGACGCCCTTTGGCCTGGATGTGTCCAGGAAAACCTGGACATATGGCAGCCCTAGAAATAGTGAATTGAGCAGAATAGAGGGTGAGAGGTGCAGTGCCCCCCAAATAATAATAATAATAATAATAATAATAATAATAATAATAATAATAATAATAACAACTATTATTATTATTATTATTATTATTATTATTATTATTATTATTATTATTATTATTATTATACCCAGAGGTCTCAGGGCAGTTCACAGAAAAGATAACAATATATAAGATCAAAATAAAAACAATAATACCCCCCCAAGAGCCACATTTTAAAAGGGTACTGTATAGGATGTCCCCAAATCCTGACTTTGCACAGGGCATAGCTGACATTTGAAAGACAAAATTCCACCCCTACCAGAGTCATTCAGGACCCAAGATACCCTCCGGAGCTGTTATCATTTAATATTACAGATCCATCCTGCCAAACAATCAGAAGGACTGCATACTTTGATATGTTGCGTAAACCTCTTCATTGCAAAGAAACACTGCATATTTCATACCTCTGAGATGTAGTAGGCATTAAGGATCATTTCTATTTTAAAACTAAAGACACTTTTGGAGCGATGAGTAATATCGAGATCAATTATGTATGCAACAAAAGCTATGGGTAATGATTTAGTCTTGCTCCAAAAGACCAGCACTCAGTCACTCAGAGTAATCGTGCTAATAATAGCCTCAATTAATTGAAATCTATCAATTTTCAGAAGTCAGATTTTGACCTCGGGATTACAGGAGAATGAAATGCGAATATGTTACTTGAGAGTGCAGAATGTGTCCAGAGAAAGAGGCATGAATCAGTTCACTACTTCAGGTTAGACTGTTTTGGATTTAAACCTACACAAAAACCTGTTTCCCAGGCAACCAATTCTGCATTCCATTTTAAATCTCGAATTAGAAATGTGGAATATTGACTCTCAAACAATCGCTTGGTGTCAGGGAAAGAAAAGTCGCCTCCAGAGTCGCTTGGAGACCTTTGCACAGAAAGTGACTAGCAAATCTAACAAGCAATGTTAGCGGCAATGACAATACAAAATAAAAGACCTATTTCCAGTGTCAGAGGAGAGAATTTATATGAGTGAAATAAAGTGATCCAAAGCCATCTAGCATATTTCTCTCATATTCTATGGACAACAGCAGAAAAAGACTGATTTTCCTTGAGATGGAGATTTAGATACAGAGATTATAGAGCAGAGGTGGGGAATCTGGCCCAACAGATTACATCTCCCAACATCCTTGACCATGCTGGCTAGAGCTGATGGTAGCTGGAGTCCAACAGCATCCTAGAGTGCCATAGGGTACCCACCAATGGCATAAACGTTTGTCAACCAGAGTTCACTTCATCAGATGTCTGGGGTGTTTTCCCAAGTCTGCCACGAGATTTTTATTTTTCTGCATACAGTGGTACCTTGGTTCTCAAATGACTTGCTACTCAAACGACGAAAACCCAGAAGTAAGTGTTTCGGTTTTCGAACTATTTCGGAAGCCAGACATCTGATGCGGTTGTCGGCTACTGTTTCCGGGGCGCCTACACCAATCAGAAGCTGCGCCTTCGTTTTCAAACATTTCAGAAGTCAAATGGACTTCTGGAATGGTTTAAGTTTGGCACTTTCATTTTTGCTATTTATTTTTTGTTTTTGAGGATTTTTCGGTTATTTTGTTTTTGTGACTGTGTGGAACCCAGTTCAGCTACTGATTGATTGATTGTGTGACTGCGGAAATGGATAAAAGCCCCCCATCGAAACAATGACTATCATCAGTGCAGGTAAGAAAATAATAATAATTTTAATTTTCATCATCTACAATACTGTCTTATTTATTTTATAGTACAGTACATTGATTATTGCTTTCATTTTTTGGATCAATGATGTCGTTAGGTAGCAAAAGTCATGTTAAATTGCTGTTTTAGGGGGTGTTTTTAAAAGTCTGGAACTGATCAATCCATTTTGCATTACTTTCTATGGGAAAGCGTGCCTTGGTTTTGGAACGCTTTGGTTTTGGAACGGACTTCTGGAACGGATTAAGTTTGAGAACCAAGGTACCACTGTACTAAGATGGCTATCCCTTTGGATTGATTCACTTGTTTCACATAATAAACAAACAAACAAACATCTGGGAAAGACTTTAGAAAAGCAATTTGAAGTTTACAGCATGTTATTCTTTGAAGGAGAACTACTTGAAAACGATTTACAGATGGTATTTAACTCCGAGTAAGCTTGCTAAGATGGATAAGACTGAATCAGATAAGTGCTGGAGATGCAATGAGGTCAAGGGTACATTCTTTCATATGTGGTGGACCTGTAAAAGGGTAAAAGAGTATTGGGGGGAAATCCATAATGAATTGAAAAAAAAATGTTTAAAAGTACTTTTCAAAAAAAAACAAAAACAAAACCAGAGTTCTTTTTGTTGGGAATAATTCAGACAGAAATTTCCAGATGTCAAACAAACATAATTTATGTATGCCACTACTGCGGCCCGTGTTTTGTTAGCCCAAAAATGGAAAACGAGCGAGGTCTCAGCTAAAGAATGGCAGCTTAGGTTGACAGAATATGTGTAGCTTGAACACTTAACACAGGGGTCAGCAAACTTTTTCGACAGGGGGCTGGTCCACTGTCCCTCAGACCTTGTGGGGAGCTGGACTATATTTTGAACGGGGGAAAAGAACGAATTCCTGTGCCCCACAAATAACCCAGAGATGCATTTTAAATAAAAGGACACATTCTACTCATGTAAAAACACGCTGATTCCTGGACCGTCCGCAGGCTGGATTTAGAAGGCAATTGGGCCGGATCCGGTCCCCCCGGCCTTAGTTTGCCTACCCATGACCTAACATATAGAATAAGAGAACAAGAAGAAGATACGTTTAAAGAAGACTGGAAAGCGTTTATTGACTATATAGGGGGAAATTGTGTATACTTGAAAACTGAGCAATGCCAAGGGTTGACTCTGTGGCCTTCTTCTGCATAGAAAACATGGGCTGTATCACCAAGATATTTTCCTTTCCCAAGCTGGTTGTTTGGGTGACTGTTGTTAGACTAGAATCATAGAATCATAGACGTAGAGTTGGAAGGGGCCATGAGAACCATCCAATCCAATCCCCTGTGATGCAGAAATCTTTCTCCCAATGTGGGACTTGAACCCCTTACTCTGGGCTTAAGAGTCTCATTCTCTACCGACTCAGCTGGTCTGAGCATCCTTCTTCCCAAACCATGAAGTGGAAGCATTATTCCCTCCCCATGTTTATCATGCTCCCTCTGTGACATTTAAAGTTCATTAAATGTAGAACTCTGGGCCATCCTCCCTCCCTTTGTTCATTAGAGCAGAAAATGCTCGGTAATTACAATGTTCAGTTAATCCTGTTAATATGCTATTTATTATCATGCAAGGCTAGGGCACGCTCCGTGTCTTGATGCATCTTAAGAGTAATTTTAATTAATGCTAACCTCATTTTTGTGTTGTTCAAACCTCTTTTTTTGCACAAACCCATTATCTTACTTGCTGGTGCGCTGAGGCCTTCAAAAACATTGAAGAGCCTGATACACACACACACACACACACACACACATATATATATATATATCCGCCTCCGTCGCTGGATTTTCAGTCTGGAAACAAGCTTTCCCAGCCCAGCAGTTAAAGGCAAAAGCAACTCTTCTTCTAACTAGTTTCATTTCCAGAATGTTGGACTGTCATGAAGCTCAGGGAGTAGATCTTCGGTCAATCAATATATATCAGCCTAAACACCCTCTTAGGATTGTTGTAAGGATACAACATAAAATGCTACCTTACACTGAGGGTGGATCTACACATGGGGGGGGGGAACGCTGTAAATACGTCAGAAATATTTTCATCAGAGAAATGTTGGAGGGTATGGATTTACAGAAGTCATCTCACTTTTTAATTACTACTGGTAGTAGTAGTAGTAGTAGTAGTAGTAGTTATGGAATGGGACATCCCTATTTTTGTCTGAGAAATGTTGGAGGGCACGGAGAGTCATACCACTTGAAACAGTAATGGTTTCCCCCAAAGAATTATTGGAAGTATAGGTTGTTGGAGGTGCTGAGAGTTGTTAGGAGACCCCCATTTCCCTCACGGAACTACAATTCCCAGAGTTCCCTGGGAAGAGGGATTGGTTGTTGAACCACACTGTTAAGCCACAATACATAACCACAATCCTTTTGTGTTGCACAGTCGCCTGCAACACTCAAGAACACGTTCTTGATGCTTTGGTTTGTGAACCTGCGCCAGTAACCACGTAGTTGCTGGTATAACAAATCAACAAACTGGCCATTAAATCCAATCATTCTGCAAAATGTCTAATTATATTAAGGTTACCAGACGTCCCTGTTTCCGGGGGACAGTCCCCGGATTTACAAATCAGTCCCCTGACTGGTAGCTAATTTAACTAAAATTGTAGTGGTACAGTAGCTAAAATTTTAGATTAGACACTCTCTGAATATCAGTAGCAGCAAAATCAACAACGATGCAACACTGATATTTAAACTGGAAAACAATGGGTTATCAAATAGGCATGACAAGACTGATAAGGAATTGGATAAATTTTAAAAGGACACTTTATCCCTAGAATTCAAGGTGACATATATCAGAGAGACTCCTGCTGAGAAAGAAAGGACTTCATTTCCTTAATCCAAAAAAGGCATTTTTGTTCAGCCTTGGCCAAAGCACAGTTTTGTCTTGTTTGTTTTGTGCACAGAAAGAGAGAAAATGCTTTGGCAATGAAGTAAGAATGTTCTCCTAAGGGCAGATACTGTTATTACACGGTTAAAGATAAGCAGGGATTACCATGTAAGCTGCTCTGGGTTTTCCAGAGGAAAGCTGAGGTACATTTTTAAGACACAAATATACAGGGCTCTCCTCTCTTGTACACTCATCAAGAGAGGGGTTTTTAACCCAATCGCCATGCAACTCCTGTGCCTTTTTCTTTTTGCTTTCTCTCAAATTACAGAGTGAAATGCTTTCCATGGTACGGATAGATTTCATTGTCGCAGCGCCTGGAAAGATTAGAGCAGTATCTGATGAGGCATGAAAGCTCTGACATTCTGTGTCATTTAGTGCAAATGACAGGCGCCTTTGAACCATCTACTGAGGAATGATGCGTCGCAAGGGAAACAGGGCCAATGTGACATGCACATTTTCTTCACAAATGTCACCTGCAAAACTGAAGGAGAATTCCATGATCCAAAGGAATGGGCAAGCCCAAGACCAAAACCTGCATCCAGAAAGTATTGGTATTTGATGAATGATACGCCATAATTTTTTAATTTTTTTTTTTGCTACAAGAGTGTCAAAACACTCTCTTTTGCCGGAGATCACAGATTATGCTGTGTGACACAAGGGAATTCAAATGATTATCTATGTTCTTTTCCAAACACGCACCCCGAGGGAGATGAGAAGACTGATATTCCTTTTGTGGGCTCCGACTCAACTCCAGTACTCCTGAGACCTCGGAACAAGAGGGGAAGGGTTCAGCAGTGCCTTGCCCATTACCGCATGATCGGTGATCTGACAATCAAACCGAGGAGAAGGAGGTGTTAGAGGAAGTAAATAGAAGAGGAAATGGGGCCAGGAGACAGCTTCGCCTGCTGAACAACAGTCTGAAGGGGAAGAAGGTGGATTGACTCTACCAGCAGCTAATCAGCCTTCAAGGAAATACTGTAGAGGAGAAGGTACTGGTGAGAACCAGCTGGCTTCAGCCTTCTTAAGCAGAGCTTCCAGCAGCAGCTGGAAACAACGCTTGTAATTCCTGGCTCTACCTTGCTGCTTCCTGCTCATCGTGACCCTTGACCCCATGACCATCTGATTCCCTGATCCCTGGACTGCCTGACCACATGGGTTGCTGTTTGCCCAACCCTAGGGCTGGACCTGACTTTGGACGCTGAGTCTGCCTCCAGGCAGGTACACCTCAGAGACTCTTCTGGTTCCCTGGCCTCCCAAACCGCTGAGTTGGGCATGTTGCTGCTCAGCAACAAGACTTCGACCTGGGCAAAGCTGACTTTGACTTATTATAAGCCCAGTACAGTGGTACCTCGGGTTACATACGCTTCAGGTTACATACGCTTCAGGTTACAGACTCTGCTAACCCAGAAATATTACCTCGGGTTAAGAACTTTGCTTCAGGATGAGAACAGAAATCGGGCAGCGGCGGCACAGCGGCAGTGGGAGTCCCGATTAGCTAACGTGGTGCTTCAGGTTAAGAACGTTTTCAGGTTAAGAACGAATTAAGTATGTAACTAGAAGTACCACTGTATTGTCTATTTTGATTGGCAGTGGGTCTACAAAATCTCAAGCTGATGTTCGCTTTGCTGGAGATGAAACATGGGGGGGGGGGAATTCGCTGCTCCTCTGGATGATCTCAGTCATTGAGTTGGGATGTAAGGGGCCAAGTGGTCCTTATGGTAGCCTGGACCCAAGTTGTTCAGGCCTTTGTCTATTAATATGAGCACCTTAAACCTGGTCTCCTAGCCAGTGGGAAGCCAGTGCAGGTGTTTAAGCACAGATGTTACATGCTAGCGGCTGTCTGCCCCCTTCCCCATCAGCAGTCTAGCTGCTGCCTTCTGCACTAGCTGGGGCTTCCAGACCAGCCATAAGGACAGCCCCACATACAACACATTGCTGTAATCTGGTCTCAAGGTTACCAATGTATGGGCTACAGTTCAGATACAGTTGTAACTGGCATACCAGACGCAAGCCGGCAAAGGGATTCCTAACCACAGAACTCACATGACGAAGATGTGTCCCAGAGTATCCTCAAGCTTTAAGATTTATTTAAAAATAAATACAGATGTCCAAGTGTGTGGACAAAGCACCATTTCTTTGATTCTTCATTCCAGCTGATAGCTGCAGGGGCACACAGTATTAAACAAGCACATTTGTTTTCCTTGTCGTTGCACTCAGGCTTCAAAACCTTAAGAGCACACCCAATGACATCATATGGCTCAGAAAGATGGCTTTAAAAAAACAACAACATTATTTTTCAGTCTGTATGTTCAATTTCAAAACTTAGAAGCACAGAATCACAGAGTTAGAAAAGACCCTAGGGAACATCTTGCCCAAGCTCCCCCAATGCAAGAATAGGCAGCTGTTCCTTACAGGAATCGAACCTGCAACCTTGGCATCATCAGCACCATTCTCTAACTGAGCTATCCAGACAGTTTTCTTCATAAACCGAAAAATCAATGCATCTAGGATAATTTATGTCTATATCTATATTAAACGGGCATGATACGAAAAGCAATTTATTTATTGGAACACTCTGCTAAAGGAGAGGAGCCATTCAAAAAGGAAACTACTATTCCGCTTGATCTGATGTCAACAAAGAAAAGGAATGCCTCGTGAATAATAAATAATAATAATAAATTTTATTTATACCCCGCCCTTCCCAGCCGAAACCGGGCTCAGGGCGGCTAACACCGATAAAAATTACAATAAAATATAAAAGAAAGAAAAACTGTTAATTAAAATACAGGTTAAAATACAAGTTAAAATTTAAAATTTAAATGCAGCTTCAATTATCGCCCAAAATCAAAACCATAAGGGGAGGAAAAAACATCAGACTGAGTCCAACCCGAAGGCCAGGCGGAACAGCTCTGTCTTGCAGGCCCTGCGGAAAGATGTCAAATCCCGCAGGGCCCTGGTCTCTTGTGACAGAGTGTTCCACCAAGTTGGGGCCAGTACTGAAAAGGCCCTGGTCCTAGTTGAGACCAGTCTAACAACCTTGTGGCTCGGGACCTCCAAAATGTTGTTATTTGTGGACCTTAAGGTCCTCTGCAGGGCATACCAGGAGAGGCGGTCCCATAGGTAGGGATCCCGTGAAGAGATGAGTCTGCAGCCTCCGCTTTGTATATCTCTCTCCAGAGTAGTAGCATCATTTGCTTTTACTGACCCAAATGCCTATTAGAAATTCAGGCAGGCTCATTCCTTTCCTCGATCTGGAACAACATGTAAATTGACTGAGATTTTAAATGTAAGAAGGGTCCTTTTGATGAAAAGGTTGATCCCCCTATTTTACATGACAAATAAAGGAAACCTTTCTCATGAATTCTAACGAAACCCTTCTATTTCAGTCCATTTCCAAGCACAATTTCAAAGTGTCGGTGCTGACCTTGAAAGTCCTAAATGATCTCGGCCTAGTATACCTGAAGGAGCATCTCCACCCCCATCGTTCAGCCCGGACACTGAGGTCCAGCTCTGAGGGCCTTCTGGCAGTTCCCTCACTGTGAGAAGTGAAGCTGCAGGGAACCAGGCAGAGGGCCTTCTTGGCAGTGGCACCCACCTTGTGGAACACCCTCCCTTTGGATGTCAAGGAGATAAGTAACTATACAATATTTAGAAGACATCTGAAGGCAGCCTCATATAGGGAAGCTTTTAGTGTGTAATGTTTTAGTATGTTTTTATATATGTTGGAAGCTGCACAGAGTGGCTGGGGCAACCTGCTGGGGCAGGGTACAAATAAAATATAAGATGATGATGATGATGATGGGGGAGACACAATCCTAGTGCAACTATGAAGCTGACTTCTTGAATGACACCTGGGATGTTGAAGAAAGCAGGCAGCAGGTCTGTCCTACCCAGCTGTTCGTAGGACCTCCCTACGATCTCATCTCGGTTCCACTGCTCAGTTGGCTCCAACGTGCATATTAATTGTCCACATTTTCTCCACGGGGCTCAGGGCAGCACTCGTACCACGCTGCTCTGTTTTACCCTTTTATGCAGAAGGGCCATAGCGCCGTGATACAAGCATCTGCCTTGCATTCAGAAGGTGTTGAAATGAGAATGCCTAAATGTGCATTGGTGTAAAGGTTTAACCCGGTGACTTTCCATATATTGAAAGCAAGAAGAGCTCTTCTCTGAGCTGTAACGTCAATGGTTACCAAGGGTTGCCATATTTCAAAAAAGTGAAAATCCAGACACAAAAGTCATTGAGAGCTTTTTTTCTTTTTCTTTTTAGCAAAGTTGTTTTTCTGCCGTGTGCTGAGAGTGAACGAAGGTCTTGAGTTGCAAATTCCCCATTTTGATTGGAGTTGCCTGTTTTAGTCTCTCTGAACACCCTTTGGATTTTTGGAATTATCTTTTATGTCTAAGATGCTGAGCCTGTGCTGGATAGCACAATACATTGTATGGATATTTTTGATGTATCTTTGATGCTTTTGTTCTGTTTTTGAAGAGAAACTAGTGGTAAAATTTGAATACAGTCAAACCTCTTCTTACGTCTGCCTCCACTTGCGTTCATTTTGCCCAACGTCCGTAGCAAACCCAGAAGTAACCGGCAGGTTTGCCGCCGTTCGCGCATGCGCAGGAGTGGCGATCACCGTTCGCACATGCGCAGGAATGGTGATCACCGTTCATGCATGTGCAGAAGCGGGCAATCGCCGCCCTCGCCTGCGCACAATGGCCTCCGGACGGACCTCCGGACGGACCTCCGGAATGGATTATGGTCACAGGTTGAGGTTCCACTGTAATATTTTTATGGGTCTGGACAATGGGAATGGACGTAACAGCTTCCCTTTTTCTGGAATATTCAGCTGCAAGGGAACTGGAGATTAAATATTCGACACAATTCATGTCCAATCCTAAAACTGAAATAGCTTCCTGATTCCTGTACAGAATGAGCCAATAGAAGAGGCAGCTGTAGTCCCAGTGAATGGATCAGAAGTAATTTTCCTCTCAGGAGCTGTTTATGATGCACATGTATAATTTAATTAGGATAGTGATTATTGGCAGCTTTGCATAGGTTGGGGAGCTTATGTCCTCTCTTGGTGGTGAGCATCGCTATGCAGGGAGACACAAAAGTGAAGGGGAGACCACGTCTATTCTTAGCATTTTGCCTGCCACACAATCTAGCCACAGTCCCCACCCCCACTCCCAATAACGTTTGGATTTAATGAAGTCTTTTGTGGTTAATTTAGCTCCTTTAAAATAACACATCTAAATTATTTCTTGTAAATTATTCAGATCAGCAGCAGGAGACCTGAACAAATGAATAAGCTTTTATCATCACGGAGAGACTCCTAAACTCCACCGAACATTGCTCATATCTTATTTAAAAGTGCCCGTTTTCCGCAGGACGTCAAATTTGACAGTGATTTAGAAGACACGCAACCAGAAACAAGTCTGCACAGATGCATTTCTTTATGCACACAGGATTAACGGAGGTATCGGTATGAGAATGGCAGCGAGCAGATCCGAATAAAAGCACGGAGGCAACTCATGAGACTTGTAAACGCAAAGTTTCAATAGTTCTGTCACTCCTTATCAATAACATAAATACGAATGTCATTTGGGATCTTTTGTGAGTCGCTTGGAGGTCAAGCCAGGAACCTCCAGGGTCTGTTCTCTTCTGCTCTTATGGTGCAGTTTGAGCGTAATCTAGGGACATCTGAGGATTTTGTTTGGTTTGCATTTTGGGAGGGGGGTTTGTTTGTTTGTTTGTTTTACAAATATAAAGTTATAATAATAATAATTTATTATTTGTACCCTGCCCATCTGGCCGAGGTTCCCCAGCCACTCTGGGCGGCTTCCAATCAAATATTAAAACAATACAGCATTATAACAATACAATGACACACACCAACAGTTAAAAGATTCCCTCGAATCTCTGGACTTCCCACCTTCCCCTCCATGGGTCCTTGTGTTGAACCTTTTCTACTGCATCTTTTACAATAATCCATATTTTATATAACTCCAGTATCTCCCTAGTGCTTGCTACATTACAAATGTTATTGCAGCGATCCTACAGAAATGCTAGTGCCGTTTTCTGCCATCCAAACCACACAAGTCCTTGCTTTGGGGATAAACTCTGAATCAGGAGGATCTTCTGCTCTGGGACATCCATCAAATAAATGGCCCCTGTTTGTACAACAGTGCAACACAGAATGGGTGAGCTCGTGACCCTATTGCCAAATCTGAAAGGTTCTGCTGCTTCATCTCTCCTCAGCATGTGCTTAAATAACTGTGCAGCAACCACAAAGAATGCAAAACAACAATAAGATGGAAGAACACTCCCTGTCCTCCACAGAATGATCGTTCCCCACATCAAATGGGGTGCGCATTTTGCGTGGTCACGAGTAGCCCCCTGGGATCATGATGCAGCTTCTGGCATTTGGGTCTGGCACCGCCTTCCCAGGTTGGATACCTGTGGTCTCCACCTACTCCAGCAGCCGCCCAATCCCAGCTGGGGAGGTGTTGCCAGGGGGATTGGCCAGGTAGAAGGAGGGAACATACAGTACACAATAGAAGTTGAGTCATACCTGGGAAGCGGCCGTTGGATTCAGAGCTTCCCCACCCTCCACTCCCTCAATTAACGCTTACTATGCAGATTAAACTTTTATTTTCCACAGCCACGCAGGCGCTGCTATGACAAGGTCGCTGTTGAAGGGCCGGAAAGGACTTTCCCTGCATTGGCAGGTTTTGCCTTTCCCGTAGCAATTCGTCACAACTTTGGCGGTTGCAGGCCTTGGGTGGAATCCTTTAGTTATCTACCTAAAATGGGAGGGCGCGTGGGGCGGTGACCCCCACCCCCATTGCGGCGGTGATACCAGGGTTCCCGTTAAAGGGGTCTTAGGGGGAGGTATTGACCATACGCCCAGAGGTCATCATTGCCCTCGCCCATTGCGGCGGCGAACAGGGGGGAGGGCTATCTGCTTGAACATATGTTCTCCAGAGCTAGCCCACTCCTCACACATGCTGGATAACCCTAAAAATTACCCAGAACCCCAGCTGGGGGGCTGGGAAGGATAAACGCCCAATGCCTGAGCCAAGGTCTCCCTACATCTGAATATTAATAAAGTTGTGGCCAATTTAATCCTATAGAATGTTGTCACATGTCGTTATTTCCCTCAGGGGCTGCCCGGGGTTCGGGGGGACTCCGCCTGACCACGCAATAATGCAAAATGGTAGGATGATATGTTCTATTTATTCATTGTCTCCTTTGACACTTCTGCTGGAGCTGCAGAGACATCTTCAGAATTGGTTTCCAAATCTCTGAGCAAAAATGAACATTTTCTTCACCATGCATTCAAATGTGACTTGATTTTGCATTCGCCCCCTGTTCCTAACTTCTTCCTTTTCTTTCCACTTGGCAGCACAGACTTGAATTGCATCGTGAGATGCGCTGAATTGTGTTAAACAGCAACTGATGAACAACAGGCTGTTTGAAACTCGGTGTTTTGGACTTAAGAACTATGGAGTTTGTCATGTTAGGCTGAACAACCTCTAGAAATCCTTCAAATTTCTGTCGCTGAGCGAGTACAGACGTTGATCTTATCGTAATATAGGACTCTATAGGGCTTTAAGCAGCTTAGAGAGCTGTCAAAAATGGGAAACAAGTTGACACAATGGGCAATAGATATAGGACATAATATAGATTTTAATCTCTAGGGAAAACTTTGGAAGAGAGATCTGAAGTTTACAGCATGCTATTCCTTGAAGGAGAACTACCTGAAAATGATTTATAGATCGTATTTAACTCTGAGGAGACTCACTAAGATGTCTAAGACTGAATCAGATAAGTGCTGGAGATGCAATGAGGCTGAGGGTATGTTCTCTCATATGTGGTGGACCTGTAAAAAGGTAAGAGTATTGGGAAATAATTTGCTATGAGTTGAAAAAAAAAATGTTTACAAGTACTTTTCCAAAACAAAAACAAAAAACAGTCCTTTTTGTTGGGGACAATTCAGATGGAAATTCCCAGGGGTCAAAAAAGGTTATATATGTATGCCACTACTGCGACCCGTGTTTTGTTAGCCCCAAAATGGAAAATTAGCGAGGTCCCAACTAAAGAAGAATGGCATCTCAAACTGATGGACTGTATGCAGCTTGCAGATCTAACACATAGAATTCCGTACGGAGTGCGCACGCGTGGGATGCCGCACATGCGCAGTCCATATGGGCTGCGCCGCCCCGGGTGCCGGAGAGGGTTCCTCCGCCACTGTCCATGTGTCCTTATTTTCCAGGGACGTCCCAGATTTACAGAAGCTGTCTGGGTTTCTGATTTGATCTCGGAACGTCCTGCTTTTTACTTAGGATGTCCCTATTTTTATTGGAGAAATGTTGGGGGGTATGGAGTCATTTAACCCCCGAGCCAAGGAGATAAATAACAATACAACCTTTAGATGACATCTGAAGGCAGCCCTGTATAGGAAAGTTTTTAAATGTTTGATATTTTATTATGTTTTTCTTTATGTTGGAAACTGCCCAGAGTGGCTAGGGCAACCCACTCTGATGGGCCGGGTACAAACAATAAAATTATTATTATTATTATTATTATTATTATTATTATTATTATTATGGAATAGGATGTCCCTATTTTCATCAGAGAAATGTTGGAGGGTATGTCATTTCTGTATAATGGGTTCTGTACTTAGATAATAGTGGAAAATCAGTAGGAAACTACTGAATTATCTGAAATAATGACCGTTCCATACATCAAATGTGGGGCGACATTTGCATGGTCGCCCGCAGCCCCCTAGATTCCCGTGCGACTCCTGGTAGTTCGGACTGGCAGCGCCTTCCCCAGGGCAGGGATGCCTGGTGTCACTACCTACTTCAGTTAACCGCCCAATCCCGCCTGGGGGGGGTGTTGCCAGGGGATTTGCCAGGTAAGGGGAGGGACCATACAGCGCACACAAAAGAAGGTGTAGCTTACCTGGGAAGCGTCAGTCAGCTCCAGAGTAAATGATTCTTGAGCTTTACCATGTAATATTTAATAATGGAATAGTAAAGCGTCTTTACACAAGGCCAGATTGGACAGCTTGAAGGGGGGTGGTTTGTACTAACAAAATAATAATAATCAGAAAAGGAATAGCCTTTTGTGGGAACAGGCATTCTTTGCCATGGCTGATATATAGCAGTGACTCCCAAGCAACTTTTATTTGATTTGGCTGTTCTAATCTGCTGCTTCTGGAGATTAATTTTTGATGGATCGTTCTTTAACACAGCAATGTAAGTTACCATCAGGCAATGTCTGCGGAACCGGTAAAGAATGTTGCATGGGGATTCTTAATTAAAACCAAACAATTAAATCCACTGTAGCATCCATAGAATGAACACTTTTATTATGATTTTAAGATAGGGTTGGCCATATTTCAAAAAGTAAAAACCAGGACCCTCCGAAAGTTGTTCAGGGGGATTTTTTAGGGAGACCCCCAAATTTTCTCTTTCTCTCTTTTCTTCCTTTTCTATTTTTTCCTCTCGGTTTGTTTCTTATCTCTCTTCTTTAGATTAGTTCAGTTTTTACTGCATCTTATGCTGAAAAATCCCAATAAAAAGACTTTGCCTCGGCTATGCACTCACAAGGCAGCTCTGGACGGACCATATATGTGTATAGAATGTGTATATAATGAATAAAATGGTATAATAGTGACCTGATTTTCAGGATTGTTCTGAGAACAAACAAGATCCACTGCAACCCATGGAATGAGTAACTTGCTCATTTGTTTCAATGTCAGGGACAGCTCTGACCACATACTACAGACATGTTATCTTTCTTGGATCCTGACAGATTTTCTTTTTTCTTTTTAATTTTTCTAGTCAGTTTTACAATTTACATTTAAATTCAAACAGTAATCATAATCATGAACATACACGATTCCCTGAATCCTTAGACTTCCCTTCACCCCTCCATGGGTTCCATTGTCGGATCTTTTTCTACTGCATCATATAGTTTCTCCATTTTTTCTTAAAAATCCATTTTTACCTTGGTTCTTGTTACATTACAAATGTTGTTATAATCCTGCCAAAGTTTTTAGTTGTTTGCAGTGTTCTCTTAGGTAACTTGTAAACCCCCCCTTCCTTGTTAAAGCTTCTATCTTCTTGGTTTCTAATCTTTCTGGTCATTTTTGCCATTTCAGCGTAGTCCATCATCCTTATCAGCCATTCGTCTCTGGTCAGGACTTTGTCTTCTTTCCATCTCTGGGCCAGATGGAGATGGATTCTGACAGATTTTCTGGTAATTTTTCTGGCATACATTTAATGTAAAAAAAATCCAGCAAACCCTCAGCTTACTGGCTTTTAAAACAATGCAGAAACCCTGTTGTTGTTGTTGTTTAGTCGTTTAGTTGTGTCCATCTCTTTGTGACCCCATGGACCAGAGCACGCCAGGCACTCCTGTCTTCCACTGCCTCCCGCAGTTTGGTCAGACTCGTGTTGGTAGCTTCAAGAACACTGTCCAACCATCTCTTCCTCTGTCGTCCCCTTCTCCTTGTGCCCTCCATCTTTCCCAACATCAGGGTCTTTTCCAGGGATTCTTCTCTTCTCATGAGGTGGCCAAAGTATTGGAGCCTCAGCTTCAGGATCTGTCCTTCCAGTGAGCACTTAGAGCTGATGGATAGGTTTGATCTTCTTGCAGTCCATGGGACTCTCAAGAGTCTCCTCCAGCACCAGAATTCAAAAGCATCAATTCTTTGGCCATCAGCCTTCTTTATGGTCCAGCTCTCACTTCCGTACATTACTACTGGGAAACCCTATTGCAGAATAAATAAATTCAATAGATGTGTGTGTGTGTGTGTGTGTGTGTGTGTGAGAGAGAGAGAGAGAGAGAGAGAGAGAGAGAGAGAGAGAGAGAGCAATCCTTAGTAGAGAATAGCAGTGTTAACAGCTTCAAACATGTCCCTGTTTTTACCTGTGAAATGTTGAAAGGTATGTAACCAGAGACGGTAAAAAACTTGACCTGAGTTGCTACACAGAAAAGCTCAGACCTAGCCAATGATTATCGCCACAAGCCTTTCCTCATGTACAGCGGCCGCAATATTTCAAATTATACCTTGCCCCAACTCCCTGAATCATTGAGATGCTGGATGTAATTATGCAGCGACTGTCCGAAAGACTTGTGTTTAGACATATTAAATTCCTCTTGTTTTTGCAAAGGCTGAAAAAAACATTAAGAGTTCTCTGTCTGCAGGCACATTGCACCACTGATAAAATTCCACAGCTCTGCTTTGCTTGCCAAATACATTAAATTCCTGAAATATTTATTGAGTGGTTTGTCAAGAAAGCGCAGCACTTTCAGTTCTTATTAACTGCATACTGTACAAATCCATCTCAGATTTTTCCTCAAGCTTTGGAAATAGTCTTTGGGCATAGTCACACGTCAGATGAAATAGCAGTCAGAATGCTGGATGGGCTCCTAATATATGGCTCAATCTTATTCCCACTCCTTTATCAATAACAGTCACCCATGTCTATTCTCTAGCATTTCTTAATTTGGTAGCCCCCGAATCAACGTGACATCATTTTATTAGCATAAGCCACTCTTTTTGTTACTCATTCATGTAACTCGAATTGTAAGAAACTACTATCGATTTTGGAAAGTCTGTTCTCAGTACATTCTTGAGGTATTGTCACCCAGTTTGGCATGATGGACAAGCCAGTTTTGGTCCATTTCTGGATTCTGTTGGACCCCATTTTGAATCAAGACAGCAAAACATGCCAAATCGTGCCAAATCAGAGGCCTTTGGAGATACTGTTGCCAAATTCGGCATAATAGTTACCGAGAGTGAAGATTTGGTGTGTTTTTTTAAAAAATAGCATTTTTATTAAATTTTCTAATTTACATTTCAAAATATTCATTTAAACAACCTTAAATCAATGACTTCCATTCTTCTCTTTTTGTGGTTCATTTTGCATACCATACACCCCTGCATATTTTACATGAACTAAACCATTCAGTAATCTATTGTTGCATCCATGAAAACTTATTTACACTGTTGAATTTATCTTAATGCTATCAGCATTTTTAAATGAACACAATTTTCACCCATATATTCAGTAAACATTTTCCAATCTTCTCTAAACATATGTTCTTCTTGTTCTCTTATTCTATATGTTAAATCTGCGAGCTGCGCGTATTCCATCAGTTTAAGTTGCCATTTTTCTTTAGTTGGGACCTCACTCATTTCCCATTTTGGGGCTAACAAAACACAGGCTGCAGTAGTAGCATACATAAATAATCTTTTTTGACACCTGGGAATTTCCCTCTGAATTATCCCCAACAAAAAGGACTCTGGTTTTTTTAGAAAGGTATTTTTAAACATTGTTTTCCAATTGATTGTAAATTATTTCTCAATACTCTTTTACCCTTTTACAAGATTTGGTTTTGATCCATGTTTGGGAACTGTTGGACACCGTTTTGATCAAACCATTCCAAACTGCACAGATTGGCACACCTTGCACAGTTTGGCACAATGGTTCTTAGAATGGAGGAGTGCTTTTTGGTCTATACTTGATACTGTGGAAGAGGGCAAACCCAAGTCCTTCCACGATGAATGAATATTGCGTATGTGACAATGGGTGAGGGGAGGCGGGGAGAGAGAGGAGCGAATTTCAATAAGTGCAAATGGCCTTGCACAAGCTGATAACCATATTTCTTTGTGCATCTCTTCAATTTTCTCCTTTCTGTCTAATCAGGAAGGAGCAGATGTTTCACAGCCTCGAAGTACTATAAATTTCAGCTGTATCGGTGGGTTAACAGAGAACTCTGTCAGTGGAAAGGGTCCTACTTCAACAACATATTATCTGTAGGGAACCCTCAGGGGGAATCAGATCCCAGCAGGATTGAAAATGGGGTGGTCAAGACTGCAGTGACACCAAGACAAGAACAGGAAATGTAACCCCCGGACTGGCTGGGTGGAAAACCGACTTGGAAATAGAAGGATTCTTCCATCCCTAGTTGAAAATGATACCTTTTAAGCAGAGATCCTTCAGAGAGAGAGAGAGAGAGAGCTCATTTTTAAATAGTGGAAGCTGATTTTTTCCTGAATCGATTCTCTGTTTTTTCCAAGCTTAGTTCATTTTTGTTGTTGTTGTTGCTAACATAATGCTTGTTTTGTTTTGCCTGCTTCTGCTCAGAGCCCCATGAGATCCACACAGTACTGGAAGAGGAAAAATTCCTTATAGCCTAGTTAGCATATCTTCTTAGTTGCTCAGTTTTTCTCTCTACTTTGCCACTGGAGAGTTTGTGTATAGAACAAAGCTAAAGTATTTGCAATATGCTCCGGGCCTTTTGTTGTTCTGTTCTTAAAGAAGAAGCAGATTAAGCCAGATCTTAAGCAACCAGGGCATGTAATTTCTTATTAAAATGGTGGTGTGCATATTTCAGCCTTATAAAAATCACGCACCTAAGACTAATAAGAAAAATCTATATACATATTTTGGGGTTGCCATATTTCAAAAAGTGAAAAAGGTTTTTTGTTGAGCTTCTTTGGCAAAACCACAAAAAACCCGACTTCTCGAGTTATTCTTAAGGGAAATCGGCAAAAACTACATTGCCAACATGGGTTGCCATATGTCCAGATTTCCTTGGACATTTTGCCGATTTACGCTCAGACACTGCTTCCGACTGTGGTATTCCAGGTACGTCCGGAAAATTGCAGACATATAGCAGCCCAAATGTATCATAATTGCATTTCAGAAGCAGAGTTAAACACAAACCTATGTCAACTGGAGGAGATACAGCAAAACCAGGACTACTAAAATTATTTTACGAGGCACAACATCTCTTTCCGAGCTCTTTTCCTGTGGCTTAGAACAGATCATAGCTGAAGGTAGCCCAGTGTCTTCCGGTTGATGTCAGCCAACAAAAACATCACTGCCTTGCCATGCTGAAAGCTATAAAGCATTTTTATTGTGCCAATGACTTTCTGAGATGCAAACCTCAGACTCCCTCAAACATGCTTTTAAAAAATAAGAAGTAGAAGAGAGACCTAAATGTTTCCAAACAAGGACAATGGCCCAGGAGGACCTGCAAATCACAGTGTAGGATGATCCTTTGCTTTTTATGTAATGAAATGGAAAGTCAGTATGTATGACCTGAGGCAGTTCTCTGTTATGTAACCTTCTCACAACTTGCCAGATGCTTCCAGAGGAATTTCTCTTTTGCTTAGTATCAGCAAGGAATTGTTCTACTGCTCACTCAGTGCAGTCACAGAACATCAAGTCAACATCTGGTTAAATGTCCCCAAACTAGCATATTGAATCAGGTTACAAGGAACAATGTAAAAACACCTTTCACTAAAGCCACACTGGTTTAAATTGTTGTTCATGAATTCCAGAATCCATAACGGTTATATAAAAAAAACCTCGGCAGCCACTTCACATCAGACGCAATTTCCTCCTCTACCCTGTGGAAAAATCACATGTACAGTGGTACCTCGGGTTACATACGCTTCAGGTTACATACGCTGCAGGTTAAAGACTCTGCTAACCGAGAAATATTACCTCGGGTTAAGAACTTTGCTTCAGGATGAGAACAGAAATCGGGCAGCGGTGGCGCAGCAGCAGCGGGAGGCCCCATTAGCTAAAGTGGTGTGTAGGAATTATTCTGGACTAGCGTGCTAGCACACCACGTTAAACATATTAAAGTAAAACACTGCGCTGGCATACCACGGTAATTCTGCCCAGGCGGAAAGTGTTGCGGTGGCATACCACACTGCGCTGAACGTCAGGATGGCAGACACGAGTCAAAGACAAACAATAGAACAATGGAGGGTGGTGGAAAGTTACTGGAAGTCACAAGAAGACCACGGGGAGGGTGCATGAGGAGAGCATGTGTTGGGAGCATGCAAGACAGTCATGTACGCAATGGAGGAGGCATGGGGGGGAGCTTTGGGGGGAGTCACTTTTTGAAAACAACTCCTTACATGGTGCTATGTGCCACAGCTGGGGCAGATGTTTCCTTATTTGGTTCCTCAAGATGTACCTATGTTGTTAACCATTAACCAAGGTGTGAGATTCTTAATAAAAGGGACGCTCACGAAATAGTTGAGGTTGCCTTCCCATACCATCATCCTGTCTCCGCGTTGTTCTTTCTCACCATTTCTACAGTGGCGCTTCAGGTTAAGAACGTTTTCAGGTTAAGAACGGACCTCTGGAACAAATTAAGTACGTAACCAGAGGTACCACAGTACCTTGTGTGTAGACAATCAGAAGCTTTTGAAGAGGCAATCTGTATTTTAAACCAAACAGCTACTTGCTTCTTCAAAGGCGCAGCTGCATGCAGACGTAATGCTAAACCAGGCTTTCACAAACTTGGGTCTCTAGCTGTGTTTGGACCACTGGTCCTGCAAGCTGGGGATGATGGGAGTTGTAGTCTAAAAAACACACACGGAGACTCGAGTTTGGGAAACCCTGTGCTCAAACCCTGGTAAAACATTATGCAAACACACTATGGTGACATTGGGCTCACACGCTCCCTTCCTTTTGCCATTTTCTTTTTGTGTGAGAAGAGATTAAAATCTCCCCAGGGGGGGGGGGAGCGGTTTGTAACAGCCATTTTCAGTTTCATCCAAATATAAGCATACGACGGTTGCTTGACAATATCAAATCCTGGTTCAGTAAGCTGGTTTGTGAACCAAGCAGGATGGTTTTGTACAAACCATCATTTCCTGTATTCAAATGAAACAGGGCACTGCAGTTTGATGCAAACTGTGACTAGAAGCTTTCAGTCTCCTTCATGTGCAAAGGTAGGTCTGCCATACGTCCTGATTATCCAGGACACGTCCTGGAATTCGCCTGCGAAAAATGGCGTCATGGATTATTTTTCAGAAATTGGACAAATGTCCTGGAAAACTGGCCACAGGGGTTAAATCATGCTGAAAATGCCAAAAAAAAACACATGCTATCCATTTCCTCCATTGCCTCAGACTTTTTCTTTAAAAAAAAAAAGACAGTCCACAAAACATGTTGTGACTGTTATTCTCACACCTCATGTTACATTTTCCCACAAATACTATAATTTTTTAAATTTTGCTAACTTTTTTTTAAAAATCCTGAAATCATTGGAGGGGGGATATTCCCGTTTCTTTACAAGAAAGGCCATTAAAAACCCTTCATTTATACTTGTTGTACCAAAAACAATAAGCCATGAAAGAGATAATTATGTTGTTGATTGCTTATGAAAAAGGAACATTAATTTCCCTTAGTTTCAGCATATTCACAGTTTGATCATAATGTGTTTTTTCCTCATTAATATTGGAAAAAGCCATTTGCTACAGGCTGAGAGATGAAGTGAAACACATCAGAATGTAAAACCTATAAGGTTTGTAAATCACATCCTGATATATTGTTGCGATTTGTCATTGTTAAGTCTCCACTTTCTCCTCGAACTAAATGCAAAGTCAACGCGTTTGTACCATGTTTGTGTGCAAACCAAATGTTGCCAAATAATCTTACCTCATAGGATCAAAGTATTTTTTCTATTACATTTAATTACAAAAATAAGAATCATAGATATCAGTTGTGTATTTCAAATGCGGCCAACCTATTTCACAAGATCAATTTCCTTTAATTTCATTTTTACAGCGGAGGCAAATGTTTTAAGCAATACCTAACTTTAATTTCAATCTTTCCAGCTCTTTTTTTGCAACATGCCAAGACTTTCATTCTGAAGCCCTAATCCAATGCCCCCTAGTTTCCATGAATATGGCACTTTGCAGGACAATTTCATCACAGAACCAAGGTGCTGCCATTATTATTCACAGCATAATGAATGCAATGTCATATTGGTAAGTGAGATCTGGAGAGTGGCAACATCAGAGGTCCGGAGGGTGGCAACATGAGAATGGGCCTTCTCTGCAGTGGCTCCCCGTCTGTGGAATGCTCTCCCTAGGAAAGTTCACCTGGCGCCTTCATTATACACCTTTAGATGCCAGGCAAAAACGTTCCTTTTTAACCAGGCCTCTGGTCCATCTGATTGACATCCAATGCCCTTTTGTGTTTGGGGGGGTGTTATTGGGTTGTTTTTGTTTTTATTATGTCTTTTGTATTTTTATATTGTGATCTTATCCTGTGAACTGCCCTGAAACCTGTGGGTATAGGGCGGTATACAAATTTAATTAATAACATCAACAATAATAATTTTAGATGGTTGTATCTTGTCCTGTGACCTGCAAGTGAAGGAGGGTAATAAAATGAGTAAACACGCAAGGGATGATTTCAGGTTTCCCACTGTTCAGCAATATAGGACGACACTGAAAAGAAGGAGAGGGCTGCTGTTGAGCTGCAATGAACCACTTTGTGAATTTTCAAAGACACAGGGCCTTTTGGTGTGTGGCAGTTACACCAGAGAGGCAGAGAGGTTGATTAGCTAGCTAATGTTCAGTAGGTCCAGGAACAATGGAAGCGTGAATATAAAGGAATAAATTTCATTTTACATACTTGTAAATAGCTGAAGATGGATTAAAAGCCATATAAGCAAACTTAGTAGTGTCAGTTGAGAGCAGTGTCAGTTCAGTGCTGGTGGTTGCTAGGTTGCGGAGGTCCTTGTGACACGCCCTTCATTGTGACACCTCCCTCTGCTGGCTCCTTGGTCCTCTAGAGGCATAGCGATCTCCTTTGGTTTGATCATTCAGCGAGTGAGAGAGAAAGTGGATGGAGATGTGAGTAGACTTTCTCATCAGCATCTGCATTCTGTGCTGATAATGCTCCATAACAGTCTTAGGGAATATTTAAAAGATTAAGATCAGGAATAATTTAAAGGCTTCAGCCATCCCTTCTGGGCATCTTGATGACTCCACCCACTGTTTTGTAACAGTGAAGGGAAGTGACTGTGGGTTCTACTTACACTTGGAAAAGGAAAACTAGTAAGATGTCAAGCCTTGGAAAAGGGCGTTTTTTGGGGGCTAATGACACAAGAGTCACTTGATAACTCGCCATGGGAGCATTAAGCATGCCCTTGAGAGGGTAATATCTTGCATTGTCTTCCTCCCCTTCCTGCCTCCCAGGGCCCATCTTTCAAAGGACAGCCAAGGTACAAAACCCTTCAGCATGCTGATGTTTCTTCTATAGTAATATTAGTATGTGGTTTTTGATGTTTCCCTTTTAATCATCCCTTCTCCACACTAAGCAAACCCACCTCTTTCAACGAGATGATGAGAATTGTCTTATAATATCCAGAGGGTGCTATTCTGGCTACAGTATTCAAGCACTCTCTTCACAGGATACCCATAATGATATGCCTAGGAAAGTGAATTCATCTTGAGCTTTGAGTCGTGAATGCCCAAACCAGTTTAGGGATGTAGATCAGGAGAGTGCTGTGAGTCCCATTTCTCACATTTTAACAGGCCTTCTCTGCAGTGGCTCCCCATCTGTGGAATGCTCTCCCCAGGTAAGTTCGCGTGGCGCCTTCATTATACACCTTTAGGCTCCAGGCAGAAATGTTCCTTTTTAACCAGGTTGACCTGATCAGCATCCCATACCCTTTTAAAATGTGGCTTTTTGGGGGGGGGTGTTATTGGGTTACTGCTTTTGGTTTGATTTAATATGTTGTGGGCTTGTTGTGAACCGCCCTGAAACCTCCGGGTATAGGGCAGTGTATAAGTTGAATAAATAATAATAAATAATAATTGTGAATAATTGTAGTAATGGCATGGAGAATGTGTCAAGATTTTTGAGTGATGCTATGAAATTACGTTACCATATTTGTACCTCACGATGTCTGGACAGTTTTATCCTAAAGTATCTCCTACTATGCTGTGATTTGATCCCTGTATATGATGCACTTTTATGCCAATAAAGGAGATTGATAGATAGATAGATAGATAGATAGATAGATAGATAGATAGATAGATATTGGTAGGTGGTTCCTGTGTCTGGGTAGATGGCCCATTATAGAACAAATTGCATTCCCCTTGAAGGAGCAGGTCTGTAACCTGGGAGTTTTCATGATCCAGCACTGACACATAGGACACCTATAGCCTCCTCAATGGTTAGGACTGTCTGTTTATGACTACAGGCCCTCCAAGTGTCTCTGTTTTCTTTTTTCTTTTTATATATTTATAAAATTTTATGTTTTACAATTTAGAATATTCATTTAAACAACTTTAAAATATCAATGACTTCCCTTCGTCTCTTTCTGTGGTTCATTTTGCATAGCATAGGTAAAGGGACCCCTGACCATTAGGTCCAGTCACGGACAACTGTGGGGTTGCGGCGCTCATTTCGCTTTATTGGCTGAGGGAGCCGGCGTACAGCTTCCAGGTCATGTGGCCAGCATGACTAAGCCGCTTCTGGTGAACCAGAGCATAGCATAAATCCCTGCATATTTTATATAAACTACCGGTAAACCATTCACTATTCCATTATTACATCCATCAAAACTTATTTACACTGTTGAATTTATCTTAATGCTGCCAATGTTTTCAAGTGTACACAATTTCCCCCCATATATTCAATAAACATTTCCCGCTCTTCTTTAAATTAATGTTTTTCTTGTTAGATCCGCAAGCTGCACACATTCCATCAATTTATGTTACCATTCTTTTTTGGTTGGGACCTTGTTCATTTTCCATTTTTGCCAAGTGTCCCTGTTTTCCAGGGACGGTCCCCAATTTACACAAGCCATCCCAGTTTCTGATTTGATCCCAGAATGTCCCGCTTTTCCTTAGGACGTCCCTATTTTCATGGAGAAATGTTGGAGGGTATGGCAGGACATCCCTATATTCAGCAGAGAAAACTGAGAGGGCATGGAATTAAGTGACATTCAAGTTGAAGATGTAACTTTTAGGGCTCCCATATGTCAATTTCAGTTGTTTCCTTTAAAAAAAAGCTCAACAAATTTGGCGTCTTAACAACTTTCGGGGTGTTCTGGTTTTCATCCTAACCTGAATGGAGCTATAAATGCTTTCTCCATTCCTCACTCCTCAGTCATTAAATAAGACTTACCAATGTAATTGTGTAGAAATGCAGTAGTAACTGAATCCTGCTATTGCTTAGCAGATTTTTTTGTCTAATTAAATGGGTCTTTTTAAATCCTAGGGGACATAGTGCTTCTCCAGCAGCAGCTTATCATTTCAGGAAGGACATATATTGCTGCAATGGAAATTATCCCCTAGGGCCAGGTTTCCATTTAGTTGTTTGCTCCTAGATATCTGCTGAAGGGACCCAGGTGGTGCTGTGGGTTAAACCACAGAGCCTAGGGCTTGCTGATCACAAGGTCGGCGGTTCGAATCCCTGCGACGGGGTGAGCTGCTGTTGCTCGGTCCCAGCTCCTGCCCACCTAGCAGTTCGAAAGCACGTCAAAGTGCAAGTAGATAAATAGGAACCGCTCTGGCGGGAAGGTAAACGGCGTTTCCGTGCGCTGCTCTGGGTCGCCAGAAGCGGCTTTGTCATGCTGGCCACATGACCAGGAAGCTGTATGCCGGCTCCCTCAGCCAATAAAACGAGATGAGCGCCGCAACCCCAGAGTCGGACACGACTGGACCTAATGGTCAGGGGTCCCTTTACCTTTACCTACTGTAGATGTCTGCTGAATAGGGGACATTTATTTTTTCCAATCCTCTTCTTGCATATAGTGTAGGCCTCTATGGAAATATGCTGCCTATATGGAATTCAGGCTATCTCAAAATGTTTCTGTTCTGCAAAAGAGGTCACAGCCCTACCACAGAAATGCAGTTGGCTAAATCAAGAAGCAGGGGCAGACTTTGTTCACATTTTGCAATATGGTGGCGCCCTGTGCGGGACCAAAATTTGGTGCCCCCAAATGGATCTTCTCAATTATGGATCTTCTCAATGTTGCCCCCCTTCAGCTCGCCAGCCTGCGTGGGAGAACCGCCCTAAATCAGGCACCGCCAGAAGTCCTGAGTGCTGCTTTTATTGGCTAAAGACCAAAGAATAAAAAATAATACATTTGGTCTGGCGGTACAATGGTACAAATGACATCGACACATCTGGGTTTCACTCACCTGCCCTGATCCAGAACGCGCTGTATTAATAGAATCGTAGAACTGTAGAGTTGGAAGGGACCCCGACAATCATCTGGTCCAACCCCCTGAAATGGATTTAAGGTGCTAAATCTTGCATTTCTGCAATAGTAAGAACCACAGCAAAATTAAACTAACCTGTACCACGGAGCTACTCTGATGTGGTGGTTGAGACAGGAAAGCCTCAGCAAGCCACTGTCTGTCAGTTTCACCTGCGAAGCAATATGAGTAATGTCACTGACCTACCTTTCAGGGCTGTTGTAAAGACAAAGTATGTGCAATAGAAATGGAGTACAGTGGTACCTTGGGTTACGAACTTAATTCGCTCCGGAGGTCCGTTCTTAACCCGAAACCGTTCTTAACCTGAGGTGTGCTTTCGCTAATGGGGCCTCCCACTGCTGCTGTGCTGCCGGTGCACAATTTCCTTTCTCATCCTGGGGCAAGGTTCATAACCCAAGGTACTACTTCCGGGTTAGCGGAGTTTGTAACCCGAAGCGTTTGAAACCTGAGGTACCACTGTACAATGGTACCTCGGGTTAAGAACTTAATTCATTCTGGAGGTCCGTTCTTAACCTGAAACTGTTTTTAACCTGAGGTACCACTTTAGCCAATGGGGCCTCCCGCTGCCACCGCGCCGTCATAATGTGATTTCTGTTCTCATCCTGAAGCAAAGTTCTTAACCCGAGGTACTATTTCTGGGTTAGCGGTGTCTGTAACCTGAAGCATCTGTAACCTGAAGCGTCTGTAACCTGAGGTACCACTGTATACATATTTGCTAAGGATCATCCCTGCTTTCTCCAGGTAAATTGCAAGCTGTGAACTGGGTTAGAAGAGAGCACCATGACTTATATCAATGATGACACGATCATTTAATCTGTGTTTCCTGAAGCAGCATTTGAGGAATTCAGTGGCAGAATGCAGATATCTGTGACGATGCTGATGGATGTTTAAAATGTATGTGTATTTGAAGCAAACGTTCATGGGGAAGTGGCTGGAAAAGAAGACTGATCGTTAAAGAGTGTTTCCTCCTTCAAAAAGAGCAAATTCAAACCGCTCCAGAATCTTGCTCCCTGAGCATCCTTTTTGTGGTAAAGATGTTCCTAATTATATATTTCTCCATGCATTTTGTCTAGGAGATAAATTAAATCTTTGAGTAAGCAGATTTACATTTTTTTCCAGTGACAACTGTGATGATGGAAACAAAAGTGGCTAACAAATTCTCATCACAGCCATTCATCAGGAGCCCTTGCTAATTCCTATGCAGTTAATTGGCACACTTCTCTCCAATTTTGAGGTCTAGATGGGAGCATCCTAGACACACACGCCATACTGATCGACTGCGTGTAGCACTCCAATTCCTGGTAGTGACTCCTTTCTAGGGATAGGTGAATCTAGCTCCATTAACTTGTGACCCCTAAATTTTTGAGCCCCTATTGCCTCCAGTTTACGAGTCAATTACCCAGTTTGAGGGGCGGCGCAGGACATGGGGTTTGTGGCACAAAACGGCGCAAAACTGGCTCGAAACTTTGGCACCAGTTTGGAGTCAATCAAGCAATGTTGTATTTTGAGGGTTCACTGGTGACCCCGGTTTGCTGTGCATTTTAAAATATGCAGCAGACACATTTTTTGTATAATTGTTATTGTTTTTCTATTTTACATTTTAGAATATTCATTTGAACAACCTTAAAATATCAGTGATTTCCCTTCTTCTCCTTCCATGGTTCAATTTGCATGCCATAGGTAAAGGTAAAGGGACCCCTGACCGTTAGGTCCAGTTGCGGACGACTCTGAGGTTGCAACGCTCATCTCGCTTTACTGGCCGAGGGAGCCGGCGTACAGCTTCTGGCTCATGTGGCCAGCATGACTAAGCCGCTTCTGGCGAACCAGAGCAGCACACGGAAACACTGTTTACCTTCCCGCCGGAGTGGTACCTATTTATCTACTTGCACTTTGACATGCTTTCAAACTGCTAGGTGGGTAGGAGCTGGTACTGAGTAACGGGAGCTCACCCCGTTGCAGGGATTCGAACCGCCGACTTTCTGATCGACAAGCCCTAGGCTCTGTGGTTTAGACCACAGCGCCACCCGCGTCCCTTTTTGCATGCCATAGATCCCTGCATATTTTACATAAACTAAACCATTCATTATTCCAGTTTTACATCCATCAACACTTATTTACACTGTTGAATTCATCTTAATGCTGCCAACATTTTCAAATGTACACAGTTTTCACCTATATAGTCAATAAAAGTTTTCCAATCTTCTTTAAACGTATATCCTTCTTGTTCTCTTATTCTATAAGTTAAATCTGCGAGCTGCGCATATTCCATCCGTTTAAGTTGCCATTCTTCTTTAGCCCTCACTCATTTTCCATTTTTGGACTAACAAAACCCAGGCCGCAGTAATGGCATACATAAATAATGTTTTTTGACACCTGGGAAATTTCCATCTGAATTATCCCCAACAGAAAGGTCTCTGGGGTTTTTGGGGGGAAAGTACTTTAAAACATTTTTTTCCAATTCATTATAAATCATTTCCCAATACTCTTTTACCCTTTTACAAGTCTACCACATATGATAGAACGTACCCTCAGCCTCATTGCATCTCCAGCACTTAACTGATTCAGTCTTATACATTTTAGCAAGTCTACTTGGAGCATGTTATTCCTTGAACGAGAACTACCTGTAAATCATTTTCAGGTAGTTCTCTTTCAAGGAATAACATGCTGTGAACTTCAAATCACTCTTCCATAGTTTTTCCCAGAGATTGAAATCTATATTATGTCCTATATCTAATGCCCATTGTATCATGGAAGCTGTAACAAGCTCGTCTTTTGTTGCCCATTCTAATAACAGATTGTACATTTTAGATAAGAGTTTCTCTTTGTTTTGTAAAATCATAGAATCATAGAGTTGGAAGAGACCACAAGGGCCATCCAGTCCAACCCCCTGCCAAGCAGGAAACACCATCAAAGCATTCCTGACAGGTGGCTGTCAAGCCTCTGCTTAAAGAAAAAAGTTCTTTTTCAAATCATAAGCTTTGGTCCAAAAAACCATTTCCCTGTCTGTTTTAAGCATTTCATATAACTGATGGTATTGTAGTGGATACCCTTTTTAATACGGATATCTCTTGATGCTGCCCCAGTCAGTGGATTGTCCATGCTTGAATTCACCTTTAGCGACTTAATACCCATGAAGAATCAATACATGTCAAAGCTATTGCATGCAGAACAAAAGGCTTGCATATAGATTTTGCAGGTAACATCTGCAAGCAGAAATGGCCAGAAATGTCAACCCCCATGTAGCTTCCGCAGGCTCTCATAAAAATGTGTCATTGTTCTATTTTAAAGCCATCTTAAGAGGAGTGTAAATAGCACTGATGAGAAAGAAATCTAGTGTTTGATTCTTGCAGTATTTCCCAAATATTCAAGTAAGGCATGTTTACATGGTGAGTGATCCTACAAAATTCAGTTCCTCTAGATTGTCCCTTCTGCCATAAAGCCTTGGCCATATCACTTCTGTCAAACGCTAACAAGACCAGGGTTAAACAGTTCTTCTATCTCCAAAGAAGCAATCGTGCCTCAATATGTTGAGAATGTTTTTTTCCTCTGAGCTCTTTGCCATCTGAACTGCCAAAGGCCAATGCGGCAGTTTCAGAACTGCTTTATAAGCAGAGATGGAGCTCCTGGGCTATTAAAGCAAATGGTTTAATGTTACTGTTACAGTGCAGGCGGCTTGCTTTTCGCTGTTAAAAAGTCCCGCTGTGGGTCTCTCTGAAGGCAGCTTCATTTCACTGAAACATAAACTAACATTGGCATTTGCTCTTGTGGGAAAATGATGGCCGAGATTTACACTCCTTTCTTGCTAAGCGTATACAGCTCTTCCTTGCTGGCTTCCTTCCTAACAGGGGATCAAATATTTATTGCATATAAGAGTTGGAACGCCTCTTCGCATTTTTGCCGAGGTGCTTCTAGAAATCCTCGGTTTCTATGTTGCAAAGCGAGAAACTCAGAAATAAACGAATCTCCAACAGATAGAAGCAGATGAAAGAGGAACTTTATGGCTTCGCCGTCAGGCAACGTTTTCTCCTCCACCTCCACCTCTACCTGCTCTTTTCGCCATCTGGCTTGATGATGAATTGTAGACAACTTGAAAGCTTTGCCCGCTATTTTGCAACATCTTGGGTGGCCTAATCAAAATACTGAGCTAGAAAAGGCTTCTTTCTCCACCCTGGAACACCTATCCAGTTGGAAATGATAGTGATTTTTTAAATCCTGTGTGTGTGTGTGTGTGTGTGTGTGTGTGTGTGTTCCTAGGGTTGCCACACATCCAGAATTTCCCAGACATATCCGGAATACTGCAGCTGCAAGCAGTGTCCAGGTGGAAATCGGCGGAATGTCCGAGAAATTCTGGACGTATAGCATCCCATGTCGCAAGTGCTGCTTTTGCCGATAGCCCCAAAATGTCCAACTTCTTTGCTCAACAAACTTTGGCCAAAACCAGAAAAAGCTCAACAATGTTTCCGTTGGGATTTCCCCTTTTTGAAATATGGCAACCTGGCAACCCTAGTGTGTTCCTGTCCTCAGATTTCCTTTCCTTGTCTCTGATCTGCATGCGTTAATGACAGTTCATGTCACTTTTCTTAAGGAATGATAGGAGAATTCTGTATTTGCAGATCCCAGTATGAATTGACCGTATGAGCATCTCCCAGACTAACATGTGGATTCAGCAGCAGTTGGTGGGGTGAGGCCAGCACATATGGGGCAGCAGTACTCACCTGCCTTCTGAACGCATAGCGTTGCTGCCTTTTCCTGAGAGAGTGTGAGATAGATGATAGATGATAGATAGATAGATAGATAGATAGATAGATAGATAGATGATAGATAGATAGATAGATAGATAGATAGATAGATAGATAGATAGATGAATATATTTCCCATGACATGGGTTTCTGACATCAACACTTTGGTCCAAGGAAGACAAATGCCTAGGGTCACCATATACCCAAAATTGAAAATCTGGCCAAAGTTGTTGGGGGGTGTTGTTGTTTTTATCAAAGTTGTTGAGCTCTTCTGGGGAACATGTCCCCCCCCCAAAAAAAGAGCTTTGGGGGCTTTTCTAGGTTTTTTTAAAGCATTTTTTAAAAAAATCATTCTACTTGCGATACGTCCAGGTTTTCCTGGAATTTTTTCTGATTCAGCAAAAATCTGCCCAGGTGCCATTTTGCTGCCCGATTCCCGGATGTGTCCTGGGAAACCCGGACGTATGGCAGCCCTACAAATGCCACAGCTATTCTGATGCTCCTAAAGTAATGTCAGAAGACCTTTTAGGCACCTGCCATGGATTGTGGCCAGAAATCTGAACCTGGGCGCAGAATGCAGCCTATGGAACAGGCAAAGGAGGTACATAGCTTTATTTCATTTAGGCAAATATATCCTCACGTGAGCAAAGCAAGCAAAATTTGTTGTGTGGTAGACACCAGATGAAGTATTCTCCTTTGGATGTTTCCATGGAGACTGCCTTCAGCTGGCACTGAAGGGGCTGTATCTCCTTAGACAGAGGAGTCGAACAAATTTACAATGCTCCAAAGATCAGCAATTTATTCCCTTTCCAGAGGGATAGCCGTGTTAGTCTCATGCAGCAAACAACAAGGTGGTACTTTAAAGACTAGCAAATTTATTACAGCAACAGCTTTTGTGAACTGCAGTCTGTCAGATGCATGAAAGGTTATTAGGATCATGTATATATAATTATATTTTGGTGGTGGTGGGGAGGTTGTAAACAATGAAATAAGGGGGAACGTAAATGCCAGGGTTACCATATTCCTCCAAGTGAAAATTCAGACAAAGTTGTTGAGCTCTACAGGAGGAATTGCATAATTTACAGTGGTTGTTCACAACCAGGTGCTATTACATTCATAAGTAGGTGCTAATGCATACGACAAATGGGGCAGCCTTTGCTCAAAAGAATAGACACAAATCCAATCAGAAAGAGAAATATTCAAAATCCTAGTGATGGGAAATTTGTACTCCCAGAGGAAGACCTTCCTGGAGCAAAGGACCTTTGGAGCAAGATGCAATGCGAAAGTGCCGAATTATAACGTATCAAGAGGTTCAGTGCTATTACTTGTGGACTGAACTGGGACAAATTACAGTGGTACCTCGGGTTACAGACGCTTCAGGTTACAGATGCTTCAGGTTACAGACTCCGCTAACCCAGAAATATTACCTCAGGTTAAGAACTTTACCTCAGGATGAGAACAGAAATCGTGCTGCAGCAGTGCAGCAGCAGCGGGAGGCCCCATTAGCTAAAGTGGTACCTCAGGTTAAGAACAGTTTCACGTTAAGAACGGACCTCTGGAACGAATTCAGTTCTTAACCCAAGGTACCACTGTATGTGTGTTAATGGGCTTACCGATGCTATGATGGCTGTGCTACAAACAACTGTTTTGTGAACCACCCATGTTAAATACGTAATCATTACTGACTGTGCTTTTCTGCATTTGGTTTCCCTCTGACCTCACGGCTTATCCTTCCTTTGTACTATGTGTATATATAACTCAATGTAACATTTCACGTATCTGATGAAGTCAATGATTGTTCCTGAAAATGCGCTAATAAATTTGTCGGCCTTTAAGATGCCACAAAACATACTGCTGTTTTCACTTTCTCAAATACTCCGTGCTTTGCAGGGATTAGTGTGGCGTCTCTACTGCTGAGCTCCCGAAAGAAAGATCAAGTGAAGTTCTTTTAAAAATTGCAATACAGTGGTACCTTGGTTCTTAAACGCCTTGGTATTCAAACAACTTGGAACCCAAACATTGCAAACCCAGAAGTAAGTGTTCCGGTTTGCGAACTTTTTTCGGAAGCCAAACGTCCTCCGTTTTGAGTGTTACGCTTCCGATTTGAGTGCCACACTTCCGTTTTGAGTGTTACCCTGAGGTCTGTCTGTTTTTGCTATTTATTTTGCGTTTTTGTTTTTGCGGCTCGTGTGTGTGTGTGTGTGTGTGTGTGTGTGTGACTGTGTGGAACCCAGTTCAGCTACTGATTGATTGTGTGACTGCAGTACATTGTTTATTGCTTTCATGTTATGGATCAATGGTCTCGTTAGATAGTAAAATTCATGTTAAATTGCTGTTTTAGGGGTTGTTTTTAAAAGTCTGGAACAGATTAATCCTTTTTGCATTACTTTCTATGGGAAAGCGTGCCTTGGTTTTGGAACGCTTTGGTTTTGGAACAGACTTCCAGAATGGATTACGTTTGAGAACCAAGATACCACTGAGAGCCAGTGTGTGGTGTATTGGTTAAGAGCGGTAGACTCATAATCTGGTGAACCAGGTTCATGTCTCCTCTCCTCCACATGCAGCTGCTGGGTGACCTTGGGCTAGTCACACTTCTTGGAAGTCTCTCAGCCCCACTCACCTCACAGAGTGTTTGCTGTTGGGGAGGAAGGGAAAGGAGAATGTTAGCCACTTTGAGAATCCTTCGGGTAGTGATAAAGCGGGATATCAAATCCAAACTCTTCTTATTCTTATTCTTCTTCACAAAAATACCCTGTTGATTCCATCATCTCCCATAAAACTTGAACTTACTTGACCTGTGGTATATTGGTGCATTCTCCAAATAGTTCCTCCCAAATTCGCTCTCTCATTTATATTGATTTCCATTTTCATTTGTGTCATTAGGTGTTTGCCATCCACAGACAAATGTATTCTTTGGTCTCTGGTAGAAATAAATCAAGATGGTTGAATCTGAATTAAAATGATTGCTCGGCCCAACATAAAATTGGGGCTCTGAGGTATAAATTAGCTGTCGACAGGCTGTGGAACAACAGAGCAGCTCTTGAAATAGCCCTCATAAAAGAATCACCGCTCAATCTCACATATTTCATTCAGATTCATTGTTGTAGTAATTAGTTTTCATATTAATACACACGTGCGTCCTCTTCAAGGTTACTGGGAGAGTGGAACGCTAAAAGAAAGCCAGCGGTTGCTTTTTAAAAATCATTCACTGCTGTTTTATATTTTATCTATTTTTAATCTGTTCAGGCTTTTTTTTTTATGGTGCCGTTTTGACATCGCCATGATTGCTTTTATTGTCTTTGGCTATTGCTTTAGCAATTCTAACAGGCGATCTTAATGCTTTAATTTATTATAAACCTTTTGATATTTTATTTTATTACTACGTTTATATCCCAACTTTCCTCCAAGCAGCTCAAGGTGATGTACATGGCTCTCCCACTCCTCTGTCTGTTGTCACAACAACCCTGTGAGGTTGGTTACTAGTTCATAATCCATGTCTAATTCAATTGAATGGCTGTGGATCAAGAACTTTGAGATAATTCCCATGGAAGTATATTCACAGATGCATACATCCTCCCAAACAAAATTCAAAATAGAGTTGAATGTCACTCTCCTCAAGAGAGAGAGACCAGTCTACATGAAATTGCACAGCAAATATATTTTAAAGATGGAGCATGTGGATTTTAACGGGGTGTATGTGCTCATATATGTGTAAGATTAGTTTCAATGGGATCTCTTAGGTTTTTACAGCTTGGAGGCCCAGAAATCTGAAAACAAAAGACTAATACCCCAAATGCAATTTTATTGATAAGCTAATGGTGTTAAAATGAGACCTTTGCTGTGGTTTACAAAGGTCACCTGCAATAAACATATGTAAAGGTAAAGGTAAAGGGACCCCTGACCATTAGGTCCAGTCACGGACGACTCTGGGGTTGCGGCGCTCATCTCGCTTTATTGGCTGAGGGAGCTGGCATACAGCTTCCAGGTCATGTGGCCAGCATGAATAAGCCGCTTCTGGCGAACCAGAGCAGCGAATGGAAGCGCTGTTTACCTTCCCGCCGGAGCGGTACCTATTTATCTACTTGCACTTTGACATGCTTTCGAACTGCTAGGTTGGCAGGAGCAGGGACTGAGCAACAGGAGCTCACCCCGTCACGGGGATTCGAACCGCCAACCTTCTGATCAGCAAGCCCTAGGTTCTGTGGTTTAACCCACAGCGCCACCTGCGTCCCTAAACATATGTAGGGTTGCCATATTTTGAAGAGCAAAAAAAAAGAGAGGACGCTATGGTGGCTCTCATTTTAAATACCCCTACTATATGTAGGCTATAGAACTGTGGTATATTGCTGGGGGGGGGGCAGGAAAAGAGAAGAGGAAAGCAAGTCTTCAACCACCAGTTATGTCTATGTCTCATCCAGAAAGTAAAGCCATGAGACATTTTGGCAAATTAAAAAAATCCACCCGGACAGAATTTCCCCCCCTGAAAAAGAGGATGTGTCCTGAAAAAAGAGGACACATTGCATCCCTACATATGCGCAACCTTATATATTATAGCATACCCTCCAACATTTCTCCAGTGAAAATTCAGTGCCCATGCAGACAGAAATGTCCTCAGCACACTTGCAAACCCCCCTCCCTTCCAGCTGATTATATTTCTTAATATCTTTTCCCCATCAGCTCTTTTCAGACTTGCATTTTCAACTGGCCAGACTGGGGGTGAAAGGAACAGCTTGGCCTGATCCTGTGCCCTTCAGCAACAGGAGACCTGCAGAAATCGGTACATGGGTTTTTGCATAGCATGAAGATGATTAGCATTGTTTGCTGCTCTCTGCAGATCCTGGCGCTCTTCAAGGCCCAGTAAGAAGTTGGCAAACCTCCTTCAGACTTCACATATGTGAAGGTTAATTTTATAGCATTGTCAGTATCGATTTATACTTTAAGAGATGAGGTCATAAGGACTTTGGAATAACACATGCTCTATGCTGGTCATACAAGACGTTATTACTTTCATTTTTTAAAAATGCAATAAAATCTGTCAAAATTAATTAAGAGCTTGGAATAAGAGATATGGTAATACAGTCCAAAGTGATGAGATCATCATCTGCAGCCTGCAACATTTGTACAAACCTTATCCTCATGTTTTGCTACTGCCAAGTATCTGGCAGTCCTGAAAATAACCTTTATCTAGTTCACAAAGTAGGATCTTTCAGCTTTGACTGTTGACCCAAGTCTTAGCCTTGGCAAATATTTCTTCCTACAATCAGTGTTGCCAGTTGATCAGGAATGATGGAAGCTGTCGTCATTGTCTGTCCCACCCCCCACCGCATTAAATTTTTATTGATTTTCATAGAATTTAACAAATTCAATTCAGTTTCAATGCAATAGTTCCTTAACATTTTGACTTCCCATTCTTACTTCCGTGATGTTTCTGTTCAAATCCTTTCTCACCTGCCTTAAATGTAATGCATATTTCTGTCACATATATCCTACATTACATTGCGTTTATCTTTCTCATTCCTTTGCTTATACAGCAGTACCTCGGTTTCCAAGCGTCTCTGAAGCCGAACGTTTCAGTTTTCCAAACCCCAAAACCTGGAAGTAATTGCTTCCATTTTCTTAAAAAAAAAATTTTTTTTTAATTTATTATTTGTATTTTCGAACGCACCTCGGAAGTCAAACGGCTTCTGCTGCGTGTTTTTCAATTTTTCCAATTGAACTTACAGCCAGCCCTTTGTGCCTTGTTTTTCGAACGTTTCAGAAGTCGAACGGCCTTCCAGAACGGATTGCGTTCGAGAACCGAGATATCGCTGTTATTTCACTGCTGCCTGCAATTTCATTTGACTATAATAGTTTCTCAGATAGTCCAGAAAGGGTCTCTGATTTCGTCTTGTTGGTCTCTTATTTCTGCCGTCAATTTTGATGGGAGTTGTAGTCCAACAACCACCTCTAGAGGGCCACAGGTTGCTTGTCCCTGATCTAGTGGATTCTTTTTCATACTCCTCTCAGGATACTGCAACAAGGTGCTTTTCAGTGTTAAGGCCAAAGCTTCTCTATGGAGAGTTCTAGAAAACAATTTGTGTAAGCAACACTCTTAGAATGAGAGACGTTTTTATATAGCAATAAAAAAGAGGAAGAAAGCCAAGGCCTGGTTTGTCAGCCAGGTCCTACTGTGCTCCACGGAATTATTTATGTGTCTTTTGTGGTCAGTCTCATTCTTCCGAAATGCACACACAGAAAGGAACCTTACTTTGGATAGGTATGTTGCCAGTTTTTCTTTTTTCCTCTTTTGCAAAAAGCTATTTAGCGGCCAGAAGGGATTAATTCAGAGGCCTATTGAAAAGCAGCATTACAGCTTTTCAGAATCTTTTTGTGTTCCTGGAATAGCCAGCAGGACTCACGTTGCTACTTGGCTTTGCTTGCTTCTGTTCTTGTCTCTTTCGATCGCAACAGATGGCAAAAAGATTTATTTGGACATGCGAGTCTTTCTTCTGGTTTATGTTTTCCTGTGCCAAGAGTCAGGAGGGCAGAGTCTGATCGTATAGCCGATGGAGAGAGCTTGCTGTTTATTAGGGCAGAGTAATAAAATACAAAGATAAAGGAATTGTGTCCAGTGTTAAGCCTGCTCAGAGAAAACCCACCAAAATTAATTGACATGGCTAACTTAGATCCATTAATTTCAGTAAGTCTGCTCTGTGTGGAGTCAACCCAATAACAAATATTTCATAATTACACATGATGGCTGGTCTGTTGTGTCAAGAGTTTTCAGAGGTTTATAGCTGGGGTGGTGGTGGGGAGGTCAGAGAATTATCAGTGTTTCTCCCCCCAAACCATTCTTCATTCATTCATTTATTGCATTGAGATCCCTAACCCCCAAAGCGCTAAGCAAATCACATATCTAGGAAGCTTAGGAGGCCAAAGCTTTGTACCGTGTTTCCCCTATTTTAAGACACCATCTTATATTTTTTTTCCTCAAGAAAACGCACTATGGCTTATTTTGAGGGGATGTCTTATTTTACGTAAGCACGCCTTGGCAAGGCCACGCTCAGGTTCTGGGGCTGCGAAGGACAGGACAGGCGCTGAGCTCTTTGTTTGCTTGCTGGCAGTGGGGGGAGAATCCAAGCTGAGCTTTGAGGAAACGGGCACCAGAGAGACCTGCTTTCGCTGGGCGCTCTCTCCTGCTCCTCCTCCGTTGCCTTCCCTCCTCGAAACTTGACAGAAGCCTTGTTTTCCAAGGGGCCTCTTAGGCGATGCGCGGGGCGGCATCCGTGCCGCCTTCCCTCTCCGCCACGGCAGCCGCCCCATGCACTCTGCATCGAGCAGAGTTGGGTGAGCGCGCGGGCAAAGAGACCTTCGGAGTGCCTTTGTCGCGCCCGCTGCCCCTTCCTGTGCGCCCTGCTCTGCAGAGTTCCTGAGCGCTGCTTCTAGGGCTGACTGGTTTTGGTGGCGGGACTGGATGCCCAGCCCCACCTTTTCCTTGGCGCCCTCCAGAACTGCGCCTATCACTATGGCTTATTTTCGGGGTACGGCTTATATTTCGCAAATGCGAAAAAATCCTGGTATGGCTTATTTTATGACTACGTCTTAAAATAGGGGAAACAGGTAGTTTCACAGATACAATGTCTTCGGGTACCTTCATACCATTTTCTGGGCCATTACCAGATGTACTGAAGAGATCAACGTATGCACAAGCATCAGTTTTAGCACCTGGTATACTACTTGGACAGATTATGGGGACTTGGCATCCTTGGGGCACTAAATGCTATCACTTGCCTGAGCTCTGCCTCATTTTTTAAAAACCCACCTTTTAAAATGTAACATTTTTTGGCAGCTGAAACTGAATGGCTTGCACCCGTCATCCTGATTTCACACAGAGACACACAGTGACCAGGAAGGCAACTCATTCTACTCATCTACTCTTCTAGAATCTTCCCACATGGTAGGCGAAAGCAGTTAGACACCCTCCCTCGCAGCGAAATGTCCTGAAAATCGCAAATCTAAAAGAGCTGAACAGAGTGCGAGAAAATACTGGAGCCTAGTTAACTTTTCCAGACAACCACTGATTTCTTGCGGATTTCATGAATCTGTTTTTTGACATCAGCAGAGATCCTTCCCTGAAAATTCAGCATTGGGAGACTAGTGGCAGAAGGATTTTTTTGCACTTAGAAAACGAACATGGCAAAAGGTGGAGAGATCAGAGAATCAGACCAGTATGCATAGTGACCTAAACAGGCCCTGGAACGGTAAAAGGTTTGAGTGAAAATTACATGGAGGGGCTTGGAAAATGCCTGACAGCTGCACAACAAATTAGATGTGCTAGAAGCTATGGAAATTGCTTGAACATGAGTAGGCCTGCCATACGTCCTGATTTTCCAGGACATGTCCTGGAATTTGCCTCCAAAAATGGCGTCCTGGATTATTTTTTGGAAATCGGGCAAATGTCCTGGAAAATTGGCAACGAGGGTTAAATGGTGTCAGAAATGCCTTTAAGAAAGCTCAAAAACTCAAAAATTCTCAACAGGTGTGGGGGGGGGGTTCCTGGTTTTTACTTTTTGAAATGAGGCAAATGTGTCAAACCTTAAGAAATAGGACAGCTGTATCCTAAGACCCATTGATGTTGCTGCTTCAGCCTCTGAAGTTTCTTAACTATATTCTCCAGAATAAGAATGAGAATCTGAGCCTCCCGCTTCCTCCTAAGACTCGTTCCCAACTGGCTGCCTTCCCAGCAGTTGCAAACTCCTTTGAGGATGGGCTCTCATTCTGCTAAATGTAGCACCCTTCTAGTTCTTGGGGACAGAGGAGGAGGGGAGAGGAAAACAGTGGAACTGATAGGTTGCTGGGGATCTGTCACAGCCTCGTCCTCCTCCTCCTCCTCATCTGCCACAGTGTCATTCATTCCTGTTGCTTGCTCAGCCTCCCATCCATCTGCCCCCAGCATATTCTTCTAACCTGTCTTCTGTATCCCACCACCATTCTCGTAGCTTGGAGCCATCCCACTCTGATTCTTCCCTGGGGGGTTCCCTGGCTGTAGCCTCCTACCATTCTCATCCAACCAGTCCCTGACACTCCACAAGCCAGCCCCTCATTGGCTCCACCCAACAGCCTTATCAAGTGCTTTTTTTGGTCTAGCTAGAAAGTGTCCATCAGCTGTAATAATTCTTCTTGGTTGTCTGGTTGTGGAGATGCTGGGGGAAGGCAGATGCATAGATGGCTCTAGCTTCTACTTGCCTGGAATTTATCTTGCTTCCTCTAGCAATGCACAATTACAACTAAATTCTGCTGAACAGATTTGTTGGGCATCAAAGGCCCGACAGTCAATCTTACGGCTTTTCTATTATTCCATAAGCATGAGGTTGTCAGTGGCTAAAACGGATACATTCATTCAGCAGGATATTTATTCATTGTCTTATTTGACAGTGGTTCCTTGGTAATGGCTGATTAGGTTTCAACACAGCGCTAGAAAGTATTTAGACTGAAGAAATTTCAACCAACAAAGGTTTTCACCCTGATTAGATTCCAGCAAATGTCATGGAAGATGGATGCATGTCAGCCCATGTCAGAAGTGTAGATTTTGGCAATTTTCCATAAAACAACTTTTGTGTCCGGATTTTCACTTTTTGAAATATGGCAACCCTAAGTTATCTCAAAGCATGGTGTTGATTTAAGGTGGCCTCTTAGTCATGAACTCTCCTGAAAAGTGATTATTTGTCTTCACAGCTATCACACATCTACAGTCTCAAGGGAAGAAATGTGTTCTGTTGAGTATTCACAATCCTCTATCTTGGCTTTTACTTTATTTCCAGAGTTCTATTAATGGAGCTATTGAAAAGCAATACTTTGGAACCTCAGATCATGCTTCTACTGCTGATCCAAAGAGTGGGCGAAAGCCTGAATAGCCTAGGGATTCATGAAAGTGCCCTTGGCACTTGATTCTTTCATTTCCTTGCCTTTGACTCATGGACAAATATATTTGTCAAAGCAAATATTTGTTGATCCTTAGACTCTTCCTGCATCTTTATACAGGCTGACCTTTTACTGGTAGCATATTCCACTGGGTTCAACAAGACTTACACACACAGGCAACCTTTAAAGTCCTAAACGGCTTCAGCCCAGTATACCTGAAGGAGCATCTCCACCCCCATCATTCAGCCCGGACACTGAGGTCCAGCTCCGAGGGCCTTCTGATGGTTCCCTCACTGCGAGAAGTGAGGTTACAGAGAATCAGACAGAGGGCCTCTCAGTAATGGCGCCCGTCCTGTGGAACGCCTTCCCATCAGATGTAAAGGAAATAAACAACTATCTGACTTTCAGAAGACATTTGAAGACAGCCCTGTTTAGGGAAGTTTTTAATGTGTAATGTTTTATTACGTTTTTATATATATTGGAAGCTGCCCAGAGTGGCTGGGCAACCCAGTTAGATGGGCGGGGTACAAATAAGTTGTTGTTGTTGTTGTTGTTGTTATTATTATTATTATTATTATTATTTTGCAACCTAGAGTATTTTTGCAATTCACAGGTGTGGCAGAATGATGCCTGCTGATGGTTCAAGCTCATCCTGGGTTAATCTATCACTCCCCAGTTGGGCAGGTGTGCCCTGGGAGGCGGAGCTTGTGGGCATTCTAAAAGGAGGAAAAGAACGGTTGAAAGGCAGTTGGGGGGTTGGCAGTTGGGTTGGAGGTTTAGAGAGGGGTTTGGGAGAGGGAGTGTGAGTGTGAGGTGGTTAAAAAAAGAAGGTCTGTGAGAGTAGGTTTAGGTTAGGTAATTGTATTGTTATCTTTTATATGATTAACAAAGATATTAACACTGAAACTAAGTATGTACACAAGAAACCTTAATACAACCATAACGATCTTAAGCAAATAAAACTTCCATATTTAAAGTGCCAATCATAAAGTCGTCTGTATTTTCCAGCAAAGGAACATGAAACCCACAGGAGGGGATACCCATTAAAGATACTATACTTTCCTCCAGAGTGGAAAGGATAGATTGTGGCTGCGGAGTGCGCTGAAAGGGCTTAATAGGGAGACAGACCCAGGTTGTCAAGAAGTTGCCTCAGGGAAGAGGCGAGCTTTTCAGTAAGGGATTTCTAGTTGCTGAACCCCTTATAAGGTAGACACAAAAGGGATAGTCTCATATATAGCCCAGGGTTTAAAAGGGTACCTGGCCACGTTATTTGCTGGAAAGGGACTCTCTTTTATTGGGTAAAAACCTTTAAATGCTAGAGGGTTTACCGGAAAGGCTAACGGAATACGGGGGAGGTTAGATTTACCTCATCAATCCCTGTTAGTTCTTTTAATAAATTGAGAGGGCGAAGTGAGAAAACGAAAGCAAGGGGCCTTTTCGTTACAACAGGTATAGTAACTTTGGTGGCCAGCCAATCCACACTTACTATGAGTAATTGCAATTGAACTTGGGGAAGCATTTTTCCATGGAGTCAGGACAGAGGGAGATGCTCAATGATAGCTAGAATGCTTGTACCCCTGAGGGTACATTCTTTCATATGTGGTGGACCTGTAAAAGGGTAAAATAATATTGGGAAATAATTTATAATGAATTGAAAAAAAAATGTTTAAAAGTACTTTTCAAAAAAAACCAGAGTCCTTTTTGTTGGGGATAATTCAGGTGGAAATTCCCAGGTGTCAAAAAAGGCTATTTATGTATGCCACTACGGCGGCCCATGTTTTGTTGGCCCCAAAATGGAAAATGAGCGAGGTCCCAACTAAAGAAGAATGGCAACTTAAACTGATGGAATATGTGCAGCTTGCAGACCTAACGTATAGAATAAGAGAACAAGAAGAACATACGTTTAAAGAAGATTGGAAAATGTTTATTGAATATATGGGGGGGATGTGTACACTTGAAAACATTGGCAGCCTTAAGATAAATTCAACAGTGTAAACAAGTTTTGATGGATGTAATAATGGAACACTGAATGTTTTAATTGATGTAAAATATGCAGGGATTTACCACTATGCAAATTGAACCATACAAAGAGAAGAAGGGAGGTCATTGACCTGTTAAGGTCATTTAATGAATATTTTAAATTGTAAAATAGAAAGCTTAATAAAAATTACACACACACAAAAAGATAGCTAGAAGGCTCAAGGTGCATGGTAACTAGAAGTCATAGTGACTTCTCTCTCCAAGTGTTGCCATTAAGAAATTTAGTTGCTCACATGGTATGGTTACATAGCCATATTGAACAATGACCCAGTACACAGGAAGTGTGTAGTTTGCAGCAGCCAGGCAGCTGAAGAGAGAGGCCTTATATACTCTGGTCTCTAAGCTATACCCTAACCATAGTCACCAGCAGTGAGGGGGTAGCAAGGATTGGAGATCATGATTAGACCATAGACACACATTGTGTCATTGTTCTTTGGTCTGCACCCAGATATTTTTGCACTCGGACTCTCAAGGACTGCACCTCCTTCTCTGATAGTTCCAGGAGTCTCAGGTATCACCCATCAGCAATGGATTCAGAGAGTCCTGTGTGCTGCTGAAGGTTGACCAGTGGGGTCAATCAATCCTCCAAGGATTTGATGTCTGGCACCAGGTCAGGGCTAGTCATGGTGCTTCAACACTGGCTATAGGACAGAGTCCCCCACCATACTTGAGGCAACAATCTAGATTAGGAGGTGCAAGGCAGGCCATGGGGTGCACATAGTTCTTTCCATTCTTTGCCCCAATGGGAACTAGCCACCATTGCCCCAAGGAATTCCAGCAATCATCACCCATTGATGGTGTAAGATTGCATTGCTCTAATGCTAGGTTATGAAGTAGCTAACATCTTTCTTATCTGCAGCCTGTTTCTGCGGATGATTATTGACAAATCAGTTTTGCTCAACTCAATGGGATTTACTTCCAGGTAAGTAGGCATGTGCAGGATTTGCTGCCACAGCCTTTAGGTCCATTGGAATAAGAAATCCAGTGTGACATAAGGTTCTCATTGCTGCAGATCAGACAGTGAAATTCAACGGAAGGTATTCCGTATACCTGGATTTTCTGATTGCCAAATTACCCCTTTCTATTGGGGATTGTGACTGCTGTAAATCAAACAAACCTCTCTGAGATGTCAGGAGGAGGTCTGCAAACTGATTAAATAGTTGTAGCTGATTAATCATCTGATGTTAAACAATTCTGCCACTAATTAATTTATTAGATTCAAATACTGGAATATAATTAATTAGATTCAGATTGTTGCACATCACCCAGAGGAGTAGGCAAATAGGTGACTAATGAGTAATAAATAAATAAATACATGATGAAAATCAATAATTTCACGTCAACAACAACAACAAAAAACTCAAGATAGGGATTTTATTTTTGTAGACATAGAAAGAAGAATAAAGTGCACAAGGAAATGTAAGGTCTACCACTTGCTTCTTGGTGTGGTTCACAGAGGGCTTAACCATTTTTGAAGCCATAGCTTAGGATGCTGCCTGAAAACTGCCTATGCAACTTGATTCTAAGTTTATCTGAATTTCAAACTATTTTGTCCAAGCCCAGCCAGGAACCTATGGAAGGGATAGTCAATTTCAAAATGAGCAGCCAACATGATAACTTTTGATTCCCTGAATGAAAAGAAAGCTCTCTTCCGTGTTTTATTTGCACCAGACTTGTACCTTTCCCCGATCCAGTTTCAGCAAGTCCTTGGCAAACGTCTTTTATCTGAGACCCTACCTGCCTACAGACAGTCTCACCAGAGTGGTGCATGCTCTAGTTATCTCCCCCTTGGACTACTGCAATGCGCTCTACGTGGGGCTACCTTTGAAGGTGACCCAGAAACTACAATTAAGCCAGAATGCGGCAGCTAGACTGGTGACTGGGAGTGGCCGCTGAGACCACATAACACCAGTCCTGAAAGACCTACATTGGCTCCCAGTACGTTTCCGAGCACAATTCAAAGTGTTGGTGCTGACCTTTAAAGCCCTAAATGGCCTTGGCCCAGTATATCTGAAGGAGCGTCTCCAGCTCCGAGGGCCTTCTGGTAGTTCCCTCCCTGTGAGAAGTGAGGTTACAGGGTACCAGGCAGAGGGCCTTCTTGGTAGTGGCGCCAGCCCTGTGGAATGCCCTCCCATTAGATGTCAAGGAAATAAACAACTATCTCTTAGAAGACATCTGAAGGCAGCCCAATTTAGGGAAGTTTTTAATGTTTGATGTTTGATTGTGTTTTTAATATTCTGTTGGGAGCTGCCCAGAGTGGCTGGGGAAACCCAGCCAGATGGGTGGGGTATAAATAAATTATTATTATTATTATTATTATTATTATTATTATTATTACTCTTCCTCCTCCTGTCATTGAACCCCAATAGTGGAGATGTGACAGCAATGGAGGTGTCTACAGCAGCAGCAAAGAAGCTTCCATCAATAGACCCATCCTACTCTTCCTACAGATCTCTTTCTCTGCTCACAAACAGGGAGATCTTCAGTAGCTTCTGGCACCTGGGATGCTCTCTTGGAGATCACAGGATTGCACCCAAAAGCTTTCAGCTTTAGTTCCTAGGAGGACAATCGTGTCCCCTGTCATTCCTTTGCTACTCCTACCTTAACAGTTACACAGATGGGGGATCTTCTTCCCCTGACACCCCACCCACTTTGGCAGCCCTTCTAGAGTTTTGTGTACCTAAAACCATGGAAAGGAGAGGAATTGTATCCGGCTCCATGGATCAAAATGATCGGCCCCACAGATTTAAAAACAAAAAATGCCCGTGTGTTTCCTAGTTTCTAAGTTGACATTTTCTAGCTCTAAATTGAATGAATCTACTTGGCAGAATTTGATTGAGATCTAATTAAGCCAGATGGATACATTCAGGACAGATACATCACAGGTTTTGATAGAGAGGAGAGGGAGTAACTGAAGAGTGAGCTATGGTTTAATGAACAGGACACAGGCATTTTCGTACTTTGAGATAGGCTATTAATACAATCAAATTATGCACAGCTCTGTCATTAGCATGACATGGAACATGGCGATTTAACTGAGAAGATTTTAACTCTTTTTTAGAGCGAATGCTAAGTGTTTAAAGAAGGCAAAATAGATAGTGATGAAGAGCACTGCCTTCTTCCTTAAAAATAAAAGGAGTTGCAGAAAATGATCCAGTAAATAAACTACTTCCCAGCAGTTCAGAAATATATTGTTGCATAATCCCAAAAGTTTGGTGTTTTACTATGTTTTTATATATGTTGGAAGCCACCCAGAGTGGCTGGGGCAACCCAGTCAAATGGGTGGGGTATACATACATACATACATACATACATACTAGTATGATGATTTCATGGGCAGGATTTGAACTATGAGCAACAGAAGGAATTAGCGATTATTGTATCGTTATCATGGTATAAGAGAAAGGAGATAGGGTGCAGCGATGGGGAGAAATAAAATACACCATGGGGTGGGAAGTCGACAAAACAAAAGAAAAATTCACAGTGGTACCTTGGTTTTCGAACATAATCTGTTCTGGAAGACCGTTCGAGTTCCGAAATGTTCAAAAACTGAAAACTCAATATGCAAGCCTCAATACAGAAAATTCAATACGGAAGTTGCATGGCATGTTCGACTTCCGAGGCGTGTTTGAAAACCAAAGCATTTACTTCTGTGTTCACGGCGTTCGAAAACCGAAATGTTCGTCAACAGAGATGCTCAAAAACACTGTATTATGTGTTTTTGAGCTAGCACTGTATTATGCATTGGAGTGTATATGTGAAATTTTTGAAAATTTAATACAATATAATTGGGTATGGGGATACTCCAGCCATAGAAGCAATACACCAATGCCCCCAAGGTTTCTCATAATCATGGAGGGTTACTTCAAAGTAATATTGTGCAATGAATTTACATTAGTCCCATGTAGGCCTGGTTCCCCACAGCGTTAAACTAGCCTCAGATTCTGAATGAGCACAGCCTCTTAGATGGAGCACTTAGCTGCTGGCTGTCTATTAATAAGTGACAGGCAGTATTGCTTTAAACATAACAATTCAGCATATGGCATGAGGAGGGGCGTTGCTTTGAAGTTCAAACTATAGCTCATGAAACTGAGATGGATCAGTGGGAATCTCAAATTGCAAATCTTTTCTTTAATAATAATAAAAGGGAACTGAGCCTGCTGTGCATCTGCGATGAGAAGACTGAATGGAACTTTTATTTAAAGCTACAATGAGACTTTATAAATGTTAAATTGAAGAATAGAAAAGAAAACATATTTCAATCACTTGTGGTTTTTGATCCAGCTAGTACCTAACTGAGATCTGAGATGCTTATTTGACATTACTTCCTTCCTTGATGACTTTTGTTTAAACACTACCAAGGAGAAGCTGAGAGGGAGGGAGATTTGGGTCTATAAGTCAATGGAGATAGGTGAAGTCAAGTTTTACAAAGTAGCATGGATATAGTGGTCCCTCGACTTACGAAGTACTCGACATCCGTATTTTTCGACTTACGAATGAAAAAAAGTGACCGCACGCCTACGAATTTTTCGACATCCGAATGGAAATCGTCGCCGGTTTAGATGCGGTTTCCTCGACTTACGAATTTTAGATGTGTTTTTTTCGACTTACGAATTTTTCTGAATATTTTTCTCCCTAATGCATTCCTATGGGAAATCGACTTACGATTTTTTTCAACCTACGAATGTCCATTTGGAATGGATTAAATTCGTAAGTTGAGGGACCACTATATTGTTCTTCAGTTCAGCTGTCGGTAATGAAAGCGATCACTTGTACTTGAAGAACACCGAGTGCTGGATCTCTTGATAGATGAATACATTCAGGACTTAAGGTATTAAGTAGTCCAAAGCATATTGCAGGCATCCCACAGGCATCAATTGGTTTAGTTTGGTTTTAAATTGCAAGTCGGTTCAAAAATCCCACCCATGAATTGATAAATAGGTTGCACCTGGGAATGGGAATCCAATTTGATTCTACTCACATTTAAAGGTGAACAAAGGAATGGGGCAACCCCCCCCCCCCTGAGCTTGCAGCATTTGGGACTTTTTAGAGAAAAGCCGAGTGAGGTGGCCTGGTTTATAAAATTATGCATCATATGAAGAAAGTGGATAGGGAAAAACATTTGCCCCTCCTCATAACACCAGAACTCAGTAACATCCAAAGAAGCTAAATGTTGAAAAATCCAGGACAGCTGAAAGAAAGTATTTCTTAACAAACTATGGAACTCGCTCCCATAGGAAGCCGTGATGGCTCACCCACCAGCATGGCTTTAAAAGAGGATTAGAGAAATTAATGGGGGAGAAGGCTAGGAATGGTTACTGGCTGTGATGGCTATGCTCTGCTTCCACGGTCAGAGGCAGCAGTGCTTCTGAATACTAGTTTCTGGAAACCACAGGAGGGGAGAGGGACCCAACGTCTTATGTTCATACTAGTGGTTTATGCCCGTTAAATTAACAGGAGATAGAACGACTGCAAAATCAACTATTTTCTGCCCTTCAATGACACCTGAAATGACATCTCTGGGGCAGCCGGGGTGTAGGAAAGGGGGGTGGGGTGTTACTCTGAGGGGAGTGGCCTGCTGGCCGCCTCCTCTCCCGGCTTCTCGCCCACGGCCTCCTGGGGGAGAGAAGGACGCGCCAGGGGATTGTCCGGCCAAGGCGCCGTGCGAGGAGGAGGCGGAGGCAGAGGAGGATCCTGGGTGGCCCGTGGCGGCGGGAAAGGCCTCCGGCTCCGCCTCCGCTCCTGGGGCAGGTAAAGAGCTTCAGGGGCTCCTCCAGGGAGGGAGAGGCGGCGGAGTCGAGCAGGGCGGCCGGGCTTCCGCTGCAACAGTTTCGCCCAGCCGCTCGCCCTCCCCTCCGCTCTGGTCTCTCTTGACATCGCTCGCCCGGGCGAAACTGTTGAAGCGGCGGTTGTGCGCGTACCCGCACACACCTGCCGCGAGCCCGGCCGCTCGAAGTGTCTCTGCCCTCCAATCCCTGTGTCCGTGGGGCACATGCGCAGTAGCGGAAACCCACGGACACATGGGCAGTGGACGCAGAGACACAGGGACTTTATTATATAAGATACAGTGTTACCTTGGTTTTTGTGACTGTGTGAAACCCAGTTCAGCTACTGATTGATCATGTGAGTGCAGTACATTGTTTATTGCTTTCGTTTTATGGATCAATGGTCTTGTTAGATAGTAAAATTCATGTTAAATTGCTGTTTTAGGGGTTGTTTTTAAAAGTCTGCAACGGATTAATCCGTTTTGCATTATGGGAAAGCACGCCTTGGTTTTGGAACGCTTTGGTTTCGGAACAGACTTCCGGAACAGATTAAGTTTGAGAACCAAGGTACCACTGTATTCTTAATCTACCTAATTCATATGATCCAAGACCATATGCAAACTGAGGCATAGGCTTCCTTTAACATTTGCCCTTCAAAATTTTGAATTTCGAAATGTGATTCTCCAGCTAAGAAATGTGTACAAAAATGCAAATGCATATATCCGTGGGGGAAAAAATGCATATTGCAATGGGGTAAATTGCTTTGAAAAACAGTTGATTTGGCAGGGAAATAGTGAAGCATGTTCAGTTCAATATATATATATATATATATATATATATATATATATATATATATTGCTCTTTTTCTCATACGTAAATAAAGGAACGCAAGGACTACAGTTACCAGAGTCACAACCCCCTTTTGGAGATATACTCTTAGTCGAAGAGTATCCGTGAATTGAATACACCTAAGTTATTGCACAAGCAGATCAACTTCCAGTTGTGCAAAGGGCCTTCCCCTCCCTCTAGAGCAGATTTGGGAGGTGCAAGGAGGAAAGAGAGTAAAAGGAATGTATGTTATATGAATGGAAGCCATTCTGCTCATGCAAGGACTTCATTGGGTGCAACTCAATAATTGTACTTAATGAGCTATCATTTCTTTCCAAGTTTCATAACAGATGCCTAAAATAAACCATTTCTCATCAGTATGGAAATTGAATTTGTTTGGAATTAATATTTACACTATCTTGTATACTTATTAAGTCTTGATTACCACTAATTTTATTGCCAATAATTTTAAATTCAACTGTGTGAGTGTAACTGCTGTTCTTGTGTTGTCTTGTGTTATGAGCTTAAAGCTGAAATAAACTTGATTGATTGATCTCATCAGTATTCTACTACTGATGTGCGCTCAGTGCTTTTCATCTTGCTTATTGTCCTTTATCAAAAAAACAAAAACAAAAAAGACCTAATACCTGGGTTTGATTATTTTTAATTGCTTTGACCAAATGTAATTGTTTTGCTGTTTTTCTTCCCTGTTTGGAGAGTGTCTTGGGATGCTGAGGACAAAGAGAAAATTGAGGAAAGTATTGGTGCGTGATGGCAAGTTGTGCTGGATGTCTTTCCTGGCCTCCTTTGCAAACCATTGCATATGACCCACAATTTGGTCCCTTCCTAAAATATTACCTCTCCTCCACACAGGACCATGACTATCATGTGCAGTAAGTGTGCAAACTTGCAGAACGAATAAATAATAATCAGCAACCAATTAAGGTTATCATTTCTGAAGCAATCGTGTTGTTTCTGCAAAACTACTGCAGAGGTCCTCATTTGCATGCAAGATGGCACACCATGTTTTAAAAGCAGAAAGCAGCCATTCCTTGCCTCTGAGGCCGACACATATCTAAACGTTTTCCTCCAGCAAAAAGTATAGCTTTATTCCTCTCTCGAAATGACAGAGCAGAAGTCTAAGTACCATTTAGGCTCTGTTTGCAGGGTGGAAATAAGCTTATCTGCTCTAAAAAGATAGGACCCCTCTGCTTGATGATTCATGTTTGGCAGGCACATTCCTCCTTGTCTCTCTGAAGCAATCGCACTGTCTTTGGTGAAAATTGCCAGGTCTCATAATACCAAGGGACCAATTTACTGGTGTCAGTGACAAGGAGAATCGCTTGCACAGTTCCTGTAAAATGTGAAAGCTACAAAAAGAGCTCTTAACCCTTAAAAAATAGAAGGAAACAGAGATAACAGGTTTTTTGGTGGGGTTGGGGGGAAGGAACAGTTTCTTCAACCTCAGTCAAAAACTGAAATTCCAGGGTGCTTTATTGAGGTGAGTAGCTATCCCAACAACTTCCCAGGTCCTATGTTTTGAAATGAATAAATGTTGAAGGTCTAGCTACACTGGTTCTACCCACTAATTCACAAATCTGTTCTTCTGTAAAGATTTACCAAGACAGATCTCTGGCCCAATATTTTTGCAACCTGAAAATAGATGACAAGGACCAGAGGAAGTGGAAGGATGCCTTGAAACATCAGTGGCTAGGAATGGCGCATGTTTTCTAATGGGAATTAGGGTTCTTTCACACTTATGTTTGGCAATGAGCAGAGAACTCAGTCGCCGTTTTTTCCGATTCAGCCCTAAACCACAGGGGAAGGTATTGGGGTGAACAGAGGTGTGGATGAGCTCTACCTCTCTCAGAAGAGGGTTGAGCCTACTTATCTCAGCCACATAGAGATGATTCAGAAAAATAATCATTGGTGAAGTTTGCCTAGGCTACAAGCTCTCTATGGCTCGTATTGCTCACTATCCCTGCTCCATCCTCTCCTTAAGTGTTTAATGGTAATAATGGCTCTTGCTGGCCAGGACAGAAAGAGGTGTGTGTTTGTGTCTGTGAGTAGAAAAGTCTGACTTTTACACAGCTGGAGCATAGCTTCTTGTAAGGTAAAAAAAGGTAAAGGACCCCTGGACAGTTAAGTCCAGTCAAAGGCAACTATGGGGTTGTGGTACACATCTCGCTTTTAGGCCGAGGGAGCCAGCGTTTGTCCACAGACAGCTTTCCGGGTCATGTGGCCAGCATGACTAAACCGCTTCTGGTGCAACGGAACTCTGTGACAGAAACCAGAGCACACGGAAACACCATTTACCTTCCCGCCACAGTGGTACCTATTTATCTACTCACACTGGTGTGCTTTCGAACTGCTAGGTTGTCAGGAGCTGGGACAGAGCAATGGGAGCTCACCCCATCTTGGGGATTCGAACCACTGATTGGCAAGCCCAAGAGGCTCAGTGGTTTAGACCACAGCACCACCCGCGTCCCTAACTTCCTGTATAATGATAATGATAATGATATGATAATGATAATGATAATGATAATTTTTTATTTGTACCCCGCCCATCTGGCTGGGTCTCCCCAGCCACTCTGGGCGGCTGCCAGCAAACATTAAAATACATTAACATGTTACAGATTAAAAACTTCCCTAAACAGGGCTGCCTTCAGGTATTTTCTGAATGTAGAATAGTTGTTTATCACTTTAACTTCTACTGGGAGGGCGTTCCACAGGGCGGGCACCACTACCGAGAAGGCCCTCTGCCTGGTTCCCTGTAGCTTTGCTTCTCGCAGTGAGGGAACCGCCAGAAGGCCCTCGGCGCTGGATCTCAGTGTCCGGGCTGAACGGTGGGGGAGATGCTCCTTCAGGTATATAGGACCGAGGCCATTTAGGGCTTTAAAGGTCAGCACCAACACTTTGAATTGTGCTCAGAAACGTACTGGGAGCCAATGTAGTTCTCTCAGGACCGGTGTTATGTGGTTCCGGCGGCCACTCCCAGTCACCAGTCTAGCTGCCGCATTCTGGATTAATTGTAGTTTCCGGGTCACCTTCAAAGGTAGCCCCACGTAGAGCGCATTGCAGTAGTCCAAGCAGGAAGGTGAAGTCTCATCCATTACTCCGCCTACCGTTGCCTCTGGTCCCGCCCATGCAAGCATGTGGCCCTCAGAACACTGCCCATAAGGAAATATGACTCTCGGAGTGAAAAAGCATTTCTAGCCCTGCTGCAGATTCTAATGGATATGGATGTGATAGGTAATAGTCAATAGATGTAGCTCAATTGCCAAGTGTGGACTAGAGTTGTACCCATATTCCTGCATTGCAGGGGATTCGACTGGATGAGCCTTGGGGTCTCTTCCAGCTCTCCAATTCCAGGCTCCATTTTAGGATTTAGGCTCCATTGTTTGATGAGAAGTGAAGGGGCACTGATCGACCTTTTAGCAAAAGCTTTTCCGAGTAAATATTTCTTCAGCTTCTGTAGTAGCCAAAAGTTGTTTTATGCTTTTAAAAATATGTCCCAACGTATAATTTTATATCTGTCCATCAAGCCAGAATTATGGTCTTCAGATACCTGTATTCCTTTGCCCTCCGGTAGATGGAAGTTTCTGACAAGAATGGCATTTATCATAATTGTTTCCCCCTATTCTCACACCGGGGTGAACGTTAGTCACTTATGAGAAGTGCCACCTACTTAAGGTGACAATTTGCTCAGTGGGACCTTTCGAAGCAGTGCCGGTATACACCACAGAGAGAGCAAAAGAAAGAAAAAATAAAAGTCACAAAGTTAAAAAGAGATCCAAGAAATTGCAAGCAAGAGATGGAAGGTTGGCATTTTAACCATAATTTTAAAAAAGAAAGAAACATCTTCCAGACAATCTCAGACAATTTTTCAGACAGTCAGTGGTGAGGAAACTGGACTGCCAGCTTGTGAAAAGTTCATGGATAATGGGAGTTGTAGCCCAGAAATATCTGAAGGGCTGCAAGTGCCCCACCCCTTAAGAGGAAATAAAGTAAAAATAACAAACCAAAATATGAAACAGGACCAGAATGATACAGAACAAGTAGATCGTTGCCCACTCTGGGCAGCTGCCAACATTTATAAAAACATAATAAAACACTAAACATTAAAAAAAAAAAAATTCTCTATAGAGGGCTGCTGTCAGATGTCCTCTAAAAGTTGTATAGTTACTTATCTCCTTACCATGGGGGTCATATAACTCCATGCCCTCCAAAATATCTCTGATGGAAATAGGGACATCCTAAGGAAAATGAGAGGGACACAGGTGGCGCTGTGGGTTAAACCACAGAGCCTAGGACTTTGCTGATCAGAAGGTCGGCAGTTCGAATCCCTGCGACGGGGTGAGCTCCCGTTGTTCGGTCCCAGCTCCTGCCAACCTAGCAGTTCGAAAGCATGTCAAAGTGCAAGTAGATAAATAGGAACCGCTCCGGCGGGAAGGTAAACGGTGTTTCTGTGCGCTGCTCTGGTTCGCCAGAAGCGGCTTTGTCATGCTGGCCACATGACCTGGAAGCTGTACGCCGGCTCCCTCGGCCAATAATGCGAGATGAGCGCCACAACCCCAGAGTCAGTCACGACTGGACCAAATGGTATGGGGTCCCTTTACCTTTACCTTTAAGGAAAATGAGACAACCTGGGATCAGATCAGAAACTGGGATGGCTTCTTTAAATCTGGGACTGCCCCAGAAAATAGGGACACTTCGAGGGTCTGTTTGAAGGTAAGGCTGGCTCACATTTTTTTTATATAAAAGGATCTGCCACTCACCATAATCCCAGCCTGTGGTACCGTATTGGCCCAAATATTGGCCACACTCCCCCCCCAAAAAAAATTCCGACCGTGAAAAGTTAAAGTGTGGCTTATATTTGCAACCTTATGCCACCAGCAAAGCAGCATGGCTCCCCCCCCCAACCAGGAAGCAGCCCACATATTTTTTATTTCCCCCCCTTGAATTTTAAAGGTGTGGCTTATTTGCGGATGCGGCTTATATTCGGGACAATAAGGTGTTTCACCACCCTGTTATTATTTCCAGACAAACATAGTGCTATTCTCTGGCACCATAACACGGCATTGTCATAGGTTCTGGGTGCCAGAGTTTATGGGTGCAAGTCACCCATGATTATTGGGTGCAGCAAAAGCTAGGATTAATCGAGGTTTGGCGAAATTGTGCTAAACACAGAAATCCCTGGGTTCAGCTTATGCTAAGGAACCAAGCCAGCTCTGCAGAGCTAGCTGGAGGGGGATCATTGGATCATTGGAAGAACAAAGGCTGATGATGGCCGACCCATTAACCCATTAAAGCAGCCATTAACAGAGACTCTCTGAGCCAGACAGAAAATGGGGGGAAACCTTCCCTGTGGGAAGAAATAGTTAGCAGAGACAAAAGGCCAGAGTTTCAGGAGGGAGAGGCAGAATTTCAGAGGGCAATGGGGAAAACAAGCAGGGGTAAGTGTCACTTTTGCAAGTCTCAATTGCACCGTTAGAGACTTCTGGGTATTCAAAATGTCAGGCCAACACAATATAATTCTGGAGTTAAAATGTTACCCCCAGAACGACAGCTTTTTTCAAAATTGTTCCCTTTCAGGGATAACTAAATGGTATTCCAATCATGGTGCTTAAGGCTTGCGATTCAAATTAGGTTGGTGCATTAAAGCAAGACTGCAGTTATGTCAAAAATGTCAGCTTAATAGCAGATTTCTAAGCATTTCCCACTGGACATGCAATTCACAGAAAGAACCAGCACGTGGGCTCTGAAAAGCAATGTGAATTTTCCATATAAATGAAGTGCTCATGTAACTAATATATTCCCAATTAAGTGCATTTTTGTTTTTCAACCTACCTCTTCTAGGAAAATGTGCTAAGGTTAATTTCTCTCCCCGCAAGCCCCATGAACTGTGATTAGCATCTACCAGCCATTTGTATTGTCCCTGTAATTAGCAAGATATCGGTCTAATTGCTTCATAAAATTAAATCTTCCAGCATCAGGGAAGAAAATCAGCTTTAAAAAGAAATATGTAAGGCATCCTAATAATATTTGTACTGAAGCACAACAGAGACATTTTAAAAGTATTGCGCCATTACATTATTTTTATTAATTTATTAATAAATGCTCCATTTCCCAAATGTTATTGACCTGTTTCCTTCCTTCCTTCCTTCCTTCCTTCCTTCCTTCCTTCCTTCCTTCCTCTATCGATCTCGGTCTCTTCCCTCCCTCCCTTTTCCTTCTATTGATCAATCTAATTACAAAGTATCAAACAATAAAACATAACATAACATTACAAAGCAAAACAAAACAAAACAAGGTCATGCCCAACAAAGACATCCCTCCTTCACATTTTGTGGTAAGAGTCCTCCTTCATAAAGCTGAGTAAGAGGACATTGGCCAAAAAGACACAACAGATCACTATACCAAACAGGACCAAATGTCTCAGAACCAGCTAATCTCCTTAAAAGCCCATTTTAATGTATCATTTTTTCAGCCGGCACAATGTGCCATACTTCAGAATACCAGCTTTACCATGACAGTTCAGACGCTATTTCCCAAAACTCAGAAACCTCCACTTTGGCTGCTATGAAGTAGAAATTTATGAGGTCTCTGTATAGTATCTTGGAAGCATTAAAAAAAAATACACAAACATGCCAATAAAGAGGTTTTAGAAAGCATCATTATCCTTGTTATTTGTTCAAAAGCTTTAATGCCAGGATGCTGCAACCAAAGAACAGCACCACTGCATGTGCATGAATGTACCTCTCAAGCCACAGGCCACCTGGGAAGCAAGGTGTTGTTTATATAACTCAACTTGACAGAGACCCTCTGCCACCCATGTACCAACTAGAGCAGGCTTCCTCAAACTTGGCCCTCCAGATGTTTTGAGACTACAGTTCCCATCATCCCTGTGTCACGGATTCCTCCACGGCGCTGTAGCAGAGCAGTGCAAAAGCCACAGGTTCTTTAGTGCAGTATCCTTTTATTGTGAGCTATATACATACAGACAGTTCTTGCAGCAGAACACCTGGCTGCACCAAAAGGCAAGACAAGTAGGACGACGTCACTCTCTCTCTCTCTCTGATCACACTCTACACCCACACACCCTGCTTAACAGGTTTCCCTTTAATACAAAACAACAGCCAATCATCTGTCGGCACACACCTGCTGAGTCACTCTGACACAGCACCTCCACAGTAAGGCATTGCAGGCCTGTTGCATCAGCTTCTTTTACTTTACAAGCAAGCTCAAGCCTGCAGACTTACTAGTTACACAGCATTCTGTGTATCCCAACACCCTGACCACTGGTCCTGCTAGCTAGGGATCATGGGAGTTGTAGGCCAAAAATATCTGGAGGGCCGAGTTTGAGGAAGCCTGAACTAGAGAGTGGATTCCTTTACGGAAGCAGGTGGCATCTTATAGGGTGCTTGCCTTCCCCTTCACTTGAACTCAGAACCAACTATTGCAGCTATAGTACATTTCAATTATGGAGTTGTAGCAATAACGCAGTCCCTTTCCTTCAGTCTGCTTACTGCAGGCATTCAGACTTGGAAAGTGTGACTGGAAGGAAGATGAAGCTTGCATGGTTAGGGGATAAGCCATAGGGACACTAGGAGGGTAAAAAGGTAAAGGTAAAGGGACCCCTGACCATTAGGTCCAGTCGTGTCCGACTCTGGGGTTGCGGCGCTCATCTCGCTTTATGGGCCGAGAGCCGGCGTACAGCTTCCGGGTCATGTGGCCAGCATGACAAAGCCGCTTCTGGTGAACCAGAGCAGCGCACAGAAATGCCGTTTACCTTCCCGCCAGAGCGGTTCCTATTTATCTACTTGCACTTTGACGTGCTTTTGAACTGCTAGGTGGGCAGGAGCTGGGACCGAGCAACGGGAGCTCACCCCGTCGCAGGGATTCGAACCGCCGACCTTCTGATCAGCAAGCCCTAGGCTCTGTGGTTTAACCCACAGCACCACCTGGGTCGCGCTGTTACTAGGAGGGTATGTAATAATAAAGGTGCTGACCTTTAAAGCCCTAAACGGCCTCGGCCCAGTATACCTGAAGGAACATCTCCACCCCCATCTTTCAGCCCGGACACTGAGGTCCAGCTCCGAGGGCCTTCTGGTGGTTCCCTCATTGCGAGAAGTGAGGTTACAGGGAACCAGGCAGAGGGCCTTCTTGGTAGTGGCACCTGCCCTGTGGAATGCCCTCCCATCAGATGTCAAGGAAATAAACAACTATTTGACTTTTAGAAGACATCTGAAGGCAACCCTGTTTAGGGAAGTTTTTAATGTTTGATGTTTTATCATGTTTTTAATATTCTGTTGGAAGCTACCCAGAGTGGCTGGGGAAATCCAGCCAGATGGGTGGGGTATAAATATATTACTACTACTACTACTACTACTACTACTACTACTACTATATAAGATCTGTCTCAAGAGACTCATGCATTCGTTTCATCCGGACAGGACTATTGCCATGTTCTCCATGTTTGGGGCTGCCCTTCAGGATGCGCTGGGAAATGCAATTGGTACATCACTGGGCTAACAAGATTCTGACAGAGCATGCTAGTCTGCACGTTATACTGATCTTACACATTGCTCACCAGATATTGTGGACTGTTTGGAAGCAGAAAAATGGTGGGGGTTTGATATTTTATCATGCTTTTAATATTCTGTTGGGAGCCGCCCAGAGTGGCTGGGGAAACCCAGCCAGATGGGCGGTGTGTGTGGCCTTACTTCACATGAATTATAACAAATGAGATAAAAGGTGCTGATCACCAACAATGATGAGCTACATAATGTCGGAGGGAGATCAAGAGTTAGTTTTAAAAGTAACCGAACAGATGATTGCAAAAACAAAAAGTTGATGCAGCTTAAACTGGCACCAAATTGTGTTGCCAGGGATAGGTGGGGCGGATCCTGCCACCCTTTCACATGATAATGCGGCTGCGACGTGTTTTTGACAAGTGATTGTTTTACATGAAGAACATTTCTCTGCCCCCTCTGTATTGCACTTACAGCTGTAATGGCTATTTGTGTGCATCCTGCCCTCCGGAGATCTGCTGTCACACATGATGTGGCTTAAGACATAATAGATGGATGAGAAGAAATCCTTCTTATGCCCTTGGATGAAAAGAACGATGGCTTTATTTTATGTGGTCAGAAATCTCCTTCTCTGCCAGCGACATGGGTTTTTTATGCCAGAGCCAGTACATGTCTTTTCCTTGCAAGTAAAGAGTTTGCCATCATTAAAGTGGAAGGACGGACCTGCTAATGAAAAAACATTGGTTCGTACACCACTCTGGATGGGAGAGACTTTGGGCTGTATTCAACTTACTCATTGCACTAGTGCAAGCCAGCCCAATGATTCCCACTAGTGCAACTGAACTTTCCCCCCTTTCCTCCCCCAACACCCTCTGTGCCCTCCCCAAATTTGCTCCAGAGGCTCAGGGTAACCCCTGTAATAGCACGTTGGGGAGGTGGGGGGGGGGGGAGAGAGAGAGGAGAAATCACTTTGTTGGGCAAGCAGAAATGTCTGTGTAGGTGGAACTACTGAACTTCCAGCACCTACGGAAGACTTCCAGCAAAAAAAAAGATTTTATTATTTTAACTGATTTTTTTAAACTTGTTTTGTTGTGTACAATTTCAGTACTTGTACAATTTAAGTCGAGCCAGCATAGTGGTTTTTAAAAGCAGTCATGCTTGACTTTCTGAACCAGAATGGGGAACGTTCAATATTGTTGAAAGCCTGTCCTCATTGCAATTTGGCAATTCTCTTCTTCCTACTTCAGCTGAGGTCCCTGCTGTAATTGACATGGAGGGAAGATCTAAGAAGGAACTTTTAGAAAAGCCATACCAAAAAAATATGTTTCAATTATCCACTCTTCCCCTGCTTTAAAACCCATTTTCTCTTTCTCAGCCTTAACAGGTGGACAATAATAATGATTGCAATCCTGCCATTTCAAAATCCTTCAGCTCTGTCACATTTATTTGTCTCCTATGCAAGAAGACAGCCACAGTGCCCCCCCAACCCAAATTCAGCTTCCAAAGAAAGAATTCTCTCATTTAAAATGGATTTGTTCAGTTTTCATTACCCCTGGCACTTTTTGTTAAGACATTTTCGTTCCGTTGAAGTCGTTTCCCCATCAGCTGATGTCTGCAAACTTGTAACATCTGCTCTGGCAGACAATAGCTGTTTTATACTGGAGTGTAAAAAAGAGTCTGAAAGAAATACCACCATCTCATTCTCTTACATCAATGAATAATTTTTTTAAAGAAAAGAAATGGGACAAACTTTCTATTCTGCGGCATACTTGTCTTGCTTTATGACAAGAACGGAAATTGCTTTTAAAATAATTAAATTCCGTCATGCAGCACAAGTTTCTCATTTTTGAAAACACACACACACACACACACACACACCCTAAAACAAGACTTTGCCTACCACACTGATATGACCCACCATCCTGGGCAACTGCAACATGATATATGTTAAGCATTTTTCATAGTCATGGCCATATCCCAAGGAAGGAGAATCCACAGAAGGCAGGAACTGAGAGGGCAGAGGGTGATTCACATCTCAGAACAAGAAAATGCAGAGGTCAAAGGATGTAATGAGGCAGAGTCCGCGAGCAATAATTTTTGATATTGGATAGAGAGGCAAAACAGAGCTTTGGTTTTGTTTCAGTACCATGGACAGCTGGGAGTTGATAGCTTATTTTACACCAGAGTTCCATGCCCAGAGCCCCTCAGGCTGCCAGAGGAATAACTGTTCCAAGTGCTGATTTATGCATTATGTTAAGTCATTTGAGGGCTTCAATATCTAGAGAGGAACCGCACGCATAAGAAGGGAAATCGAAGTATAAAACACCACAGGCAGAAATCTTCACATTGCATCCAATGCAATGCTTCTCAATGAGCTCGGCTCACACTTTCAGGTATGGCATCAATAGGGTTGCCATGTGCCCTCTTTTTCCAGGACATGGCCTCCTTTTCATGGGTAACATTTCTGTCCTGGTGGATTTTTAAAATTTGCCAAAATGTCTCTGGCTATACTTTCTGGATGAGACATAGACACAACGGGTGGTTGAAGACTTGCTTTCCTCTTCTCTTCTCCTGCCCCCCTCAGCAATATATCGCAACTTCTATAGCTTACATAGAGTAGGGGTATTTAAAATGAGAGTTGTCACAGCATCCTCTTTTTTGCTCTTCAAAATATGGCAACCCCAGATCAAGGGTGTAATCATCAAATGCAGAACAAACAGGGGCACGAATACTGGAAGGAATTTTTTTATTTTATTTTGTTCAGGCTTTCCTCTGTCATTTGAAAAGGAAGGGGTTGCAGTCGTTTCTGCCTCTGCTCCCAGAAGTTGCAAAATGGCATGCCTTTTATTAGCACACTTGCCAACCCAAGCTAAACATCCTTCATTTACGTTAGCATTGCTACTGAATTTCAGCTAAATCCCTGGCTGAGCAATATTAACTCATTATGTATATTGATGGCAAGAGAGCACACAAAGGGCATGATGATGATGATGATGATGATGATGATGATGATGATGATTTATACCCTGCCCATCTGGCTGGGTTTCCCCAGCTACTCTGGGCAGCTCCCAACAGAAAAAAGCAACAAAATATCAAACATTAAAAACTTCCCTAAACAGGGCAGCCGTCAGATGTCTTCTAAAAGTCAGATACTTGTTTATTTCCTTGACATCTGATGAGAAGGCATTCCACAGGGCGCCCACCACTACCGAGAAGGCCCTCTGCCTGGTTCCCTGTAACCTCACTTCTCACAGTGAGGGAACCGCCAGAAGGCCCTCAGAGCTGGACCTCAGTGTCCGGGCTGAAAGATGGGGGTGGAGACGTTCCTTCAGGTATACTGGGTCGAGGCCATTTAGGGCTTTAAAGGTCAGCACCAACACTTTGAATTGTGCTTGGAAATGTACTGGGAGCCAATGTAGGTCTTTCAGGACCAGTGTTATATGGTCTTGGCAGCCACTCCCAGTCACCAGTCTTGTTGCTGCATTCTGGATTAGTTGTAGTTTCCAGGTCACCTTCAAAGGTAGCCCCACGTAGAGCGCATTGCAGTAGTCCAAGCGGGAGATAAGCAGAGAATTCACACTCTGGCAAGACAGTCTGCAAGCAAGTAAATAGGGTCTCAGCCCTGGTAGACAGCTGCCCTGGACACAGAATTGACCTTTGCCTCCATGGACAGCTGTGAGTCCAGCTGTGAGTCCAGCTGTGCACCCGGTCCTTCAGGTGCACAGTTACCCCATTCAGGACCAGGGAGTCCTCCACACCTGCCTGCCCCCTGTCCCCCAAAAGCAGTACTTCTGTCTTGTCAGGATTCAATCTCAACCTGTTAGCTGCCATCCATCTTCCAACTACCTCCAGACACTCACACAGGACATTCACCACCTTCACAACACTCTTTATCATACACCTTGTGATAAAGATTGCACCAACATAATAATAACTATAACCTCAAACTCAAATGGTCATTGAGTGATTCAGTGTGTCTGTGGAGGACAGAAAGCCATGAGACTGAGAGCATAGTGTATAGGCGATAGGCGAAGCATTGTTAAAACCTGGAATACAAATCTGCAATTCAACCATGGGTAATTGAAAAGCAATGCATTTGAGTTTCCATTGGAATGCACCAACTGAAGGCGTAGGGTCAAATAGTGATTTTTTTCAAGTGGTAAAGCTGTGCCAAAAACCCTGAAAGCCTTGCTGGAATCAGAAACATTTCCCTTAATATCTGCTCCACGTACATCACTTCATGAGTTACTGCAGCCCCTTCCTGTTGTTCCGCACAAGCAACTGGGTGCATTTTTCTTCACCAACTCACATGGAATAAAAAGAATAGAGAGTGGGAGGCAGACAAATGAAGCACCCCCTTGACTGCACACTTAGATCCTTTGATCCACTTACGGATGAAAGCTTCGCAGTTCCAGAGAAAATCCTGCTCCTAATTGCCAAAGACAGGAGTGGATTTCTCCAGGGGATTCGAGGCATCACGACAAATGTCGGGAGTATAAAACCTCACTTTACATTTTCCATCCCAGGCAGCCAACATTCAAAGCAAGTTCTGGCTGTACTCTAATGTACATAGTGCATCCTCTGGTTAGGAAGGATATTTTAGTATGCGAGGAAATGCAGCATCAATAATTCAGAAAGGATTTCATTCCCAGATCACTGGCCTTCAGAAAATAGTTCGGGACCAACCAATCGGTTAGTTGCAACAGCACAACATTAATTTTTAAGAAGCAGAGAGATGGAATGATGAGAGGGAGGCTAAAGAGAGAAGGCATATACATTTATATCAGTTCCATACAACTTTGGTGTGGCTCCAACAAACATCCTGAGTAGTAGTTTAATGTGGCCACTAAAAATTGGGCTCGAGGCTCCCCCCCCTCAACTATCACTCTGTGGTTCAACATACGTTCTGGACTTTAGAGCAGAAATGGGCAACCTGTAGCCTGTCAGATCATATTCAGCTTCTACCATGTCCAGCCAGGAGGACCAATAGTCACAGATGATGAATGTTGGAGTCCAATCTAGTTCTATAATTAATTCCTCTTGAATTCAACATGCAGCCATCAGTTAAGGTAGACAATCGCTTCCCATTTCTAGCATATGGAAGAGTAGGAGAGCCATACAAAGATAAGGCAGAGCAAATTAACCATAAACCAAGGGGGACATGTTGATCCATCACATCCATCCAACCACCGCAAGAAATGATTTGGCACTTCGATATTGGGTTTGTTCTGTTTCTCTCTCCTGTTCATCTCTCAGCACAAGTGGACACCCTTTGGACAATAGTCTACTCTGCATTGCATTCCAAGGCACCCGAGCCACAAAGTTCCCAGGAGAACAATAAATCACACTGACACAGAATATTTGGCTTATGGGTTCAAATAGGCCACAACTTTATTGGTTACATATGTGAGCGGCTTGGCATAGGCATTGGCGTGAAGCCAGGCTATATCTTGACTCCTTCATGTCTGCAGGGAGTCCACGGAAGGGTAAACCACCGATAGGGGGTGCCCTACTGTCAGGGGTACTTTACCTTTACATAACTTACATAGTTAGTGACACCACCCCGAGGTCACCGTAGGGGCAGTGACATGGCCCTAGCCCACACCCAGGGTTCAGACAGTATTCACATCCCGGATTTCTTTAACAGGATACCCTTACTAAGGAGGGGCAGGCAAAGGCAACAACCTCCCCTCCAATCAAATGAAGGCTTACCCAATGCCTAGCCTCACAAAAGTTGTGATGATTGCGACTAGGTAGGCGAAAACCCAATGGCCGGTGCCAATTTGCCAAGTGGAAAAAAATCCTACCTGGCCCCAACAACATGGCGACCAGCAATTGTTATAGCAAGGTCATATCAGAGCAAAGCATGAAAAATGGGTGGGTGGGCTGGGTGATCCAACAAAGAGGCAAGGAAGAGGGAGCCAGCCGGCTGCACACCCACCCTGGTAGCAGAATGGCTGGGGCTGTCCCCAGCACAGATGACGCACCCGGCTGAGACATAGGGGGGTGGGGGAGAGGCAGCGTACCTTCCCCTATGCCAGAAAACTGTTGAGGCTTGGCTGACTGGCTTCAACGCTGTACACCAGATAAAAGGTGAATGGACTTATGTGACACATTATTTCTGATTCTATGCCTATCATTCAGAGAGCACAGAAACATTAGGTATGCCTAATCTATTTGGCCAGGGAGGAGGAATGAGAGAAGTCTAAGTTCGCCAAAGTCATATAGTGTACCAATAAGCAAAGACGGATATTTGATGTCAACCTGGGGCACAACAGGGGTGGGGCTGGGGAGGAATGAGCCAAGTCATGGAGGAGTTTCACAGAAACCTTCATAAATAGCCAGAATGGCCAAGAGTGATTTTTATAAAACAGACCAGGGAGGATTTACAAGGTAGCCAAGAGGGAGCAGCAAATTCATAAAACACCATAAAAACACAACAGCATTTATTAAACCTGCTTGCTCCCTCTGCCTTCCCGCTGTGGGTGTACTGCAGTAAATCAGACACCAGGATAAAAAAAATATCACCCCCAAATAGGCCTTGGTCTACCTTTCGAAACCTCATGAGGAACCTTCGAAAATATTGTTAAATGTCATGCAAGCATAGCATTTTCACAGTGTTCTTTGCTAAGTAAGAACCAGCTGCCCTGTTAGACAGGCAAACTAATACTAGTGTATTGGAAGCAAAGATCAGCAGTGTCAAAGCAACAATTCTTCAACCTCAACTTCGTTGGACTGGTCGTGTTGTGTGGATGTCTGATTATCATCTTCCAAAGCAACTACTCTATTCCAAACTTAAAAATGGAAAGTGTAATGCCGATGGTCAACAAAAGAGGTTTAAAGACTCTCTCGTTGCAAATCTTAAAGAATGTAGTATAAACACCAACAACTGGGAAACACTAGCCTGAGAGCACTCCAATGGGAAAACAGCCTTTACCAAAGGTGTCATGGGCTTGGAAGACGCTCGAACTCAGAACGAAAGGGAGAAAAGTGCTAAGAGGAAGGCACACTTGGTAAACCCTCATCGTGATCAACTCGATGGAATCCTATGTCCTCACTGTGGAAGGATGTGTGGATCCAGAATTGGCCTCCACAGTCACTTACAGACCCACTGTTAAAACCACGTTTATGGAAGACAATCTTACTCAGCTACGAGTGATCGCCGAAGAAGGAGGAGGAGGAGGAGGAAGAGGAAGAGGAAGAAGAAGAGGAAGAAGAAGAAGAAGAAGAAGAAGAAGAAGAAGAAGAAGAAGAAGAAGAAGAAGAAGAAGAAATGTTCAAGCAGGTAAAAATAAGATAGAAACAGAGAAAATTAAGACATTGGAATGTTTCAGCCTATGTTTGAGATGTTAGTAATTTTCATAGTACACAGTACAAGACTTTTGCAAATATAATTTATCATGTTCAGTATCACACCTGAGGTTCCCCCATCTTTTTGCTCCTGGTCATACAACCAAACATGATTTTGGTGATTTTCAAATTTGTATTTATATTTATATTTCAGTTATTATATTTCAGTTTTAAATTTGAATGGGTTAGGGCTGTGGAAAATGCGAAAGCTCTTTTCCTTCCCTCTGATTTTAGTAATATCAAATGCACTAAGGAAAGTCATGTTCTAATGCTAATCATTTACAGTCCAGTTCACCTTTATTGAACATTCAAACTGTGCCTGCCAAGATCCCTTCTTCTTTATAGGAGACCTGACACCTCTGTCTATATCAATTTTCTTCTTAATAAATACATTCTGAAAACATGGGCTTAATAAATGTATTTTAAAAACACGTGGGGATTAGAAGTAATTGCATCCTACACTCAAGATCAATTATTAGGAAAGGTTTAAAGTGTGTGTGTTTGTCTCCAAAGGCTGCCAAGTCTCCATGCCTTTCTTCAGTTTGTGCCTCCTATGATCTTCCCTATCCCACCCTGCAAGTCTCTGCCCCCTGCTTGGGAAACATTATTATTATTATTATTATTATTATTATTATTATTATTATTATTGACATGCACCATCCCTGTTGTCTCTGGCTTCCTTCAGTGAGCTCTTTCCCAGCTCCACAATATCATTTATACTTACATATATTATTATTATTATTATTAATTAAATATGCATAACCAGGACTTTTATTTAGCCGGAACTCATTGGAACTCAGTCCCGGCACCTCTCAGGTGGGCGCCATTGCCATTCTAAGAGAAAGAGAGTTGTTTTTGGTGAGTTCTGGCACCTCTTTCTCTAGAAAATTAGCACTGTACATAATTATACATACGTCTATCCTTTACCCACTTTATTTGTAGCCCCGTGTGTTCATCAGAGGAGGGTTGTTCTACACCCTCAATCATTTTCATTGCCCTTTTTCTGAATGTTTCCCAGCTCTGCTATATCATATTTGAGCTATGGTAACCACATTGCACCATAGGTTTGAATACAGTCATTAGATACCAGCAGGTTTTGCTTTCATCTCCTTTCCCAAAGACCCCTAACATAGAATCATAGAATTGCTACCGTCTTTCCCCCTTTTTAAGACACCGTCTTATAATTTTTTTTCCTCAAAAAAACCCAGGGTGGCTTATTTTCGGGGGGATGTCTTATTTTTATTACATCAGTATGGTACGGTACAGCCTCCCCCTGCGCGCTGAGCAGGCAGGGCAGAACTCTGCAAGAGGCACGTCCCCCCCCCGCGCGCGCCTCTCGCTGGTGCACTGGCTCCCTGCGCACGGGGAACAGGCGGGGCAGGAAGAGGCGTCCCCCCCCCCCCGCGCACGCCTCTCCCTGCATGCTAAGCAGGCGGGGCAGAACTCTGCAAAAGGCACGTTTCCCCCCCCCGTGCCTCTCACTGGTTCGCTGGCTCCCTGCGCACGCAGGAGGGGCTGAGGAGGCGGCGGGAACAATGGCAGCACCACGGCTTACTTTTGGGGTACGTCTTACTTCTCACAAAGGTAAAAAAAACCTGCCATGGCTTACTTTATGACTACGTATTAAAAAAGGGGAAACAGGGTAAGTTGGAAGGGGCCCCAAGCATCATCTATTCCAAACATGCCATTTACTTACAAATGTAGCCGATGTGTGATCAATTCTTACAAATATACAAACGCCACTCTGCTTTGAGAATTTTAACAGGGTGGGGAGAGGAGGCATTCAAAGAGTTTCATAGTCCCAACACTGTACCATTAAGGAATCCGCCTGCCAAATCGCCCCATTGGCATCCAAGCCAGTTCCTCCATCAGGGATTGTGCCAGAGTAGCACTTATTGGTTGGCTTGTCATCTTCAGAGCTAAGTGTTCCCTCTAGGCTTGGACTATGTAGAAGGAAAGCCAACATAGGGCAATGGGAGTTGCAAAATCAACGATCAGATAAGCTCCACCCATCGTCAGGAAATCAAGGTGATTGTGAGAATTGCCTTTGCATCAGGGTATAAGGTAGCTTTTTAATCTGGCATGATGCCATGGTTTCTGCTGACTGCCACTCCCAAGTTGCTACTGCTTTTGTCCTCAACAGTATTATATGTTATCCCACTCGAAGAGGGATCACACAGTGAACCAGATGATGTAATGATGGCACATAGCCAATCAGATTTGGGCACATGGTGATGTCCCTAAAGGCAATTGCAAGCGAGGCTGCTGCTCCCTGGATTGGACATAAAGATTATCTCATCGAATCAAAGAACATGTTGTGAACTCAAGGATCACACAATCCAGTGTAGCGAATCAAATCTGACTATGTGATGAAGTCCAGGAAGGCAATTGAAAATGAAAGTAGCTGAGGACTATTTAGGCTAACACGTAGGCATTTTCTCAACCCACTAGAGAATACATTCCCCCATCTTCAAATGGAATTCAGTAAACCCACAACATCCGTGGTGGTTGCCTTCCAAAGATTGTGCCTAAAGCTAAAATGGTGTATAATAATAATAATAATAATTATTATTATTATTATTTTTATTTATTTATTTATTTATTTATACCCCACCCATCGGCTCCCAATAGAATAATAATAATAATAATAATAATAATAATAATAATAATAATAAAGCGATAAAACATCAAACATTAAAAACTTCCCTAAATAGGACTGCCTTCAGATGTCTTCTAAAAGTCAGATAGTTGTTTATTTCCTTGACATTTGATGGGAGGGCATTCCACAGGGTGGGCGCCACTACTGAGAAGGCCCTGTATAGTCAAAACACATTGGCAAATTCTTTTTTCCTGGACACACACACCATTTCTGCCCCCCCCCCTTTTGCTGTGCTCCTAAAGCTGAATGCGCACAAGCTAAATGTGTGTATGTTGTGGGCTTACTGTATTCAAACAGTTACAGAAAACCTTCACATTTTTTCTTTCTTTTAGTAATCCCACCCCAGTTCCTTTGTGCTAACTAGGTAGGTTTAGACAAACAGGTGCTGTTGAAGTTGGGTGTGTGTGCATGTGAATAACCTCAGCTCCTGTCAATACTGAATGCCCACACATGTTGCTCAAAACAAATCCAGAAACAAACCTTGGATCACCATTGTTGATTCTAAGAAGAAAGTAGAACAGACAGTCATTTGTGAGGCAAGTGAGCCTTATGTGCAGCATAAATTCAACATTTGCATCACAAATGCAACTGAAACAAGAACTTCAGCGGAAACAAGAGCCTTCTGGAAGAAGAAGAAGAAGAAGAAGAAGAAGAAGAAGAAGAAGAAGAAGAAACTCCCCTCGGAGCAGCTTCTGTGTGGTTAATGCCATGCCAATTATACTTTGCTTTTCAGAACCATGGGGAAAGTAATTTAGTTTCGGAAAGTCCATTGACTCACATGTAATTATAACTTTCTATGGAATAAGCGGATTGTAAGCTATAATTTTTGCTTGCGCCACATAGCTCTTAAAAACAATGCCAAGGCCAGTGTTAAAAATATAATTCAATCTCACAACCTTTAAAAGTAATTTCACAAATTTTAAAAACACCTCTGAATAGGAAAGTCCTGCTAGGCCATTATGATAGGGCCACGCCCAGTTTAATTATTTTCCCCTATTCTCCTTGAGATGACAGCATTCAACTGTGCGCATTTCTCACCCTCGCCAGGATGAAACGTGGTATTTAACAGGAAACGTCCCTTTCAAAAGTTGTCCATCCTATTTACATGGGACGAATTTAATTGTGGTGTATGTGTTTGGGTAAATCGCTGCATATTCTCTAAGAGTTTTAGGATGGCCAACAAAGAATATTCCCAGATAATTCTGATGGCCAAATTAGATGCGATGTCAAGCATGCCATTGCATCAGATGTGCAGGTTTTGGATTGGTTCTTGTTAATACACATTGGATCAGTGCAGATGTGGAGTGGGGACTCCTCATGCTTCAAGTAGGCTACCTGGATCCTTAAGCTATTTTACTACCAATGCCCCTGGGGTCCAGCATTCTTATTACTTTTAATATTTGTGCAGCACTCTCCACCAAGCTCATTTTGTTTTGATTGTTCTTTCCTTAAAAATTACCTGAGGAGGAGTGGTTTTGGGATTAGCTGTCAGGCTTCAGGGAATTGGCTTCTTCTCCCAATTGCAGTAGATAAGCAGAACAAAGGAAAATTAGTCTTCTTACCAGTCAGAAACTTTAATAATCACATTGAGAGAACAAAGAATCCATTACCTCAGAATGGCGGTGCTCCCAGTTAAGGGTCACACCCCCTTCCGGCCCTATTAAGCTACCTCACTTCTTCGTCTTGTAATCTGAGGCTGTCCCCTCTGTGCTCTCTGTTCTGCCACTTTCTAAGCTCTCCGTGACTTTGCAGAAGAGGGGTGAATACTGTCCAGAGATTGTTCAGACCTCACCTGGAATACTGTGTCCAGTTCTGGGCACCACAGTTCAAGAAGGATACGGACAAGCTGGAACATGTCCAGAGGAGGGCAACCAAAATGGTCAAAGGCCTGGAAACGATGCCTTATGAGGAACGGCTTAGGGAGCTGGGTATGTTTAGCCTAGAGAAGAGAAGGTTAAGGGGTGATATGATAGCCATGTTCAAATATATAAAATATATTTGAGTAAGAGTATTCCTGACAGTAAGAGCTGTTCGACAGTGGAATTTGCAGCCAAGGAGTGTGATGGAGTCTCCTTCTTTGGAGGTCTTTAAGCAGAGGCTTGACAGCCACCTGTCAGGAATGCTTTGATGGTGTTTCCTGCTTGGCAGGGGGTTGGACTGGATGGCCCTTGTGGTCTCTTCCAACTCTATGATTCTATGATTGTGACTCTGTTAACCATCTCTCTTCCAGCCTTTCTTCCCCTAGCTGTTCCCCATCCAGTATTTCCCAGCTTCTGCTTTCTGAACTATGTCCCTCTGCAAACCACTGCCCTACTGCTCCTGGGAAGATTCAGGACCCAGAGCAGGAACAGGAAGGGGGGGCTCCCACCATTCCTCCTCAGTGCAGCCCTCCTCAGCACAGTCTCTGACATTAGCTGGCTTTTGTGGCAACCTGTGTTCTGTGTAGCCTGTCTCATTCCACCACTTGAGGTGATACAGAAATGTGCCCCCCACCCAAAACCACCACTGCTCCCTGCCCACCTCACCACTTCTGCTGTGCTCTGGAAAAGGTGGGGCAGGTAGGGTGCCACCTCTGGCACTTCTGATGCCCAAGGCGGTCGCTTAACTCCACCTCTTGGGTGGGCTGTGGAAAAGTAGGAAGGTAGTGGCTCCATGACCTTATGGTATGGGATTATCGTCTTCCAAAGCAATTGCTCTATTCTGAACTTAAAAATGGAAAGCATAATGCCGATGTTCAACAAAACAGGTGTCACGCCCCCGCTGGGCTCTTCTTCAGCTAGGCATTCAAAGAGACTCCGAGTAATTAAGCCATCAAAGCTTTATTACTAAGTAATTGATTTACAGCTCTGAGCTAGTCGTAAATGCATCAATCTCCATTACTCTCAGTTGTTCCAACGGCCGGATGTTGGGTCTCTCGCCGTTTTCTAAAGCATCTCGGGAAGCGGAAACAGCTGGTGCTTTCCCTTTTCCGTCCCCCTGATACGGAGTGATGGCTCTGAGAGGCTGTCGAAAGCCCTCCCCCCGCTTCCCCCTCATCGGAGCTTCCTCCAGACGTCCCGCTGGAATCTGTCTCCAAAACAGGCTGTGGTTCACGGTACTCGCTCAAAGCTGGGGAAGCAGGGGGTCTTTGTAGTCCTCTGACAACAGGGTTAAAGATTCTCTCAAGGCAAATCTTTTAAAATGGAGGATAAACACTGACAACTGGGAAACACTGGCCTGCGGGTACTCCACCTTTACCAAAGGTGTCATGGACTTTGAAGACGCTCAAACTCAGGAATGAAAGGGAGAAACGAGCTAAGAGGAAGGCACACTTGGCAAACCCTCTTCATGATCAACTATGTCCCCACAGTGGAAGGACGTGTGGATCCAGTATTGGCCTCCACAGTCACTTACGGACTCACTGTTAAGACCATGTTCATGGAAGACAATCTTACTCAGCTACGAGTGATCGCCAAAGAAGAAGAAGACCTGGAGAAAAATGTCAAATTGACTTCTGAGTAAACATCCACTGGATGACTGCAGTCAAACCATAGATGTCTATAACAGCATTATGATATTGGCAGCTTTATTTTCAATTCATTTCCTAATGATCCCTAGCACGGAATCGAGCAATGGACCCAATGTCTCATTCCTGTTTGGGTTCTTTCCTATCTTTCTCCTAAAGCAGTCAAATAGCTGTTTAAAGTAACTGCAGTCCATAATTTGATTATATAGCTATCAATCTTTTAAATTGTGACCTGATTTTTTTTAAAAACAGGAACTTTGCAAAGGGTTAGCTGCTTCCAAGAGCTATTAACACATCTTTAAAGAAAAAGTCTCACATTTTGAAAGCATTCAGCTTCATAGATTATCATGCTGTTTTAAGAGTAACTGAATACTAGAATAAGTGGTTGGCTTTGTCATCACAATTCCTTTTCTTAGTATTTTATTTTATATGTTGCTTTTTCCTTGCCTATTTTTAAATGAATGATAAAATATTAACACTTGGGAGGATTTCAAAATGCTAAGGGATTGATTTTGGCTAAGGGTTTTTATTCTAATCAATGGGGATTGAATTATTAAACAAAGAGATAATACCATCTCTCTCCTTTCTCACTCTGTCTCTCTCACACACAGTGATACATTTTGAAATTCAGATCTGAAAGAAGATGAAGGGGAAAGGCTCCTTTGACTTTCAGAAAACCTCAGTTTCCCTGTGAATGGGATATTCAATATTCACTCAAAGATGGACATTGTTTTGCATGAGTGCATGGTCAGGATCTGGAATGAATAACTTGAAATAAATCCTATCAGTGTCAACCAATTATATCGCTAGGGTGGAATGTTAGGACAGGAAAAACAAGCATGTCAGTTTTCTTCCCCCACTGTCACTGGGCAGGCCAGGAGGGGCAAAGTGGGTTGTGTTGAAATGGAGAAGGAGTATTCACTTTTGCAGCACCCCTGTACCACTTCTGGTGATACCTCCAGGTTTGAAGACTCACCCATTGTGTTAGAAATGCAGTGGTCCCTCGACTTATGAATGACCCGAATTCCGTATTTTTTGAGTTACGAGTGAAAAAAGCGGCTGCGCACCTATGAAATTTTTCAACTTCTGAATGGAAATCGCTGCCGTTTTAGATGTGGTTTCCTCGACTTATGAAGTTTAGATGCGGTTTTTTTCAACCTACGATTTTTTCCGGATATTTTTCTCCCAATGCATTCCTATGGGGACTCGACTTACGATTTTTTCCGACCTACGAAAGTCCCTTCGGAACGGATTAAATTCGTAAGTCGAGGGACCACTGTGCATGGAAATAAACACCCAATACTCAACTGACGGAGCAACTGCTAAGTAAAACTGCTCTTAGTGTTTCTGAATTTGTTTGTTTTTGAGGATCATCCCCTCCTCCAACAACAACAACAACAACAACAACTTTACTATTTATACCCCACCCAACTGACTGGGTTGCCCCAGCCACTCTGGGCGGCTTCCAAGATATAGAAAAACATAATAAAACATTAAACAACTTCCCTATACAGTGCTGCCTTCAGATGCCTTCTAAAGGTTGTATAGTTATTTATCTCCTTGTTTTGGGGGATCACGTAGTTCCATACCCTCTAACGAAAACAGGGACGTCCTAAGGAAAAGCGGAACATTCCAGGATCAAATCAGAAACTCATATGGTTTCTGTAAATCCAGGACTGTCCCTGGAAAATAGACACTTGGAGGGTTTCAGATTGCCCACATTGCTTTCCTTTTCTTCCTTGTCTTTACTGCTGACTCCATTTGCTACCTTGACTCCATTTGCTACTGTTTATGTTCAAGAAAAAGGCCATCAGTAGAGCTGTCTCTCCTGCTGCCTGGTTGCATTTTGCTCAGCTTGGACAAGAAAATGGACTAGTCAATTTCACTTTCTGGGAAGACAGCTTTGCTGCCCTCACTCCATTTTACCCTGTCTGCCACGCGCACAAACGCTGCCATTCTGCTCAGTTCAATTTGCAAAAGACAACGACTTCCGAGTTTCCACACCCGCTGCCTTTCGGCCTCTTCTGTTTTGTTCAATAAAGCAACTCTTCGCAGAGGAATAAAATACCCATGTTGTGGTCTCCACAGCTTTCATCGGCAATAAGAACAGCTCAAAGATTTGAAGTTGGAAATGACAACCAAAGAAAAACAAATCAGCTGGGTGCAAGACGACTGGCCAATGAAAACCCAGTTGTCTCCTTACCGTATGCCATCCTTTTACTGCTCCACTACACAGGGTTTCACTCTGGTAGCAAAAGAGCCATGCTAAACAGGTTTTGCTATAAAATGCAGGACTATGAGATTAAATCTGCCTCCATCAGTGTTTCATGGTAAGGGTCCTCCTGATGTCTCGTGATGCATTAAGGCAGAAAATCTTCTCATATCAGGCTCAATATACTAATATTCTTCCCTATATCTATAAGAGCAATAACAATATTATTGTCGCCCGAACAGGGACATAGTGAGCTCGAACTAGAGTGTTTACCTTTACTCAAGGATGTATAGCCTAAGTATATAGCTTGACTGATAATGGGTCTGGGGACTGCATTCCTTCGGAGGGGAAAGAGGGACTTGCAAAGGAATATAAACTGCATGTAAACTGTCTTTTGGGGCTCTTGCTGTGACTCAGATCACGCAGTGCCTTTCCTGTAGTCCTAGGATACAGGAAATAAACTCTCTTTCTCTGCAAACTGTACCTCGGTGTCTTTTGATTCCTTCCTCCCTCCCCGGGAGCAACGCGCATCCAAGAAAGGTCCAATAAGGCTTCAGAGCCTGGCTGTTTCTGCTTCCCTGGGGATAAAATCTTCTCATTATAGCGAGTTAGTGAACTGTTTCGAGACATAATAAAGGCCCATTCGCAATGCCAATGGAGAGAAATTTGGGCGAAGTAAACTGGCCTACAGATATCTGGGCCCTAACAGCATCTTACTCTTGCATGTCCATCTTGTGGTGGTGCCTTGTGGTGGTTAGGCTTTTTTTTTACCAAAATACACACACACACACACACACAAATGATTTTTCAATTCCAAAGGGGAGGTACCACAACGCTAAAACCCCCATTTTTACATTGCATTGAGAAATGTTATCAGCAGGAGGTTCTCACCTGCAGAGCACAGTCATTGTCTTATATACCTGTCTTATATACCTGTCATGGAAAGATCTGAAAAGGAGAGCTGGGAATTGCCCCCTCCTTCCCCTCTGCTTCTTTCGGAGGGAGAGGGGAAAGAATCACCCCGCCCCCATTACCCAGTAGCTAAAAGAGGAGACAGAGGCAGGACTGAGTTACAACGGGACACAGAACTGCCAAGTTATGACGTATTGGGGGAAGGAGGGGGAGTTGGAGAACAGATAGCAGACACATCTTTAGAGAGTCTGGGAACTCCCCCCCCCCTTCTCCAAGGATGCACCGATCCCTTAGAATCCAAGAGCAAAGAATGCACAGACATATGACTCCTGAGACCTTCCGTAGTGTCAGGGATCTGCCTCCCCCTGCCAGTCCAGCCCTGAGTGTTTATAGGGAGCAGCCACCTGTTCTGACTACTGACTCATCTGCGAGCGAAACCAGCAGTTCCTCGGGGGAGAGACAGTTAGTGGCTGGGAGGGAAAGAGTGTCAGGGCTCGAGAGATGTAGTGAGAGGCCTGGCACCAACCAGCAGGGTCGGATGGAGGAGGAGGCGTCAGGTCCAGCGCAGAGATTACGTAGGAGGAAGAGATGTTTTCGGCTGCCAAGAATGCTGTGTTGGCGCCAAAATCGCAGGGAGGCACTTCCGGATTCTGCTAGTGACTGATCAGACGTGATATGGTTCAGCTCTGCACTGTATATAATGAGCACTAATTAAAGTACTAAAAGACAGATGGCTTGGCTCCCTTATTGAACGACCGACGAGGGGGAGCACCTGACACGTAGGGACACAGGGTGTTGTTGGGGAAGGAAAAGGAGGGGCACAGAGTGAGCAACGTCATCATGGCTTGCAGTACTGAATTCTTTGTCTTGCTCCACGATTGCTGAGTAAAACCATAAATACGAACTTTATTGTTTCTCCCTTGATCTTGGAGGCTACCGGGGGAGGAGAGAGTCCCACGGTTCTGACAATAAGGAATGAGGCAATCTTTCCAGTATCTTGGTCCCAAGCCATTTCGGGCTTTACCCGTCAAAACTCTATGCAGCTTCCTCACCAATCTCAAGAGCAGCCCCACAAAGAGTGCATTGCAACAGTCCACCCTGGGTGTTACCAATGCGTGGAAGGCAGTGGTCAGTCCAGAAATGTCTGCAACTATCTCACCAGGTGAAGCTGGTAAAAGGCACTCCTCGCCACTGAGGTCAGCTGGGCTTCCAGTGACAAAGATGGTTCCAGCAGCCTCTTCTGCCTACAAACCTGCTCCTTCAGGGGGAGTTCAGTTCCATCCAAAGCAGGCAACTGACCAATTATCCAGACTAGGGAACTACTCACAGCACCTTAATTTTTCCAGGAGTCAGAATCAGTTTGTTGGCCCTCATCCATTCCACCACCAAGGCCAGGCGCCAGCCAATTCCCACTGCAGTATCCAATTGTCAGGCATCAGAGGATCCAACCCCTCCCCCATCCCCCAGTAGGTTGCCAGGAACAGATAAGACAATGAAAGTTCTTACCAATGCCTTTTATTCAATATTCACAGAGAGAGGCTCAGAAATCCAGCCGTGTGGAGTATTGGCATTGTTCCGAGTGAGACTCCACCTCCTCCCTCTCTCCCTTCATGCGTCACCATTACCGGTGTTGCTATGTGCCCTCTGCCTTTGAGCTCTCTGCTCTCCTACTTTCAATGCTCACTGGGTTCTGGGAGAGGAGGGTCTGGAATGCTTTCTAAAGACACTGAGTTCATCAGCTGTCCCCACCCCCCTGGTGCTTCTTCTAACTCCTTCTCCTCTCCCATTATTTCCCAGCTTTCCCCCTCATCTGCCTCTGAGCTGTGATCTCCCTCAAACCCCTGTTGTAATTCTGAACGGTCTTCTTCTTCTCTGGAAGGGTCAGGCTGGGGAGGCAGTCTTCACCATTCCTCCTCTGCCCCGTCCCTGACACCCAATGCCCCCTGGAAATCTGATCCACGGGGTTGGGTTTGGTATGCTCACTGTGCCATTTCGCTTCCTAAGGTACAATTGGCTTCTAGGTGCATTTGGATGAACATGTTAGACGCCTCCTCATTATTTGAAAACCCTGCGCAGAACGGTTGGGCACCTCCATCCCTCTCCCCATGTGCGAGCGCTTTTCAAGGTCCTCTTCGAAGCTTATTCAGAAGTAAGCGCTACAGGGTTCAGTGGGACTAACTCTCAGGTTAATGGGTACAGGATTGCAGCCTAAGATGTGAAATGGAAAGCCAAACTTGCATCTCTTCTTGGGAGTGGTGACTTTGTACCTAGGGTTCTAACCAGTCTTTACTTCTTTCCTATTGGTGGGATTTGACTAATGAATCCTGTCAGTGGAAGTCCTGCACAAGGACTTGCAGTTGTGCAAAAACCCTCCTCTCCTCTGCCATGCATCCTGCACCCTCAAAATTGGTTTGGGGAGGGGTTGAGAGAACCCCCAGTGCAGCATGTGGGTAGGCTTGTTATTTTTCCAGCCAGAACTCAGTTCCGGCACCTCTCAGGTGGGCACCATTGCCATTCTGAGGGGATGAGGGAGGTGTTCGTGGTGAGTTCCAGCACCTCTTTTTCTACAAAAATAGCACTGGGTGGGTGGGGGGAGAGGATCATTCCATCAGGCAAGCTGAAATGGTTGCACTGATTGAATGACTGGGGAAACGTGACATTGTATTCACTTCAAGCATGTCTAGGGAGAGCCAGTGTGGTGTAGTGGTTAAGAGCGGTAGTCTCGTAATCTAGGGAACCGGGTTCGTGTCTCCGCTCCTCCACATGCAGCTGCTGGGTGACCTTGGGCTAGTCACACTTCTTTGAAGTCTCTCAGCCCCACTCACCTCACAGAGTGTTTGTTGTGGGGGAGGAAGGGAAAGGAGAATGTGAGCTGCTTTGAGACTCCTTCGAGTAGTGATAAAGCGGGATATCAAATCCAAACTCTTCTTCTTCTTCTTCTCTTCTTCTTCAGTAAACACTCCCAAGTCCAACAATTGAATAAAAGCAAGGATTTGGAGAATTCCTACAGGTCTGAAAACAGCAGGGTGTTTTCTTAGCAAGTATAACCGAGAAGAGGCAATTCTGAGCTGTCCTATTATTTGCTCCAAGTAACCTGAACCCTCTGTCATGTGACATCCTAAATATTACACGCAAGAATGACACGTCTCCTCTCCTCCGACGAATCTGCCATCCTTCCAGAATCATTTGACTTAATGTTGTAGTGCATTTTGGCTGGGTTGGTCCCCTCATTCCCTGTGGGAAAGGTAAACTCTTCTCCTGGAATTGCCTAAACCCAATAAGGCCAATCACTCCAGGACGTCTTACAGAAAGGTATCTATCATCTCCTCTAAGTTGGCAGCGTGAGATGGTTCACATTTTAGGCTCAGAGCATGAAATTACTCTCTGCAGGAACAGGAAGTGTTCTGAGTGCAGGGGCTGCTGTTATTCCATTATTAAAGCTAAGCAGTTCTCCACTTAATGAGGACCAATATAGGAGCCAGCCTGGAAGCAGACTGCAATTAACCTTCTTCAGGAGTCTCTGTAATATACAGGCATGCTCTGCACCAACATCCTTTTGTCAATTATAATGATGGCTACATTGTGAATCTCTCTGTATAGGATAACGATTTCCCACCTTTTACATCAAGATAATAATAAAAGCTGGAGCTGGGCTGGCCAGATAGGGGTTAGCTCACGTAATGTGATCATAAGGTTATCAAGTTAACACAATAACCCTCTGTGTTCTCTCTTCTCAGAAGTATTATTAAAGGGGCACAGGTACTGTATCTACTTTTTAACAAGACAAGTCACATAGGGAGGAGAGTTCTACTGATGTCAGCAACAAACAGGCATGGGTGAACTCTTAGGAGGACTATTTTAGCAATAAAATAAGGCTCAGATGTTCTGTAAAGCAATGCAGGACCAGGACAATACTGGTCACCTTTGGTGGCCCCTGGCAGACCAACCTCCCCATTTCGATTTAGGCATGAAAGACCAAGAAAAGTCTCTGTTAATGTTCAGTCCAGGTTCCAATGGAATGCTTTTCCTGTTCCCTTAAAGCAAGGGTGGGGTGCCTGTGGCCCTGCAGATGTTGTTGGACTCCAACTCCCATCTGTAATTATCTCTAGCAAGCTCCTATAAGAAGTAATTGACTCTCGGGCAGTTTTTATGAAGGTTTGTTTACAAAATGACACATCCAGAGCCCGGCATCTCACCTGCTCACAATTACGTTTGTTGGTTAGTCTGAAGTTTCGCTCCTCCCACAACAGGAAGGACGCCAGACTCCTGCCTTTCCCCTCCTGCCCTTCCCTTGCCTTTTGATTTTATCCAAACGCCTGGATTTGGGTCTGAGAGGCTGCTCTCCCTCCTCCTCACTCTCACTCAATCCAGACTCAGGCCACTGCTTATCTGCTGATTGCCTAGCAATGCTTTGACTGCCTTCCAGCTCTTCCTCTCCTTGGGAGCTAATAGAGTCCTCTCCAAAAAGGGGGGACAAACTGTCCTTTCTCAATTCTGACAGGCAGTTCTCATCTGCAGTCAGTCCCTAGTTCAATCTCTGAGTCTAACTCATCCCCTGCGCTCTGGGGGGCCACGTTCCTGACACCATCATCCCCAGCCCTCAGGATGATGGGAACTGAAGTTTACTTTACCCTAGTATACACCTTTCTGTACCTCTTACACTGCTGGAGGATTAAATTGCAAAATTCAGAGAAGTGTGAATTTTGAAGGACAGCCGCATTTTGGTTCGTGCAAAGTGTGGATTAGGTAGCTCACCTTTCAATGAAAAATGAATCAAATACTGCCCCCACCCCTACCCTCAAGATCCTTCTGCTCTTTTTCCTTGGGGGGGGGGAGGGGAAACCTCTCCTTTACATAACTGAACCTGAGAAATCTCCAACCCAGAATGAGGGTTCTGTTCAGTCTTTTCCTCATGACCTTAGCTTTGATCCCAGATCCTATTCTTCTCCTGGTTTCCTTCCCAATCCTCCAAGCACCCAACATCTGGAGAGCCACAGGTTTTGCAGCCCTGCATTAGAGGCAAGCAAACAACAACAAAAGTGATCTGCTGAATCATTGTTGATACCAACGTGGTATCAGAAGCAGGAGGACTTCCTAACAACTTTATTTATCAGAGAGACTCCTGGCTGAGATAAAAGCTCTTGCAAGAAATTGTCAGTGATCAGTGCTGCAAGGCGTTGAAACTTAACAGATAATTTAAGATAAGTATATTCGGTTTCACAAAAGCAGGAAATTTTGGAAATTGTTTTCACAGCAAAAGCAAAGAACTGTATTTGCTGAATTATTTGCTGGACTGTGATAGGGATAAGTGAACTGGGGGGGGTATCCATCGCAAACGAGAAAGAAGTGTTGGCTTTATGACAAAGCAAGATCTGCACCTCTCAAAATGACAACCTCCTGATTCCAACTCTGTCACATACACAAAAAGAATCCTAGAGGCACAGAATAGAGTGAAAGTGGCCCAGCTGCTGCAGCTGCAGATATTTTCCTTGTAAATCAATGCGGAAATGCCTCTGGTATAAACAATTTATATTGCGTGGTAGAGCAGTGTTGAAAACTAATCCCTTGATTAATCCTGAGCCCTGGGAGCACCTCCTGAGTTTATGTGGAAGTAAATGGAGAAACCTTTATAGGTATGGGAGCTCATGAGAGCACTGAAGCCCCTCTGCCTGCAAGAGATGTTTAGATCAGGGTGCAGAAGATAACAGGCTTGCCATACATCAGTAAAATTTCTGACATGTCCTGGTTTTTGGGTAAAAAATGGCATCGGGGGGGGGGGGATTTTGCTGAATTGGCTAAATGGCAGGGGGAACCCGGAAAAACAGCAGACACAGCACCAAAAGTTTAAAATCACTATTTTGGGGGGAGGTCAACAATTTTGAAATATGGCAACCCTAAAAGATACTGTCTTGCCTTGAAGTTAATGGGGCCATGCTTCTAGCCCGGGCAGCTGGAAAACTGACTATGTGTGAATGGGTTTAGGAGAAATTGGCTATGTGCCAATGGGTTGGGGAGATTACTAGTTCAAACTGCATTCTCCCCAGACTTCAGCTATGAATCTGTGTTCATCATTCCTCGGGAATCATTGTTCAATAACTGTAAGTGAAACACAGGGTTAAAGCATTTCAGAGACCCAGAACTCTACACCTACATAGAACTGTGAGCACAGGCAGTTTGTGGCAGGTTCCTCTGACAAATTCCTTATGAGAATTGTAAAGCAATACCTTCCTTGTGAACAACAAAGTAATGTGCAAGCTTTGAAGTTCACTAGATTTATTTTTCAGGCTAGAAGCAAAACAGAAGGAGAGAAAAGAGAAAAAATGGGGTGTGTCTATGACGGGAGGCCTAGTTTGCAGCTGTAACGAAGCGAAGATAAAATGGAGAAAGTATTTTCTAAATTTAGAGTGAACACTCGCAAATATCTCGGGGGCGGGGGGAACTCTGTGTGCAAATCACTTCTGTCACACTTTAGAATACATATATCTATTTTCACCGTTAAATAGGTTACTTTGTGCCTGGTGCAAAGGTTGTGGCAAGGCAGGCTGGGACAAAGAAGCAATGGCCACTGCCCATTAGAAAATACCCCCCCCCCAAAAAAAAACCCAACCCCAAACAAAACCCACCTTCAATTAACCAAACCATCTTCCATCTCTATGCATGGCAGGTCTTCAATTAATCCAGTCAGCGAATAAAATAGTAATAATGGTGCACAATTCTCTTTACTTGGCAGATGGGAAATGGCTGTAAATGAGGAGTGGTGAACTAACGTTGGTATTCCATATGGAAGTTACATGAGCATGTTCTGCTCTTCTCAAATGACTTTTTTTTTAAAAAAAAAATTGGAAGCTGTCACTGATTGGTCGCAATTCAGTCCTTCTGTCCCTCCCCCACCCAGTGGACAAGTCCCCCAGGGTTGCAGAAATTTTGAAATAAAAAGATGCCAACTATAGTCTCTTATCACTTGCAATCCTAACTTTAAGCGTTCTTCACGATACCACAAAGCTGGCAAATGGTTCCTGTATGGCACTGGAAATGGTCTAACTAGGCTTTTGAATACTGGGCAATAGATATTGGTCATAACATAGAAATGGAGGCACGATCTTGGAAGACAAATATAAAATGTACAGCATATTATGGTTTAAGAGAAAACTACATGCAAATGTCTTATAGATGGTACCTAACACCCAGTAGGCTGGCAAAAATGTACAAATCAAAATCAAATAAGTGTTGGAAATGTAAAGAGAAAGAAGGTGCCCTTTTCCATATGTGATGGTCTTTCGATAATGTTAAGGTTTATTGGGAAATGATATATAATGAATTGAAAAGATGTTTAAGATAACATTTGTAAAAAGACAAAAAACCAGAAGCTTTTGTTTTGGGGATTCTGGGATCAGAGCTACCTAAACAATATAGAAACTTATTTATGTATGCAACTACAACCACTAGAATGATATTTGCTCAAAAATGGAAAGAAGAAGAAGTCCCGACCAGAGAAGAATGGCTACAGAAATTAATGGAATATGCAGAAATGGCGAAATTTACCGGAAGAATAAGAAATCAAGACAACAAACTTTTCTTATTAAGGAATAGAAATGCTTTATTGAATATTTACAAACAAATTGTCAACAGATTAAGACATTAGCAGGACTACTGTAAAAACATGCAGTTTCTAAAACATATATGATAACAGAGGATTTAAAGAATAACTTGAGACAATTGGGATATGTAGGGAAAGATGGAAATAACTTTAAGGAACCGCACAAAGAGGAGTAGGGAAGTCGAGAATTAAAATTATTGTTGAATGTTTATTGAAATGTTTTCTTTCTTTGTTATAAATGAAATTATTAAAAAATAAATAAAAAATAACTAGGCTTTTGAATACAGAAGTGCAAAGTTTTATATATGGATTACCAAAAAAGAAAAGGGAAAATAACATTCTCATTCTAGTGAAGCATACAATAGACATAGCAATCAATGCTCAGCTGTGGAGTTACAGGAAATGAGTAAGTGCTGAATTGTTAATAAAACGGAATAGTTATTCTCTAACATTTCAAAAGGTGGGATTTCTCTCTCTCTCCAAACAGTATTAAATGAGGGCTAATAACGCTGTCCAAATATTACCATTCTATTTTCATTTCAAAGAAGGCCCAGTTTTACCACCCAAGCAGCAGGAGTTACATATTGTGAAAAACTTCCTCAATTTGATGGCAATGTATATATTGAATGGTTACACTGAAGGGTTCCTTCCAGATCTGTGTGTTTTCTTGGCTCAGGAACAGTCAGCCTAACTGAACTAAAACTGCCCTGTTATTATTATATTACTACAACTGTTAAATGAGATATCTGGGGACAATAATAATAATAATTTATTTAATCTATGAATCACTTCCTGTGAAGCATCCAAAAGCAATTTCACAATGCAGTAAAAGACATGTAAAATGTTTCTGTATATTATGAAACAATTAAAACTGTTCCACAGATATATTTTTTTAATGCATATATAATTATGTACAAACGTTTGGATTTCTTGGGAATACAATGCAGCTATCATTTCAGCAGCAGGGGCTTTTTGAAAGCAAAACATTCTCCCTTATACTTGGTGCAATTCTAAGAATGAGCCAAATATTTATTAGCTTCAGTTTTCATTTAAAAATTTGCATGTCCCAAAAGAGTCTTTTATCAAAAATCTAAACAAATTACAATGGTACCTCGGGTTACAGACACTTCAGGTTACAGACGCTTCAGGTTACAAACTCTGCTAACCCAGAAATAGTACCTCGGGTTAAGAACTTTTCTTCAGGATGAGAACAGAGATCGTGCGGCGGCAGCGGGAGGCCCCATTAGCTAAAGTGGTACCTCAGGTTAAGAACAGTTTCAGGTTAAGAACAGACTTCCAGAACAAATTAAGTTCTTAACCCGAGGTACCATTGTACAGGCTTTTTAAAAAATGATTCTCTGTTGTTCTTCCAACTCCTGGACCCTAACTACAGCTCAGGGAAAGAAAACTGCTTTAAAAGTTAAATTAGTTGTTAAGACTCTAGGAAACTCCAGAGTTCCTGAGATACTCCATAGGAAACAAATATTGAGAGCAAGGGAACTCTACTATCCTTAAATCCTTGCAGTGCTTTTTTCAGTTCACAGAATACAATCAAGATATAAAACCTCAAAATACCTAATTAAAACAAAAACAACAGCCCAATGAGCCATCTACCCAGACACAGGAACCACCTACCAATATCTATCTATCTATCTATCTATCTATCTATCTATCTATCTCCTTTATTGGCATAAAAGTGCATCATATACATGGATCAAATCACAACATAGTAGGAGATAATGTAGGATAAAACTGTCCAGACATTGTGAGGTACAAAGATGGTAACGTAATTTCATAGCATCACTCAAAAATCTTGACACATTCTCCATGCCATTACTACAATTGTTCACACTTACTATTTTTTATTATTTATTCAACTTATACACCTCCTATACCCAGAGGTCTCAGAGCGGTTCACAGCAAGACCACAACATAATAAATCAAACCAAAAGCAGTAACCTAATAACACCCCCCTAAAAAGCCACATTTTAAAAGGGTATGGGATGTTGATCAGGCCAACCAAAGGCCTGGTTAAAAAGAAACATTTTTGCCTGGCGCCTAAAGGTGTATAAAGAAAGAGCCAGGCGAACTTCCCTGGGGAGAGCATTCCACAAATGGGAAGCCACTGCAGAGAAGGCCCGTTAAAATGTGAGAAATGGAACTCACAGCACTCTCCTGATCTACATCCCTAAACTGGTTTGGGCATTCACGACGATGAATTCACTTTCCTAGGCATATCATTATGGGTATCCTGTGGAGAGAGTGCTTGAATACTGTAGCCAGAATAGCATTTTCTGGATATTATAAGACAATTCTCATCATCTCATTGAAAGAGGTGGATTTGCTTAGTGTGGAGAAGGGATGTTTAAAAGGGAAACATCAAATACCACATACTAATATTACTATGGAAGGAACATCAGTATGCTGAAGGGTTTTGTACCTTGGCTGTCCTTGAAAGATGGGCCCTGGGAGGCAGGAAGGGGAGGAAGATAAATGCAAGATATTACCCTCTCCAGAGGGCATGCTTAATGCTCCCATGGCAAGTTATCAAGTGACTCTTGCATCACTAGTCTAAAAAGAACGCCCTTTTCCAAGGTGTGACATCTTACTAGTTTTCCTTTTCCTAAAGTGTAAGCAGAATCCACAGTCACTTCCCTTCACTGTTACAAAACAATGGGTGGAGTCATAAAGATGCCCAGAAGGGTTGGCTGAAGCATTTAAATTATTCCTGATCTTAATCTTTTAAATGTTCCCTGAGACTCTCATGAAGCATTATCAACACAGAATGCAGATGCTGATGAGAAAGTCTACTTACATCTCCATCCACTTTCTGTCTCACTCGCTGAATGATCAAACCAAAGGAGATCGCTATGCCTCTAGAGCCCTAGCGACCAAGGAGTCAGCAGAGGGAGGTGTCACAATGAAGGGCGTGTCACAAGGACCTCCGCAGCCTAGCAACCACCAGCACTGAACTGACACTACTAAGTTTGCTTATATGGCTTTTAATCCATGTTCAGCCCCAACACATTTTAAAAGGGCATTGGATGTCAATCAGATCGACAAAAGGCCTGGTTAAAAAGGAATGTTTTTGCCTGGCGCCTAAAGGTGTATACTGAATGCGCCAGGTGAATTTCCCTGGGGAGAGCATCCCACAGACGGGGAGGCACTGCAGAGAAGACCCGTTCTCATGTTGCCACCCTCCAAACGTCTCGAGGAGGAGACACACAAAGAAGGGCATCAGAAGATGATCTCGGGATCCAGGTAGGTTCATATGGAAAGAGGCGGTCCTTGAGGTATTGCAGTCCTGAACCATTTAAGGCTTTATAGGTCAAAACCAGCACTTTGAATTGGGCCCGGAAACTACTTGGCAGCCAGTGCAGTTATTTCACACAAGCGAGTCATGTAACATGCAGCTATTTGGTGGCGGCTAAGCACATGTAAACTTATTTCCCATTATTACGTTATTCTACTTTTATTGCTCCGCAATTATTTTTCCACTGTTGGATAAACTTTGTCAGATTTACGTGGTTTTATTTACATCGCCAACTGGAGCAAATCAGTTCTAGCCATTTCCCTTTCGGAGTCGGTGGTGGCAAAATCCTGCACTCGGAGTCTGAACTCAGTAATGGAGATGTGCTTAGTGGGGGACCCTGATAGTGCAAACTCCCATGCTGATAAGTTAATAAGGAGGTTACCAAGCTGTTTTAATTGGTATTTATCTTATGTTCTGTATAATTTGTAAGCTATTAAAAGGATCCCCATTGTGTGCAAATGAAGTCACGTCTGTATAGATAATTTAAAGAGAGAGAAGGTTATAGTACAAATACTTGAAGCGTGTTCTAAGCACATCCTTTGATGTTGACCTACTTCCTTATCTCAGGAACAATAATAAGAACTGCATTTCATAAATTATAGGCTATAAGAGAAGAAAAGAGGCAGCTTCTTTCAAAATAAGAAAATAAGTACATGGAAATAATACGGAAACCATCAACAACGAGGGATTTTCCTCTGGAAATCGTCTGTTTACAATTCTACTAAACATTTCATCACACAGGGCTTTAAAAAATCATCTGCAAGCCTGGCCATAGGAGAGAAAAGATAGATATTTGAGCTTTAACTATTGCCCATTTCCTAATACTAACAGAAGGGGGAACTGGGACTGGGGCAGGTTATAATGCAGTGCTGAGAAAAACAGGGTAAGGCCTCAGTCCTGTACCTACTTATGGAGGAATGTCACAATGAATTCACATCTACTTCTGGTGTAGATGTGTAAGAATGTCTAAATGTCAGCTGCTGTGGTTTTCCATATGGAGATTAAATCCACAATTACATACCCTCCAACATTTTTCCGATAAAAATAGGGACGCCCCATTCCGTAAGGATGATTTTACTATTTATACCGCACACATCTTATTGGGTTGCCCCAGCCATTCTGGGCAGCTCCCAACATATATAAAAACATAATAAAACATTAAACATGGGGGGGGGGCCCTTCCCTGTACAGTGGAACCTCGGTTTTCAAACGTAATCCGTTCCAGAAGACCGTTCAACTTCCAAAACGTTAGAAAACCGAGGGTCAATGGGTGGTCAGCAAAATCCATTGAAAAAGTGGAGAAACGCACCTTGGAAGCTGTTCGACTTCCAAGGCGCATTCGAAAACAGAAGCAATTACTTCTGGGTTTTCGGCGTTCGGGTTCTGAATCGTTCAGCTTCCAAGACGCTCAAAAACTGAGGTTCCACAGTATAGGATTGCCTTCAGACGGCTCAGGGATTGGATAACTGCATACCCTCCAACATTTCTCCAATGAAAATAGGGACATCCTAAGGAAAAGCAGGACATTCCGGGATCAGATTAAGGATCAGATTAAGTTTGGCATTTTTGTTTTTGCTATTTATTTTGCGTTTTTGCTTTTGAGGCCTTTTTGGTTAATTTGATTTTGTGACTGTGTGGAACCCAGTTCAGCTACTGATTGATTGTGTGACTGCGGAAATGGATAAACAATGACTATCATCAGTGCAGGTAAGAAAATAATAATAATTTTAATTGTTATCATCTACAATACTGTCTTGTTTCTTTTATAGTACAGTACATTGGTTATTGCTTTCATTTTATGGACCAATGGTCTCGTTAGATAGTAAAATTCATGTTAAATTGCTGTTTTAGGGGTTGCTTTTAAAAGTCTAGAACTGATTAATCTGTTTTGCATTACTTTCTATCGGAAAGTGTGCCTTGGTTTTGGAACAATATGGTTTTGGAACGGACTTCTGGAATGGATTAAGTTTGAGAACCAAGGTACCACTGTAATAGGAATTATATCTTTAGTAAGTCACTAGGAGGACCTCCTTGGGTTTTAAAGCGGAATTTAAGCATTCTAGTCTGTTTTTTTGCCATTAAATACTTGCAATTGCCTTGATACATCTATTTACCTCAAAGAGAGAATGGTAAATATTGCAATTAGTGTGTTAATTGACACACTTTTCTAAAAAAACCTTTTTTAAATTGACACAACTAGGTCTTTCTAAGTATGCATCACTCACTCATTCATTCATTCATTCCCCATTCATATGTAAAATACTTTGCAATTAAATTGTCAAGCAATATCTCAGTTTCAGATCCAGAAAAACAACAACCCAGAGTCTTTTTTTTAAAAAAAGTAAGAAACTCTGTTACAAGACACTGAGAATCAAGGGGAAATGGCGTGACATTATGCTTCACAAGAATTGTCAAGCACTTAGTAATCAAGGTGATGGGTGACTTTTTAAAAAAAATAAAAAAGCAAAGAAGAAAATCCAAGCAAGACAGGGAAGTCATTTATCTAGAACTAGACAGGCCTGTATAATATAAATGGAGCCCTTTGAAAATCAGTTCCACAGTATGAAATAGACCTTTCTCATAGAAGGGGATCTTCACTTCTTTTGAAGTTGACTGTTGCTGTTAGCAACGTAACCGCAGTTGGACTATGACAGTGACTGTTACAGATGAGATAAATACAGAACTTAGCCCTCACAGAACATGGGAGAAATCATGGCACCTCAGTGGGCAAATGTACTGATGAAGCGTGAACTGATGCTTCCCAGTTTAGACCATTTTACAGAGATGGGATTGGCAGTCCTTGTGGGTCCTCTGACATTTAGGGACACGGGTGGCACTGTGGTCTAAACCACTGAGCCTTTCGGGCTTGCCGATCGGAAGGTCAGAGGTTCGGATCCATGTGACGGGGTGAGCTCCCGTTGCTCTGTCCCAGCTCCTGCCAACCTAGCAGTTGAAAAGCATGCCTGTACAAGTAGATAAATAGGTACCGCTGCGGCGGAAAGGTAAACAGAGTTTCTGTGCGCTCTGGTTTCCGTCACGGTGTTCCGTTGCGCCAGAAGCGGTTTAGTCATGCTGGCCACATGACCCAGAAAGCTGTCTGTGGACAAACGCCGGCTCCCTCGGCCTGAAAGCGAGATGAGTGCCGCAACCCTATAGTCGCCTTTGACTGGACTTAACCATGCAGGGGTCCTTTACCATCCCCCCCCTTTGTCATTAAAATGGCATGTAGGTCATATGCTCAGTAAGAAACCCTGTTACAAAACACTGAGAATCAAGAGGAAATGGCATGACATTATGCGTCACAACAATTGTCCAGCACTTAGTAATCAAGGTGATGGGTCCCTTTTTTAAAAAAAAAAAAAAAAAGCAAAGAAAAACTAAGCAAGACAGAGAAGTCATTTATCTAAAACTAGATAAACGTCAACATTTATTTTATTCCTTTTTCAAATATTGTGCATGATCCACAGGCGACAGCTTCTCCAGAGGATCATACACACACACACACACCCGTACAACGTCCCATGACCTCCTCTGGATATTGTAGGGGCCCATCCCCCTAAAAAATATATTCAGGGGCCTGAAATTGCCTCGCCCTCTAGGAGTTGACACCTATGGCATGATGCACTTAAGGCGGAGCTGTGTTTAAAGTCCCATTAGAACAGTTTTATTTATTCTTTTGGAAGAGTTATATGCATTTATTTTTTTTGACACCCAGCAAAGAGGTTTTCCAACTTATCAGGCAACTTACTTGTTTACAGTGGATTGGAGCCTGTCATTTCATAGTTCAAAATCAATGGGACTCACTTTAGCCATGTCTAACTGCATTGATTTCCATGGAGGTTCTATAAAAGGGCGACTAAGTCTGGATCCAAAGCAGCCTCACCAGGGAAGGGTTTCCATCTAGATCTTCCACCTTGTAAAACAAAGAACCATATGTTGCATTCACCCTATGCCTTTAATGCATATTAGAAGCATAATCTTTCCGTCGAGGAATTCTGGGCACTGTAGTTTACCACCACCACCACCACCACCCGCCAAAGATGTACAGTTCCCAGAAACCCTTTACAAACTACAGAGCCCAGAATTCTCTGAGGGGAAAGAATGGGCTTCGAATGGGCTTCAAAAATATGCTGTGTACGTAGCAACACTTCGCTGAAGAGGAAGAAGTGGACAGAATCGCAGGTGTGTTTGCTTTGGAAACATCTGGCAATGGGAAAGAGGGGGGGGTTGTTCTGTTTTATTATTTTCTGCCATGCCCCCTTCATTGTACTTTCCGAAGGGAATCTTCAAGGGCCACCCAAGCTCAAACATGTGCATCTCCTGGTTGTAAAGCAGCTGTCCACTCTTATATCCCGTACAAACGAAAACAGGAACGAGCTTCCTTCCTACATGGATGGGTCAGACCTCAGAAAGGTCATCTGACCAAGAATCTAGATGTTTGCTTTCAGATAAACGGCTCAACTAAATCACATTTTATAGTTTTCCAGAGAGAGAAAATATTGTATACATTCCTGGAACATCGGACATACAAGTTTATTGAGGTATTTTTATTTTTAATCCTTTATTTGATAGAAATCAGTCCTCTGTTATAGAGCATTAACCCCTATTTATAAGGAAGACTCCATAGAATAGATTCAGACATAACAACTCTCTCTCTTCCCCCCCCTATATATATACACACACAAATGACCCTTACCTAGGACTCTGCTATACAGCTGCAAATAAAATATTTTAAATGTGTTGCAATGCCAACACGAATAGAAGTTATTAATATTGTTGTATGAGGGGTTATTATTATGACTGGAATGTAATTGAAATTTATAAGATTTTGGAACACAGAAATAAAGAAAATAATCAAACCATCAAATCTACCACTTTATATAAATTATATAATTCGGCATTTGAACGATTGGTATTAATAATTGCATTATAAATTGGTATTGTTATAATGAGGCTATTATTGGACTGTAATTGAAAACTAATTAAAATAATTATTAGTAAAACGTTTTATTTGCGGCTGTATAGCCGAGTCCTTAAAGGCATCTGGGCACTCTTAAATTTTGCAGTACTTAAAAATGGGGACTGCTCTGGAAGCAATAGAATCCTGACAGCCAAAAGTGGAGTCCTTGAGTGAGCCCCTGAAAAAGAAATCCATTGCTTGCAATCCCCAAAAAACCAAAACAAGCAAACAAATATATTTTAGAAACTTCCCATAGCAACTGGCTAGTTTTGAATAGCAGTGAAGTCATCCACACCTTTAACAGTAGGGCAAAATGAAGCAATGCCATTATTTATGGCATAACTAAACCTGGCTTTAAAAAACAGTTTATTTATAATTCTCATTTATAACAAATAAAACATTTCATTTTTTTAAAAAATGCATATCCAACCTCGACTTCCCTCCCCCTCTCTCTGCGGTTCCATAAATTTGCTCTCTCTTTTTTCTGCATATCCCAATTAACTTTATTTATTCTTTCCTTCATCTGTTTCGTATACTTTTTTTTAACAAAAAATGCAAGTTTTTACAATAGTCCTCGTAATGTCTTAATTTGTTTACAATTTGCTTGTAAATATTCCATCAGCGATTTCCATTCTTTACTAAAAGGGTTATTGTCTTGATTTCTTATTCTTCCAGTAAGTTTCACCATTTCTGCATATTCCATTAATTTCTCTAGCCAATCTTCTCTCTTCAGGAATTCTTCTTCTTCTTTCCATTTTTGGGCAAATATCATTCTTACAACGGCAGCTGCATACATAAATAAATTTCTATATTGTTTAGGTAGCTCTGATTCCATAATTCCCAAAACATCTTTTTACATAACTAAAAAGATAACTAAGTTCTGGCTTCGGCCTGAACGATGCTGGAGATGGACCCTCCTCTGGAGTTGTGGCGAGAGGGGAATCAGATACAAAGTCAGCCTCAAAACTCTTCCAATCCCTTTCTCACACATTCCAAGCAAATGACTCAAGCCCTGTGACTTCATGCTATAATTATATTTCCTGTGTTGCGGTATTGGCCCTTAGCACATCATGGGAGTGACATGGATTTAAAGTGAAGGAGACAAGAACCATTGCTAATAATAGCTATGTCACATGGGCATTTGAAGTGTTTAAAGCTAAACCCCTAGCACAGTTATTATATGGGGCTCAGATTTGAACAGGCACTCACCTTGGCTCTACAGAAGCCGATCAGTTCCTAAGGCAAAAAAAAAATTCTTTTCCATCCTGTGTACCAAATGCTTCATTGCACTTGGAGGCTAATCTCCCCTCTGATGAATTACAGATTTGGTGTAGGACATTTCAATTATTGGCTTCAGCTAAATTTAAACCCTACCGGTCTACTGCCCTTAGTATCGCAAGATTGTAATGGAAACGCTTGGACTAAAATTGTCAACCCAAAGCTTTACTTTTCTGGTTTATCACCACAACAGTTCTTAACACTGGGCTTCAGTAAAGCAAATAATTTAATTAGACAGCACCTATATGATCTCGAGCAACAGAATAATTTGCCCACAGTAAGGACATTTTGTCCATGGTATGTTTATTTTCCACCTAGTGGGCTTGCCGATCAGAAGGTCGGCGGTTCAAATCTGTGTGACGGGGTGAGCCTCCATTGCTCTGTGCCAGCTTCTGCCAACCTAGCAGTTCGAAAGCACGCCAATGCAAGGTACCACTCTGGCAGGAAGATAAATGGTGTTTGCATGCACTCTGGCTTCCATCCTAGTCCTCCATGCTCCAGTAGCAGTTGAGTCATGCTGGCCACATGACCTGGAAAGCTGTCAGTAGACAAACGGCGGCTCCCTCAGCCTGAAAGTGAGATGAGTGCCGCAACCCCATAGTCGCCTTTGACTGGACTTAACCGTTCAGAGGTCCTTTACCTTACCTATTAACTCCCAGGCACAGTAGCCAAGGCTTTGGTTTAAGGTGGGCACTGAAGAAAAATTGTTTTGTGCCTTTAGGAACTGTATGACAAGCACAAATTCAACAGGTTAAGCATTTTCTAGTATGGAAATACAATTATGGGGAAAGCTTCACCAAGACTCATGTTGTGTTACAGCAGCCTTGTAATGTTATGCTATGCCATCACAGCAGCCATTTTCTAACCGGCACCCATAGCACTTCCTCAAAATTTGTGTTGTGCCCACTGGCCCAAAAAAGTTGGTGAACCCTGGCCTAAGGATACATTTGTTCACTGGAAAGATTAAGGAAGGTTAAACAGGAACGTATTGGAAATTATTTAAGTATATAAAGATCTTCATTCATTCCTGGCAGAAGGTTGGACTAGATGATCGAAGGTTTTCCCATCTCGCTTGCTCATTTCAGCTTAATGACAGAATAATTGCAAGACGAGTGTGTCATTCCAAATAGAGACAATGAGCCCAAGGAAAATCCGGCAGCCAAGGTCCTTGGCTAAAGCACTGTCCCATCTCAGCGCCATGCCAAATTAAAATACAAATTCGGCATCCATGACATAGACATGCTTGATGCTTGCGAGCTCATCCTTCACACCAATTTATTAATTCCCAATGCTGAGTATGTCACACGATTTTTCACCGTTTGGGAATATGCCAGACGCTGTAACGAAAAGATCAAAGGAAGCTTTTAATATGAATAAGCATTAGCCGTACAATATTTTCCTTAATTTCAATTCCTAGCCTCGCAGGCTTATATGAACCTTCCTATAACGCAACCCATGATTTGGCTATAGGGGAAATGATGGGCGTTTTAAAACTCCGTAATGAGCGCTCCTAAACAGAGTCAGAAATACTCAGCGCCATCCTGTGCTATTCCTTCAGATCCATCATTCTAGAATCCGACAGACGGGACTGTCGGGTTGTTTTGAAATCAGCCCTTTGATAAGTAAAAAAAATATTCCTTCTGACTCACAATGAGCATCATGGCCTGCTTTTGGGCTTCCCAAGATGTGTTTGGTTGGAAACAGCGAGAAAAGAATGCTGGATTAAATGGGCCTCTGGCCTCATCCAACAAGTCTTTTCTCATGTACTTAATTATTTCTGAAACATAGAAAGTAACATTTGGCTGTCTCTTTTTGGGGGGAGGGGGAGAAAAACAGTCTTAATTGTGCCTAAAAACCAAAGGCGATATAATAATAATAATAATAATAATAATAATAATAATAATAATAATTTTTATTTGTACCCCGCCCTCCCCGGCTAAGCTGGGCTCAGGGCGGCTCACACCACCAAAATCACAATAAAACATGAAACACAAAAGAAAGAACAATTAATTAAAATACAGATTAAAAGATTTAAAAAGATTTAAAAAGCCGCCTTAATGCAACAGCCCATGAATTTATAACAATAGGGGAGGATCTTATATTACAATGTTATATGATAACACAAGGGTCAGGCTGAATCGGACTCAAAGGCTAGGCGGAACAGCGCCGTCTTGCAGGCCCTGCGGAAAGCTGTCAGATCCCGCAGGGCCATGGTCTCTTGAGACAGTGCATTCCACCAAATTGGGGCCAAAACTGAAAAGGCCCTGGCCCTGGTTTAGGCCAGTCTAGCCACCTTATGGGTTGGGACCTCCAACGTGTTATTATTTGTGGACCTTAAGGTCCTCCGCGGGGCATACCAGAAGAGGCGGTCCCGTAGGTACGAGGGTCCTAGGCCGCGTAAGGCTTTAAAGGTCAAAACCAGCACCTTAAACCTGATCTTGTACTCCACCGGGAGCCAGTGCAGCTGGTAAAGTACTGGATGAATATGATCCCGCAGCAACAATGATATCAGCAACAATGACCAAATTGCCGGGAGATAGTTATTTTTGTTTTCCGAATGTCGTGTATGCTGAATCTGCTTATCCAACAAGACTGACATTTCACCCCATCTGGGGATTGTGCCAATATCCATAAAGATCTCTGCTGAGTTAAGTCAATTGGCAGAGCATGACCTGCCATTGTAGGTACTGACCAAAAAAAGAGAGATAGCTAACTGATTGCTAGTTCTTCGTGGATGCAGATGGAACTAACAAACAGCTAGCGCTTTCCCCTTACTTGTGGATGAAATTTCACTCGCCTTTATGGTGCAGAAAAGGCAGCTCTCTTACAGAGAGAAGCCATCCATTTGGAACGATTTGTCAGATGAAAAGGAAAATGTATCTGTCTGTGAAATAACTGCTGCCACAAATAATGTATTTTAATCAGGAAAAAAAGGTGTCAGATAATCTAATGTCTGGTTATAAATGTGCATGCGGATTTTATTTTTAGTGCAGGTATTGTTCATAGTGCTTTGTCTTTTTGTCCCTTTTTTGGTGAAAAAGTCATTTGGGTTTAATTGCTTGCTATCTGAGGTTGGACAGAGGGGTTGTCATTCCTAGAGGTGCCAGGATCACTTTGCAGTTATATACCGTCTCTGATTTACTTGAATGATTTTCTGGCTTCAATTCTGTAGGCTTCCACGTACCGTGTCTTCGGAATATTTGTTCAGCGAAAGCATTCAGAGCTCTTAAAATAGATTAAGCTGCGCCACGGTCTCTGTTTAGAAGGCACGGAGAGGAGGAGACAAAGGGCAATTTCCAAAATCTAATTTTATAGTGCACTAGTTAATGCTCAGATGCTGGCTGCGCCTTCCCCTCTCTCTGCAGTCTGTTATTTTTCATGAACGAGTAAGCTGGGGATCTGCAATGCAGCAGGAGTTGCTTTCTCCTGCCTATAATTTCCCCAACAATGGTTTTAGAATTCTGGCACAGGCTTGTCGGGGCTGCACTGATTTTTATTTTTATTTTTTCAATGAAAATTGCCAGATCAAAAGGGCTTTTCTATTTGCCAAGGCACAAGATTTTCATGAAATTTACCATTGGTTACTTTTCTTTCATGTTAAAATACCTAATATGAAATAGCCCAATATAGATTTTGATCTTTCCACCCTGTTGGGATAACAGGGCTATCTTTAGGGATTCTCTCTCTCTCTCTCTCTCTCTCTCTCTCTCTCTCTCTCTCTCCCTCCCTCCCTCCCTCCCTCCCTCCCCTCTTTCCTGCATCTGTGCTTCAGCATAATTTTTGAAAACAGTATCGCTTCTCCTTCTAACATTGGGGGGGGGGGCTAAACTGTGACCCTCCAGATGGTTGCTGGACTACAGATTCCATCATCCCTCACCATTGGCCATGATGGGAGTTGGAGTCTAAGAAAATCTGGAAGGTCACACAGGTTAGTCACCCTGTCCTATGATGAACTCTGAAATCAGGGATCAAAGAGGCAGTATGATGACATCAGATTCCCCTATGTGATAACCAGTGCTTCCCCCCCTAAAAACATGTTTAGGGGTACTCTCATTTTCCTACTCATATTGAAATCATGCCCCTCAATGAGGCCAAACTTAGATTCACAAAATGTTTAGGGGTATGCGTACCCCTGCGTCGTCCCCCCCGAAAAATAGCACTGGTGATAACATAACATGAAATACCGGTAGGTAGGATGCATTGCCTGTACCCTGTATTTCCTTATAAAGGAACACAGCCTATCAGATTCAGCTTGATTTATCTATTTAAATCATTTCTGTATACACCGCTTTGTATTTCACAAAATTAATTCAAAGCAACTTATCTTAAAACATCCAATAGAACATTACAAACTATACAAATCAAATATTGCAAGTGAAGTGGAAGTATAAAATACACATTTAAAGCAGATTAATAAGAAGAGACGAAAAGCATTAAAAATAAAAATCAGGTACAAAATTGCAGTGAAATTCCACATGTACAGCATCACTAGCAACTAAGCAAAATAACTGAAATAGAAACCGTATCTCACAGCGACGTCTCCCAAATACATCCTTCGCAGTCTTCCACATACAGACTTCACTCTCATGCTTCCCTACCAATCATGCAGATAACACAGCTAATCCCCAGCCAACCATTTTTCTCAAAGCAAGTGTCTGGTCTACAGAAAATTCCTGATAGCACTAAGCAGAATTTATGACCAAATCATTCACTCCCAGCCAAGTATGTCTTACTCTGTACCAGCTCAGCTTCTCACACAGAGGTTGGCAGGAGCTGGGACAAAGTGACAGGAGCTCACCCCGTCGTCGGGATTCGAACCACCAGCCTTCTGATCGGCAAGCCCAAGAGGCTCGGTGATTTAGGAGGACCCTACATGGTGGTTCTTCCCCATTCAATTTAATGGAAATGAGAGTTCCATGTAAGGAAAAGTGCTGTACATGGAATGGAATTTCCTCTTCCATTGAAGTGAATGGAGAAGGCTTTGCATAGTGCACAGCATCTACTATGAAGCTCCAGGGTCACAAGAAACCAGAGGTAACTTTGTTTGCAAGTGAAACCTAGTTCATATTTATTTTGCTATAAAAGACATCTTAATTTTATTCTATAGTTCTTTTGGAATTAAGGGAACAAATATAAAACTTCTTCTATTTACACATGCCTTCATTGGTCTTTGCCTCTTATTTCATATTTTAATGGGCTTTCAGAAGGTAACACTGTATCTTTGATTTTTGAAAAAGAGCACAGTGGATTTCGTAAATATCAAAAGCCAGACCTTGGCTGAACAATACAATGATTGTAAAATTAAGATTTGCCTTTCAATTTGAAAAGGAAATTTCTTTGACATTTAAATGCACTGGAGACAGATACAGAAAGTAGACAAATGTCACCTAGTGAGGTGGGGGGGCATTATGTAAGAGACTGTTGAGATTTACAGCCCCCTTGCATTTATTTTTTTAAAGAAGTACTCACAGTAATCTCCAGTTAGCTCAGCAAAGGATCATTCATTCTAAGTCAGCAAAATTAGATTTATTCCATATTCCAGAAGGCAGAGGGTTGGATCCAGATGTACTGATCCACAGGTGGAATGGCTCCTTCCAGTCATGAAAGTGAGTGGGATTCAGCGGAGGTATTTGAAAGCGATGGGAACATGTCGGGGAACAATGGTTTGACGCAACGTCATATAACCTCTTCGCAGAATGAACGCTCGATAAACAGTGGACATTGTGTGGGGTTGCCATATGTCCTCTTTTTCCAGGTCACATCCTCTTTTTCATGTAAAACGAGAGTCATCATAGCAATCCATAGTTAACAGTGTAAAGGTAAAGGGACCCCTGACCATTAGGTCCAGTCGTGTCCGACTCTGGGGTTGCGGCGCTCATCTCGCGTTACTGGCCGAGGGAGCTGGCGTACAGCTTCCGGGTCATGTGGCCAGCATGACAAAGCCGCTTCTGGCGAACCAGAGCAGTGCACGGAAACGCCGTTTACCTTCCCACCGGAGCGGTACCTATTTATCTACTTGCACTTTGACGTGCTTTCAAACTGCTAGGTTGGCAGGAGCTGGGACCGAGCAACGGAAGCTCACCCCGTTGCAGGGATTCGAACCCCCGACCTTCTGATCGGCAAGCCCAAGGCTCTGTGGTTTAACCCACAGTGCCACCTTCTAGTTAACAGTAGAAGTCGGCAAATGTCCTCTTTCTTGCTCTTCAAAATATGGCAACCCTAACACTGTGTAACCTCCCTGCAAACTTCGTGTGAACAAATCAGGAAGAACAATGAATAAACAGTTCATCTTGAAAACAATCTTAGATGTACTTTCTGCACATTGCTATTGTCTCATATGCATGTTACAAGTTTACTTGCTTCTGCTCTGAGTACTCCCCATGTCCAGTTCTTCCACTCCTGCTCTTGATTCTGAAATTTCTACACACAACACGTGGCTGGTGAGCTATTTTCACCTTGTGTAAATCCCTCGTGTAAATCACCTTGTCTCTATTACTGTTTTCCTCCATGGAGCACAGTATCTTCCCAACCACCCTTATCTGCTAAAAACACACTGGCTTTAATGTGCAAATTAATGATCACCACTACTAAGAAATATCACAGGGTGGATTGATAGTACGATGCAGTCATTTACTGGCAGAAAGACAAGACATATTGAAGTCCTGGATATGAAAGTAAAAAAAAAAAAATCATCTGAAGGGTTTAAAAAACATAATCACATGAGAACAGCGAAGGAGTCTAATTTAGGTTTCTAGCTAAGCCTGTTTAGTGCTTAGAGGCAGACTCTCAACACTGCTGAGGGATGCTTTTCAGGCCTCAATGGTGCTGTTGGAGGAAGGGCTCAGTTTGCTAGACTCCGAGGAACTGTTTTTGGACAATGTGATCTTGTATGAAACAGTCCGGTTCTATCTGAACTGCAATGAAACCAGACTGCTGGCACATAATATGCAAGATTAAAATTGACTTTGTAGGGGAAAGCCAACAGAAGCTGAGGAACATCCAGATCAGGGGTGATCAGGAATAAAAATATTCTGGATCGTTGAAGCAGAGTGCAGATAGAATTAGGGAAGGAGTGTATCAAAACACCCAGTGGCCATTTAAAGAGGACAAAGTCCCCTGGGAAAACTTGTACACTTGATGCGCTGTACAGGTCCAATTCAAAGGGAGTGACAATCTGCCCATTATCCACTAGGACTCTGCCTCCTAGGATGAACAACCTAGAAAGCGGAGGGCCAAACCATGGGTAGAGAATGAGGCGCAAGGATGGGGAACCTGTGGCTAACCAGATGTTTAGTTATGCATTGCATTTATAGCCCACCAGGGACGCAGGTGGCACTGTGGGTTAAACCACTGAGCCCCTTGGGCTTGCCGATCAGAAGGTCAGCAGTTCGAATCCCCGTGACGGGGTGAGCTCCCATTCCTCTGTCCCAGCTCCTGACAACCTAGCAGTTCGAAAGCAGCCAACACAAGCAGATAAATAGGTACCACTGTGGTGGGAAAGTAAACAGTGTTTCCGTGCGATCTGGTTTCCATCACAGTGTTCTGTTGCACTAGAAGTGGTTCAGATATGCTGGGCACATGACCCGGAAAGCTGTCTATGGACAAATGGCGGTTCCCTCGGCCTGAAAGTGAGATGAGCACTGCACTCCATAGTCCCCTTTGACTGGACTTAACCATCCAGGTGTCCTTTACCTACCTTTATAGCCCACCTTTTTTATCCAAGAAGCTCTTCTCAATTAATCCCCAGAACAACCCTGCGAGGTAGGTTAGACTGAGAGGCAGTGACTGGCCCAAGGTCACCCAGTGAGCTTCATAGCCAAGTTGGGGATTTGATCCTTCATCTCCTAATTCTCAACCCAGCACTCTAACCACTGCACCACACGTGCTCTCCTGCCCGATGTTTTTGGACTAAAACTCCTATCATCCCCAATCATTGGCCATGCCATATTGGCTGGGGTTGATGACAGTCGGAGTCCTGCAACATGTTTAGGTCAGAGACTCTCCATACAAGAAGAAGAAGAAGAAGAAGAGTTTGGATTTGATATCCCACTTTATCACTACCCGAAGGAGTCTCAAAGCGGCTAACATTCTCCTTTCCCTTCCTCCCCCACAACCAACACTCTGTGAGGTGAGTGAGGCTGAGAGACTTCAAAGAAGTGTGACTAGCCCAAGGTCACCCTGCAGCTGCATGTGGAGGAGCGGGGAATCGAACCCAGTTCACCAGATTACGAGTCCACCGCTCTTAACCACAAATTGCTTATTATATTGTCCATGTTAATTTTTCAGTGTTCAAACTGTACCTGAAAGTCTAATTTAATAGGGCTGTTTTGTTGATATTCAGAAAAGTATTTCATCCTTGGCTGAATGATTTTACAATTTTGCATTCAGGAATTAAAGAAGTGGTATGTGTGTATATCTGTGTGAGAATAATTTCAAAGGTCATTGACTGAGATTTCTAAGCAAATCAATAACTCTGGAAACCTAAATCCTTGAGGGGAATCGCAATTTAATTCCCGATATTGATCAAAAGCTGAGCCAAAATTAAAGTAAATAAAGCATTGACCCAGAAGGTCAGAATTTATTTAAGAGAATCCTGCCTTATGAAATATCTTTCCCCTTAGTGATATGTTGTTGCAGTCAAGAGAACACGGGCAAGAAAACTTTGCTGAAGCACAAAAAGTAAGACACAAGCTTCACAAACTCAAAGGAACTTTATTTTAAAAAAATACTCTGGATCCATCACATGTCCCTAGTCTGAGTTTAGTCAGCTTTGATCTGATGATTTACAACAGATAATTGAATTTACGTTATTTCCATGATACCATTCCTTGGCTGAAACTCATTATCACACATTGCCAAAGTGAAATAATGAAGCATAATGCAGATGCTAGGGGAATTGGAGTTGACATTTTCACTTCAAGCTTTTGGATTAAATCAAACTTGGAGACAGGCACAATTTGGTGCTGCAAACTCAGAAGATATCAAAGGGACAGCTGGAACTCACCAGAACTCAGGTGGGCACAACCGACATTATAAGAGAACAAGGGAGAAGGTCATGATGAGTTCTAGCACCTCCTTTTCTAGGAAAATAGCACTGAGTGTTTAAACTAAAGTGTTTCATTCTGCTCTGTTTTTCCTCTCTCCTTGTGCCACCTTTATCCTGAGATTGCAAAAAACAAAGGAAATTCTTCAAAAACAAGTCAGTCCTAGTACCTTTTTTCCCCGTTGCCTTTCCCCCACTTCGCCCCTCGAAATTATCAAACACAAATCAGTTTTCATCTTTTGACATTTTCTATTAAATGGCGAAAACAGGTTATTTAATGGGACAGAGCCACTTTTGCAGCTGTTGTTAAATACGAAGCGTGGGATGGAGCGCCGGATAAATTTCTAGAACAACAATGGGATATCAGCTCCGCCCAAGGCAAGATGGAGAACAGCAACAACCAGGAAAGGATAGACATAATATTTTACAAGGACAGGAAGAAACACCACAGACAGAATAATTGCCATACACAGGAAGAACAAGGTGATTGTTTGAGTGCCTCACTTGTAGATTTATAAATCATTTAATGTGTCAACACGAATAGAAGTTATTAATATTGCCGTTGTTGTATAATAGGATTATTATTATGACTGGAATGTAATTGAAATTAATAAGATTTTGCAATGCAGAAATAAAGAAAATCATCAACCATCAATTCTAGCACACTTTATCTAAATTATATAATTTGGTATTTGAAAAATTGGTACTCTTATAAAACTGCAGGTTGTTACAATAATCCTGCCAATGTTATTATCTGTTTGTAATTTCTCTGTAAAAAATTTTTTTTAAAAAACCATTTCCATTCTTTTATTAAAGAATTGTTATCTTGATTTCTTATTCTTCCGGTATGTTTTGCCATTTCTGCATATTCCATAAGTTTTTGTAACCATTCTTCCTTTGCTGGGACTTCTGCTTCTTTCCATTTTGGGGCAAGTAACATTCTTGCCGGCTCAATGTCATTTTAAGACTGCTCTCGAAGCTCATTCTTGGGTTGGAAAGCTCATTTATTTCTATGCAAGGTCCTAACCGGGGATCCCACTCCACAACTCTAACACTAAAAATTTATAATAATTTAATAATAATGTGTTATTTATACCCCGCCCATCTGGCTGGCTTTCCCCAGGCACTCTGGGCATCTCCCAGCAGAATATTAAAAACATGATAAAACATCAATCATGAAAAACTTCCCTAAGCAGGACTGCCTTTAGATGTCTTCTAAAAGTCTGATGTCTTCTAAAAGCTGGGCCACACCGTTTGCCACAGGGAATGCCAAACCCTCAGTGAGTTTATAATCCAAAATTCAAGGGAGGGGCAAAAAAATATATATGAGAGAGCAGAAAGGGGGAAACAGAGGTAAGAGAATAATAAATTATTATTATTATTATTATTATTATTATTATTATTATTATTATTATTATTATTATTAAAATAATAATGCTGCTCCAGAGAAGCGGACACGGAGCAATGGATTCAAACTACAAGAAAGAAGATTCCACCTAAACATTAGGAAGAACTTCCTGACAGTAAGAGCTGTTCGACAGTGGAATTTGCTGCCAAGGAGTGTAGTGGAGTCTCCTTCTTTGGAGGTCTTTAAGCAGAGGCTTGACAGCCACCTGTCAGGAATGCTTTGATGGTGTTTCCTGCTTGGCAGGGGTTGCACTGGATGGCCCTTGTGGTCTCTTCCAACTCTATGATTCTATGATGATGATGATGATGATGATGATGATTATTATTATTATTTATACCCCGCCCTTCCCAGTCCAAAAACCGGGCTCAGGGTGGGTAACAGCAAATACAAAACAATGATTAAAAACAACTTTAAAAACAGCATAAAAAACAAACATCAGTGGGATCACCAGGGCTAACTGGCCAAGTTAGTCTTGCTAGGCCAATAGGGAGACCAGGGAAGAATTTTAATGTGGGGACCCAGAAGGGTTTCTTCAGAAAAATGGGAAGGGGAAAAAGGAATAGGGGATCAGGCTAGATTGGAAGGCCAGGCGGAATAACTCAGAAAACAGAGGAAAGAGAAAAACAATGGATTGAATATGCAGACATGCAGGGATGTTTAAAACAAAACAAAATGGGATGAAGCCAAGGGCTTCACAGAAGACCTTGGGTTTGAAGGAAGAGACAGGCTGGTTTGATTTGCACAGCTCTCTTGCAGAAGTCAATCTTAACTCCACAGCAATGACTCTCTGCTGGTTACATAAAGAACATTGGATAGGACCCAAGACAGTTTTTGTTATGTTGCTGCAGTGCAGTACAGCTATATCAAGGTAGGCATAAATCTCATCCAAAGAGCGACTCGGAAAGAATTGTGAAGCTGAAGAAGCGAGCCGAATGCAACTGAAACAAATCTCCCAGTCAGACTCCTCAGTGATCAGATGTTGAAACTTAAGGCTGAAATATTGTAATCCTGTTCATGACCAGTGAATTTGGGGGTGATGTCACCAATTGGGTTTTTTTGGGGGGGGCAGAACATGCACGGAAAATCATCTCGTTGGCATGGTGGGTTGCTTGGTGTCTTTTAATTTGTTTGTTTGTTTGTTTGTTTGTTTATAATTTTTATTAAATTTTCTGTTTTACAATTTAGAATACTCATTTTACATCCTTAATTACTTCCTTTCTTCTCTTTCCATGGTTCATTTTACATATCATAAATCCCTGAATATTTTACAAAAACTCTACCATTATTGCATCCATCAAAATTTGTTTACACTGTTGAATTTATCTTAATGCTGCCAGCATTTTCAGCTGTACACAATTATTTCCCATATATCCAATAAACATTTTCCAATCTTCTTTAAACGTATGTTCTTCTTGTTCTCTTATTCTATATGTTAAGTTGTGCATATTCTGTCAACTTAAGTTGCCATTCTTCTTTCGTTGGGACCTCGCTCGTTTTCCATTTTGGGGCTAACAAAACACAGGCCGCAGTAGTGACATACATAAATAACATTTTTGGACACTTGGAAATTTCAGTCTGAATTATCCCCAACAGAAAGTACTTGTACCTTTTTACAAGTCCACACATACGAAAGGACATTCCCTCCATCACTTTGCATCTCCAGCTCTTATCTGATTCAGTCTTATACATCCTTAGCAATCCTACTCAGAGTTAAATACCATCTGTGAATCATTTTCAGGAAGTTCTCCTTCAAAGAATAACATTACTTTATTCCTTGTGTCATAGGTGGCAGCGGCAGCAACGCAGCTCTATTCTTGGCAAGCCAGGAGCCAATTCCTTAACATTAAAGTTACCTAGATGATCAGCATCCAAGGGGATTTGGGGTGGAAGTTACAAACGGCTACCACAAACACATTGTAATCTCCACTGGTGGCGAAGCATGATGCTTTTTGTGAGAAAGACCATTGCTCCCTCAGCCAAAAATAACCCAGAATAATGTTGTGATTAAGTCATTTAAGGGATTAAGAACATTGAGGCTAAGCCACTAAGAGTGGAACTCGATTGCCGAGGATCTGAACCGAATATTCATACTGGTGTACATCCTTTAGCCTTCATTACAGCCCAGCGATCTATATTTCTACAATTAATGTATCACTTTATGCCACACATTAATCTCCCCCTAGGCCCTGCTTAATCCATTCATGATCTGCAATTATTCTCGTACGGTTTTCTTTTCCAGTTAAAGGTTGACTCCTTTCTTTCGTCGAGTGCATGGAAATCTAGTTCTACCCTAATCAATGAGACTAGTTAATTAATTTGAAATGAGGGCTTTTCACCCAGAGTATTTCCCCCCATCCATACAACTCACAAAATAAAAAAGACTTGATTCTGTTTCATTAAATTATCCGTGCTTGATAGCTTGCTAGAGAAGGAACTGGAGAAGAATTGAAGTGGCCTTGGTAGCAAGCAGCCCACCCGGTTTGATTTTGACACCCTCCTTTGAATCCTCAGCGCCTTTTTCACAGCATGAAGAAAATGCCGCCCCTCTCACAGGGGAGATGTTAGAATTTTGTGTCCTCCGGCAACAAATTCAGGAGTTTGAGTTTGGCAAGGATAGAATCATCCAAGAACTAGGGCGATGGTTTCTTCAAAGCTGCTGGAGGAGGAGGAGAGGACAGAGAGCGAAGAACAAGCTGTGAGTGAAGGGGGACCCTCTTCCCATCCTTTGGACCCTCTGGGAAACTCAACAAAGCTGCTACATCGGTGGAGAATGCAGCTGAATGGGACACAGCTGCATGCAGACTGAGGAAGTACCACCCACCTTGGGCCTGCCTGTAAAAGCAAGTCTAGAGTGAAGCTGTGATAGCTCAGTTGGTAGAGCATGAGGCTCTTAATCTCCGATGAAGATAGGGACATCCTATTCCGTAATAATAATAATTTTATTATTTATACCCCACCCATCAGACTGGGTTGCCCCAGCCACTCTGGGCAGCTTCCAACATATATAGAAACAAAGATTATTTATGTATGCCACTACTGCAACCCATGTTCTGTTAGCCCAAAAATGGAAAACGAGCGAGGTCCCAACTAAAGAAGAATGACAACTTAAACTGATGGAATATGTGCAGCTTGCAGACCTAACACATAGAATAATAGGACAAGAAGAACATACGTTTAAAGAAAATTGGAAAATGTTTATTGAATATATGAGGGGAAATTGTATACACTTGAAAACGTGGGCAGCATTAAGATAAATTCACCAGTATAAACAAGTTTTGATGGATGTAATCATGGATTACTGAATGGTTTAGTTTATGTAAAATATGCAGGGATTTATGATATGCAAAATGAACCATGGAAAGAGAAGAAGGGAAGTCATTGACATTTTAAGGTTGTTTAAATTAATATTCTAAATTGTAAAACAGAAAATTTAATAAAAATTATACACAACATGAAAAGAAACATAATAAAACATTAAACATTTTTTTTAAAAAAAACCTTCCCCGTACAGGACCACTTTCAAATGTCTTCTAAAGGTTATATAGTTACTTATTTCCTTGGCTCGGTGGTCACATAACTCCATACCCTCCAACATTTCTCCAATGGAAATAGGGACGTCCTAAGGAAAAGTGGGACACTCCGGGGTCAAATCGAAAACCAGGGTGGCTTCTGTAAATATGGGACTGTCCCTGGAAAATAGGTGCACTTGGAGGGTCTGTGACTTCCCTTTCTCCCTCACCCTCTCAGGAACTTGAAGCAATCCTCAGTGTTCAGAAGGCAGGGGAGCAAGGCTGCCCTGTCTCTGCCAATCCAAGGACCGCTATGGGCTGTCAGGGTATTGCTCTACAATTGGTGTGTGTTGGTAACGCCACCCTAGACTTTGTGCAAGTGTCTTCCAGCACTACTGTGTAGTTTGAAATTATATAATTTTCCTTTCAACCTTCCTGCTGGAAATACCCAGTAAACCAATGACAGTGCTTTGTCATTGTCAGGCTGCCAACGCAACAGGGCCAAAGGATCACACTCACACACAATTGTTATCTCCAGTGGAACTCACCCAGATATTCTTGGATTGCGTTACTGCCGTTCTGGAGTTAGACCAAAACTGCAAGCCTTTCACTGGCAATTCTGCCCGTGTCTTCAACGCAGCACATGGCAAAAACTCTAGTGTGACCTCTCTCATATTGTGATTTTATGCTGGGCTTGTTGTCACTATGCTCTACCTTGAATCCTCAAGGGTTGGCACAGCACGTCCAAAGACTGGGCTGTCAGTCATGCGGTTTCTGCATTATTTCGTCGTATGAAGTTCCGCTTCTGGGATTCTGTCAGATGAGATCACAGTACAAATCCCAGATGGATCCAATCTGTTCTGGTTCCTCATCCAAGAAAAGATATAATTGGCTAAAATCCCCGCTCCGATAATGAGACTATTAGGCATTTTTGCGAGCATAGCCAATGGGGATTTCACAGTTCTGTTGTTCGGGTTTGTTGTTCTATTTCCGTTCAAAATGCAAATGAAGGCAGATGTGTGTTGTGTTGTGTCCACATGAATGTTTTCAACTGTTACTGTAAAGTTTCCATTTGAAAGTGAATGACTATATCATGCATCCTTTCTAAACACGATCAGGAGCTGTCTGGCAGGAACCACAGGGTAGTAGCACCTTCAGGAGATGGAGGAAGCTAGCAAGCAGGTGTAAACAGATGTAGGATTCAAGCTTAAATTCACTTTTTAAAGGAATGTTACTTTGCCAGTGTCAGGTGGTGTCCATTTTGGCTTGTGAGGTGTTGGGCAAGGCATTGCACTGGACGGGACATACAAACACAATATTGCACATTCTTCACACAAACCCAGACATACACAGAAGTATGGGAGGAATTGGGAGGAATTCAACGTGACACTAAGTGGGGTATCCATGTGGGGAAACATAGAATCATAGAACTGTAGAATTGGACGGAAACCTGAGGGTCATCTGGTCCAATGATTATAATATTATAATAATTTATTATTTATACCCCACCCATCTGACTGGGTTTCCCCAGCCATTCTGGGAGGCTCCCAACAGAATATTAAAAACACGATAAAACATCGAACATTAAAAACTTCCCTAAGCAGTGCTGCCTTCAGGTGTCTTTTAAAAGTCAGATAGTTGTTTGTTTCCTTGACATCTGATGGGAGGGTGTTCCACAGGGCGGGCACCACTACTGAGAAGGCCTTCCTCTGCCTGGTTCCCTGTAACCTCACTTCTCACAGGGAGGGAACCGTCAGAAGGCCCTCAAAGAAGGACTTCAGTGTCCGGGCTGAATGATGGGAGTGGAGACGCTCCTTCAGGTATACTCCTGCAGGAGGTGGGCTCGAACCACCAACCTTCTGGTTAACAAATGGATGCACCGACCCACTGCACCACAGAGTAGCAGAATCATAGAATCATAAAATTGGAAGAGACCCTAAGGACCGTCTAGTCCAACCCCCTGCAATGCAGGAATATGCAGCAGTCCCATATGGGGATGAAACATGCAACCTTGGTGTTATCAGCACCACACTCTCACCAACGGAGCTATCCGGCACGAATGAGGTCCTCTTGTGGAGGACTTCCACCCCACCTCTCGTCCGCTTGCATGCCCAAAGTTGCTTTTGTTACCCATTAAATCTCAGCTCCCAGTCAGCATTCCCAAGGATGATAACACTTTGCAAATAAAAGCAACAAAGGTCACCTGATGGTCATTCCTTCCATGGGCTCTATTCTTCTTCATCTGTCGCACGAATTCCGGAAAGAAAAGGTGAGTGGCAAGGAACCCTAGTGCATCTCCTCCGGTTAATGAGCCAGAGAGACTTTTTCTGCATTTCTAATTGGTTCATTAGGGCATGAATCTGAAGTCTAATGGGGTTTTTCTTAACTGCTAACTTACATTAACTGTTGTAAATAATATATTGTCACACACGTAGATAGATACATAGATAGATAGATGATAGATAGATAGATAGATAGATAGATAGATAGATAGATAGATAGATAGGTCTGAAAGGTCCTTTGTGCTTCTGAGGCCACCTGGTGTGAAAAAAAAATCTCAGCAAAGTTTGCCTTCAGAGTTTTCCTCCTAATATTGTGATAATATATTGTGCAATTATATCAATTCTGTTAAGGATGAATCACCTTATCGAATCACCACATTGGTCCAAGTTTCCATTGAGATATATCCCTAAAGTTTGGGAGCAGATTATTCCACACAACTCAGTATATATCTTCGCAATGCTTATTTTGAATAGTGTAGGAAGGGTAGAGGAAATGGTAGCAAATCAGTCACTTCCTCACTTTTTGATGTGCAAAAAGCTCAGCAGAGCTTCCAGCTGTGCTCAAGATCTCTCAAACAGATAATAAGTGAAGTTCAAATCGGTGGTACTTTCACGCTCTGAAATGGTACTAATATGTAGAAAACGCTTACCTGCTCTGCAAACTTCACTTCTCCATGTGGATAGAAATTCTGATTTATTCCCAGGAAAATATTCTGTGTTCTAAAGAAATCTTACTACGGGTGTGTAAATACATGTAATGGGTGTATAAATACATATAATTATGGTGTTATGGCCTGTACCAAACGTTATAGGCCATAATGCCGTAATTATATTTATTTATGCATATAAACCATTTGCTGTTTACTTTCCACAGAATACTCAACACGAGAGCACAAAAGATAAAACCATAATCAAAACCATTTACAACTTACATTAAAGCGAGCTATTTAAACTGTGGAATACCAGAGCTATTGAAAAACAGCAACCATCCCGAGACGAGATGAACTGGATTAGAGCAGAGCTCTGCATGGCTGTTTCCCCATCAAAATGAAAGTTGTCAACCTAAGAGAACTTTTAAAAAGCTTGTTTAATGTGATGGCACATGGTGCCCCTTAGGATGTCATGCTCTAAAAGAACATAGGGTTGCCATATGTCTGGAATTTCCAGGACAGATCCGGAATACTGCAGTTAGCAGCAGTGACTGGGCAGAAATCAAGAAAATGTCCAGGGAAATCCAGACGTATGGCAGCCCATGTTGGCAGTGCTGATTTTCCATAAAAATAGCTCAAAACTGGCATTTTGGGGGTGATTTTGCCCAAAAAGCCAGAGAGAGAGAGAGAGAGAGAGAGAGAGAGAGAGAGAGAGAGATTAATCCTTAGTATTATGTGCCATAGCTATCAATGTGCTCTGCTCCGCACATGGATTAAATGTGTAAGATATGACTATGTTGTTGCTGCCCAGTGGCCAAAAAGGTAAATTCATTTCCTTGCATATTTAAGACTGAACATATTTCAGGGCTCAAGCTGTTTTTCAAGATGGACGCCAGACTGAGTCTAACTCCTAATGAAGATAAACAGGATGCAGCAGTTTCTTTCGGGTTTGCGTATATTGTAAACAGGAGCATGGCTGGGAAATGACTCCCTTATGCAATTTGGAGGGACCCAGGTGGCGCTGTGGGTTAAACCACAGAGCCTAGAGCTTGCTGATCAGAAGGTCGGCGGTTCGAATCCCTGCGACGGGGTGAGCTCCCGTTGCTCGGTCCCAGCTCCTGCCCACCTAGCAGTTCGAAAGCACGTCAAAGTGCAAGTAGATAAATAGGAACCACTCCGGCGGGAAGGTAAACGGCGTTTTCATGTGCTGCTCTGGTTCGCCAGAAGCGGCTTTGTCATGCTGGCCACATGACCTGGAAGCTGTATGCCGGCTCTCGGCCAATAAAGCGAGACGAGCGCCACAACCCCAGAGTTGGACACGACTGGACCTAATGGTCAGGGGTCCCTTTACCTTTATGCAATTTGGAAGTACTTTGACGCTGATCACAAGGCCTGGAGAGACTAAGGACTTGGTTGCTTAATGATATTGACTATGATAGCAAGAAGCAGGGAATCTCATACCTTCCAACATTTCTCCGATGAAAACAGGAACGCGACGTCCTATTCCACACCCTCCAACATCTCTCCGATGAAAATAGGGACGATCTAAGGAAAAGCGGGACATTCCAGGATCAAATCAGAAACCGGGAGGGCTTCTGTAAATCCGGGACTGTCCCTGGAAAATAGGGACACTTGGAGGGTCTGTAATCTTGGGGCAGGTTTTATGGAGCAAATAATTGCCTTCTCACCAGCAAGTTCTAGCTTCATCAAAACAAAACCACTGGAGATGGACTCAATATCAGCCATTTGTCAGATCCTCCCTTCCTGTTTAAATGTTGTTTTACGGGCTGTAACCATTCAGTGGAAGATGTTTGTGACAATGAAATGTTCCATTTTGTGGCCCATTGAGAGAAACGGGCACTATTCAGTGGTTGTTTTTCTGCTCGTTTTGCTTCTTCTTCCAGTTTGCTAGAATGCAAAGGAAAACGAGTGTCTGCATTTGGCACTAGCAGTGAACAAATGAACCTTTTTACAAAAGAATATTTTCAGATGGCTTTTTGAATGGTGAGCATTGTGTTTATTTGTCCCTCCGCACCATTGGGAGGGTAGCACAGTCGGCATGCTATTTTCTCTTCCCTTCCCCAAGACGGTGCATTGTTTGTCATCAGCTCCCGCTTCACAAATGTAATTCGATCATATCCCACGGGGACCCTGACAAACTTAAACGACAAATATTCTGGAGCAATTCCCCCATCGCATAAGGCAAGATGAAAGGCGCTTGCTTCATATCCATCAGGATAAAGATGTGTGCAAGTCAATAAATTCTCTCCAGAGTTCCATCAGTGCGGCAAGTTAAAATCACAGCGAAAATATTTGGAAGGAGGGGAAATCTGATTTCCTTTTACACTGCATGAATTTTCAGAATGCACTTTTAAGTTTGTTCTTGGAAAAGTGACTGGTAGCAAGATGACCCCCTAATCTGAACGAACTTTCTTTCTTTCTTTCTTTCTTTCTTTCTTTCTTTCTTTCTTTCTTTCTTTTAAACAAACACTGGCAATTTGTTGTCAGCAATTGGTGGATCTTCCCACTCAAAGAAAGAGAGTAAAAGAGAAATTCATGCTGAAATGCACAGTGAAGTTTATTAGAATCATAGAATCATAGAGTTGGAAGAGACCACAAGGGCCATCCAGTCCAACCCCCTGCCAAGCAGGAACACCATCAAAGCATTCCTGACAGGTGGCTGTCAAGCCTCTGCTTAAAGACCTCCAAAGAAGGAGACTCCACCAGACTGCTTGGCAGCAAATTCCACTGTCGAACAGCTCTTACTGCCAGGAAGTTCTTCCTAATCTTTAGGTGGAATCTTCTTTCTTGTAGTTTGAATCCATTGCTCCGTGTCCGCTTCTCTGGAGCAGCAGAAAACAACCTTTCTCCCTCCTCTATATGACATCCTTTTATATATTTGAACATGGCTATCATATCACCCCTTAACCTTCTCTTCTCCAGGCTAAACATACCCAGCTCCCTAAGCCGTTCCTCATAAGGCATCGTTTCCAAGCCTTTGACCATCTTGGTTGCCCTCTTCTGGACACGTTCCAGCTTGTCAGTATCCTTCTTGATCTGTGGTGCCCAGAATTGGACACAGTATTCCAGGTGGGGTCTGACCAGAGCAGAATACAGTGGTACTATTACTTCCCTTGATCTAGATGCTATACTCCTATTGATGCAGCCTTTATTACACAAGAACACTTTTCTTTGGCTTATAGCAGTGCTATTTTTCTAGAAAAAGAGGTGCTGGAACTCACCATGAACATCTTCCTTGTTCTCTTATAATGGCAATGGCGCCCACCTGAGAGGTGCTGGAACTGAGTTCCAGTGAGTTCCAGATGAAAAAAAAGCCCTGGCTTTTTTGTGGTTTCTCCCCACACGGAAAAAGGAAAAAGAGAGAAAAATGCTTGTCTCTATTACAGCAACAAGAAGTAAAAGTGTATTCGCGAAGCAATTGTGCATTCTCCATGGTGATTTTTATTATGCACAGCTTAATGTTTACTGAAATAGACGGAGTTTTACACAAAGCTGACACATCAATATTAAGTACAAATGTGCGTCTATGAGAAACTCTCATCAGAAGGCTCACACTTTTTTAATGAAACGCCGAGATGGAACATGAAATGTCTGTTATCTTCCAATCGCCCTTCTTTTGATGAATTGCAGTGTCATTTGCTGGCATATGGATTTATGAAATGTTGTTTGGCTTGGAAAGATGGTGTCATTAATTTTTTTTACCCATAAAGTTAGATTCTTGCATGCTGCCCACAAGGCTTGGAAAGACAGAAACCTTGACGGGATAATGATACAGAAGGCTACAATTTCATCGTTGCGCAGATGGCTCCATCCATAGCTCTTCATTCTTCCTGACTGGAACTGAATACATATATTGCAGAATATAAAACTTCTATTATGCCATTCAGCAGTAGCTCCCACATTGCCAACTCAGTACATGCAAGGTAAGCAAAGACAGCCTGGTTTCAAACGTTTTTGGTCCAAAATGGGCTGAAAAGGGAAGTCGGACACCCTTTGTTGTGCTAACTCTGCACACGCAGGTAGCGCTGTTGTCTAAACCACTGAGCTTCTTGGGCTTGCCGATCGGAAGGTCTGCGGTTCGAATCCTCACAACAGGGTGAGCTCCCGTTGCTCTGTCCCAGCTCCTGCCAACCTAGCAATTCGAAAGCATGCCAGTACGAGTATATAACTAGGTACCACTGCAGCAGGAAGGTAAACGGCATTTCTATGTGCTCTGGTTTGTGTCATGGTGTCCTGTTGTGCCAGAAGTGGTTTAGTCATGCTGGCCACATGACCCAGAAAACTGTCTGTGGACAAACACCAGCTCCCTCAGCCTGAAAGCAAGATGAGCGCCGCAACCCCCTAGTCACCTTTGTCTGGACTTAACCATCCAGGGGTCCTTTACCTTTACCTTCTGCAGCACTATAAGATACTTCAGAAATCTCGTAAATTAGAAGATCCTGGAGTCTAGTTAGATGCCTGTTATGGAATATTCAAGGAGCACATGCATTATGGCATGATGCTCTTACATCCACCCATCATCCATCCATGGGAATCACTCTGAAAGCTACCTTAAAGGTCAGAAATGGGGAAACTGTAGCCCTCCGTATGTTGCTGGACCCCAACTCCCATTAGCCCCAAGCAAGAATAGCCATTGGTCAGGAATACTGGGCGTCAGAGTCCAACAACAACTGGAAGACCACAGGTTCGCCATTCTTGATGTAGACAATGGCATCAGCAGAAATATACACTGATGGCCCAGCACTGGGTGACATGAGGGGAACAAATTGCAAATGTACTGTGGTGTGAAATGAATGTTAGGAAATGGGTCGGAAGCACTAGCTTTATAAGCAGTAAAACAAAAACGATAAATTCCACGTGTGAATACAGCTTTTATAATGCATCCAGGGCTATTGAGACAACCAAGAAAAAAATGGATGTTTCCGCCATCTTTGAGAATATCAAATACAGTAGTTAAACAATTATGTCTCAGTTCAACCCTTTATTTGAACACCTGGTCCCTTAGGACAGTGTTCCCCAACCTTGGGTCTCCAGCTGTTTTCGTACTACAATTCCCATCATCCCTGACCACTGGTCTTGCTAGCGAGGGATGATGGGAGTTGTAGTCCCAAAACATCTGGAGGCCCAAGGTTGGGGAACACTGCCTTAGGAGATGCAGAGCAAAAATGAAAAGCAATGTAATAATATTTATATTAGAAAACCTGCAGCTTAATTTTTAGGTGGCGTTCTGGGCCAAAAGTCAGTAGGAGTCAAATTGGGTAGAATTGTCTAGTGGTTGTAGGGCATGCAAATGAGAGAGAGAGAGAGAGATCCCATTTTCAAGTGGTATAAAGCCATCTTCCTCAAGTTTCAGAATCCTTTTCCTAGGTAGCTTGCGTTTCCACCTTTCCACATCCTTTTCTGGAGAGACGGGCCTTCACCAGAACTCCAATTCTATCCTAGGATTTTCATGTACTTTATTGTTCTCCCAATCAGTCCTTCATCTCCTTGGGAAAGTTTATGAAAAATGTATCGAGCAACTAAACAAGTACTTCGCCATGAATTTTTATAAAGTTGATTACATAAGGAATGAGTCACCCAACGTTCATATCTAATAAGCCATACAGAAACTTCGTTTTATATGCCAGTCTTATTACCAAACAGACACCCCAGTGTGCTACTTATAAGGAGGCCTAGTTCACAGCATGGTGCATTGTTGCGTATACTAGAGTCATTCTGAAAGAAAAGTCTATGACAAGATGTTTAAAAGAAGGATGAATCATGAAGGCAGGGAGAGTGAAGCCAAAACAAGGACCTCTGCATCCTCCTGAGGTTTCAACAAGCCCTGACCCACAAACATTTTCAAATTTGTCCCCTGTCACGAGCGTTTAGATAAGCTATTTTGAATGAAAACTGCAGTTCTCGAGATTTCTGTCATTTACATCACATGATGAGGAAGGGTGTGTAAAATATTAGGCAACATTGGGAGAAGCAAACTTAATATATTCAGCAGCAGAGCTAGTTCCTCTCATCAGGAGTTATTCTCGAAATGCTTGGATTCGTATGTTGCTCTGCTTTCAACATTAGAGTTGGTGGTGTGCAATCTCATACATGTCTACTCACATGTAAGTCCCACTGAATTAACGAAATGACCATGTTTACTAACCAAGAACCGTAACCCAAAGTATATTTGTAAATGAAATTTAAGTGGTCTTCAAGGAGCTTGTCTGCCCTGGAGGAGAACTTGGGCCATGGTTGCTTTCAGTTTTTCTGGCTCTCATCCAAATCAGGGATTCTGGTTTATCCCTAACATATCCATTCATACAAACCAGCTTCGTAATCCATGGTTTGAAGTTGGCTTCTTTTGTTTGATTTATTGATGACTGCTGTTTATAGAACAAGATCCAGGGACAGTCCCTAATTTAGAGAAGCCATCCTGGTTTCTGATTTGATCCCGGAATGTCCCACTTTTCCTTAGGATGTCCCTATTTTCATTGGAGAAACGTTGGAGGGTATGGAGTTATCCGACCCCTCCAAACCGTCTGAAGGCAATCCTGTATAGGGAAGGGTTTTTAAAAAATGTTTCATGTTTTCTTCATGTTGGAAGCTGCCCAGAGTGACTGGGGCAGTAAGATTTGTGGAGTATAAATAGTAAAATCATTATAGAAGGGGATGTCCCTATTTTCATCAGAGAAATATTGGAGGGTATGGGACGCTCACCTGGCACCTTCATTATATATCTTAAAGTACCAGTCAAGAACATTCCTCTTCAACCAGGCCTTTGGCTGGTTAACATCTTATATCCTTTTAAATGTGTTTGTGGGATGAGGGGGTTATCAGTTTGGGGGGTGTTCTTGTTTTTATTATGTATTTTGTGGTTTGATCTTGTATTTTTATGTTGTGAACTGCCCTGAGATCTGCAGATGAAGGGCAGTGATCTCTCCCTCTCCCTCTCCCTCTCCCTCTCCCCCCCTCTCTCTCTCTCTCTCACACACACACACACACAGAGAGAGAGAGAGAGAGCTATCTATCATCTATCTATCTATCATCAATCAATCATCTCCAACCTCCATCCACATGTTAAACTTCTAAAAACCAGTACTTTTTTCTAGAAAAATAGGTGCTCACCATGAAGTTGTTACAGTAAGTGCCACACTTTTTAACAACAGAAAAAGAGGTGCCATTACGGTGTACCCTTGAGGACCGCCTGAAAAAAGCACGGCTCAAAACCCAGCGAAGTTGTCAACAACATCTCCCTGAAAGACGCAAGAAGGACATTGTTGTACCAGTGACAGGTGCTAGAAAACAAGCCCTGTTCCTGTTACCCGGAGACAGTCGGAGCGTAAGATCGCACACGTCAACCGGCTGGCAAGACAATGCTGCCTCATCAAAGTGTGCTTGATGTGGAGCTCACGTTGCGTGCCAGGATCTCCCTGTGACAGAATAGTGACAGCACAAAAAAGTTTGCCTACCAGCGCTGCAAATTTCTGTAGCCAGGAAAGGCAGACACCTTAATACCATGCAGCCTTTCTGTACTTGGAACATATTAAAACTGTTTCTACATATACACTGGGATATCTGTACACCTTCTTTGTGTTGCCATATTTCAAAAAGTGAAAATCGGGACACCCTGAAAGTTGTTGAGCTTTTTTATTTAGGAAGACCCCAAAGTTGTTCAGCTTTTTTTTATTTTACAAACCCCAAACAGCTTTTTTTATATACCATATATACTCGAGTATAAGCATAGTTTTCCAGCACATTTTTTGTGCTGAAAAAGCTGCCCTCGGCTTATACTCGAGTGAGGCGGACGGCAGACAAGCGGTGAGAAAGGAGCCCTTTCTCGCCGCTCATTCCTCCGCCGCGTCCCGCCTCTCGCAAGGGCAGGCATAGGAGCCGACAGCGGCAAAGGCGGCGAAGGAGGAAGCAGCAGCTGAAAGCACCGACAGTGGGAAAGGCGATGGAGGAGGACGAAGGAGCATCCAAAAGCAGCCCTTTCGGGCTGCTGCTTCCTCTGCCGCCACCGCTGACACACGCACACGCAGTCCGGCCCACCAGGAGGTTTGTGGTGTGGTGAACCAGTTTATACTCGAGTCAATAAGCTTTCCCAGTTTTTTGTGGTAAAATTAGGTGCCTCGGCTTATATTCGGGTCGGCTTATACTCGAGTATATACGGGTATACAGAAAACAGAGCACAAAGAAGTACCAAAATTATTGGTATTTCATATTTCAAGCTTTTTTAGGAAACCCCCAAAATTGCTGAGCTTTTTTTTAGACAAACCCCAAAGTTGTTGAGCTTTGTTTATGCCAATAGCACGTGTTTTTTTGATTGACTCGCCTAAGATCCAGGACGTCACTTCTGCCTTTGAAATCCCGGATGTATGGCAGCCCTATTTTTGTGCTCTCCTGCTATCGGTGAATATATGTGTACATGATAGAGTGTGCATGGGTGTCTTCAAGTTTCAAATAATTACGTAGAATAAAATTAATTATTTGGAGGGGAAAGTGCGGTGAGTAAGGTATGCTGTGCATTTCAGTTCCTCTGCGTGTACATAGTTGGAAATGAAGGGAAAGGGTTGCATCTTAACTGCAGCTCCTTTAGAGGGCTAGCATTTTACATATCATGCTGATAAGCCTCCCTCTGTTTTTTTTATTCATTGTTGCACCCATCACTCAAGCCAGTCCTTGGCTGAGTTTCTGTACTGCAGTATTAATGCAAGTATTAACCGCACTGCTGACACTTTACTATAGACCTTTAAGCCTCATTAGCATGGCTTCCTAGTTCCTAGCGGTTATGTAGAATATGTCCTAAATTGCACTTACTAAAAATGACCATGTTGTTTGGAGAGACCGTCAATTTGCATGCTCTGGAAAATCTGCACACTGAAGATAAAACAGAGTAAGATATCAAGGCATTTGGAATCAAACTGAAATGCATTTGATATGAAACGGATACTTTGATGTCAAAGGGAAGCCTTTTAATTAAGTGGCATTAAGGAGGAATATCTTATCTTACTGGGCTGTTATAAACAGATCGAGGCAATTCCAACAGAGTATGTCTTTCTATAAAAAGTAGCAGGGTTATTGTGGGTTTGTTTGTTTGTTTGTTAGCTTAAAGATATTTTGGGTGCATTTTTGCATCTCTAGGACAAAGGCCACTAGGGTCAAACGAGAGAGTTGCACCAAGCACTCAGCTCTCCTTGCATGTGATTTATATAGCAGTTCGAAAGCACGTCAAAGTGCAAGTAGATAAATAAGTACCGCTCCGGCGGGAAGGTAAACAGCGTTTCCATGCGCTGCTCTGGTTCGCCAGAAGCGGCTTAGTCATGCTGGCCACATGACCCGGAAGCTGTACGCCGGCTCCCTCGGCCAATAAAGCGAGATGAGCGCTGCAACCCCAGAGTCGTCCGCAACTGGACCTAATGGTCAGCGGTCCCTTTACCTTTAAGGATGTTAGGACCGTTACATTTGGGAAAGGACAGGGAAGTTCACCTCCGCTTGCATTTTATGATCTAGTGCTCCACTTGTCAATTACATCCATTTGATCACACACTTCCTTTTATCAGATCCTCCAAGTGTCCCTATTTCCCAGCGACAGTCCCGGATTCAGAGAAGCCATCCCGGTTTCTGATTTGATCCTGGAATGTCCTGTTATTTCTTAGGACATCCCTATTTCCATTGGAAAAATGTTGGAGGGTGTGGAGTTATTTGACCCCCAAGCCAAGGAGAAAAGTAGCTATACAACCTTTAGAAGACATCCAAAGGCACCCTGTATAGGGAAGTTTTCAAATGTTTAATGTTTTATTATGTGTTTATATAGGTGGAAAGCTGCCTAGTGTGGCTGGGCAACCTAATCAGATGGGTGAGGTATAAAAAATAAAGTTGTTGTTGTTATGAAATAAGACGTCCCTATTTTCATTTGAGAAATGTTGGAGGCTATGGTTTTTTTTAACTCCATCTCTTTTCCCAGGAGAGAAAGTTTCAGTAAGAGGCAGTTGTGGATGAAAGTCTCAACCCTGCCTCTTATTGCGTATGTAATTAGGATTCCAGCAGTGAGGAACCAAATTGAGGTGTCATGTCTGAACAGAGAATGGGAATGTAATAATAATAATAATAATAATAATAATAATAATAATAATAATAATAATAATAATTTATTATTTGTACCCCACCCATCTGGCTGAGTTTCCCCAACCACTCTGGGCAGCTTCCAGCAGAATATTAAAACACAATGATTCATCCAGTAGTAAAAGCTTCCCTAAATGCAAGGAGATAGTGTATGGAATACAAATTTAGCCAGTGTTAGAGAGGGACGAGCTTCACAGGGTTCAGTTTGAAACAGGCTCACCTAAAGCAATCTAACTTGTGCTGAGCTCAGATTAGACCCGAACCAGCTCCTTTTTAAGCTTCAGACTATTTTGAGCTCCAGGTCTCTGTGCCCAGGAAGATGTGAAGGGCTAAAATTTCCCCAACCCCATACTGCATTGGACAGAATAAGGCACACAGAGAGAAAAGCTTTCTCCTGGCATTCTATGTTCACATTTATCTAAACATGTACTTCTAGACGACAGTCATTTTTATTATCAGTTTATTTATATACCACATTTTGTAGAACTCGATTGCACTCAAAGCAGGTAAGAGAATAGATAATTTAAATACAAATGCACAACAAATAAAAAACAATACACCACCAACATTTCACCAATTGCAGTTTGTTGCCTCGATTAGCAATATCCAATATCAATAATATATCAATATTGTACCCACATTAAGCAATCTATTCAGCAGTAAATATGAATTCTTAGCTGAAGCCTCTATCCAAGCATGCAGCATCATTGAACAGCCAATAAACACAGCCAACACATCACAGCTTGGATTGGAATTACTTTCAATATCCTGGTCCATTTTGGGCGGCACTCAACTTTCTCTAGCCCTTAATTAAGAAGTAAAAAAAAGAAAGAAATCTATTCTGTTATTATATTTCAGCTTTACAAGATGATGTGGTTTCCTAAAGAATATTGGTTGCAATGGAGTATTTTATGTTTCCTTTATACTATATTATGACTGGGGGTGGGCGGGTGACATTATGGGCATTATAGGAACAATTCTTTGCATGGATGCAAGAATCTTCAGATGAATGCTTGAGATTCTCTTTCATGGTAAACGGAACAGGCAGTTGCTTTGAATTTGTCCGAACAAGACTTGGGATCCCGGTGGATCAAAGTGCAAAAATATATGGAATTTATTCAGCACAAAAGTAGAAAAAACTTGGTTCATCATATAGCGAACAGACACTTTTGACCTTAAGCTGCCTCGTAAAGACTATTCATTTTAGTTATGTAACAGCTCTGGTCTTTCAATATGTGGGGTATTATTGCTCCCTTAAGCAAAGAGAGCAGATCCATGGCTCCGAATTAAGATGAAATGTGCTCACTTGGTGGGTTACGTAAGAGCTAGTTGGAAACTAAGGTGACAGGCCTGCCTTCCTTAGAATGAGGAATTGTACCAGAAGGGAACAACAAATGAACCAATTTTAACCAAAAAGGGAAGAAGGGATGAAAATCACAGTGGCATTGCTTTTGCCTGCAGGCTTCATGTTTTGACTTATTTCTAATCTACAGGCTGCTTTGAAACTGACAGCTGCCTTAAAGGTTTGTTTATTGATTGGGGAGAGTGCAAAATGGCCACACTGAGTACAGCAGACTGATTATTATAATTTATTTTTATTTAACGTGGACACGATGCACCTTTAACATCGTAATTGAGATTTATAAATGCACTTACACGGGGACAGGACATGCAACCCGACTGGGATGTGAATTAAGTGCAGTCTTTTACGATAAGGTGGGGTATTTTGTTGTAGTAGTTTTTTGGAGGGTTCCGTTGTTACACAGAATTTGATTAAATGGTTATAACAGGCTTATATATTTTCAAGCGCTGCTCGTCAAGCTACACATGACACCATTCGGGCAGTTAGTCGTGTTGTTAATGGTTCTTGGGGGGAGGGGACAGGAGACACAGAACCCTTTGATCCAGTGTTTCCTGCTTGGCAGGGGGTTGGACTGGATGGCCCTTGTGGTCTCTTCCAACTCTATGATTCTATGATTCTATGAATATTGAGTAGACTTTCACTGAGAAGATCAAGTGATGTTCACCCATATGTGAAACAGCACAGTATCAATTTCTATGCTGATTACATCTTTCTCAAATAGAATGCTGAGTTTAATCCATGGAACCATAAGTGTTAGGAAGTCATAAGAAATCATAGGAGCCAGCTCCTAGGGCAGTGATGGCTAACCTTGACACCCCAGATGTTTTGGAACTACAACTCCCATCATCCCTAGCTAACAGGATCAGTGGTCAGGGATGGTGGGAGTTGTAGTCCCAAAACATCTGGAGTGTCAAGGTTAGCCATCACTGTCCTAGGGGCTAAGGTCCCTTCGTGTGTCCCCCCATAAAATATTTGAGGGGGCTATTGCTGATTGTATGTTTGGCATTGTCATTCAAATGGTGTGTGTGCGTTGCATCATGTGATCGATTATGTGGGGTGGAGCTTACCTGCCCCTCTCCCAATATTTTATTCAAGTTGACACCCCTGTAAGGATTGTTTGCAAGTGTGGTACAAAGACATACAAGAATTGACTGTCATAGGAAGCTCTGATAGCAGTTCTCATGCTTCCCTTTCCGCAAAAGCTTGCACAAGTTCTTGGATAAACTCCGGTGCAATAAAAGGAACTTGAGCTGGATATAGCTTTACTTTTCCTGTACATCTGCGGCCCTCCAGATGTTTTAGATGTGCTGCTTGTAGCTGATGGAAATTGTAGTCCTAAATGCATTGAGTGGGAATGCTGCTTGCAAAGCAGAAAAGAGAATACACCTAAGAAACTTCTCTATATATTGAAATGAAATACATATCTAACTTATGCATGGCTTCTGAATGTCTATGTTTTTTCAATTTTTGTACATATTGCTTTTCTAAAGGGAAAATAACCAAAAGCTGGCTGGGAAGAATATTTTCGTTATCAGTAGAGTGTTCCACATCGTTTGAGTCGATATCTTTGTGGCTTGCTCGTTCATTTCTCCCAGCTTTCGGCCTCATTCATAAACATGAATTTCAGTGGCTAAAAGATGCTGGGAATATTATCTCTAATGCTGCAGTGCTGATGATCCTCTCGGGAGAGGCTATCAGAAACATTTTATATGCAACTGCAGTTACGTAACAGTGCCTTTTCCTTTGGCGAGGCAGTTAAAATTGATCAAGGTGTTGTGTCGTGTGCTAATGAAATATACATGAGAGCTAAACACTGCAAACATTTTCATTTCTGCAGCAAAACATCAATCATAGCAGTCAACCTAAAAAATCAGTAGAATATTTAGCTAGAAAGAACTTTTTTTAAAAAAAAAACCAACCAGATACATTCCAGTCTTCCACTACTGAAGCTGAACTTCCTGGTGCCCTGAAGTGCCAAAGAAATTAGCCCACTACTAGAGATCCTCAAGCCTAGTTTGGCTGGGCTTGAATTGGAACCTGACTCAAAATGGAACAGGGTTGATCTGTCTAAGTTGGGGAGAAATTGCATTGCCACACATATCTTTGGGAGGCGGGGGAATGGCTTTCATTCCAGAAAAAGAAAGAAGTTGCTTTTGATATAAAGTGATACAATACTTAATATCTGAGAGAACTATACAGAACTATACAAGCCGGAATCAAGATTGCTGGAAGAAATATCAACAACCTCAGATATGCTGATGACACCCTTGATGGCAGAAAGTGAGGAGGAATTAAAGAACCTTTTAATGAGGGTGAAAGACGAGAGCGCAAAATATGGTCTGAAACTCAACATCAAAAAAACTACGATCATGGCCACTGGTCCCATCACCTCCTGGCAAATAGAAGGGGAAGAAATGGAGGCAGTGAGTGATTTTACTTTCTTGGGTTCCATGATCACTGCAGATGGTGACAGCAGTCGCAAAATTAAAAGACTCCTGCTTCTTGGGAGAATGACAAACCTAGACAGTATCTTAAAAAGCAGAGACATCACCTTGCTGACAAAGGTCCGTATAGTTAAAGCTATGGTTTTTCCAGTAGTGATGTATGGAAGTGAGAGCTGGACCATAAAGAAGGCTGATCGCCAAAGAACTGATGCTTTTGAATTCTGTAAAAAAAATTCCCTCTACAGCATGTGCAGAAGCGTTCTTCTTGAGCATTGGACACGCTATACAGAGCAAGAATGGAGGGAGTGATATTTTCAGGCTTCCTGAACATGGTACTTTCCAGATGTTTTGGACTGCATGGACAAGCTGGCTGGGGCTAAGGAAAGATGTAATCCAAACATCTGGAGGGCAGCAGGCTGTGAAAGTTGTTTTCTATTTATTCTGGTCTTGCCCCAAAGAAAACTATTCTAGTAAGAAATGCCCAATAAAATTCAAGATATATCTGGTTATTATATCCCCTAGGCACTCAAAAGTGCTCTCCTTATTTGAAATGATTTGTTAATGAAGAAGATTTAGAACTCACTACATTCTTGTTACTAAAAGTCAGACAGGTAATCTCTGTGAACAGGAAATCTTTCAAGCCTTTATTAAGTCTGCAACAGTGTCTGGGAGACAGCTTTTATATATCTCCTAAACTAGCTTCTTATTAAAGGTGTAAGGAAGGATGTGTACCTAATAAATTTATTGGGAAATGCAGCATATAAGTCACTGGAATACAAAGTACCAAGATAAGGTTTGTTTTCACTAATATAATTCCGGCAACAAAACATGAGCTTTCCTTTGGGGTTTTGTTCTGTTTTGTATATCCTTATGTGTTTTGGTGATATCCTTCTTGCTTCCTGTATGGTTTTGTGAAAATTCAAATGTTTGGCACAGATATGTATGTCTTTTTGTTTGTCCATCTTGCCACAATGTTAAGCTTCTTCAGCTCATTTGTGTCTTCTCATCCCCTTTTTGTAGTGCCAATACGGACATCAGATCCACTTAAGCAAAGGTCCTACACAGGACATTCCCATCAGCAGAAACACGGAGAGGTGATTTTTGCCAATGTCCCTTTCCCTCTGCAGCTTCCGGGGCCACCTCCCACATTATCCCAGAGGGTTCCCCAAACCTGCAAAGCAGATTTTCAGGAGACGTAGAGAGGGAACAGATTGAAAATGGCCTCCTTCCTCACCCCACAAGCAGAATTCATCCATTGGATCAGAAGGTTTCTGCAGATGTAAGTAGCCCTTCCACATTTGTTGAGAGGCAACATCTGGATTCAATGGATGCTACCTGAAAGAATTTTGGTGCAATTGCGTATATATGACTACACTGAGATTGCTTTTGGGGGGTGTTTTATCCATACCAAAGGGTACATATGCAATGTAGACATGTTGTTGTTGTTTAGTCATTTAGTCGTGTCTGACTCTTCATGACTCCATGGACCGGAGCACGCCAGGCACTACTGTCTTCCATTGCCTCCTGCAGTTTGGTCAGACTCATGTTGGTAGCTTCGAGAACACTGTCCAACCATCTCATCCTCTGTCATCCCCTTCTCCTTGTGCCCTCAATCTTTCCCAACATCGGGGTCTTTTCCAGGGAGTCTTCTCTTCTCGTGAGGTGGCCAAAGTATTGGAGCCTCAGCTTCAGGATCTATCCTTCCAATGAGCACTCAGGGCTGATTTCCTTCAGAATGAAGAGGTTTGATCTTCTTGCGGTCCATGGGACTCTCAAGAGTCTCCTCCAGCACCATAATTCAAAAGCATCAATTCTTCAGCGATCAGCCTTCTTTATGGTTCAGCTCTCACTTCCATACATCACTACTGGGAAAACCATAGCTTTAACTATACGGACCTTTGTCAGCAAGGTAATGTCTCTGCTTTTTAAGATGCTGTCTAGGTTTGTCACTGCTTTTCTCCCAAGAAGCAGGTGTCTTTTAATTTCGTGACTGCTGTCACCATCTGCAGTGATCATGGAACCAAGAAAGTAAAATCACTCACTGCCTCCATTTCTTCCCCTTCTATTTGCCAGGAGGTGGTGGGACCAGTGGCCATGATCTTAGTTTTTTGATGTTGAGCTTCAGACCATATTTTGCGCTCTCGTCTTTCACCCTCATTAAAAGGTTCTTTAATTCCTCCTCACTTTCTGCCATCAAGGGTGTCATCAGCATATCTGAGGTTGTTGATATTTCTTCCAGCAATCTTGATTTCAGCTTGGGATTCGTCCAGTCCAGCCTTTTGCATGATGAATTCTGCATATAAGTTAAATAAACAGGGAGACAATATACAGCCTTGTCGTACTCCTTTCCCAATTTTGAACCAATCAGTTGTTCCATATCCAGTTCTAACTGTAGCTTCTTGTCCCACGTAGAGATTTCTCAGGAGACAGATGAGGTGATCAGGCACTCCCATTTCTTTAAGAACTTGCCATAGTTTGCTGTGGTCGACACAGTCAAAGGCTTTTGCATAGTCAATGAAGCAGAAGTAGATGTTTTTCTGGAACTCTCTAGCTTTCTCCATAATCCAGCGCATGTTTGCAATGTAGACATAGAGTAACACAAAGAAATCAAAAGACATGGCAATCTGCACATAACCCAATCCCAGAATTCTTTTTAGAATATATAATCCCAGTTAAACCTTGTTAACTGCAGGGCCGAATAAACCTATGGAACAATAAAAGAGGAGAATCTGCACCTGTAATTAACTGGATTTATCCAAAGTAAATACACACCTGTTGACTTTCAAGGCAGACAGATACCTCCTTTTGAGTTCAGTGCCTACGTATTTATCACATTTTCTTCTTTGTCTGTTTTCTCCCCATCCTATAAGACTCATTTGCTAGAGGTAAGCATATTCTATTATGCCCAAAACATCGCTGTGTACGATTTAGTGTTTATGATGGATTCCATCTGTTAACTGAAATTGTGTACCATCCAAATGCTCCTTGAAATATGTTTACCAACTACAAACAGAGTTTATGAAAGACAGGGGTGCATCTTCCCACTCCGACATTGTAAATGAGAACTTGAATAAACTAGCCAATATATTGTTTGTAGGGAGAAAAAAACAGCAGCATATAAGTGCAGATGGTGACAGCAGTCACGAAATTAGAAGACGCCTGCTTCTTGGGAGAAAAGCAATGACAAACCTAGACAGCATCTTAAAAAGCAAAGACATCACCTTGCCAACAAAGGTCCGTATAGTTAAAGCTATGGTTTTCCCAGTAGTAATGTACAGAAGTGAGAGCTGGACCATAAAGAAGGCTGATTGCCGAAGAATTGATGCTTTTGAATTACATAGCTCTCAATGCGATTTCCCATTGCTTTGCAGCGCCCTCTGGTGTCACGTTTTTATAACGCGTTTTTAACGCTATAACCAACCAGTAGGTAGATTCGTCCTGGGGATGGCGTGTAATGGTATGTCGTTTTAATTCTATCCATGTTTAATTGTTTTTAATGGTTGTTTTTTTCCTGTGATGATGGCAACGATGATGATGATTTACCTGGGTTGTTCCCGCCACTCTGGGCAGCTTCCCATCAGGGGAAAAGACGGGGTACAAATAAATATATAACAACAATATTGTAATACTGCAACTGCCCTCATTCCTGACCATTGGCCATGTTGGCAGAGACTGATGGGAGTTTTAGTCCAACAACATCAGGATGGCTAGATTAATGAGTTTGCTCTCCTCCTCTTCCTTTAAAGGTAAAGGTACCCCTGACCATTAGGTCCAGTCGCGGACGACTCTGGGGTTGCGGCGCTCATCTCGCTCTATAGGCCGAGGAAGCCTGCGTTTGTCCGCAGACAGCTTCCGGGTCATGTGGCCAGCATGACTAAGCCGCTTCTGGTGAACCAGAGCAGCGCACGGAAATGCCGTTTACCTTCCCGCCGGAGCGGTACTTATTTATCTACTTGCACTTTGACGTGCTTTCGAACTGCTAGGTGGGCAGGAGCTGAGACCGAGCAATGGGAGCTCACCCCGTTGCGGGGATTCGAACCGCCGACCTTCTGATCGGCAAGCCCTAGGCTCTGTGGTTTAGACCACAGTGCCACCCGCGTCCCCTCCTCTTCCTTTAGGGATCCCAATTTTTTCTCCCACTTCTTTTGGGCCCATATCTCCAGCCCCTTTTCTTTTTACCATAGCAGAACACAACAGAAACTTTATGGAAATCTGTTGTAATGCATATGCTGCAGAAGACAGAGATTTCCTGTGGACCAGGCTGAAAAGGGAGAATGAAGCAAAACAGCAGCCTCAGTGGGCAAAACCTCTGAAGTATGGTTAGGTTGAAGTTGACTTTGCTTGAGGGGGAAAGATCCATAGTATTCAACAGTGCTTTGAGTTCCTGTGTGTCTTTCCCACACCTTCAGACTGGTGCCACGCAAACTTGAATCTTCTTCCCATTCTAATTCTAATTATAATAATTATAATTATAATAATAAGGCAAAATTGAGATTGTCCCCAGTGTGTCCTTCAGTTACAGGATGTACCTCTGGAAAGTTGGACCCTTAGGCACCCTGGTAGGGACACCGGAATAATGTTGCACAACACTGTCAAAGAAAAGAGACGGTTCATTAACATGAATTATCCATCTCCTTCACTATCTGTTCAGCGTGACCTAGCAGGAGGGGAAAAAACACCATAAACACTGTAAGTCTAGCCAGACCACAGGATAAATAAAACTGCATAGCTGTTTGGGCTGAATAACAATGACCCGAGAGGGAAGCCGGATATTAAATATTAAAAATGTGCTTTTAAAGCTCAGCCTCACAAGCAACATTTAAGTGGTTTATTAAATCCGAATTTATTAGATTTAAACGGGAGGGAAATCAAAACACAAAGATAGTCATCGGTTTTCCCACGCTGATAAGAAATCAAATTAATGGCACCGCATGAGGCAAGTGAAATTCTCCTCTGAGCTGCATAATCTGACAGAATTCCACACAGCTGAGCTGCCCTAGGATTTAGACATGTCGCCTTATCTTCAGTGCCAGGCCCTGAGTCAAGTACATCCAGAACTCATGGAATCTTTTCCAGAGATTCTGAAGAAGAACATTTTTTGTTGTGGCGGTTTGGGTTTGGTGATGAGCAAACACCCACAGGGCTGGGCCTACCATTTGGCTTATGCGTCAGAAAAGGGCAGATATTTGATAGTCTTTCTAGTTTATTATTGTCGTATTAAAAAATACATTGAATTTTCCATAAGGCTCGCCATCGCCGTCTAGCGTCACATTGCATATTGCACTTAAAACACACTTAAAATGTTTTATTTACAGCTGTATAGCCGAGTTCCAGCTTTGCAGATTCCCAGGTTATAGAACCCGGTACTAGAAAAGGGAATTTTATTTCAAAGGACAAAGGAGAATTTAAGGTGTTGAGTAATATTGTGAGGGCAGTCTACCTTATTCAACAGTTTTTTTGGCTTCTTCCTCTGCCCTTGCTTGAGAGTAAACATCGTAGGCAGAGGGCCTTCTCGGTAGTGGCACCCGCCCTGTGGAACGCCTTCCCATCAGATGTCAAGGAAATAAACAACTATCTGACTTTTAGAAGATATCCCTATTTAGGGAATTTTTTAATGTTTGGTGTTTTATCATGAGTTTAATATTCTGTTGGGAGCCACCCAGCATGCAGGGTATAAATAATATATCATAATCAACATCATCTCATTGGCCAGGAGAGTGACAGCTGTGCAGCTCTGTATCAGGGAGAGATATATCCATCTTTCTATCTGTGGCTGGACCAACTCGCCTGTACTTAGCGGGGAAGCCTCTATTTGCGTGTCGAGGTCCCCAAACCACCCCTCAAATAATTCACACATCAGACAGAATTTTAGTTTTGGTTTTTGGCATGATTTTGGCCACAACTTTATTAAAAATACAAATAATGTGAGTGGTTGCTTAGGCATTGGTTAAGTCTATCTGTCGCACAGGGGACAGAACTGACAACCCTCAGTAAGGGGGAAACACTCTGGAGAGATAAAGGGAGCCGGGTGGTCTGACCCTCCCCTCTCCCCTCAGGCTCCCAGGGCTCTTGCACAGCCCCAGCCCCCGACCGGGGGTTCGGACAAAAAGCATCGAGCCCCTGGATTCCTTTAACGGAATTCCCCTAACACCAGCAACAATTGGAGGGGCAGATGCAATCAATCATAACCCCTCCTCCAACCAACATAATAACCAATGCCTAACCGCCAACCTTACAAATTGTGACTATTTGCTACGCAGTAGGCGAAAACCAGATGGCACCAGCCAATCAGCCAAATGGAAAAATTCCTACCAGGCCCCTGCCCCAACAGCAGACGACCCCATGACAGGCATAGCCATGTTAACGCAGAGGCCTAAAATATAGGGAGGGAGGGCGGGTGATCAGAAGCACGCAGCCAAGAGGGGGATCACGTTGCAAACCCACCAATATATATCCGCTGGGCTGTCCATCAATAAATTGCAACATACAATTCTCCCCAACAACACTCAGGGTCCAATCACAACAGTGGCCATCCATACGATCCTGCCCAGCACCAGAGGGGTGACTTGCTGGCCCCCACCGCAACACGTGCTCTCCATGAAGGAGAACACGCTTTTTCAGTCAGCTGCTCAATGCTGGATTTCCATTTATTTGATAGAGGCTTGCGTCACCGGAGAACGAGACACACCAGCTCTTCTGCTCACCCCCATAATGTAGCAAAATGAGATGCTTGCAGTGTGGTGGCAGCTGCCAACAGTGTGCCACTAAATAAAGCTCCACAGATCTCCGGTTGTTTTAAAGCGAAGTGCATCAGAGTGCCAGCTCTTCTGCTCCTTCGGGGGGAAAGGGAGCAAGCACCGCCATCCCTTCGTATTTAACAGCGATCACTGCCGATCTAACAGAGACCACACACTTCAGGGTGACAAAGCTCTTGCACCTTTAATAGTGGTGCAGGGAAGGGAATTTCAGCCAGTGAAAAATCCCCTGAAATCCCCTCTTCTGCACAACTATTAAAGGTGTATAATTGGTTTTCACCCGGCCTCCCTACACACAGCAGGCAAGGCAGATTATACCCTTGTGAATGCAATCCTGGCCTTATAGTTTGCTAGCGGGTTACTAGGCTACCAGCTCTTTCGCTATATATTTGGAAAAGCTGCTTGTTTGAGATGCCTTTGGATACATTTAAAGATGTCGCAAGCATATTTTGCAGGATGGCTCCTGAGATCAAGGAGTGTGTTTCTGCCCGTGCTTGTTGAGGTAATATAATTTTTTATTTGATTTTTTTGAACATTTTCTCAATAATCTTCATATCAAATATGAAGTTGTATCTTTATCTGCTACACAGAGTTTCTCTATTGCAATTATTTTAACATTTTTCTTCCACTGTTTTTTATCTCGAATCCTGCCCGCCATTTCATCTGACTATCGTGTTTTTAAAAATAGTCCACAAAAGGCCTCCATTCTTCTTTGGAAAGTTCGTCCTTTTGACCTCTTAATTTTGCTGTCGGCTTTGCTGTTTCTGTGTAGTCCACTCTTTGCATAGTCAAAAGCCACTCTTCCTTCATTGGAACTTGCCCTTTTTCCCATATTATTATTATTATTATTATTATTATTATTATTATTATTATTATTATTATTTGAATTTATCTACTGCCCTATACCTGCAGGTCTCAGGGCAGTTCACAAAATTTCTGTGCATATATTAATCTAGCCGCTGTTGTCATGTGCGTCCCTTTCAATTATTGTTATTGTTATTGCATGTCGAGGTCCCCAAGCCACCTCCCTAAATAACTCACACTACACACCATAATTTAAGTTTAAGGTTTTTGGCATGATTTTGGCCACAACTTTTATTAAAATACAAAAATGTGAATGGTTGCGTAGGCATTGGTTCCAACTAGCTGCCCCCTCCTGGGGGCAGACTGACATCCATCCGGTTAGCGGAAGTCAGTAAAGGGAAAACACTTTGGGGAGAGAATGGGGGTCAGGGGCCCGGGCCCTCGCCTCTCCCCAAATGTTCCCAGGGGCTCTTGCGTGGCCCTGGCCCCCTACCAGGGGATACGGACAAAAGCATGATGAGCCCCTGGATTCCTTTAACGGAATTCCCTGCGCAGCAGCATTGGAGGGGCAGGCACAGCCAACCACATCCCCTCCACCAACCAAATTCATAACCAATGCCTAACCGCAACCTTACAAGTTGTGACTAATTGCTACGCAGTAGGCGAAAACCAAATGGCAACAGCCAATCAGCCAGATGGAAAAATCCCTACCAGGCCCCTGCCCCAAAAGCAGACGACCCCATGACAGGCATAGCAAGGTCAATGCACAAGCCTAAATAAAGGGTGGGAGGGCGGGTGATCCGATGCACGCAGCAAAGAGGGCCGCGTGCTGCATGCACTGGGAATATATAACCTCTGAGCTGTCCATCAAAATTGCTACATAACATTCTCCCCAGCAACCCGCAGGGCCCAATCACCTGCCATGGTCATCTATCCTAACCCGCCCAGCAACAGTGGGGTGACTTGTTAGCCCCCACAGCAAAACGTGCTCTCCATGAAGGAGAACCCGCTTTGTTATTGTTGTTACTACTACTGCTGCTATTTATATACAATGTACATGGAGGTCTCAATAGGTTATCACTGAAATTTGAAGCTAACCAAATTTATTTCCCATCCCTAATTCAGATATAATTTCCTACTCTGTCGAGAACCAGTTGCTGACCACAGCTTTTGTCTCCATTTCCGATATATGCAACGTGGGCTCCTGTGCTGGTCCCATGGGGTATCCAAAAGGCGAGGTCTAAGTCCGGTACAAGGTCAGAGGTACAAGGTAAAGGCAGTCCAAAATAACTGAAGCAGGGTACAGAGCAGGGAGTCAGGCGAAGTCAGGAACGGGTGGGCAAGCAGGGAACCAAGGCGGGTCAGGAGCTCAGGCAGGGAAGCAGGACAGGTATCAAGCAGGAACTGGTCAGCAACGATGTTGCTCCTGCAACTTGAGGCTGGGGCTGGCCGGCTTTTATCTGCCCCGAGGCATAGGGCAGCCCTGATCCTCTGGTGACTTGCCTCTCCTGGCCTGGAGGCGAGCACTCCTCCTGCGGGAACTCAGTTCCCTTCGCCTCTCTGCCCTGAGCCTCTGCAGCTCAGGAGAGGATGGAGGGTTACCGGACCCAGAGGCAACCTCAGCAGGCTGGGATCCCTCAGGTTCAGTGTCTGAGTCTGAATCCCAGGCCATCACACCTCCATTCACAGAGCAAGAATGAATTTTTCGATCCTTCCTTGCCGCTAGCACTGCTAAACCAATTTTTTGCTCTCCAGCTCCACGGTGCCTCACGTTCCACAGGGTCAAGAAGATGACATCAGTTTTTCTCCTAACAGCCATAAAGAAATCCCCGGCTATCGTTTGTGAGCTGGGGAAACATAAAAGCCAGGAGCGGGGAGGCGGGGAGAGAAATGACACGAAAGAGGCTGCCGTCGAATGCTGCAAGAGTCCCAGCAGGCAAGCCGCTAATCGAGACTGACAGGGGAAGGAAAGGCCAAAGATGAAGGAGGAAAGATAAAAGCAGCAGGGGCAAGCAGCTGCAGCGAGAGGCTTTGAAAGAGAGCAAGGGGAGGCTGTTTTCAATGAAAGACAGAGACAAAGGCTACATTCGCACCCCACATTCAAAGCACTACGATACCAGTCATGGCTTCCCCTCTGAGAATTCTGGGAGCATACCCTCCAACATTTATCCGATGAAAGTTGGGACGTCCTATTCCATTATTATATTTTATTTTATTTTAATAGCCAGGCATAGGGCCTTCTCAGTAGTGGCGCCTGCCCTGTGGAACGCCCTCCCATCAGATGTCAAGGAAATAAACAACTATCTGACTTTTAGAAGACTTCTGAAGGCAGCCCTGCTGTTGGGAGCCACCCAGAGTGGGTGTAGTATAAATTATTATTATTATTATTATTATTATTATTATTATTATTATTTCACTTTATTTTATTTTATTTTATTTTATTTTATTTATACCCCGCCCATCTGACTGGGTCGCCCCAGGCATTGTGGGCAGTTATCCACATATTTTTAAAAAATTAATTAAAAAAAAAAACCTGCCCTATAAAGGTCTGCCGTAAGATGTCTTCTAAACATTGTATAGTAAATAATAATAATAGTAATAGTAATAGTAATAGTAATAGTAATAATAAATTATTTATATCCCGCCCCTTGGGCTGGGTTTCCCCAGCCACTCTGGGCAGCTCCCAACAGAATTAAAAGCACAATAAAACATTGAACATTTAAAAAACTTCCCTAAACAGGGCTGCCATGTGCTAGCTTGATAGCAAACATTCCCATATTTAGCAGGGAGGGGTTATTTAAGTGGGCTTAGGTAAATACACTTAGAATCTTCCCTTTGCTTGGGACTCCATGTAATGATTATTTATTTATTTATTTATTTATACATACATACATACATACCCCACCTTTTATCAAGAGTTGATTTTATTTATTTATCTCCTAGGCTCGGGGGGGTTGCATCACTTCATCCCCTCCACCATTTCCCCGATGAAGCATTTAAATTATTCCTGATCTTAATCTTTTAAATGTTCCCTAAGACTGTCATGGAGCATTATCAGCACAGAATGCAGATGCTGATGAGAAAGTCTACTCACATCTCCATCCACTTTCTCTCTCACTCGCTGAATGATCAAACCAAAGGAGATCGCTATGCCTCTAGAGCCCTAGTGACCAAGGAGCCAGCAGAGGGAGGTGTCACAATGAAGGGCGTGTCACAAGGACCTCCGCAACCTAGCAACCACCAGCACTGAACTGACACTACTCTCAACTGACACTACCAAGTTTGCTTATATGGCTTTTAATCCATGTTCAGCTTTTTACAAGTATGTAAAATGAAATTTATTCCTTTATATTCAAGCTTCCGTTGTTCCTGCACCTACTGAGCATTAGCTATCTAATCTACCTCTCTGCCTCTCTGGTGCAACTGCCACACACCAAAAGGCTATGGAAAGGGCCCTGTGTCTTCAACAATTCACAAAGTGATTCATTGCAGCTCAACAGCAGCCCTCTCCTTCCTTTCAGTGTCGTCCTATATTGCTGAACAGTGGAAAAACAGAAATCACCCCTTGCTACCCTGAGCTGTCGTGAGTCCTTGTACAAATCACACTTTGCTAGAATATTTTGAACTATACAGTATTTCTTGAAGGCTACAAATCTGACAGAAAGGCTAGCCATGTGCCCTACTTATTATAGGAATTCTAAATTGGCATCTGTACATTTAAATTACCACATGCAAATCTCTGCCCTCTTTCTGGGCATTGACTAAGAAGCCATCCTATGTGGAAGGAAGCCCCACTGAGTTCAGTAACGATACCCTCCGCAGCTGAGATAAAATTTCCGATTCAATGAAAGGTCTATTGTACAATGATGATCCAGCAAAAAGCCTACACTTCTCCACTAAAATGAATATGGCTAGAGGGGCGGAGGAGAGAAGGAGCTGAGATTTTCTTGAGATGGCTTCCTCTGTGATGACAACCTTTATTCTCCCTCCTGAAGCCACAGTGATTGAGGAAAGACTTTGCCATTTGGGGCATTTCTAGGGCTGCCCTACATTCGGAAATCACTGGGGCTTCAAAGGCGGAATTGACGTCCTGGGGGGATTTCTGAAAGGCGGCACTTTGTCCTGAATCTTAGAAAAGTCTAAGGGTAAAAAAAAGCTCTGTTTGGGTTTGTCTAAAAAAACTCAATAACTTTCGGGGTGTCCTGTTTTTTACTTTTTGAAATACGGCAACCCTACCCAGTAGTATTTTCTTTAATTCATAGTTTTGTTGTTGTTCAGTCGTTCAGTCGCGTTCAACTCTTCGTGACCCCATGGACCAGAGCATGCCAGGCACGCCTATCCTTCACTGTCTCTCGCAGTTTGGCCAAACTCATGTTAGTAGCTTCGAGAACACTGTCCAACCATCTCATCCTCTGTCGTCCCCTTCTCCTTGTGCCCTCAACCTTTCCCAACATCAGGGTCTTTTCTAGGGAGTCTTCTCTTCTCATGAGGTGGCCAAAGTACTGGAGCCTCAGCTTCAGGATCTGTCCTTCCAATGAGCACTCAGGGCTGATTTCTTTAAGAATGGATAGGTTTGATCTTCTTGCAGTCCATGAGACTCTCAAGAGTCTCCTCCAGCACCATAATTCAAAAGCATCAATTCTTCGGCGATCAGCCTTCTTTATGGTCCAGCTCTCACTTCCGTACATTACTACTGGGAAAACCATAGCTTTAACTATACGGACCTTTGTTGGCAAGGTGATGTCTTTGCTTTTTAAGATGCTGTCTAGGTTTGTCATTGCTTTTCTCCCAAGAAGCAGGCGTCTTTTAATTTCATGACTGCTGTCACCATCTGCAGTGATCATGGAACCCAAGAAAGTGAAATCTTTCACTGCCTCCATTTCTTCCCCTTATATTTGCCAGGAGGTGATGGGACCAGTGGCCATGATCTTAGTTTTTTTATGTTGTACTGCTACACTACTCATTCTAGTCAATCACAGGGTTTTTTGACATTTTGGTAAATATGAATATGGCAACCCTAGGTGTTTCATCCTTTAGCAAATTGTGTACAGCGGAGGAAACTGAACTCTGTCTGCCCTCCCCATTTCCCCCTCATTGCAGCTCAAAAGCATTTCAACTCCCTCGTCTTGACTTTTGGTATCATCCTGATAAGTCACTAACAGCTCCTTTCAGGTCTGCAAAATTTGTTTTCTGACCAATTTCCAGAGTCAGCATTTCTGTGCCTATGTCCACCGCAGCCATTCCACCAGGGAAAGGGCTCTTTCTTGTTTTTCGGCCTTGGAATCATCTGCGGCAATTTGTCTCCTGTACTGCTTTTCTGAGAGAAAAGTGTGTGCGTGTGTGTTTTGCTGGGTTTGACAAAGCTTTTACCATATGTGTTCTCTCACCCATCTGCAGCTTTGCTCTGGTTGTACCTGAGATGTTCTTACAAAGCATTTTTATTTTTTTTTAACTTTATACTTCACAAACAACAGAAAGGGATCCACGTTAAAGGGGCGCAGAAGTGTGGGTACACAGAAGGTAAATTGTAAACTGGCACAATGGTGGGCTTTTTCCGCTTAAGATTTTTATTAAATTTTCACAACTTTAACCAATTAATTTCAAATTTCAAATTTGTCATACATTTCTCTTAGAATTTGACTTCCCACCTTTCCTTCCACACTGTTTTTATACCCATCCCTTCCACATACTGCGTAATTTCACACATTTCATCTAATACATATTCCTCTGTTTCATATGTTATCATTTGCTTCCTGTTCCTCAAATTTCAAATCTTGCCTGTCAGGGCCTTTTTTCAGCCGGAACTCGGTTCTGGCACCTCTCAGGTGGGCACCATTGACATTATAAGAGAACAAGGGTGATTTCATGGTGATTTCTGGCACCTCTTTTTCTAGAAAAATAGTACTGCTGCCTGTGATTTCATTTGGTTGTGACCCCCCCCAAAAAAAAATAATCCAAAAGAGGCCTCCATTCTTCCACAAACTGTCCATCATTTTGATCTTTTATAAGCTAGCACAATTTGTTGACATTGCACAACATCATTGTTGATCATGAGACACGTCTTGTTAAGGAATCAGTCTTAGTTTCCAGTTTCCCAGCTTTGTAGAGTGTGAGCCTATATGGGAGGACTTTAACCCTGGTCTTAAAACGACAAAAGGAAGGGGTTATCATTAAATCAAATAAATTACGTCAGATTATTTCCATGGGATAAATGAGAAACTTGACTGAGAGGATAGAAATAGTAACAAATATGAGCTAGGGCAGGCTTCCTCAACTTTGGCTGTCCAGATGTTTTGAGACTACAACTCCCATCATCCCTGACCACTGGTCCTGCTAGCTAGGGATCATGGGAGCTGTAGGCCAAAAACATCTGGAGGGCCGAGGTTGAGGAAGCCTGAGCTAGGGGTTCATCATTTTTGCGATGCTCCTATCCTGCAAGGAGGCCACAACAACCTTGTAAGGTGCTTAACATTAAGAGATACAGTGGGACCTCGACTTACGAGTGACTCGACTTACGTCTTTTTCGACTTCCGAATGACTTCCGGAAGAAAAAAATGGCCGCCGCAACTGAATTTTTCGACTTCCGAAAGGAAGTCGCGGCTGCTTTGAATAGGATTTTTTCGACTTACGAATTTTTAATAGGATTTTTTCGACTTACGAATTTTTTTCGCTCAATGCATCCCTATGGGGATTCGACTTACGAATGTTTTCGACTACCGAAGATCGCTTCGGAACGCATTATCTTCGTAAGTCGAGGTCCCACTGTATAAACCTACCCAAGGCTATCAGTGAGGTTCATACCTGAGTAGCGATTTGAATTTTGCATTGCATGTCGAGGTCCCCCAAAACCACCCCTCAAATAACTCACACATCAGACAGAATTTTGTTTTGGTTTTTGGCATGATTTTGGCCACAAATTTATTAAAATACAAATAATGTGAGTGGTTGCTTAGGCATTGGTTAAGACTATCTGTCCCACAGAGGACAGAACTGACGACCGTCAGTAAGGGGAAAACACTCTGGAGATATATAAAGGGAGCCGGATGCCATGACCCTCCCCTCTCCCCTCAGGCTCCCAGGGCTCTTGCACGGCCCTGGCCCCCGACCGGGGGTTCGGACAAAAGCATATAGAGTCCCTGGATTCCTTTAACGGAATTCCCAGTACACCAGTATCCATAGGAGGGGCATACACAGTCAACAATACACCTCCTCCAACCAACATAATAACCAATGCCTAACCGACAACTTTACAAGTTGTGACTATTTGCTACGCAGTAGGCAAAAACCAGGTGGCACCAGCCAATCAGCCACATGGGAAAAAATCCTACCAGGCCCCTGCCCCAACAGCAGATGACCCCATGACAGGCATAGCAAGGTCAACACAGAGGCCTAAAATATAGGGAGGGAGGGAGGGTGCTTCGAAGCACTCAGCCAAGAGGGAGATCATGTTGCACACCAACCATTATATATACGCTGGGCTGTCCATCATCAAATTGCAACATACAAATCTCCCCAACAACACCCTGGGTCCAATCACGGCAGTGGCCATCTAAACGCTCCCGCCCAGCACCAGAGAGGTGACTTGTTGGCCCCCACCGCAACACGTGCTCTCCATGAAGGAGAACACGCTTTCCCCACACTCAAACTAACAGTGTAACCCTAAGCATACAATTTTGGTGGTTTCCTTTAAAAAAAAGCTTTTGCTTTTTGAAATATGGCAACCCGATGCTACGTGCTGCAGTAAACAAAAGGGAAATCTGCGCTTCTCAAATCACCAGCCTTGCATCATTCAAGGGTGATACACTGAAGTAGTTATGCATGACTCTGCTACACGCACAACCTGATTTAGCAGCACAGGCCTGGTGGTGTCACATGCCCACGCACACATCTTTAATTGCCTCTGGGTTTCTCTATTGTGCCTTAGATCATTCATTTATTCATTCCTGCAGAATAATTCATTTGCTAACATGCAAAATTTATTCACTAAAAGACTACATTGGCATAGCTCCCTGCCCCCACCCCTCCAGCTTCATTTAGTCTCTTTCTTCAGCATTCAGCACACAGGTTTATATCTTGTTTTGAGCAGGTTATCTGAGGTTACTGTGTAGACATAGAAGAAGCCTGGATTGCAATACAGCAGACTCAAAGCTTGGTTACCATGATGCTCTTTAGAAATGGGAGTGGTGAGGGCATCCTGTAACTAAGCCCTTAATTCAGATAAGGTTGCCATATTTCAAAAAGTGAAAATCTGGACACAAAAAGTTGTTGTGCTTTTCCCCCAAAAAAACTAAAAAAGAGAGAGTTTTTGAGCAATTTTGTATGACGTTTGCCAAAATCTACACTACCAACATGGGCTTCCATATGCTGCTTATGAGGTCTGAATACCGGCTAAGTCTGGGAAATTCCAGACGTATGGCAACCCTAATTCATAACACATTTAAAGGTGTACTTACCCTAATTCACATTTTTTAAGAATAGGATATAAACCAAAACACAGTTATCCTCCAAAATCCCCGCTTCTACAAATTTTGCAATGCTAAGCAACGTTTACAAAAAAATGCATATACTAAAATGTGCATATGAATGCATATATCAGTGAAAACAACATATATAAATACATTATATTGGGATTTTCCTGCAAAATGGTGCATAAATTTGCTTGATAAAATGCAGGTTGCTTTTCTGAAGGACTTAAAAGAAAATCGCGAGCTGATGCAGAAATGTGGAGAGCTAAGCTGAGGATTGAGGGGGGGGGGAATGAGAAAGCAAAATTGGCCACATTTATCCTTGGCTAAACAGTAACATGTTTAACATCTGAATAATACAGAGGGAACTTGCTTAATGGGGACAGGGAAGGAATTTCATAAATTGGCGCTGCCACACTAAATGCTCTCCTCCTGGTGGTTGTAGAGTGAACATTGTGTGACACTTTTAGCAGTGCATTCCATTGACAGGCATAGTGTTCAAGTAGGGTTCATGGAACAAGACAATATTCTGACACTTCCCAATGACATCTGGCTTTCTAGATTTAATTGGACATTGTCTTGTTTCCTGAACAAAATTGACTGGATATCACTAAATGAGGTGACTTGAGACTGAAGCTGACTAAATTGGTGCCTAATAGAAAATCTCTCTGCAGCAGGCATGAAGCACAAGGACCTCACTAACTTTAGTCGACTTAAAGGTAAAGGTAAAGGGACCATTAGGTCCAGTCGTGACCGACTCTGGGGTTGCGGCGCTCATCTCGCTTTATTGGCCGAGGGAGCCGGTGTACAGCTTCCAGTTCATGTGGCCAGCATGACTAAGCCGCTTCTGGCAAACCAGAGCAGTGCACGGAAATGCCGTTTACCTTCCCGCCGGAGCGGTACCTGTTTATCTACTTGCACTTTGACGTGCTTTCGAACTGCTAGGTTGGCAGGAGCAGGGACCAAGCAACGGGAGCTCACCCCGTCACGGGGATTCAAACCGCCGACCTTTTGATCGGCAAGCCCTAGGCTCTGTGGTTTAACCCACAGAGCCACCCGCATCGCTTTAGTCGACTTATCTGAGCTCAAATTGCATTTTGAATTTGTTAGGTACATACCTTTATTTTATAGCATAGCAATTAAAATGATCAAAGTATTACAGAAAAAGCTTTCATTAAAATTATTTTACATTTATGCATTTCAGTTCTCTATTATATGTTTTGAAACTTTATTTGCTATTTTTTTCACATCACTTCATATTACAATTATTTTTTTTAACAATTTCTCAGTGATTTCTTCCTCAGTACTCCAACTGTCCTCTCGTTCTTTTATTTTTCTCTTTCATGGATGCCATGTTCTTTGGACTGGACTTAACTGTCACGGGTCCTTTACCTTTACCTTTAATGGCCTTTTAGGCTTCCTCCATGTGAACAGTAGTTCACTTTCTGAATCATAAGAATTTTATGTCACGGAGGGAGGGGAGCATCAGGATTTTAGAGATGCTTAGGTGGGGCATGGCCAAAAAAAGGTTGGGAACCACTGTTCTAACCTCTTCCTATCTTGCTTGTTTTCCATAGAAATGGATGCTTGTTGTATGGAAGGACATTCAACGAGATGTGTCCAGACCTGTTGCCTGAAGTGACAGAGCCAAGGGATGTGTTTACCACCTCAGTAAGAACCAGGACTGAGAACCACAACAAAGACCTTCTTCCCCTCGACTGCCTGGTAAGGGTGTTGAGATGAATTAGTGGAACCCAATTAGTTTTGTCATAGCCTGATTCTTGGCTCATGGTAACATGCAAGAGGGGCTTTTCACCAGTATTTTGGAAGGCTCTCCCTACTGAACTGAAGTGCCTATATATATATATATATATATATATGCATTTCAGTCCAAGGTTTTAAGTTGCGGGGAAGGAAGGGAAAGGAGAATGTTAGCCGCTTTGAGACTCGTTCGGGTAGTGATAAAGCGGGATATTAAATCCAAACTCCTCCTCTTCTTCTTCTTCTCTAACTTTCAGGAAGTTCTTTAATTGTTTAGTTGGCATCTCCTTTCTTGTAACTTGAATCCATTGGTTCAGGTCCTATCCTATCCTCCGGAGCAGGAGAAAACATCCTCCCTGTGGCAGCCTTTTGGTGTGGGATCTGAACCCTTGGGACATGTCCTGGACAGAGCACTGCATTTTTGGGAATGATGTAGTTCTTCCTCTCCCATCTTCTTTGGAATCCAACTTCCTACCTATCAGCAGGATTTCTCTTCTCTCTCAATAAGTCTGCTACAATCATACTTTAAAATCTGGTCACATAATTACTAGAATGTTAATTTCTTTGGAAGGAGTGCAGAAAAACAGAGGCTAGACGGTTGGTGGGGACAGACTATTGCCAGGACATAACTCCAGTGCTTAAAAGCTCATTGGTAACCCTACTCAGCATTGCCTGCATAGGTTTTATTTTTTAATTTACTCTTTATTTTTACATAAACACAGAAAGAGAAATAAACACATCTGTACTTTTATTATAATGCAGATATAGAGGCTGTGTGCACTCCATTAATAAAGCATATGCCTTCCCCTACAGAATCCTGGGAACTGTAGTTTACCCCTCACAGAGCTACAATTCCCAGCACCCTTAACAAACTACATTTCCCAGAAAGACAATTGCAAGCAACAAGATTACACAGGCTAACGATCCGCTCTTGCAAATTCCAATGTGGCAGCTTCGCGTTTTCAGATATTGGCCTGAACCCTTGAAGTGCATGGGTATTTCCCTCCGGATATTTGCCCAGCAACAGGAGGAACGGCAACAATCCAGATTTTCTTCAGCAAAATGGTTCTGGTGGGCATCCTGCAGCCCAGTGGGATCTTCCCAAGAGAAACGGTTCCCACCCGCCTGCAGATACAGTGGGACCTTGGTTCTCGAATTTAATCCGTTCCAGAAGTCCATTCAACTCCCGAAACGTTCAAAAACCAAGGCACGGCTTCCAATTGGCGCAGCCACCCCAGAAACAATAGCCGACAGCCACATCGGACATTTGGCTTAAAAAATAATAATTGACAATTGGAACACTTCCTTCCGGATTTTCGGGGTGCGGGAGCCGATTTGTTCATCAACTAATCCTTTCGAGAACCAAGGTTCCACTGTATTAAGGAAATGGGTTACACACAGCAAGTTGTTGCAGCCCAACATCAGATGTTTGATCCCAAAACAGTCTGGTTCAGACATTTGAAAATATATTGCCTTGTCTGTACTGTCTGGATGGTTAAAGAGTCCCTGGGGTAATAGAAAACATAGATGGACTTGAATTCATAACAGGAAAAAAGAACTGTGCCAACTGATTACTCACACCGAAGTAGCAATCTTTTCTAAGAACTGTGAGTTTTCTCTGTGGTGCAAAGCTTATTTGTTTTGTTTTCCCATATTTGTCCCCCCCCCCAATATGAAACTCTGAAACCTTATCAATCTTTTTATGGTTCACTTCCAATATTCTTGTACCTTTTTACATATCCAGGACTGATAGCAATTCTACCCATATCTGGAAAGTTTGAATCTCACAGTTTGGGAGATGGAGGAGACCGTCCCCTTCAAATATGACACACTCCCAAAGAAGCGGGTGAACAGGTCTCCCATCCACTCGTCGCCACTATATTTCTAAGGGGCTTCTTTTTATTCCACTGGAAATTAGAAACAAGTTCATTTTTTAAAAAACAAACCAATAATAATAATCCCCCCTGTAGCAAAGGGTATATAAGGAAGTAAATTGTGCATCTCTGATACTGTGGATGTAATAAACATCTGTTTCTGTGCAATACCATAAATCCATTCACCTTGAGGTTATTTTCATCTGTCTTCACAAAGATAAGGCATCACATAATAAACAGCATTTCCTTCACTCCCCACCCCCCGTGCTCAAAACCTTTACTCTATACCAGGCATCCCCAACCTGCGGCCCTCCAGATGTTGTGGCCTACAACTCCCATGATCCCTAGCTAACAGGACCAGTGGTCAGGGATGATGGGAATTGTAGTCCAAAACATCTGGAGGGCTGAGGTTTGGGGATGCCTGCTCTATACTACCAGGATTCCTTGCCCTGGAAGTAAATGCAAAAGAGGCACAGAAGCTTCTTCCTGTCTAGAACTTTGGGTGTAATAATAATAATAGGGGCTGGCTGTGCTCAGGACACTCCGTCCCCCAGGGAACAGCCCCTAAGAACGTTTGTCACTCATGTCTTAATATATGCCCATGTCAACCTGCCATGTCTGTTTATACATAAGAAACCAAGGTAACCAGAAATGGAAGAGGTTCAAAGGAAGGAAACAAAAGTACTCCAACCAAACCACAGAAAGGAATAGGATTGTGGAGGGAAGAAGGCTGTTTTGGGTTTCTGTTGGGCAAAGGGACACTGCTGGCTTCAGCCATGGGGTCGACAGAGTTGGTTTAGCCCCCAATCCTGTGTGGCTCTCCATGTGGAGGTTGTTCCATAGCATATTCTCACTGCGGTCCATAACATCACCCTTGGAATGCAACCAAATGAAATCAGTAGGATGACGACATCTTCCTTTCCAATATGTTTGATTAGCTGCTGTTTCTGGGAGAAGATTCCCATGGTGGTGACCCTCCTTCAGCAAAGATTTATAGGTGTTAGGTAAGCAAACTTTCCTGTCGTGTTACGTCTGTCTAATTCTTTATCCCCACCCTATTAATATGTATGCTGCAATGACTGACTTTTCTCCTTTCCTTTCGAGGCCGTCCTTTAGCATATTTCCTTAGAACTGAGACAGTAAACAGAATGCTGCAATGCAGCAAACCAAGTGTACTGAAAAGAGTCACAGAGCAGGGCAGACAGTACGTCAGGGAAACTTCACTTTATTTGCTTTCGAGCAAAAAAAAAAAACTTAAGAGAAACCAAATTGTCCCAGTGTGTTCACCCCAAATGCAATCACCACCTCTGTTTTCTGCACAGAGTAGCCTCTCATAGGGCTATATGTTACAGACACCTTTCAAAGTGTCCCCATTTTCTTTAAAACTTTTTCTTAGGTGAAAAATGTGCAGTGTTTCTTCCTTCGCAAGGGAGAAGTAGAAGTTGGATAGGCAGCAGCCCACTCTGTTCATTCTCTGAGGACTCTATGATGGGAGTTTCCTCTTATTGTGTTGGCTTCAAATGCATTTCCCCCCCTATTTTGATGGAACCCCCAAGCCATCTGGTGAACACTATCTCATCGGACAAAGCACATTCAGGGATGCAGAGAGATGCATTCTCAGGAAGATTCAATAAGAGTCTGCGAGCGTTTCCTAAAATAGCAGAGGAGCTGGAAGAACGGAGGGCAGACAGAATTAAATCAGTCCCAAGGGAGATGTTGTAAACATAAAGGACTCTTCCTTGGATATACAATTCGGAACGGGCAACTGAGAGCACAGGGGAAAACACGCCCCCAAAGTATAGCCTGGGGAACTGAAGTCTGTAGGTCATTTCATAATACTTGGGCTCAGTCCTCAGATAGGCAGGAAGGAGGTGCCAGTACGCATAACTTGAAAATTTGAAAATGATCCTTGAAAATTTCCATTGTATGGTGAGTTATTATATGCTGAAGAAGACGCAAATTAAACAGCGGCAATACCGGATCACTGTCCATTGTCTTTCTGTTATTTTACAAGAAGAAAATATATATACACTACTTTCATTGGCCGTTGTGTTGCTCATTTTTGGTTTCTGTTCAAAGAGTGCAACACACAGGTTTTTTTGTCTTGCTAAGTACTCATAACTTGACAGAAGTGCCATGGACACCAGCACAAAATGGCTACAACAGGGAGTCATGATGTCAACACAAAATTAGAAAGCATACACTCATCGCTGCTTCTCCCCTCCCTCCTGGCAGCTTCATGCTAACCGTGGGAAGTCAGCTTGTCCTGATGATGGAGAACACACTATTGATTCTCCCCCCCCTCCATATACAATGATACTGTTGCTGTATAATAGCTGCGTTCTGCGTTCCAGAAAAAAATATACAAAGTGGCTCTCCGATTTCTCTCTCCCACACTCACCATATACGTACAGACCACAGCGTAAGGTTGCCATATTTTGAAGATTAAAAAGGGGGACACATTTGCCGACTTCTAACTATGGATCGCTAGGGCGACTCTCATTTTACATTCCCATAGAAAAGAGGACATGTCCTGGAAAAAGAGGACATATGGCAACCTTGCACACACCATCCCCAATTAGAGAGCCACACATAAATTCTCTCCCTCTGCCTATGGGCATTTCTCTCTTACACACATACATGCACACACACAGAAATACACCCCTCTCATTTCTCTGTCACTCACATAAACACCCAGAGGCCACACATCCCCCTGTTTCTATCTCTCTCTACCACAGAGGTTGCACATCGCTCCCTCCTTCACAGACTATGCACATAGACCTATACATACATTCTCCTTCTTGTACACATGCACAATTACAGTCAGGTAAGACAGCTCTCCATCTCTCTCTGCAGAAATGTAGCTTTCTGTGGTGCGTTTGCGCATTCAAACGCATGGCAGAGTGAGCAGAGCACACACACACACTGAAAATCAAGCAAGCCCCTCCGCTCCTTTGAGGTTTTTAAGCAGAGGTTGGATGGCTATCTGTCATGGATGCTTTAGCTGAGATTCCTGCATGGGAGCGGGTTGGATTAGATGACCCTTCAGTCCCTTCCAACTCTAAGATTCTATGATTCTACGATTGGCCACCAAAGTTGGTGTAATGAACTCCCAGCCTGAGAAAGCTGCAGGAATATGAATAAATGTTCATTAAAATGTTTCTTTCCAAGCTGGGTGTGTGTGTAAAAGGATGGGAGAGTAACAGAATAAAGGTCAAGCAAATTGCAGTGTTAAACCGGCGATTAGCAGCAGCAGAACTGCAAATAGCAAAATCCATTGTATAAGGAGTTCTCGCACTACAGCCTGGAGAATCCAAGTCAATGACGCCATTTTGCAAAATGCAAGAGTGGTCCGATTTGATAGGCGTTTTGTAAGCTGGGTACTGAAATGAAACCAGTTCACATCAGGACATTGTGAGAAAAGGAAAATGTCTAAATGAACGTGAGCTCCTTCACTACATCACACACTGTGTTAGAAATAACCAGTCATACTATTAAAAAGTTGAACAGGAAACCCGATTTCCAGGCAACCAAGAAAAAGTGACACTTGGGTATAATTTAGTCTGTTTCAAAAGTGACGCTGACAACCTTCAATGTAGCATTTTACTCTGGCTTAACTTTTCCTGAATGGTACCATATATGGTACTACATATTCCCCTGGAGCAAGATAGATAATATGCAGAAGATGGAAAATAAAGTAGGGGTCATCTGTGATGTGCATAATTTTTGCATAGTGCCTGAAGTTATGTGGAGGAAGATTTTTTCCTCTTACAGATGATATCGTCTACCCTGGGCCAAGTCGGTTTTATAAAGTATTGACAGATCACATCCACTTCCTCATTGACAGGTCATGAACTTCAATGGGGAAAAGGTTGTTCCAGTAGCTGTTTAGCCATTTGCATTTGGATGCTTGAAGGCATCTGACAATAAACATTGGCTTTCTATATTTTATTCTCTTGCACAATTAAACTTGCCTGAAAGGTTCATCAACCGGATTCATGTTAATATTGTGTGTGTCTCCCCAAATCCAAAAGTCACTGGATTTGTGTCAGAGGCTTTCCACATCAAGGGGACATGTTTCCTTTCCTCGTTGACCTTGCTTTGGAGTCATTAGCATGTGCAATCAGGGCTAATGAGACAATTGATTCAAGGATAGAGGATAATAAATATAAGGGTGATGTTTTGCAGAGATGGCATGAAGCCTACTCTTGCCTCATCCTCTGTAATCTACATGTGAATTGTGGCAGCTCAAAACACACTTTGGATGCTTCGCTGGTTACTCAACTCACTGAGGTAGAAGAGAATTAGAGTTAGCTGGCTTGGGAACTCAGTTGAAGGCACGCTGCTCCAACCTGGTGCCCTCCAGATGGGGTGGGATTACAGCTCCTGTCAGCATGGCCAATGGCCAGGGACGGAGAGAGGTGTAGTTCAAAACAACTGAAGGATGCCAGGTTGAAAAAGTCTGTGCCAAATGCTCCCCGAGACCTTTCATTTATTTATTTTGAAATAATTTTTATTTGATTTTACAGATATAAATTTATAACAATACCAAATACATATCCGTTTATAGAGAATTCTCTGAATCTTGAGACTCCCCCCCATCCCCTCCATGAGCCCTATTGTCAACATTTTCAACAGCATATTATTCCATACATTTTATATCCATCCATATTATCCATAATATTTGTTACATTACAAGTGAAATTAAAATCCTGCTAATGTTTTCATCTGCTTACAGTGGTCTCCTTACTGGTATCTGAAGAAGTGTGCATGCACACGAAAGCTCATACCAAGAACAAACTTAGTTGGTCTCTAAGGTGCTACTGGAAGGAATTTTTTATTTTGTAGTGGTCTCCTAAGTAAATGATAAAGTTTTTGTCCTCTTGGTTCCTGAGCTTCCCAGTCAGCTTTGCCATTTTGGCGTAGTCCATCAGCTTAGTTTCCCATTCCTCTCTGGTAGGGTCCCCGACACCTTTTAGACAACTCAAAGATAAATTTAAGTATTTAGACATTTGGATCCTAAAACAAATTAACAAAAATTGATCAGGTTAGTACAGACATGCAGTTATCCAGTATAACCTTGGATTTGAAATGCTGGCAAGCATTTTCTTATTGGTGGGACTTAATGCTGTTTTGTTTTTTTTTAATGTATTCTGTTTGTTTCTTAAAGCTCAGGATGCAATTGTTTAACAGTGCAGTCCTATACATGAAGTTCAATGGGACTTACTCCCAGGTAAGATAAAATGGGACCCTTATTCAACTGTTTTTTGTTTTGTTTTTTGTTTTGTTAAATAAATTCCATGCTCCGAAACAAACTATGAGGTGACAAATGGCCAGAAATCTCAATTTCAAAACTACAGTTGTCAGATGGATGGAAAAGTTTCTGCTCTCCTGAACTTGCCATCTACCAGACGGTCCTTTTACTTGCACAAACTTTCGGGTGACAGCTCAACGACTCTTCTAAGCAAGTGAGATGGATGAGTTCTGAAATGACCTATCCATGAGTACTGCAGAGTTTCTTCTTCTTCTTCCTCTTCCTCTTCTGTGACCACTCATAGCCAGGTAAGATTGTCTTCCATGAGCACAGTCTTATTGATGTGTCCGTAAGTGACTGTGGAGGCCAATTCTGGATCCACATGTCCTTCCACAGTGGGGACATATGCATAGCTGTCAACTTTTTCCCTTTTTTGCGGGAAATTCCCTTATTCCTAATAGGATTCCTCGCAAGAAAATGGAAAGGTTGACAGCTATGGACATATGTTTCCCAACAAGAGTTGATCATGGTGATGGTTTGCCAAACATACCTTCCTCTTAGCTTGTTTCTCCCTTTCGTCCTGAGTCCGTGCTTCTTCAAAGCCTTTCAATCGTTAATTAATGATTATAATAATTCAAAGTGCTGGAGATGCACTGAAAGGTAAGTTTATTTTACTCTACTGTTGTGATCTTGCAGAAAATTTGGGTTTATAAGTGCCTATGCAAATTCCATTTACAATGTGCTCTTCTCATCCCTTGGAAATCAACTTTGTCTTGCCCATATTCTAAGGCTGTGAGCTTTTTGCTTATACCTGGTACGCTGCATTTATTCCTAGACATCAGGTACTACAACTTTGGAAAGCCACAGACCAGCCAGAATTCCAGATCTAGGGAGTGGAAACTGTAAACTCAGCTTCTCTCTAAGAAGCAAATTGCTTTACTAAAAAAAGGGACAAGTGTTACAGACTTCTTCTTTTTAAGGGCATCCTGTTCATGTTCTAATGTTGTTGATGATGATGATAACTCGCATTTTCACTTCAGTTCCTGTGACTTTGTCTTTGGGGACCCTGTCCTCTGTTTTCGGGGGATACTTGCTAAGCCACCAATATTTTCACCTTCTGTTTTGGGAGCCCCTGCCCTTACCTTTGCATGTGTTAATTTGTCTGTAGATGTCTGCCCTTTTATCTGTATGTATCCCCCCCCCCCTTTTAATGGTAGCAAGACCTTTTCCTTAAGTGTAAAAAGGAAAGGGAAAGAAAGCCTTATATTAATAGTAAGACCGCCCTCTCCAAAAGAATTTTCACATTCCCAGGGATATTGATTCAATCTGATCTAGTTGATTTATTCAGAAGACAGGTAGCAGATATCCATATGCTAAAAATTATAATCTGGAAGAAGAACAGAGTGCATGTTTGGACTGCAGAACGGCTGTGGTTCAACCAGTCACACAACTTAGCAACAACATAGGCATGCATGTGCATTTTTTTTCATATGACACTTTCCGTCATTGTCATATTTTGCCACTAAGATTTAAGTAAGATTTTTTTTTAAATCATTTTATGTGCCGGAGATTTGGTGTGTGTGTGATGCAGAACTTCATGCCACCAAAAGAGTTGTTTAGGGAGTAACTGAAAGAGAGGTACCGTAAGTTAGAATACACTGTGCGCATGGATCGTGGCCTCTGCATGCACCCTGCTATAGCACGATAATTGATTTTTCCTTTTTGAAGAATGCTTATGAAAATTGCTGCAGAGCACTTAGAGAGAGGATTAACATTTTTCCAGGTGGGTACAATTGGCAAGGTGACATTTCAGATAATGGCTTTTTAACCCTGTGGTGCTGCAGCCAGACTTGACTTCTGCCATTTCACCCCGCACCTCTGGGATTTGCTCTGAAATTCAAGCACACTGACATGGTCTTTGCTCCAAGATTGTGCCTTGAAAAGCTGAAAGAATGAGAGATTGAATTAAGCTTGTAGATGGCTGCAAACACTACTGCCTGAAAAATATGGAAGAACAAAAGCCTTCTTATAGACTCAATGCAGCCATCAGGAGGGGCTTTGTTTTGTTTTAATCTTAAATGTGGCCTGGGGGGGCATTTCCAGAGGGGATGTTACAGTCACACAAATGCTCCAAATTTAGACTTCAAAACCCATTCTGCTGGAATCAATAGATGAGATATTTGAAGAATAAACATGGTGAAGGAGGGGGCCCATTGAAAACAGCTGCAAATGTGCCATGTTTAGACTTCAGAAAGACCTCTTAATGACTCAGATAAGTTAAATTTTTTTTGAAGTTTGTGCTGGGAGAGAGGAGTATCCACAGATGAGGAAGTCCACTGAACTGGACCTGGTCTATGATAAAATGATGCGCGGCTGTGGCTAGAGAGAACTATTTCCCTTCTTCTTCCATAATCCTAGAAATTGGAAATAGGTCAATGAAACAGATTGGCAGCATCTCACTTAATTCGACCCAAAAGGACACACACAATTAATTTGTAGCACTGGCTGCCACAAGAGGCAACGATGCCACTGGCTTAGATGGTTTCAGATGGGGACTACAGGTAGATAACTGCATAGAGGACAAATGGTTATTCAGAAGCAGTTGCTAAGCAGAAGTTCCATGTTAGGAGGCAGAGTGACACGATGCCTTCATGACCTACCCAAGAGCTCAGCCAAAACATCTGATTGGATACTGTGGGGGGAAAGGGTGGTAGACTAGGGTGGTGGACCTTTGTCTGACCCAACAGGGCTCTTCCTTTATTCTTAAAAACATCCAGCATTCGCATGAAGAAACAGGACTCATTAGGGCTGGGCGATATTTTGATATATTGTCCAAAACCGGTTTAAAGTCCATATTGTGATGTCGGTTTCATAATTTTTGATCATGATGTGTGTGCATGCTATGCAAAAATAACGATGTGGGGGAAATGGAGAAGCCAGCCAATGCCTCTACCTAGCCCCATCTTTATTTCAGACATCGTGATATATCAGTATATTGTGATGTTTAGCTGGTGATATATCACAATGTTGAAAACCAGATATCACCCAGCCCTAGGGCTCATAGCCCAGGTCTATCACAAACAGGCTTGCACTGCCTTTTAAACAGGATCCTATAATAAACAAGAGATCTGTTATGTACTGAGTTGAATAGGATCCAAAATGCAGCAGTCTGATTGGTCCTAGAACAATAGGATTCAGAATGCAGCAGTCTGATTGGTCCGCAGGAGCCACCCAATCCAGCTCCAGGTGGAAATGAATCCGCAACCTGATTGGCCTACAGGAGTATCCTGGAATTAGCCAATCACGTGGGGCCCATTGTGTAAATAATGTATATAAAGCAGACGTTCTGGGGGAACTTCCATTCCTCGCTACTATGAGCTGAATAAAGAGCATGAAATCCACACTCGACTCCGAGTATATTTCAAGATCTTTCCCAATCTGCATTTCTACTGGAATTGTTTTTAAGATGTTCTTATTGTTCCACCGTTTATGTATTTGCCGCCCTGGACTCCTCTGGGAGGAAGGGTGGGATACAAATTTAATCTCACTGTAAACAAGTGGTACAGTGACAATAAAGTAAAGTATTTCTATTTTCTATTCTAAAATAAAAATTTGCCCATGAAACCATCTATAACAAGAGCCCACCGGCAGGATCTGCCATTTGGGAAAGCACTTCTGTTCAAAGGGATCACCTGATTTCCAGGAGTGGATTCTGCGGGTGTTCAAAGGACATGCGCACTTTCCACACTAAGAGCCTGCAAACCGCAGCTGGGATTTGTGAGGCCTTGTTCATTCAAAGAAAAAGGGCAGGGCTTTCCATTGTCCAGGTTGCTTCGCTGGATATAAACAGGGGGAAAGTCTGCATGCTTCACCTACATAAGAGTTGCTTGATTTATCTGTAGTGTACAGTAATCTTCAGTGTTGCGTTAGGGCTAAATCTAACTGTGCTTAATAACATATTCCATCATAAAGATTAATAAAGGCAACACTGGAAAAGAGGGCATACTCCATTAACCTCAGATGCACTGCTTTGGAGAGACGAAATTGTATTTGTTTACCTAACAGAGCTCCCCCCCCCCCCCAGGCATCATACCAGCAGAATAGCTTTTCTTTATTTCTTAGTTATTTGTGTCTTCAGTATCTACCCTCATTTTGCTCTCTGTGTACACATTTGTATTTAAGGATTGTGTGGAATGCATTGTCTTAATTCAATGCTATACATAAAATGTTGATGATATTTTGGTCGTCAGCCTGGGCCAAACAGCACAAGTTGTTTTAGAAGAAAGTGGGGGAGTTGTAAGGCCCCAATCAACTAAAATTGTCCCCTGCTTGACTGCAGGGGTGATGTTTTCAGGAAATAGCACATTTGCGGGCAAAAGAGGCAATTGGTCGGGTTAAATGTGCTCCCCACAGGCACCATCAGCATTAGACAGCTGGGTCTGGGAGTCAGTAGTTAAATTTCCCACAATGCCGCTGAAGCGCTTTTTATGGCAAACAGCAACTTCACAGGCAAAGAGTCACACAGTATATCAATTACCGTATTTTTCGCTCCATAAGACACACTTTTTTCCTCTTTAAAAGTAAGGGGAAATGTCTGTGCATCTTATGGAGCGAATGTGTGGTCCCTGGAGCTGAAGTGCCCAGGGGCAAAAGCAGATCGTGCTTTTTAAAAAAAAGAGAGAGAGAGAGAAGGGGGTATTGAAAGGAAGCCCGCTGAGCAGCTGCTCAGCAAACGATCAGGGAGAGAGATAAGGGAGAGAGATTCCAGCCCCGCCCCCTTGCAGAGGGAGGCTGTTTCCCCAGCGACATGTGACTGGCTGATTAGATTATCTGTCTGGAAACTGTAGAAATGGCTCCCTTTCCTGAAGCTACAGAACTGTGAGTTAAACCCCATAAAACAGGGTTTTTTCCCTTTGCAAAGAAAGCTCAACAACTTTGAGCTGATCCTCAAAAAATGGGGCTTTTCTCCTTTGCAAAAGAAGCTACAGAAATTTGAGCTGATCCTCAAAAAATGGGGCTTTTCTCCTTTGCAAAAGAAGCTACAGGAATTTGAGCTGATCCTCAAAAAATTGGGGCTTTTCCCCTCTGAAAACTAGATGCGTCCTATGGTCAGGTGCGCCTTATAGAGCAAAAAATATGGTAGTAGATCGATTTGCATGGAAGTTTCTGATCCTAGATGGCTGCTGCACCAATTGGCTGTCCACTACACCAGCTCAAGACCCGGAACAGGAATAGCCCCGGCGCAATGGACGGTTGGCAAACTCAATTTAGAAAAATGGAGAAACACGCCTCAGAAGCTGTTCGACTTCCGAGGCGCGTTCAAAAACGGAAGCAATTACTTCCGGGTTTTTGGCATTCGGCTTCTGAGATGCTCGAAAACCGAGGTTCCACTGTACCAATCATTCAGATGCCAAATTATGTAATTTAGGTGGCCCCCCACATGCTAGAATTGACTTGCTTTATTTCTGCATTCCAAAATCTTATTAATATCAATTACACTCCAGTCAAAATAACAATCCCTTATACAACAACTGCAATATTAACAAGTTCCATTCGTATTGACACATTAAATCCTATATAATAAAGCTCAAGTGTCTCTGCGTGCCCGTCCGTCCGTCCGTGGTTTTTCGTTACTGCGCATGTGCCCCAAGCACGCAGGGGTTGGAGGGCAGAGACGCGCGCACCAATCAGGGCCGGCCGAACGCTGGGCGCGCGCGAAGCAGGCAAGCAGACGGTTGAGCTGCTTGCTGCTGCTGCTCCTCCCTCTGCTGTTCCCTGCGCTCCGCTCAGGGGCTCCCGTGAGGAGAAGGTGCCTCTCCTCGCCGCCTGCTGCGTCCGACGGGCTCCCGGCAGCAGCTGCTGGCCTGGGCTTGGTTTGCTGCTGTTCCCTGAGCGCGGCGGGAGGAGCAGCAGCAGGCAGGCAGGCAGGCAGCCAACCGGTGGAGGAGGAGAAGGCGGAGAGGCGGACGCAGCCGGCAGGGATGCTGAGCGAAGCGCCCCAACCTCCTCCTCCTCCTCCTCTCCGCGCGGCGGGTCCAAGGGGCAGCGGCAGAGCAGTTTCCAAGCAGAGAAACCTCCCGCCCCTTCCCTCCCTCTCCCTTTGCTTCCTTTTTCTGCCTTTCTTGCTCGCTCTTCTTACTGCCTTCTCCTTTTGCAACGCACACACACACACACACGCCGCCTCCCTCTCCAAAAAAGGGCGCAGCGCCCGAAGGGGGTCAAAGCCAACCCTTCGGCTGCTGGCTGGCCAGCTGTTTTCGCTTCTTCCTCCCACTTTATGGTGGTTGCCGAGATCCAAGGCCCTCTTCTTTTTTCTCCTCCCTCCCTCGCTTTCGCTGCTCTCTTTCTCTCCCTCCCCTCTCTCTTTCGTCCCAGCTTTTCACGTTCGGTTTCCAGACTGGCTTGGCTGCCTGGCTAGGAGGTGGTCTAGGGATGCAAGGGGTGGGTGGCTTGGTTGCATGGCTTGGGGGTGGTCTAGGGGTGCAAGGGGGTGGCTTAGTTGCATGGCTTCGGGTGGTCTAGGGGTGAAGGGGGTGGGTGGCTTGACTGCATGGCTTGGGGGTGGTCTAGGGGTGAAGGGGGTGGGTGGCTTGGGGTGATCTAGGGGTGCAGGGGGGTGGCTTGGGGTGATCTAGGGGTGCAAGGGGGTGGCTTAGTTGCATGGCTTGGGGTGGTCTAGGGGTGCAGGAGGTGGGTGGCTTGACTGCATGGCTTGGGGTGGTCTAGGGGTGCAGGGGGTGGCTTGGTTGCATGCCTTGGGGTGAAGGGGGTGGGTGGCTTGGGGTGTTCTAGGGGTGCAGGGGGTGGGTGGCTTGACTGCATGGCTTGGGGTGGTCTAGGGATGCAAGGGGTGGGTGGCTTGGTTGCATGGCTTGGGGGTGGTCTAGGGGTGCAGGGGGTGGGTGGCTTGACTGCATGGCTTCGGGTGGTCTAGGGGTGCAGGGGGTGGCTTGCTTGCATGGCTTGGGGGTGGTCTAGGGGTGCAGGGGGTGGGTGGCTTGGTTGCATGGCTTGGGGGTGGTCTAGGGGTGCAAGGGGGTGGCTTAGTTGCATGGCTTCGGGTGGTCTAGGGGTGCAAGGGGGGTGGCTTGGTTGCATGGCTTGGGGGTGGTCTAGGGGTGCAGGGGGTGGGTGGCTTGACTGCATGGCTTGGGGGTGGTCTAGGGTGCAGGGGGTGGGTGGCTTGGTTGACCACATATGCTCTAGAAGCGCCGCCAAGCCAGCCCCTCCGCCCACCCGCCCCGTCCAGAGAGGAGCAAACTTTCTTCGCGGCTGTGGTGATGAAGCGCGCGAGGAGCGGCTGCTCGGCGGGCTCCTGCCTCGGGCTGAGAAGGGTGGCCGCCGCTCCCCCCATATACTTTCTAGCGCCCGTTATCTTAACGGGCTTAATTTACTAGTGATTTATAAAGCTACAGGTGAAGCATTCAAACTATATCCTTGTTCTTCCTGTGTACTGTATGGCAATTATTCTGTCCATGATGTTTCTTTCTGTCGTTGTAAAATATTATGTCTATCTTTTCCCGGTTGTTGCTGTTCTCCTTCTTGCCTTGGGCAGAGCTAATATCCCATTGTTGTTTCAGAAGTTCTCCATTGCTCTGTCCCATGCTTCATTGTTTTGAAACTTTAACAGCAGCTGCAAAAATCACACTGTCCCAATAAATAACCTTTTTTTGCCATTTTTCCTCTCAGCCTGGGAAGGAGAGTGATCTGCAAATAACTCAGTCATGACTTTCTCAGCCCATAAGTAGGCTGAGAAAGCGGGAGAAGCTCGGAAGAGATGGCCGTGCACAAGTATACCCGTTGATCTGTCTTGCGTTTACTGGCATTGCGTTTCTTAAATTGCGGGTATGATGTGGCCATAGCTTGGCAAGGACTAGAGAACTGGAGTGCCATCTTTTCTATCTGTAAAAAAATGTGTGTGCATGTTTCATTCAACACGCCTTTGCCCACTTTCCTGTGTGCAACCTGCTTTAGCCGTTGCAAGCAAATCGGTCATAGCTTATACATCTGAACCATTTGTAAGAGAAGCAATGATGTTTTGAAACACAGCAGCTAAAGCCAGTATCATTAGGACATTGGTTGTCATCCAGTGTGCTGTGGCACCCTGGGGTGACTTGAGGAATCTTCAGGGGAGCCACTTTTAGATTCCCTGTTATGATCAATAGAGCTTCAGATTTAAGAGACAGATTTCAATCTTAATAATAATAATAATAATAATAATTTATTATTTATACCCCGCCTATCTGGCTGGGTTCCCCCACCCACTCTGGGCGGCTCCCAACAGAATATTAAAAACACGATAAAACATCGAACATTAAAAACTTCCCTAAACAGGGCTGCCTTCAGATGTCTTCTAAAAGTCAGATAATTGTTTATTTCCTTGACATCTGATGGGAGGGCATTCCACAGGGCGGGCGCCACTACCGAGAAGGCCCTCTGCCTGGTTGCCTGTAACTTCACTTCTCACAGTGAGGGAACCGCCAGAAGACACTCGGAGCTGGACCTCAGGCTGAATGATGTGGGTGGAGATGCTCCTTCAGGTACTCTAGGCCAAGGCCATTTAGGGCTTTAAAGGTCAGCACCAACACTTTGAATTGTGCTCGGAAACATACTGGTATCTCTCTTTCCCTCTGAGGAAACATTTAGGAGAGCCAGTAGCTTTAACTTGCAGCCCATTATCTTCCTGCATCTCTCTTTCTCTCTCCCCAGCAGCCATCTTTCCTTGAGTTCTCCTCCTCCTTGCTGCCTCCCAATCACGTTCCAGATTCCTAGTCTCCCCACTTCCCCTGCTCTCCATTTCAGAAAACCACTGCATTACAGTGACTGGTGGCATCACAATTCTTGTTCTTGGCAGTTAGAGACTGACTGGACTATAGGAATTACAGTCTATAAAAAGTGAGTAGGTACGTAGATTCCCATGGGGACTGACAGTGAACTGTACAATGCAGAATGGTGAGGTGCCCCTGTTTTTTTTCCAGCATGCCCAGTTGATTCCCATCAGTACCACAGCTGAATATTAAGCACCTTTGGGAATAGCAAGCAGTCATGCATCCTCTCTGATAAAGCTCCAAGCGCCCTTGATGGAACAGTGGCCGAAAATCTCCTTCAACCTGATTTTGTCAGACGACATGAGCTCACCACCTGCTAACTGCATTTTGTATGGATCTCGGTTCATGTTCACATCTATCTTCTGATGTCCTCCTGTTTGCATGTAACAGATTCGCTGGTCTCATCTTCTGGGAGCCTCACAAGTCTCTGAGAGCAGCCTCCAGGCAGGTGGGACTTGCTGAACTGTCTGTCAAAGCATTTGCATAGCACTCATCTTTCCCTCAATTTCCTTCTTGAATGATAACCTCCCCAGGTAAGGTTTTAAAGGCTGGAACTGCAGAATTTGGAATTAGCTAGTTAAAACATTTAGCTGCTCAGGAACTTCCATTGCTCCTTAGAAAACCATAAAAGTTGTATTGGGTAGCTCAACTATGTATTCTGCAGGAGCTAAAAACTAGGTTAAGAATTCATTGCATGGTTAGCTTGCAGTACAGTGGTATAGATATCTACTCAGAAGTAAGTCTCTTTGTGTTTAATGAAGCTTACTCCCAGGTATGTGGTGACAGGATAGCAGCCAAGGCTTTGATTTAGAGTTGGCATTGGGGGGAAACAGGGATCTTGGGCAAACCCTCCATGTCCCTATTTTCCAGGGATGTCCCTGATTTAGAGAAGCTGCCCCAGTTTCTGTTTTGATCCCTGAATGTCTCACTTTTCCTTAGAATATTCCTATTTTCATTGGAGAAATGTTGGAGGAGTTATCCGACCCTTGAGCTGTCTGAAGGCCATTCTGTCTAGTAGCAATAATGAAATTTGGGGATAGGAAAGTCTTTTCTAGCTGTTGTAGGAATATGTTTGCCATCTGCAAAATGTGTCACAAGCTTTGGCTTGTTGTAAGTTTCACCCACAATAAACACAAGTGGAAATGTTTCATTGTGTGCTGTGCATATGTTCCTCCAGATCTTATGGCTTTCCTTCCTTAAAATCATTTAAAAGCAAGCACTCACAAAGTATTTTGCTTCTACGTGACATACCTACTATCAGAGAGAGATCTAAAATGGTGTGCTTCTCTGCCACTTTCCCAAAGATTAGCATTTTAAATGATGTTTGCATGATACAAAAAGTCCTGCTAATGGCTTAAAACTCATCTATATGTAAATTGAATAACCTTCCAAAGATGAGAAAAGAGGGTGGCGGATGTGTGTGCGTGTGTGAATGATCAAACCTTAAACTCAGTTTTGGTAAAGCCGCAACTTCTTGTGATGTGCTGAGTCACATGAGAACTTATTGTGATGTGCTGAGTCACAGCTATTTTCTCAAACTGTTGGTTGACTCTTGTTTAATGGTTCCTTATCCTGTATTAGTTTTGTTGACTTTTTTTTTTTTGTATTTCAGTGCTCAATTGTGTTTTGTTTTAATTGAGATTTTTGATCTTGTGCTTTACATTATGGAAACTATAAGCTGCTTTGAATATTGTCCGTGTCATCAAATTAAAATGACTGGGTGACTTTGGAAGCTACCTAAGTCTTCCGGATAGGATGGGATGAAATTCCTTGTGGATTAATAATAATAAAGTAGATCTAGTGTATGCATAATTTTAAGCTGCTCCAGGGCTTTGACTGGGATGCAGGGTAGACATCCCAGTACAAAGTAAATAAACAAACTTGCTCTCCATCCCAAATGTGCAAAAATCCCAGGGAAGAAGGGGTGACAGCCCACATTTGTGAATGTCAAGGTGTCACCTCTTTTCTTTCTTGCACTTAAAACATTAATATAATAATCATAATCATAATCATAATTTATTATTTGTATCCCCCCCAGCCACTCTGGGAGGCCTCCAACAGATATTAAAATACATTAAAATATCACAGGTTAAAAACTTCCCTAAACAGGGCTGCCTTCAGGTATTTTCTGAATGTCAGATAGTTGTTTATCTCTTTGACCTCTGCTGGGAGGGCGTTCCACAGGGCGGGTGCCACTACCGAGAAGGCCCTCTGCCTGGTTCCCTGTAGCTTTGCTTCTCGCAGTGAGGGAACCGCCAGAAGGCCCTCGGCGCTGGACCTCAGTGTCCGGGCTGAATAATGGGAGTGGAGACGCTCCTGAATTAAATTCACTCACAGCTTTTTCTCACTCCTCAACTCAATATATTTTCTCCAGCACCAATAATGAAGTTCCACTCAACTCAGTTGTCCACATTCTGGGTAAAATCCAGTTCACTTCAGTCTGGTCACAGGACTGAAACTGCCATCTGTCTGAGTTTATAATGAGAAGTTGCTACAGGGTGACACAATTGTCTTTTTCTCCTGCTTGTAGGCTGTCCTTGGTTTATAAAGAGCAGAAATCTTTGGACATAGAATTCTAGCTCCCACAAAGATTTGCACAATGACTTATTCCTGGGTAGAATTAAAGGGGGGAATTCTCATTGCCTTTGGTAGCTATGAATCAAATATCAGGGTCTCAATTCATTGGGATAGTGCAGAGAACAACCATGATGAATTGTCAGCTAATTACATGAGAAATCTTGATTTACACTGTAAAATGTCAATTTGTTATTTTGAGGCTATAATTCACTTAACATGTCTAACAAATCCTATTTCCTGAAGTGTCTGGTTTAATGGTATCTAGGAAACAGTTGCTTTTAGATGCAAATCATTTGCAAATCGTCTCTTTTCAATTCTCCGGATGGGACTTTTCACATTCAAATCTGATTAACCTAGGTGTTATCAGTCCCATTCCGAAAGCTGAAATGCCACCAGGTTTAATTACAATTTTCATCCCCGCAAAAATAAATATATGGTGATTTACAGTTCAGTGACAAAATGTTTTGCTCACAAAATTTCAGTGGCTCTCTGATTATCACCCAGAGAAAATAGTATGCATGTGTGTGCACAGAGGCAACAATCTACGAACCATTTTCAGTTGCCTACCACTAACTGAATTGGTCCATAGCCTAGTCCTAATCATATTTGCATATACCACTGATCTCAATGGATTTCTGGGATAGCTCAGTTGGTAGAGGCTGATACTCATTATCTCAGGGTAATGAGTTTGAGCCCCACACAGAGTGTTTGTTGTGGGGGAGGAAGGGAAAGGAGAATGTTAGCCGCTTTGAGACTCCTTCGGGTAGTGATAAAGCGGGATATCAAATCCAAACTCTTCTTCTTCTACAGCTGAGGGGGAGGCAGCGGAGAGGCTCTAAGTGTCGGAGAGGCTCACCCCGCCCCCATGGGTGGATCGCCCCACCCCAAGGGGAGATTGCCCCGCCTCCACAGGTGTGAATCGCCCTGTCCCCGGCTGCAGGACATGCCCCCGCACCAGGCACCCGAGTGGCTAGCTACGCCGCTGTCCGTGCCCACCTAAAAGGTGTGGGAGATGAGTGGGAATGTGGATGAGGGAATATTGTCTAATATTTCCTATCCCAGCTTGTGCTAACAAGCTCCAAACTAGCAGAGATTCTCATCCCCAATTAAACGCAGCAAAATGTGGCGATTAAGTTCCTATGAACTTCTATAACAAGGCAGATCCTGGCATATATTTCCCCTGGTTCCCTCTTAAAAGTAAATACACGACACAATGCTTTTTAAAAGTAAAAAGGTTTTACTCACAGACATTCCAAGCTTCAACAAGTCTCAGAAGGCAGGCTAGCTTAGATTAAATATATGTACATGTGGAGACTCTCCTTAAGGGAGAAGGCTCCACCTGGGCCCTCTTGGCTGGAAGCCAAGAGTGCATCTTCTCTTGAGATGTTGCATCCTCGAAGTTCCGATGGAGAAGAGAGGAGAATAGCAGCTGACCTGTGTACTACAGGTAAGGCCACTCCCACCTCTGGTCACACAAAGGAAATGATCTCAGTCCAGGCACAGGAAACTCTAGCTGGAGGACCAAGACCCCTTGTGTACACTCTAGGAATGTTGTGATTGACTGCACCAGTGTTATACATCCCACAAAAGGCACCCCCTTAGGATTGGGGGACCCTCCAGAACATTATGGGATAGGGGAGTGGAACTGCAGTGACTAGGAAGGATTGTTTCCCCCCCCCTCCACCCCCCTGCCATGAGAGCACAACTCTTTTCCATTCATATAAAAGCAGATTTGGGATCAAAGCACTGGGAGCGAATACTATGTATTTTCAAAAGCAGCCAGGGTGGGAGGCAGATGTTATATGTAACATCTCAGCATGTGCATTTTACATTAGCCAAAGGGACAAGCTTTCATCGTGTCGGAAAGGTGAGATATACAACAGGGAACCTCCTTTGGGAATTCTATAGGTCTCACCTGACCTTTGTAACATGATAACATTTTGGTCTTCTAAAAAAAATAAAATGGTTTTGCCCTATTCCCCCCCCCCAAAAAAAAAACCTGCCCTGAGCAATGTGGACTTTTGTAGAATCCATAATGGAAACATACACAGTTTCTCTTCATGAGTGGTCCATGCTCCAGGCCGTTTGTTTCTCTCTCCCCTCGCTCTGTGTGTGTTTGTGTTTGTATGTTTTCTAGCACTAATAAGCCGGGAATTTGTTTCTCCTGTTCTTTGAATGTGTTCTCTTCAAAGACTGCTACAAACTCTAGGATATCTGTGCTGTGCCGACATCTTTTTTTTTTAAGCTGGGGGAACCTCACCTTGCAGCTATGTCATATTTTCAAATTAATGATTTTTTTCACATAAGCTTAACGTGTGCAAATCTATGTTGTTTTGAAGTGCTGGGGCGGGGGGAGTGTTCAGCACAGTGTTTCCCCCTAATGCATTTTGTCCTGTAATTTTTATCCTGTCTTCACTCACGAGAAGATTTGCTCAAAAGCGGTTTGCTCTGCAGCAGCCAGCTTTTTCTCCCCTTTTTTTCTGCTTTGCTTTTATAATTCTCAGCCTCATTAACTCTCCGTTGCTTCTCCTCCAATCTGCTGGAAAAGTAGCTGCTCTCCCTAGTCTAAAAACTTCCTTAAAAAATAATAATACTTTATTCTATAAAGTAACCTAACCCTACAGTGCCTGGGAACACGGGCTTTTGCTATATTTTTGCAGGCCAACTGCCAGGGATATGGTTGAGGGCATAAAAGCATGAGCTAGCCCTTCTGTATCATCACTTCCACGCCACCCCCTCCGCACCCCCAAACACACATACTTCCAAGAGAAATGGATGGATAATAAAATGTGTTTTCTGTTCAGAGCAGGCAAACACACTCACCGCCTGAATGAGCCCAGGTCAACTCCTGAAGAAGAACAATAGCAGGGACATTTTATACCTGAAACTCAGAACTTGTGAACATCGTTAATGTGAGTCAAAAGGCGGGGGGGGCATTTTTACAATTAAATCTATGTGCTTTCTTTAAAGCCCTTTTCATCTGTTTTACAGATGTCAGAGAGATGAAAGTGGTGGGCTGCAGAGGGACTGTTTCATTTCACATCTCCGGGTTTGGCTTAGAAAATACATTTATTTATTTTCTCAAACTACACCGTTTGCGAGAGTGTATGGCTATCAGAGTGACGGTCAGCTGGTGGGTTTGGGAAGGGTAGCTGCGGTGGCAGTGGGAGAATGCTACTGCCACATTCTATAGTCTACAAAATCATTCTGGTCAGAGGGAGAGGCAAAGGGCAGCCTTTTATTTTCTGATTTATTTTACCTTCCATGCACACCAGAGAATCAGAGAAACATATAGCTGGAAGGGACCCTGAGGGTCATCTAGTCCAACCCCCTGCAATGCAGGAATCTCAGCTATAGCCCCATGACTGATGGCCATCCAACCTCTGCTAAAAACCTCCAATGAATGAGAGCCCAAAACCTCCCAAGGAAGACTGTTCCACTATCAAACAGCTCTTACTGTCAGAAAGTTCTTGCTGATGTTTAGTTGGAATCTCCTTTCTTGGAACTTGAAGCCATTGGTTCGAGTCTGACCCTCTGGAGCAGGAGAAAACAAGCTTGCTCCATCATCCATGAGACAGCCCTTGAGATATTTGAAGATGGCTGTCAGATCTCCTCTCAGTCTCCTCTTTTCCAGGCTAAACATGTCCAGCTCCCTCAACCGTTCCTCATAAGACTTGGTTTCAGACCCTTGGTCATCTTGGTCGCCCTGCACACATTCCAGCTTGTCAACATTCTTCTTAAAACTGTGGTGCTCAGAGTGGTACACAGTATTCCAGTGGGGGGGGGGAGAGAATTAACTACACCAGCTTCAGGACTGGTGTTGTTTTGGCCCATCCCCCTTTTTGTATTTTGTGAGAGTAAGGTGGGCCTTGGATCCTCCAGACACACCACTTGCCACCGCCAGCACCATCTGCACCTGCAGAACGTTCCTTGGGCAAATGGGAGGCTCCTCCAGAAATATAGGTGCTATTCCATGCATGGAGTTTATCTCCACCAGCAGAGGACATGTTCCTGAGCTCCCTACCCCCTCAGCTGGCTTCTGGCTAGCTGTCAGCTTTCAGCCTCCGTCCATTGCAGCAAAACCCACAGAGATTCTTGTGCCATATTAAATACAGTGGTACCTCTAGTTATGAACTTAATTCATTCCGGAGGTCCGTTCTTAACCTGAAACTGTTCTTAACTAGAGGCATGCTTTCGCTAATGGGGCCTCTTGCTGCTGCTGCGCCGCCGGCACTCAATTTCTGTTCTCATTCTGGGGCAAAGTTCTCAACTCGAGGTAACTCTTCCAGGTTAGCGGAGTTTATAACCTGATGCATTTATAACCTGAGGCGTTTGTATGTTTTTTAACGTAAGCATTTGTGAACCAGAGCCCACTTCATCAGAGGCAAGAGACTGCGTGTTTCAAATACCTGAACAGCTGGGCCTTACCCGGTTTCCTCAGAAACCAACCGAAGATAAAATACTAAACCTGAATTACAATAAAAATTACGATGTCAAATCTTATTCTGTTTTCTTTTCAGTTTTTGACGGAGAAAGCAGAAAGATAATCTTCCACAAAATGGGCCAATTTCAGAAATATGTTTGCTTGGGCTTTAACTAAAATAGGATTCTATCCTGGGCCTGAGGCACTATCCAGCTCGCTGCAGCTGTCAGGATGAGGAAAGTTGCCTAGGAACCAAAATTAAAATGAAGCACATAGGATTATATATATTTTTAAGCTCAAAGCTTCTATTTTTCACATAGCAAACCTCATCAAGATTTTCTTTAGAGTTGCTGTCATTAGTGGCCAAAAGACAACAGTTGGATGAATCAGTCAGAACCTCATTAGACCCTCTCTTTGATGTAATGGGTAAAATGAATACTAGGGTGGAAAATAAGATGAAAGCGCCACAAATGAAAGCATTAACTAAAGCCTTGGGAGATTGGAATGAACAGAACAGACCCACATGACCTACACTGGCCTATTCCAGAAACATCATTTCATAAATCTGAAGGGGGAAATGTAAATAGCCGAGTCAAGGGATGAGATAAAAAAATGGGCAAACATCCTGCCAACCTCAATGGGAAGAATGAATGCGACTCTCATTTTCTTTAACAAAAGTGCACTGAAAAAATGAAACCAAGGGTACAGGATTCCCCTACTGAGCCCCAACAGTGGAAGCTCTGAGCAAGGACTACTGCTTGCATAGTGGAGCTTTCCTCCCCTCACATGCCCCTTGCAAATGGGTCTGAAGAGGGTCCGGAGAACCCCCAGAATAATGCGTGGAGAGAGGAGAGGGGCGATCATTTCATCTGGCAAGCTGAAATGCTTGCGCAGTTGGAACATCCATCATTGTTCAACACTGAGTTCCACCCAGGGCTTTGTTGCTGTTTCTTTAAGCAGAAAATGCAAGTTATGAAGGAGTCGCCACCTCATTCAGAAGAGACTACAGAGGAAGGAAAGTTATGTAATAGGTAACAGATTTGTGGAGCTCCTTATTTAATGCAGAAATGCCACTGAAGTACATTTTCTGTGGCTATGCTGCAAAAATCTTTACCTGCTCAACAGCCTCTGTCCTTCTTGAAGAAACACAATGGTTCACATGGCAACTTGTCTTTATTCAGCACCCTGGACAAGGACATTGTGTTAAAGGTACTCTAGAATCTGCTTCGGGAGATTTGTTTACTGCAAAAGGGTGGTTTCAGAGGTCTTTCCGCTCAGAATTGTTACCTGAATAGAGCCGTTGAGGAATTCCGGCCCACAATTTCTTTGAACACCTAACTGATGCCATAAAAAAGGTATGATTTAATTCACCTGCCTTTGTTCTGGTAAAGTACTGTACAAGGGCAAGTACTTTACAGCTATCTCTCAATGAATATTGCCAACCAGAGGGATAATTCTGCAGCAGTAGATAGAGAGCGCCAACCCAGCCAAGCAGCTGCTTCTGGATGCAGAAACTGAAGAGATGGCACCCCCGCCATCTTAAACAGCTGATTTTATATGTCATAAAAGGGCAGCAAATTGTTAACTATTTGTTTCATTATTGTATTATTATTAAAGGAAAGGAGATTAAAAGGTGATCCTACCTGACTCACGCCTTCAGACCCAATACACAAGTCGAAACAGAGCCATCCTTTGCAGTTCACACTCCTCTGAATTTTGCAATGCCAAGTAATGTGTACAAAAATCTATGTCCTAAAGTGCGTGCAAACATGCACTTATTAGTGAAAAGAATGCAAAAATGCATTTTACTGAGGGGAATTGCTTTGTGCAAATGTGCTTAATAGACAATATTGCATACAAAGATATGTAGATTAGGAGAAATCCACTGATGAGTTTTCACCAGGGTTTTGTTTTTGTTTTTTAAATGCAAACTGATGCAAACATGGAGAACTAAACTTCAGATTGAAAAAATGGGAAACTAAAATTGACAGAACGCACCTTTTTGCATTCAACTCCCATTCAGGTCCTATAGGTTTCCTCACCACCACCACCTCTTTATGCCCATGTGGATATTACCTGTCAACTTTGGATTACATTGCATGCATCCAATGAAATACATTCTTGTCCATGAAAGCTTATGTGATAATACATTTTAAAAATGCCACAAGGCCCTTTCTTGCTTTGGCTGCTGCTATCGTTCTGGAAATTATAACAAAATATACATAAAGCACTGACATGGATGCAAGCTAGGCACTTCAAGCCCTCGATAATTATATGATAAATGTCTAATTTTGAAAACGTGTACTTGCCATGGAAGTTCTTTGGTGCATGAATATATCTGAAGGTTATATTCAAACCTGTTATCACATTAATCATAAATAATCAGCGTCCAATTAAAATAGCGTTTTCGTTAAGGGGGGGAGGAAGGCTAAATGGCCTGGAGTATGATAGACGCAGAGTATCGCAGTTTCAAAAGGCATCTGTATGACAGCCAGATTATTAACATTCCTGGGAGGCACAGATGATCTGCAAGGACCAGAGCAGATGCCATTTGCACAGGGGCAAAGCAGACACACATCTGGGTCTGGAGCCTCTAGCAAAACGATAGAATAAGGAGATAATGCAGCTCTTTGCCACTCCACTGTCTCCAGCCTTTGCCATTTATGCTGCAAAGCAGGATTACATGGGTGATGCCAAAAGTACAATGCAGCTAGGAATGTATTAATAATTATAACAATATGTTCAAACTCTTGTTTCGATTGGATTTGTAAGCTTGAATTTAATGGAGCAGATACTCTAGCTCTGGCTATCACCCATTTCTTCTTAAACAGAGGGAATCAGTTTGTCCCAGGTCTTTAGCACCAAAGTAGCCCCCAAACTCCTGTGTGTCGTTTCATTATGGATTGGTGCAGTTAACCAACCGCTGGAACGCATCCAGTCCAAATTTCTGTGCAAAATCTTGGGGCTGCCAAATTGTGTGTCATATGTAGCCATGTATCTGGAAACTGGACAAAGGCTGCTGGAAACCAAAGCGTGGCTCACCACTTTAAAATTCTGGCTCCGCCTACATTTCATGTCCTATCCGTCTTCTTTGACTTTCCATATGCTGGCAGAATCCCACCACTCCAAACGGCTAGCTTGCATTGAGAACAAAGTCAGACCCTGTGGCCTGTCACTTGAGTCGCTGCTTATGCTCCCACAGTTGGAAGCATTCCAGACAATCAAGTTCAGAATCCTAGAGATTGAATTCCAAACCCTTTGCAGTACCGCCAATAAAACCTTTCCCATTTGGGTTGGAATTTCCACTCTCATTTGGCCAGGACACTCCATCTTTACACCAGCTTTACGATCCCCACCTACGCAGAGCTCTTTCCCTCACAAGACTTAACGTCTTACCGTCTGCAGTTTTGCAAGGTAGATTAGAAAACAGGTTAGCAACCAGTTTGGGATGTGGGTGGTGCTGTGGTCTAAACCACTGAGCCTCTTGGGCTTGCCAATCAGAAGGTCAGTGGTTCGAATCCCCATGATGGAGTGAGCTCCCGTTGGATGGAGTGAACTGCTCCTGCCAATGTAGCAGTTCAAAAGCACGCCAGTGCAAGTAAATAAATAGGTACGATTATGGAGGGAAGGTTTCCATGCGCTCTTGTTTCCGTCACGGTGTTCCATTGCACCAGAAGTGGTTTAGTCCTACTGGCCACATGACCCAGAAAGCTGTCTGTGGACAAACGCCGGCTCCCTCAGCTTGAAAGTGAGATGAGTGCCGCAACCCCATAGTTGGCTTTGACTGGACTTAACCATCCAAGGGTCCTTTACCTTTTACCTTTTAGTAGTGAGTTTCCCTCACATCAGCAGGAAATCTTAATGCTTGGACCATGGAAGGAAGTGCATGTGTGGAGATCAGATACCTTTAAAAAAGAAAAGAAAAAAAGAGTTACTGTCTGACTCAGACATATTGCTACAATTCTTCAGCCCCAAGCTGGAGGTAGAAAATATCTCCGCGAGAAAATATTTCGTCTAGAGAAGAAATTGCAAGCCAGCTTTTCCTCAGGCTAGGCTCCTTCCTAGACTTCCCGCTACTGGAGAATTTCTGTCTCTGAATAGTCTAGTCTGTGATCCTGGAGGCTGATTATCACACCTGCCAACCTGAATCAGCATGAAATGCAGCGTATTTTCCAGCAGGGTGCCAGCATCTGCTAAAAGTAAGTCAGCCATGCTGCCTGTTATGTAAGGAAAAGGTGCTCTTCCTGGAAATGGTCAGTGTGAACAACGCTGTATAACTAGCATCAGATTAATAGGTTGATGGAGTGACACATAACAGCTGTAAAGAGGAATCATGTAAGGAAGGTGGACTGTTTCTTGTGGTTCTCTCTCACGTCATCAGGGGCAGCAAAAGTGTGTGAAGGAATGGCAATACCTTAGCTTTTTAAAAAAATGGCTGAACAATTCTACTTATTGCAGCCCTTCAGTGGATGAGTGCACAGAGTATAGGCTTTGGTGAAGAAGGTTCTCTTGGGTAAAATACAGAGGAATGAAGGAAAATATGGAGGGGAAGAATGAATTGATTTGAGGGCATTTCCAAATGGACATGAGGAGGGAGATATTTTTCAGGGAGAACCACTACAGAACCCATGAGTGAAGACAGATGTCAAAATCTTAAGTGTTGTGGATGCACTCTGAATGCACATTCATTGCCTCTAAATACGCAATCCAGAAACTGAAAGCACTTTTAATGGGGTATGAACTATACAGTGATTGATTTATTATTATTATTTTTCAGTGAAATTTGGTTACAAGGACTAATCCATTTGCCTACAGGAGCAGCGCAGAGGAGTTTCTAAATGCAGGCATCCCAGGCCTACTCGGGAGCTGCCAGAGCTCATGCACCTCAGCAGATTCTACCACCTTTCTTAATACCCACCCCCTGTACAATTTCTCCCTTATGTTGCCACTGGTTCTGACCCACACCAGCAAGGCATGCCCTGGCATCTATGCAGCTGCCAGCCACCATTGATCTGTTGGGGTTTTACGTAAGCCAATGCTGCTAAGCTGGCAAGTGTGATTAGTATAAATCACATGAGTTGTCTGAGAAGAGTGTGGGAATGGAAGACTGCCTTATCTCTTCCATCTGAGAGTGTTATTGTACTGTACTATCACTTTTAGCAGTTTGTATAGCTGTTCTGTCGGAGCTCGGAGAACACAGACGTGATTATGGAGTCTCTGTATATAGATTGTAAATAAATATAGTTTAGATCTACGGATGTGTCTCTCTTCTTGCTGCGTGATGCTAGAAGACCTGTGTGCACTTTTCATACGAGAAGTGTCGCAGACGGGTGCTCTGGACTGAAGGGGACATACCACTCCAGAGATGTGCCTACTGGGAAACGCTTGGAGTCTTGGGGAGTTCACCGTCTCCCCAGAGCGTTTTCCCAACATGATCTCCCCCACCCCACCCTCAGATGAGATTTCCCAATCAATGTGGTGTATCTCAAACGGTGAGCTGGGGACCACCACCAGTGACCCTCAACTCACACTTTCAGGGTAGCTTGGTTCAGTTGGAACTCTGCACATGCCCCAAGACTGTGTGTGTGATTTGCCTTTGCTCTGAGCCATGAGAGAGTTTTCTTGCCATGGCCAGGGGAACACCCTAGTGTCAGGCTGCGTGGGGTCTCTTCCCCAGCTGGCCGTTCAAAGAAAGACTCTGAGCCATTAAGCTATTAAGCTTTAATCTAGGCTAATTACTTTACAATGCGGAGTACATCATAAACACATCTCGTCAGTCATTCTCAGATTCCGGAAGTGCCCCTTTGCGATTCTCCCGCCAGAAAGCCCATCTTGGAAAACGAAAGCACCTTGTCCGTCTCTTCTTTCCTCCCCCTGGTACGTTGTGAGGGCTCTGCCTGGCTGGCTGGAGCCCTCCCACCGCTTCCCCTTCTCCAGAGCTCTCCCCAGAGGGGGAGGAAGAATCTGTCTCCAAGATCGCGGGCTGTTCCCGGTACTCACTCAAAGCCGGGCTGGAAGGGGGGCAGCCCCCTGACACCTAGTGTGCATGTTGGTGATAATCCCAGCACATCCCTGGTGGCTAATTCATTTCAGAACCCAACGCCATCTCAAAATACAAGTAACAGCCTTAAATCGGCAGATGACCACTCATTGGGAACAAATGATTATCCGCTGACAAGCATGACCCACTGTAATTAAATATCCTTTTTCATTTCTCGAGAAAGGGAAGTTCATTCCCTGTCAGCATGGATGTGACCACGTTGCCACTAGATTGTGTTAATTAGGTCAGGTATATTCTTCTTTGCATTTCTGAGAACATCTAAAGATCATCTTTTCTTTCCAGCAAAAGGCGAGAGTACCCAGCTAGAAATAGATTGAATAAATGGGGCTGCCCACGTGGCCAGGCTTTCACCCTGTGGCATGACAGTTAATTAACTCAACTCTGCGAGGCCCAGGAATTATCCACCCATGGCTTTTGTTATGAAATGTTACTTAGGTACAAGCCTGGATCCTTTGTGGAGAGGCTCCTGTCACATTCAAGGTGAGGCAGTAAGATACGTTTCAGTGCACAATGCATCCCGCACAGCCAGACCTCCTCAGCACTCTGCTCAGCCTCAGGAACCCATCAGCGCAGGAAAAAAGAAGAAAACATTCTGGGCGCATGACCTGTCATTTAATTATTTAGCATTACCTGATATTTTCAGAAGGTAACATTAAAATTCTTTGGTTTTCCAAAGGCAGTTTATGTACTTCTTCATCAAATGTAGACCTGCCAAGCTAAATGTTGTCCCATCACAAAACAATAATAGTAGATTTGAATTCCTCGCACCCCAAAAAACGTACTTTTAAGGCCCCTCGCTGAAGAAATGTGCAAAAAAATAAGTTTCACCCCACTAAAATGGCATGCCCTAGTGGGAGGGGGTTGGAGAATGAAAGTGGACTGTGAAGACACTTTCTGAGAACAAATATATATATCCTTAAGAGCTGTTTCATAATGAATCCAAGGAAGAGAAAGCTAACAAGCAATGATATTCCTTGGGGTAGTTGTGGGGATTGGTTGATGGGACAGTTTCATTCATACTAATGGACCAGCCTCCTCTGGATAAATACCAAATTAGATAGTACAGTGGTACCTCGGGTTACGAACAGTCCTGCTTACGAACGCTTCGGGTTACGAACTCCACAAACCCGGAAGTAGGTATCCCGGGTTGCGAACTTTGCCCTGGGATACGAACGCAATCCGCTTCCGGGGCTGCGGGAGGCCTATGTAGGGAATGTGTGCCTCAGGTTAAGAATGCTTCGGGTTAAGAACGGACTTCTGGAACGAATTAAGTTCATAACCCGAGGTACCACTGTAAACTGGATCTATCCAGAACTATAATCTCCCTTGTTGGCCTCAATCTACCCAAAGATAAGTCCCATTAATTTCAATGGATGAAAGTCAAGACTGATATCAACGGGAAGTGATGAATATGATGTAGGTTGTGTGTGTGTGTGTGTGTGTTTCATTCGATATGTCTAAATAAGCACATATATGACAAAGTGAATTGCAGGGCGCTATTAGGGTATCATCAGTACACAGTAAGCATTATGACGTACTCTCGGCTTTGAATAATCTAACTTCACAGTTCAGTTCTACTTGGTTAGGCAAATTAAAATATGTATGAGTAAATAGCTTTGTGGTTTGTGAATAATGCAGGGACAGTGAGACAAAAGCAGTTCCGAGACCTCTACCAAATGCCACTTGGGATGTAAACCAAAGGACAATGTAGTCAATGGAGTGTCTCTCTTGAGTTCAGGGGGAGCTGGCCTGCACTTCTTCATGTTTTACATAAAGGTTGATTACTCAGGCTTTGGGCAAGATTAGTAGGGATGAACTGGAGAGTTTTGCCATTTAATTAAACATCTTCACCCTCAATGCATTTGTTGTTCATTACGCTGTGAAATTGCTTTTCTAGTGGCTTGATATATTTTTGATCTTCTAATGTGACAAGTTGTTTGTTCGAAGCATCTGTAATTCCAGTGGAGGCTAGTATTTGCTCTCTGTCCTTTATGCATTATTTCCCCCCCCCAAAAAAAAAACACTTGCTTTCTTATCTACTGTTAATTTGTAATTTTCATTATATCCCATAGCTAAAACTTACTCCTCCACCTTCGGGGAACATATTTAACATCGTTTAATTCATACATAACATTATTCAAGAGGCCCAGCTTATAACATTATTCATGAGTTGAATATTTTCAACTTTTATCCTCCTTCAAATTAGCCCAGGGAGGCATAATAATCTAAATAAATTTCTTACAGTTGTATTCTTCTCTTCTTCCAAGGAGCTCACAACTGTGTACAGACAATCCCCTTAATTCTCAAAACAATCCCGTGATGTATGCTAGCCTAAGAATTGGTCAGTTAACCAAAAGTTCTTCAGTGAAATTCACAGCTGGGTAGAGAACTTACCTTCCCTGGTCCTAGTCTTTCACTTTAAGTCATACCACACATATGAGTAAGACTAAAGCAGGGGTTCCCAACATGGTGCCCTTCCAGTATTGTAGGCTACAACTCCCTCTCAGCATGACCAATTTCCAGGAATGATGGGAATTGTAGTCAAGCAAATTCTTGAAGACATCATGTTGGGCTTCAGGCTTTAATCAGTAGGCTGGTCAACTGGCTGTCTGGCCTGAACCATAAAGTTGGAAGGGGCTCTCCCAAACTTTGAGTCAGACATGCCAACTTTCCTTGGCTATTTCCACCATCATTGTCCTTTGTAGCTGCTCCTCTCTGAGCTACTGTTTTTCCCCCTTTCCCCCTTAATGTGCATGTTATTTTATGTAAGCATCCATTTCAAACCAGTGCTATGTATTCCAAGATGGAAACATTGGTATTCGTCAGGCAGGAGTGCTAAAGGCAGCAGCATGTGTGAAAACAAGGTGCTGTATGGTTTAAACTATTCAATTTGTTATTGCTTTCACCGAATTTCAAATTATCGAGGGGGACAGTTATAGCAGCAGCAGCAGCAGCAGCAGCAGCAGCAGCAGAGAGGGCAGTGCAGGATCTTGTCCTAGCAAGACAAGTTGTTTAAAAGGATGAGGCTGGATTGATCCTAAGGACTGACAGCTGACTGAGTTCCAAGTCAGATAGGGCAGCTGGTATTGCAGCCTAGTTGGACCTTTGAGGAACATAGTTCCGCTTCCAAGGCATGTAGTAGAATGTGGCCTTAATGGTGCAGGAGATAGGGCAATGGAGCCTTGCTCTGGGACAGGAAGACAGACACACAGCCGTACTCTGAACACTGATGTAATGTACCATACACAACATGCACCTAACTGCATGAGGTATAGCTATTTTACCTTAGTGTCTGGCATTCTGTGCATCAAGGAATGCTATTTTCACAGTACTACTGGTTATGGGTCAATGAGAAAACACGATTACCCCCCCTTCCTCCCTTAAACTTCATTCAAACAGATTGATTATGCTTCTAATATGCAATTACCACGCTTTTGCTTTAAAGGCTAGCACTACAAGCTTACAATTACCGCTCTGAGCTGATAAAAAATACCTAGCTGGAAAAGCCTTATTGATTTGCTTCTAGATTGTTAAACCAGCTCTTCAGATCTTTCAATGGGATCCTCCAAAAGGATCCTCCAAAAGAAATTAAAAGGGATCATACAGCCTAACCTCTGCTGCCCCCGGCAACTCACAACAATATGTTCTCTCCTGCTTGTATCAATCAGGTGGTGAGCAGCTGTATTGTGATTCTCTTCATACACCGACAAATTCCCATTTATTTCACCGAAATTCCACTGGCCAAAAGCCTAGTGTAGTAGATAAGAGAATAAAGCTTATCACTGATTGCTTCTGAACAGAAAAGCAGAGAACTCTAGAAAGGTGCAATAATACACATATCATCCAAGAAGTTCTACCATGAACAACTTGGCTTTTAAGAAGCTTCCTGATGTTTATTATTATTATTTATTAAATTTGTACACCACCCTTTATCCATACATCTCAGGGCAGTTCATAACATAAATATACAAGATAAAAATACAAAATACATAACAAAAGCAAAACAAACCAGTAACCCCCCTTCACCCACACCCATTCCCACAAAGAAATTTAAAAGGATATAGGACAGGCTTCCTCAAACTCGGCCCTCCAAATGTTTTGAGACTACAGTTCCCATCATCCCTGACCACTGGGTCCTGCTAGCTAGGGATCATGGGAGTTGTAGGCCAAAAACATCTGGAGGGCCGAGTTTGAGGAAGCCTGATATAGGATGTTAGTCAGCCAAAGGCCTGGTTGAAGAGGAACGTTTTTGCCTGGCACCTAATGAAGGCACCAGGACAGTCATTAATTATGATTTAGTAAGATTGTGGCAAGTGCATTATACTAATTATATACATGTTTGGCAAAATAACTCTTTTCACTTTTAAAGCAGCAAAAATGCATATCAATAAGCATGTTTGTGTTGGCCTCATTTTAAATTCATGTCTACTTTACTAATCCTGTACCAAAACATGCTGATTTTTAAACCCTATAGTCAATTTATAAGCTCCTGAACAAGAACTAGTTGATAGGATTGCATGGCGATATTTTATGCTACTCAGTGCCTAACCATTCTGGTGCCTGTGAGCAGGCACAGTGTTCATGTTGGCACAACTCCAGTGCTCAGCAACACAGACAAAATGAACTGCCTTTACATCTTTTTAAATATTTGCATCATGAAGCCAATTTCATTTTCACTGCAGAAATCCCCTTTAGGATTTCCTTTCTATACAATTTCAATATAAAGAGTTCCTGGAGGTTCAGTTCAAAAATTCTGACTATTAAGAGCTACAGAATATCTCCTTCTTAACTTTGACATAGGGAAAAAAATACGTGTCAATAAAAAGATCTGTGTAAATCGTTCAGGAACAGTATGTGCAGTATGCAGGCGGGAATCAAGATTAGTCAGGAATTTGCATTATGTAGTTTTTTCTGCCTTTAATAAACCTCTTAACCAATAGCCTTAAACTGATAAAATAGCCGGCTGGACCAGGTCACAAACTTACCAAAGATGGGTCACATCATACTCATTTCAGTGATTCCATTCCTGACCACAGACAAGCATATGAACTGAAGTAATTTCCTCTTCCTTTGCTACCTGAATTCTCCAACATCCTTAATTTGGGATGCAAGGTTAAGTACAGAACTGATCTTGTTGTCTCACGCGCGGAATTGTATTCTCCTGGGGACTTGCCAGCCATGCCCTGAATCTAAGAACGGATACATATAATATAGAGAGAATGCTACTTCAGATTTCCCTTTTCTAAATGTGGTGTCATAGAGAGAAAAATGCTCTATTCATGAAAGAGTTGGCTTTGTTCACCAATACTAAGGCATTAGGATGTAGAAAGCCACAACTAAACATTACCTGTTAATGGGTTTGTGCTTATGTTGAGGAGAGCAAACTTGAAGTTTGTTTTGCAGAAGCAAATGTGAATGTCAAGGGGTTTTGTTTTTTTTAATTCAGCATCTCCCCAAATGAAAAGCTTTGATGAGTCAAACTCTATCAGTGCCAGGAAGATAAAGGAAATTGAATGCATGAGTCGCTTTTTTAAATAGAAAAACTATCCTGTTTTATTTTCTTGTTTGATCAGAGATACATCTTGCCATTCACCATGTTGTATGTTACTGTTCTGACATCAGGGCAAGATAACTATGACAACCAAACACAGAGATCATGATCCAATCCACAATTTTGCACTCTTAAATCTCACTGAAATCAATGTGGATTTAAAGGGCGTGGAGCTCTCTGATGGATTGCAGCTAACAATATATAACTAATTCGTCAATGGGAATACAAGGCTTAAACAAAATGGATGAATTTCTTTTCCGTTGTTTTCATCCTGAATGCATTTCTAATCTCAGGCAAAAACCTGGCTATTACCTGTGGTTATAATAATTTATGAAACACCATCCATTACAGCTGTCTGTTGGCCTGCATTTTTACAGAATGAAGAATTCCCCTTCCAGATATAGGCATCTCTTGAAATTAGTGATATCTAAAAACCCTACTAATCATTTAAGGCTGCCTTTTTCATTTTACACTCAGTAACAAACGTGTTATCAAATAGCAATCTGACTTTAGCAACCACAAAAAAAATATCTTGGCAGATTGGTGTCATGTAATGAACAAAGCATTGCTGTGCTGGATGTTTGTGGGTTTTATTTTCAGCACACAACTTGCCAGAAGCTGTGTGCACGCACAGAAAAGTTCCTGCCAAAATACAAGCCACCCATTGGGGGGGCGGGAATCAGTTTTCATATTGAACAGTGCTCAGCACGCTGCTCCATCCTTTTCTCTTGGCAAGCAGTTTGACACGAAAGCAGGAAGGCGCATACAGAATTCTGTTGTGGATCATCTTCGTTAAAAATGGTTATGGCCAAAAGTCTTACCCCTGTTCCACCTCCTCCACTGTTTAGTGAAACAGTTCCCTACATTTTAGCTAAGCACTAAATTTTAAAACAAAATGGTAACCACTAGGTTAGATTACTGCAACGTGTTACATGTTGGGCTGCCTCTTAAGACAGTTTGGACACTTCAGCTGGTGCAGAATTTGGCAGCCAGGTTGCTCACTAAGGCAAGGCAGTTTGAGCATATTACACTGATCCTGGCCCAACTGCTCTGGCTGCCAATTAGTTTCTGGGCCCAATTCAAAGTGCTGGTTTTGACCTATAAAGCCTTAAACAGCTCAGGACCACAATACCTCAAGGACCACCTCTTCCCATATGAACTAGACCCTGAGATCATCTTCTGAGGCCCTTCTTTGTGTGCCTCTTCCTCAAGAGGTCCGTAGGGTGGGAACACGAGAACAGAGCCTTCTCTGCAGTGGCTCCCCTTCTGTGGAATGCTCTCCCCAGGGAAGTTTACTTGGCGCCTTCATTACACACCTTTAGGCACCAGGCAAAAATGTTCCTTTTTAACCAGGTCTTTGGTCAATATGATTGACATCCAATGCCCTTTTAAAATGTGTTTGGGGGGGCGTGTTATTGGGTTGTTTTTATTCTTGTTTTTATTATGTATTTTGTATTTTTATATTGTGATCTTATCCTGTGAACTTCCCTGAAACCTGTGGGTATAGGGCGGTATACAAATTTAATTAACAACAACAACAATAGTTTTAGATGGTTGTAATTTACCCTGCGACCTGCTAGTGAAGGAGGGTACTGATATGAATAAATACACAAGGGGTGATTTCTGGTTTTCCACTGTTCAGCAATATAGGATGACACTGAAGAAGTGTGCATGCACATGAAAGCTTATACCAAGAACAAACTTAGTTGGTCTCTAAGGTGCTACTGGACAATTTTTTATATTTTTTATATATTTCAACTTAAAAGAAGGATAGGGCTGCTTGAATATAAAGGAATAAATTTCATTTTACAAATTTGTAAAAAGCTGAATGTGGATTAAAAGCGATATAAGCAAACTTAGTAGTGTCAATTGAGAGCAGTGTCAGTTCAGTGCTGATGGTTGCTAGGTTGCGGAGGTCCTTGTGACACGCCCTTCATTGTGACACCTCCCTCTGCTGGCTCCTTGGTCACTAGGGCTCTAGAGGCATAGCAATCTCCTTTGGTTTGATCATTCAGGGAGTGAGAGAGAAATTGGATGAAGATGTAAGTAGACTTTCTCATCCGCATCTGCATTCTGTGCTGGTAATGCTCCCTGACAGTCTTAGGGAATATTTAAAAGATTAAGATCAGGAATAATTTAAATGCTTCAGCCATCCCTACTGGGCATCTTTATGACTCCACCCATTGTTTTGTAACAGTGAAGGGAAGTGAGTGTGGATTCTGTTTACACTTTAGGAAAAGGAAAACTAATAAGATATCATGCCTTGTTAAAGGGCGTTCTTTTTGGGCTAGTGACACAAGAGTCACTTGATAACTCGCCATGGGAGCATTAAGCATGCCCTCTGGAGAGGGTAATATCTTGCATTGTCTTCCTCCCCTTCCTGCCTCCCAGGGCCCATCTTTCAAAAGACAGCCAAGGTACAAAACCCTTCAGCATGCTGATGTTCCTTCCATAGTAATATTAGTATGTGGTATTTGAAGTTTCCCTTTTAAACATCCCTTCTCCACACTAAGCAAACCCACCTCTTTCAATGAGATGGTGAGAGTTGTCTTATAATATCCAGAGAGTGCTATTCTGGCTACAGGATACAAGCACTATCTTCACAGGATACCCATTATGATATGCCTAGGAAAGTGAATTCATCTTGAGCTTTGAGTCGTGAATGTCCAAACCAGTTTAGGGATGTAGATCAGGAGAGTGCTGTGAGTCCCATTTCTCACCTTTTGACAGGCCTTCTCTGCAGTGACTCCTCATCTGTGGAATGCTCTCCCCAGAAAAGTTCACCTGGCACCTTCATTATTCACCTTTAGGTGCCAGGCAAAAATGTTCCTTTTTAACCAGGCCTTTGTGTGATCTGATTGACATCCTATGTCCTTTTAAAATGTGTTAGGGCTGAACATGGATTAAAAGCCATATAAGGAAACTTGGTAGTGTCAGTTGAGAGTAGTGTCAGTTCAGTGCTGGTGGTTGCTAGGTTGTGGGGGGTCCTTGTGACACGCCCTTCATTGTGACACCTCTCTCTGCTGGCTCCTTGGTCACTAGGGCTCTAGAGGCATAGTGATCTCCTTTGGTTTGATCATTCAGCGAGTGAGAGAGAAAGTGGATGGAGATGTAAGTAGACTTTCTCATCAGCATCTGCGTTCTGTGCTGGTAATGCTCCATGACAGTCTTGGGGAACATTTAAAATAGGGAGGTCCTGAGGAAAAGCAGGACATCTCAGGATCAAATCAGAAACTGGGACAGCTTCTGTAAATCTGGGCAAAACATTCCTTTTTAACCAGGACCACATCATCATCTGAGGCCCTTCTTCATCTGCCTCTTCCACAAGAGATCTGGATGGTGGCAGCACGAGAATAGGACTTTTCTGTAATGGCTCCCCATTTGTGGAATACTCTCCCTAAGCAGCTTCAGTTGGCACCTTCATTATACACCTTTAGGTGCCAGAAGAAAATGTTCCTCTTCAACCGGGCCTTGGGCTGATTGACATCTGATGCCCTTTTAAATGTGTTGGGGGGGGGGGTTGTTGGTTTCTTCTTCTTGTTTTTATTATGCATTTTGTCTTATTGTTATTATTCTCTTGTATTCTTATGTTGCGAACCGCTCCGGGGTCTATGGTATGCAAATTTAATCCATTAATAATAATAATGCATGTTAGTACAATTTTAGAGGAATACACAGTTTGTACTCATCTAAATATTTCCATGCCATGTAGCATTGTAACCTATTCTCATTCTTTTCTATTGAAACATAAAAAGTCCGTTGCTATGTAGTTATAATAAAGTGCAAGTGTCTCTGCGTCCAGTCCCTGTGTCCGACTGCGCATGTGCCCCACGGACACAGGGATTGGAGCGCAGAGACTTCGGGCGGCTGGGCTGTTGAAGCGGCGGGTGCGCGCTCGCGTGGACTTACTTCTAAGCGGCAGCGGCCGTTACAAGTGGCGGCTGAGTTGGCCTGCCGGGGCCTGGCTGGTGCCAGTGCCGCCGCCGCGATGCGCCTCCTGCGCTGCCTGCTGAAGGGCCATTCGGCGCTGGCCGGGGCGCCCAAGTACATCGAGCACTTCAGCAAGTTTTCGCCGTCCCCGCTTTCCATGATGTTCTAGCGCCCGTTAATTTAACGGGCTTAAAGTCTACTAGTGTAGTTATAAAGGTTCGCTTGTTGTGAACATACCACATAGCGCAGGCTCAGTTCTGACCATGGAGCTTGTGCACTCTCCTTCCTTGGAGGTTTTTCAGCAGAGGTTGGGGGTCATTTGTCATGGATGCTTTGGCTGAGGTTCCTACATTGCAAGGGGTTGGACTAGATGACCCTGGGTGTCCCTTGCAATTCTATGATCCTAAGGAAGGGCCTAAAACATTTCAACTTTTGTTGTTTAAAACAACTAGACGCACAGGGTTTGATCAGCGAGACAGATTTCAGTTGGAAAGGCTTCTGTGCACAGAGCATTAATGAGGCCTTGAAACGTCTGCCGTAAGAGCTGGAAATCAGAAAGCGTCCCCTTACAGAGGTGACCAATGGCCTACTCTAGAATCTGCTTTAGTGAATGATTTTTTTTTACCACAGTGATACATTACAAGGTCAGACACAAAAGATAGTCCAGAACTTTCACTGCTTAATAAGAATGTGCACTACAGTACTAAAAAATAAGCTTCCAGGGTAGAAGATTAATCACTTTTCTAGTCGGCATTCAAGCACTCCCCAGCAACTCTTAGCCTCTATTCATTACCTGCATTTCAGTGAAGCCAATGGTCTTATTCTTCCATATATTTAGTGAGTTCCCTTCACTGGCACAGATTTTCTTTCTTTTTCTTCCAGTTTGGCTTCTAGTCTTCTATCAGAAACAACAACTCTCCTACTTTCTGATAATCTATTTCTGCCCTTATCTGAAAAAGCTTCCTTCTGCCTTCTTCATATGAAAATGTGACGTCTTGTAAATTATGTTGTTCAGCCATCCTGACACATTATTTTAATGCTGACCTTTGTAAAAATCCAGTGAATGAATATTAACAAGCCTCCCTCTATCAGAAAATTAATTTAACGGCATGCATAGTTATTGCGAGCATCCCTTAGCAGCGGTGATAAAATGTTTAGAGTGGGAACAGAATGCAAACATGGTATGATGGTGCTACATAGCAGCAGCTGGAAATGTTTGCCTTATGCTGTTGCTTTTGGTAGCTTGTCATGTTTCTGGGAGGTGTCCTTATAATCAATATCACCACCGTTAAAGAAAGGACTTAAGATATGATCTGGAAGCATGAATGATCTCCAGCATGCATAATTACTGGATCAAACACGGTACTGTATAGGCACATCCAAAAGAGATACCATTCTAGAATGTTTCCACAAGGAAATAAGGGACAGTAGTTTGAAATTCAGTTTGATCCGAGATACAGGGCATGAAAAGACACGAGGTGGTCTAAGCTGTCCAAATATGGCATCTCCTGTTACAATGGGTTAGTTTGGAAAATAGCATCTGGAGAACTTGCCAACAACAGTCATTGAGACATATAACTTGCAAACCCTATCGTAGAAACTAATGTCTACAAATACCAGCATGGTCTTGCAATTGCTTTGATTTATTTTGTTGCACTGGGGAAATCACTTACCGGTACATTACTTTTTAATTTTAATTTGGAAACTCATTGAAAGGCTGTATTACTAAATACAGATACAAATACATTAATATAGAGTGATAGACCATTTCAGAAAGTTTCTTATTTCACAACTTTTTTTTTTTTTAGTTTTACTCACTATAGCCCTTTAAAAAGCCAAATAGCTAAGAAAGTTAATACGTTTTTTTCACTAGACACAATTACAGGGGCAGATAATGGAATGATTTGCTTCAGTCTATGATCTTGCTCTTTATCCAAAAAGCTCTCCTGCAATTTTTGCAATTTCTTCTACATTACAGTGGGGTGAGAGCTTGGCTTTACAAACACATGGGCTAGGATTATTTAATCTTAATAACTAACCCTGATCTTTATTATTTGCCTCCTTTCTGCAATTACATGGACAGATTTCCTTGGTAACATTTTCTGGCCTAGCTCACGTGGATCCATTATCTATTCCAGTCCCATTTCTCTTTGCAGGCATTTGTTACAATTTATTGCTTGTTAAATCTTAAAGCTGCATTTTTATCACTCATGAAAAATTTGCAACAATTTATTAATTACTATCATTCATACAAAATGAATCCAGAATTACTGCTGCTAGCTATTGAAATCGCATAACTCAATAACTCATAAATTTTAAACAGTCCCATTAAAAAAATATTGGTGAAAATATTGTGTGTGTGTTTGTGTGTGTGTGTGTGTGTAAGTATACATAATACGACAGAAGGATTTTAAATTCTCGTTCATATAGTTCTTTATATGAGATAAGGAAATGTACAAAATTATTATATATGAATATTTAATATAACTACCCATCCAACATTGAGAATGTTTAATATAAGCATCATTCATTTTAATTTATGTATGGCTATGCTACAAATGCACTCTTTCATCTAAAACTAGGATGAAATCTTCAGATGTATTTATCATAATAATTAGGGAGCCACATTGAACCAAAACCTGGGGGGGACCTGTATTTTCTTCCCCCTAAACTAGAACAGAATCTGAACTTTTATCTGAAAGTCTGTGGCCTGGAACATACCTGGCAAATGCTCCATTTCCAATAAGATATATCCCACAATATGTAGTCATGACCAACGGTTTTAAAAGAGAATCAGAAAAATTCATGGAAGATGAGGCTATTGATGCCTGCTAGCCAGTGACTATGCTCTACCTCCATTGTTAAAGGCAATATGCCTTTCATTGCCTGTTGCTGGGAACTGAAAGAGGGAGAAATGCTGTTGTGCTCTGGTCATGCATTCAGACTTCCCATTGGCATCTAGCTCGCCACTATAAGAACAGGATCCGGGCCTAGATGGGCCTTTTCCCGGATCCAGTAAGGCTCTTCTGTTCTTCCACCCTCCCAAATGTTGCTGTGCGTGTTCTGGCTGAAGTCGTATGCTTCCTCCAAGCTCCCCCTGGTGCCCCTTGAGCTCAGTACATTTGGAAAGAGAGGCAGTGAGGAGGGATCAGGGCAGAGGAGGGTTCAACATGTATGAGTCGGTGATAGGGAAGCTTCCAGGCTGTGTCATATTCCCAGTGGATTTAATCAGGAATACAATCAGGTTTAGTGGTCAAGATCAGTCAGAACTGATCCAATTTTAAATCTGATTAGTCACAAAATGTGAATGGTGTTTTGTAATTATTATGTTGAGATTTTTTAAAAATTGGTTCCCAAAACAAAAACTTACTACCTAGCATTCAGAGAGGAGCAACATGGTGCAACATCAGTGGCTGTTTCGTGTAGGAAAAACTCATGACAAGCCAATTTGGAGCTAAAATGTAGCTGAGGGTGGTTAGGTAGGGGGTCAGCAACCTTTTTCAGCTGGGGGCCGGTCCACCATCCCTCAGACCATGTGGTGGGCATGACTGTATTTTTTTTGGGGGGGTGAACAAATTCCTATGGCCCACAAATAACCCAGAGATGCATTTTAAATAAAAACACACATTCTACTCATGTAAAAACACCAGGCAGGCCCCACAAATAACCCAGAGATGCATTTTAAATAAAAGGACACATTCTACTTACCGGTATGTAAAAACACGCTGATTCCTGGACCGTCCATAGGCCAGAGAGAGGAGGCGATTGGGCCGCATCCGGCCCCCGGGCCTTAGGTTGCCTACCCCTGGTGTTTAGCCCTTCCTCCTGCCACTTTTCCAATGAAAATGTCCCCAATGTATTCCTCCCCCCATGAAAGTACCAGGTGTATGTTTGCAAGAAATAAATATATGCCTGGAACCCAGAAAGGAAGTTGTTTAGGGAAGATTTTGTTGTGGCAAAGTGGTCTGTAGGAACAGATTAAACGTACTCCCTTTCTGTTGTCCCCACCGTGTTCCAAAGCTGTTTTTCCCTAAATGTAGTTGGGCTTGTGCTCCCCCTGTTTGTGTGTAATGTGTAGCTCCACCTTCAGCCTTTTCCCCACAAAGTGAATGAGCATAATGTGTATCTCTTGTGTCCCTCTTCCCACTGATGCCAGCAATTTACACCCACAATTTACTGGCATAAAATCTAATGAGGAACAGAAGATATAATAGATGCTTTATATAGAGGGTTGCTATATTCTTCTGTTTCAGATGCCGTTGTTGAAATCAAAAGGAAACATCCTGCCAAGGTCCAGAGATTCAAAAATAGCTTGTTGTTGCATAATTTGTCTAATGCAGCTGGTGTAATTTTGCATAATCCAATTCTCCTTTATCTAAAATTTATATTCAATCTGCAGTTAAAGAGATGTCTCTAGTTCTACATTCCAGTCCTATTACATAGCTTAGGACTTACTCTTTGTTAAATTACAAGTACCCAGATATTTGAAAACACTGAAGAAATAGAAAAGAATAGTTTACATTGTTAAAATCCTTTATTTCACTCTCAGATCTTAATTAGCTGTCTTATTTGGTATTACCATTTTTTGCCATTGTGTTTTATTTTGGTTTTTGCTAATGTTTTATTTAAAAGATAAATCAATCTGACTGAAAAAGAGAGTTAGGTAATATGAACAATTGCAGGCTCAGTTTCAACTTAACGTGCTTAGGTAAATAGGAAATTTCAATATCAACTTAGTGCAATAGCTACTAAAATGCTTATAAAAGTGCTTAATAACAAACATGTTTACTTTGAATCACCCATAACTCCAGAAAACACGTGAACATAGACACCATTAATCAACTGTTTATCATAATTCCCAGTGCTAACAGTTGAAAGTTACATAACATGCTCTAGCTCTGACCCAGTGTTGAGGAATCACTCAGTAAACTGGTCTAAACACAAACCAAGGTAAAGTAAGACTATTTAGTGCCTATGTTTCAATGAAACAAACAACTTGATTGTTTTGGAACTGGGTTTGAAGTTATTGGTTCCCATCCAGTTAAAGTCACCTGTGCCTAATAGTGCACTCCTGTTCATGTCTACTTAGAAGTAAGTCTCATTTAGTTTAATGCAACTTACTTCTGAATGGACATTTATGGGATTGCACTGCCTCACTAAAAGAAATGGAATAAGTTACTCATTCACAACTAACTTTGGTCCAATTGCCTATAGGATTTGATCACAGATAATACAATTGTTAACACAACTATGGTGGCATGCTGTGGCAGGGAAAAGACTATTAAGTTTCTGAGATTGGCAGCAGCTGGGAAGGGGAATGGGGTTGCCCATTATGTGAATGTTAATTGTTAATAGGAAGCAATTCTCTTTATTTGTCATTGGCTTTGAATATTCATGAATTGTCAGCTTAGCCACATAAGCAACTAAATGTGTGATCCTTATACTAATGGCATGTGCAGTAAAACAATTCTATAGCACCCTGTCACCCCAAATTGAGATATTCTATTTATTTGGATTATAATAGCTCATGTAATGCCCAAAGGTGAGCAGGCAACAACCTTTATGATAATTCTTATAAAATGGGGAGAAACCCTCAATATGAATACACTGCTAAAATATTTGCCAGAATATGAAAAGTGGGGAAAGTGAATACAATCTTTTTCCTCCCATTCTCAACTCTGTGACAGGTACAGGTAGTAGCTCCAAACAACTATTTGGTTGTGCAGAAATTCTAATATGCAGTAGCCATGCATATAACCTAGTGTTGTGCATGCAGATCTGCTGATCAAGACACAAATTCTCTTAAGAAGAATATATGAATATAATAAATAAGGAAGGCTATGGGGTTTGGGGGGGGTCCCCAACCCTCCAGAGCACATTATGGGGGGCTGTGGGAAAGAAAAAGTTATGTTGTGCATCAGGAAGTCCTTGTGCGAATGGCATGACTTTAGATCATTATTGGCCAGTGTATTCTATAATGCATTAAAGCTGATCTACATCATTAAAAATGGCTGATTATTTAATAAAATGCTATAAGCTGCTACATTTTGTTATTTACTTTAAGAAATTAGAATAGTTTAACCAAAGATAATGCATTTATCCAATGTATTTGCATCATATTAAATATGAAAGTTTAGACATTTCACAGAATCCTTATATAAATAAATGCTGTAAAACTACATTATGAAGCACTCATATCTTAGTATATCATCGCACAGGACGTTTATTATTAAAACCTTTTAAACCAAAAATATTTATAACATATATAATGTACTAAAAACTGTAAACGGTTTTGGTTCTTTTTAAAACATGGTATGTTGAACTATTTCAAATATGGATGAAGTTGTTTTGGCTTAGCTTTCTTTGATAATCCAACTCTTAAAGGACCACGACATGTTTTAAGAGGCTGTACTCTTACAATTCCATCCAATAAAAAATCTCCTGTATAAAAAGATATGAAACTGCATTATGAAAACTGAAAACACTTTGTATGTGCATCCCTGTCTCACCAAAGTTTCTCATTATAAAAGTTTGAAGTTTTTCTTAGTTCAAGCCAAATCAAGGCTGCAGAATTGTGAATACCACGACAACAATAAATGTACATTTTGGTGTGCATCATGGGCATCTATTGTATAGTATCCAAGGGAAATAATACAATCTTCTTCTTATCTAAATCAAACACTGATATTGTAATTTCCAATGTTAATATTGTGGTGATACATACAATTTCTTACATACTATATGCATTAATATATCTACAATATATTACACATGTACAGTTCAAGTTTCCTAAAGTAGCCGGTACATAAACAGATTCATGCAGCAATTCATATAACTGTACACAAACACTTATATTTACAAAATTGTGCTACATAAATATAGTACTGCAGAGGGCTTGACTGTTCTACACGTATTATACATATAATGTGCCTATTGCTTGTGTATGATTTTGAATATAATTAGCCAGGCTTTCTTTTCTTTTTCTTTTTTTAATGATAATGCACGAATGACTCTGACATAAGCAATCATTCAAGAGGTGGTCCAATAACCACAATGCTCAATCAAGTCGGATCTGCCAAATTCCATGTATAAATTCATTTTAAACGCTTTCCAAGGGAGAAATTGAATTTTAGCCCTTACATCTCTGATTTTCCCTCCAGATCCCCCACCCCACAGTTGCTTTTAGCTTCATGGGCAGAAAACCACTGGGGGGGGGAGGAATGGGAGATGGGAATATGACACTGAGGAGAGTTGTCATCAGGAGAGGGTTGTTATCTGGCCCACAGTACTAATTAGGTGAGCCACAGGTCCCAGTTTGGCACACAATGCCCTCCCCCCCCCCAAAAAAAAACCACACACACCATGCTGACCTGCCCCACACAGTATGAGGCAGATTAGTAATAATATTATACACACACACACACACACACCGCCCATCTGGCTGAGTTTCCCCAGCCTCTCTGGGAGGGTTGCCTTCAGATGTCTTCTAAAAGTCACGTAGTTGTTTATTTCCTAGACATCTGATGGGAGGGCGTTCCACAGGGTGGGTGCCACTACCGAGAAGGCCCTCTGCCTGGTGACTACAAAGATGTGATGACGATGGAACTATTGGGAGCTTAAAGTTAACCTCCAATTGTTCCTATGCAAGCAGGGTTCACTGATGGAGCCGATCAGCTGATCTGTGCTTTCAGCAAGTCCTATTTTGATTGGCTGCACTAAGGAATCCCCTAGCCTAGTGCAGCTAAGAGGGCCCACTGTCAGTGCCAATCAAGCAACTGATGCCTTCGCAGAGACCTACTTTCTCTGTTTGCAGATGCAGTGTGAATCCAAACCATGGCTGTAAGCAGACTTCAAAAGGGTTCACTGAAATTGCCAATCAGGGATCTGAATCTGGGCAGAGAAGCCCTCAGGCAGGGCTGTCCAATTATGAATAATGCTGATTACTTGATTACGTAGGGTAATTTTTCTCCTGAAAAGTTTGTACTTTGGCTCATATTGTAATAAATATCTAATGGAGGAGCAAATACAGTTGACCAAAATGTAGCAAAATAGAGAAGACATTAACTATTTTTATATTCACTCCATATATTTCGTACCTTTTTTGTCATTTCAGTGAGCAAAATATGCTTCATTTTCTACTATTTAACTTGGAACGCAAACAAGACAAACAATCCCATATTGAAAAATGTCTACTTGCTGTGATTTACATTGAAAAATAAATATAAGGTAACAACTTTTCTATGATAAATAGCTAAAATCAGAATAATTTACCTCTTTCATTTCTTAAACTGTAGCTTCTTTCTTCCATAAATGTATGAGGCACAAATGCTGGGCTCCAAGTGAAAGGTTGTTTACAAGGAGAATCACCATGTTCTTAAATGTAAAAAATAAACTCATAATTAGTATTATATTTATTTTTTAAAGTTGAACTGGTGTTTTGCTCTAGCAAGCGCACACTGCAAATTACCCAGCAAAGTATGATGCCCTGCCAGATAACCTTGTGATGCCTTTAACCAGTTATCAGGACCAGAAACAGCACATTGAACCCCCTGACAGCTTCCTGGTCCCCAGTACCCTGACCCGGTCCACTCCTGATGCCTACACTTTGTTCCCCTATATTTACCATATCTATTCAGAAGTAAGGACTACTAAATTACTCCCAAGTAAGCGGGGATGGGAATGCAACCTTAGTGTCATTCTGTGATATTGTTGAAATCTTAAATGGTGTCCTTCAGCCTCCTGACACTGTTGCCAGCTGTCACTTCTGCCAGGTAAGTTGGCCTGGACCAATAGAGAATGGGTACCACCAGAGCCCCCCAAGACTGAAACCAGCCCTACTAGTATTAGCACATTCAGAAAGGTCTGGCACATCCTTTTCCTCTTGATTCACATGCAACAGAAGGCCAATTCAACTATGTGATCATACTGCATAATAATTTAGTTACCTTGAGAGGGTGCATAGAACATTTCTTCATCTGTTACACTCGAAGGACAGTGGTCATGTGGTACTTCTTGCTCTCCAGGACTTTTTATCACTGTGTTCTTAAATAAACTTTGTTCATTCTGAGTTGGCTTCATCCCAGTTGTATGCTTTACAACAGTACTGTTCACAGTACTACCAGTAGTGGTAAAGGTCGCATTCGCTTTATTTTCAAAAATATTTCTGGAGTCTTCATCTAGTATGCTGTCAGAATGATTAAATACAAGGGGATCTTTCTCCAAAAAAAATCTTTTTCCACGTTTCCACATTTCTTTTTCCACATTTTCCTTACTAATTTCATTAAACATGAAAAGCTCTTCCAGTACCAGATCAAACTGATTTTTCAGTTCAAACTTGTGTCTGCTTTTAATTTCAGAAGATAAATGCTTTTCTATGGCATCTTCAAAATGGCCTTGTTTCATTGTGCATGAAGTCATTGTTAATTTGTCTTTAGAACTAGCACTTTCCCCACATCCATAATTGAAACATAGCATAGTTATATTCTGGGGTTGATTTCTTTTGCTTACATAATTCTGCTCAAAAGTTGAATTTTCTTTCTTATCCACATCTTTGGCATTTTGTTTCACAGATGCTAGCTCTGGATTATGTGTGCTGTTTAGTAAAATACTTTTCTGAAGCAATAAATTCAGATTTTCTACTTTTTTAACTATAGGATGTTTCATGTTCTTAGAGAGTCTAGAACTACAAACAGGGTAGTATGGTAAAACACTATTATTATTTTCAAATACAAAGCCACTTGGTTTTCTTGGTTTTCCATGCCGGGGAATCTTGTAACGCTGAGCTTTGATGCTCACTGGTCTATTTTGATCTATGCAAAGATCATAAGAAACAGTTGAAGTAAAATTCTGGTCACCATTATATTTAAGTAAATTTCCAGAATTAAGGCCATTAATAGGGAAGTTCATGTTGTTGTCTTCACACATGTGCCTTTGACTATTGTTGTTTATATCTTTGGAATACTGAGACTTTTTACTTTTGCTTTTCTGTTCAAAAAAAGGATTGCAAATTGTATATAACTGAGGGAGAACACAATTATAAGTCAATGTATCAGAGCCACTGCAAGTTATTCTTTTATCGGGAACAAAATATCCTTTGCTATATTTTTTATTATTTTCAACATTAAAGATCACATTTCCTATAAATGAAATTTCCTCTGAATCAGTACTGAGGCAAATTTGTTTATATGTGTCAAACGGATAAAAATTGACTTTCTTTTCAGAAGAACCACAGTCTTCACAATTACCATTCCTTGTTGTCATCATTGCTCTGCTACAAGTTCTTATTCTGGGACATAATTTGCTTTTGCTTGCTTGTGCTTTGCTATGTGCTCTTAGAATAAAATGAGAAGCTTTAAATTTTTTAACAGGAAAAGCATTGTTTTCATTGAAGAATTTTCCAGTTCTCTTTTGTATATTTGGTTCCATTGTACTCACCATTGGAAGATTTGATTGTTGAATACTGCACTTCCCAAATTTGAGTGGAGCTGAAGTCAAATAGTTACCAGTAAATAGTCTGAAGTTTGCTGTCAGGTTGTGCACTGTAGGACTACACAACCTTTCCCCCCATACAGTAGAGCTGTGAAAATCATTCTCTGGAAACATGTGTTTGTTAGAAATTACAAGTTGCCTTGACATTTGTTCTTTTTCATTACCAACTACTGAAAAGCTACCATCTTCTATAGTATATCTGGAAAATTCAAAGTGTTCCATGGTACTGGTGCCATTGGATATTTCCCATTGTTGGGTATTGAGCAGAAAAAAATGGCTGAATATTGAGGCATCCTTTTCAACTGCAGTGCTGCAATCATATAAAAATAACTCAAAAACAGCACATTTTACTAATTTGGTATTTACAACTCCACAGCTTTTTGAATAAGATATATGCATGTGCTTATATACTTTGTTCCTTCTTAAGTTATTCTTTGCCAAGGCATTTGTTTTCTTTTTGCGGAATAAAATATTTTCATCCTCACCCACAACATTTTTATATTCATATAACAATGATCCAATGTTTGATTTTCTTCCTTTCATGAAATTGCCAGCTAGCAAGCATAGCAGTGGGATTTTGTCACTGATGCTTCCACCATCTGCAACTGGTTTGGGAATATGGTTTTGTTCTCCATGTACATGATGACAACCTGTGCCATTTTCATTAGTTTGAAATGCTGGCACATCTGTAAGTAAATATTCTAGTCTTACAACAATGTTTTCTGCCAAGATGTCATAAGAAAGTATATTTACTGATGGTAACTCAATCTCCTTTGAACTGTTGCCACTGCCTATTGATTTTTCTTTTTCTTTAGCAAAAATGGTCCAAGGTTTTGGTTTTGTGACAAATGAATTATTATTTTCATTAAATTCAGAACCAGAATCTTCTAAATTGCTACAGTAATCATTTTCAAGTGCCCATTTTTCTATGAATGGTGTATTGCCTAACAATCTGGAATGCAAATGGGCATTCATACAAAGTCTAAAATGTAGATACAGTCTTAAGTTGGATTTTGTGCTGTTTTTCTCTTGCAATTCCAAATCGTTTTGACTAAAATCCCAAGATCCTTCAGGAAAACCTAGATGTGTGTTTGGTGATTTCTTATCTGCATAGCATAAACTTTTTAGCAACTGCCTCTGCTCATTTGAGCTCACTTGACTATCTATTTTGAGTTTCTTTGGCCATGGTTCTTCCATCTCTTCTGATATGGATAGAAGTGCTTGTAAACTTGAACTTTCCATGTTCAGTTCTGAGTAACAAAACTTGATGAGACCTGTTCTGAAATTTAAACCAACTTATAATTAAAATTATGCAAACTATTTTTGTATTTTAAGCATTAGCAACATACATTTAACAAAATGCATTTTGAGTAACGTGGTGCTCTCTTATTCATGTTTATCATTTTTCCATATGAGACAGTAGCAATGACATCATTTTCATTTGATCTCCAGTTACCATAGGAGTGTGTTAAAAGATGAAAAATATAATTACAGAGCTTTTAAAGAAAAGTACTAAACCTAGTTACTTGGAATAAGAGGCCATACATTTAAAGTAAACGTATTTCCCCATAAATTTACTTAGGATCACAGCACTAGGCATGATTCATTTCTTTTTTAAAAAAGCAGTGACCAGTCATTCAGCATGATAGGCTTTACTTCTCTGTTTACTTTTTTACATTTTAAGAACAGAAATATACAGTAGTCCCAGTGCTTTTTTTCAGGAGGTACTAAAGGGTATGCAGTAACAGCACATCTTTTTTATGTTAAAAAGTGTGGCACTTACTGTAACAACTTCATGGTGAGTACTGGCAACTCTCCTTTTTTGGTTTAAAAAGTGTGACACTTACTGTAACAACTTCATGGTGAGTACTGGCACCTATTTTTCTAGAAAAAAAGCCCCAAGTGGTTCCACCACTACTCATGAAAATCTTTAAAGTTTGGAGTGAGGGATATCCCAGAGTATTCTCTAATGTGGAGAAAGCCATAGTTTTGGCAATAAACAGAGGACTCAGCCACACAGCTGCAAATAAAACACTTTAAATGTGTTGTAAAGTGCAATATACAAATGCGACACTAGATGGCGACAGTGAGCTACGCAAAATTCAATGTGTTTTTAAAACTTTTTTTAAAGAAGCATTTTCATGACGTTTTTTATATGTGTGTGGATTCCACCAGAGAAGGCCACACATACTTCTCATATTGCAATAAAAATGGAAGAGAGTCATCCCATTACTGGTCGGTATAGCTACTATAGTATCATGGAGTGGGCTAGAACTGCATATCACATGTAGATGGTAGCTAATAGCTCTTGGTCAATGTGGGTTGAGAACATCATCGGCACACAATGGGCATGGTTAACCACTTTCCGAAAACAGCACCAAGTACTGTATATTTGCTGAATTCAAATGGGCCCTCTAGCTGATAGCTCTTTTAGCCATTCCCTGCATACACCATGTGTCCCTACTTATGTAACCTGAAAGAGTGCTTCTTCCCATGCTAATCTAACTCACATTTTGAGACTAACAGAAGGTCTCTGTTTCAGATACCTTCAGAAAGTCCTGTTTCAGATACTTCCTCTATCAGAGGTATAGTAATCAGCAATGGGCGAGAGGACTTTTTAGCTGGCTTTGGAACATCCTAGAGTAGCTTTTGTGACACTCATGTTGAAATCCTTTCAGTGGCATGTACAAATGTTTTTCTATACATAATCATTTTAATCTGCTGCAAGCTTATTGATGGTTTTATTTAGTTCTAAACAGATGAAGAGTAGTATTAAAAATGTTTTAAATACGTAACCTTTCACACAAATCAAGAGTTCAGGAATGACGGTGCTAATTGCAAACTTCTGATCCTTCCTCTCTGCAGTTTTGTTTTGCTTTTAAAAAAAGAGACATTAAAAAACATTTAATTACATTGACTGACTGAGGCCTGCATTCTACAATGAAATAAAACGTTCTTGTGCTGTAATAACTTCAAGCAAGACATATTAAAACCATACTGGGTTGGATTCAGAGTAAGTATGTTGCACTTAGTTCCTGTTCAATTGAATCGGGCAAGTTAGCGGCAACTAATTTTTCACATCGACTGCAATGGCACATAGGCGCAACTGATTTTAAGCACAATCTTATGTGTGTTAATGGAAGTAAAGCTTCATTTTCTTTTAATGGAGCTGACTCCCTAGTAAGTGTGTTTAGGACTACTGCCTCAATCCTGACCTAGCTCATTGGTTATAAATGAGTTAATTAATTAATTAAGCATTAATATTCAGGTAGCATTTTAAGAAGAGGTTTCTGTGAAATTATTTGACCCCGATTTCTGGTTCTTCTGATAACATTTTAAAAGTAAACTACTTGTCTGAAAATGAAATATAACGTTGTTGCACCACTATTTGTCTACTAAAAAAAAATCTCAACAACGTTTAGGGTGTCCTGGTTTTTACTTTTTGAAATACGGCAACCCTAGAACATCCACATTGATATGTTACTGTGCTGAGGTAAAAAAATAAGAGAGAAAGGAACAAGGAGGAGGGAATTCCGCCATGGGGCATTTGTTGTAACACCTTCACTATTCTGTGGGGTTCCATGGATTCTTGTTATTAACAAATGCTACTTGTTGCATAGGGTGGCCATATTTCAAAAAGTAAAATTCCTAACACCCACAAAGTTCTTGAGCTGTTTTTTTTTGTTTTTGTTTTTTGTTTTAGGAAGGCCTCAAAACGTCTGAGTTTTCCCTGACATTTTGCCGATTTGGCAAAATCCCCCCCCCCACCACCATTTTTATGCCCCAAAACCAGGACATGTCAGGAATTTTCCTGACATATGGCAAGCCTCTTGTTGCAGGACCTGGGACAATTTAAACCAGCTGCCTCCTCAGCCAGCTCCTTCTCCACCTCAGAGCTGAGGAATTCAGCTTTGCAGCCTCTGAAACAAGAAGAACAGACCATAAATGAAATTCAATCCCCTTCAAAAAACCCAAAACTCAGTGGACAGATTGTGAGGAGGAACCTGCAAAAAATAACCTTTTCAGGCACCATAGCAATTTATTGTGATCACTTCTTGGCAGATGAGGCTAAGAGACTTGGAGCATGATTCCCCCCCCCCCTTCTAATTGTGACAGTTCCTGAGTAATATAAAAAATAAATAAATTCCTGAGTAATATAAATGTACCATGAAGATGTCCCCCACCCACCCACAAACATATTAGTTTGTAGACTGATCTTTTTTCATGTAATGTGATTCCTTTTGCATATTTGTGCACGTAGAAATTGAGATTGTATTATTTTGGAACTAGACTATTCCTTCCCTTTTTATACACAAAAGTTTGCATGCCAATGGTTCAAAATTGAGATGCTATTATTATAATGTCAAGTTTGCTTGGTTATTTATATAGTCTCTGAGAGCATACTTATACAAACGGAGTTGGTTAGAGATAAATATCTAGAAGTGCATAGGTAATCCTGGTGTTGCTGTGTACAGGAATTGTGGCTTTTAGAAAACGTGTGTTCTCTGAGGCAGCGGTGCCCTTTCTGGACACAGACAGACTTTACGTCGGACTTACAAAAAAGCTTCCAACTTTTATGTTCCTTCAGACCCATGACCCCCGCCCTCCCCAAGACTGGAAGTTATGACATTTCATAGAAAACAATAGCCAGAAATGCAAGATGGCACCAGTAGCTGTGGTCGAGCAACACCTCACCCACCCTGAGGGGGTCGGCAAAAAGAGGGATTTTATTACTTCCTAAGTGGAAGGAAAAAGGGGGAAAAGGAAAAGTGGGGGCATAAAAGTACCCGGAATATCAGTCTCCAAGCAATGACTGCTCAGATTATTATTTCTCTGTGTTTCTACTGCCTCCAGCATGAGGACTCATTTAGGCGGGAAAATGCCGTGAGGCGTTTGGCGACACAGGAGGAGGGACAGAAAATGGGGACTTTGCCCTAAGCTGCAATCCTGCACACGGTTACATGGGAGTTAATCATATTTAACTCAGTGGGGCTCAAATTCAGGTTAACATGCGAAACGAAGGCTCTTGTCCCCACCCCCATCCCCCTTCTGTTCCGGGGGGGGGGGATTAAGAGCAAGCACCATCATGAGGTGTGTGTGTGTGGAGGGTAATCTTCCCTCATTCCTCACAAAGAGAAAAGTTGTGACAATTAATCATCTGATTTCTATGTAGTTGTTTTTAAACACAAATTTTATTTTTCTATTACGAACCCCCCCCCCCACACACACACATAAACCATAAAACCTGACAGGAATGACAAAGGCAGGCCTTTCGCTTTCCTTCCATCTTCTCTGTCAGAAGATTTGTTGAAGGGAAACATGGCTTAGGCTGCAAGCCTGTGTCCACTTACTTGAGAGTAAACCACATTGGACCTCTGTGGGACTTACACCTGAGTAAACATTTATAGGATGGGGCTGACTGGGGATTTTGACCATGTTGCTATTGCTCACAGTTCCAAAATATAAAGCTTCCCTGTTCTATTCTCTGTGCCCATTTTATTTATCGTTCTACTTTTGTGCTTCAAGTCACAGTTTGCAAAGGGGGTGGGGGTGGAGCAGAGAGAACATTTTCATTTCTTTAAATTTAGTTTGGGACTCCCAAATCCCGAATTCAGCTGGTCCAGTAGGTAATGTTTATTCACTTAAAACCAAAGATCATTACATTAATCCCGAACAAATGGCATTCTGCTAAAATAAGTGCCCTCTGAATTTCATTAACAGTAAAAGCCATATCTAGCGCATGCCTGATCCTTTAGCGGCTCTCAGCAAAATGCTGTCTGTTTGGATCTGTTTGTGGCCGCATTTTTAATTTATAATGTATTAATAATGAATACGTGGGTTTCCCCCCATATAATACAATTCTGCATTTTGCTATTACCAAAGGTATTGTACAAAGCAAGTGGTTAAGGCGTATGTCCTTAGAAACAGCTTAGTATCCAGTCACAGAACCCCTAAAGGCTTTTTGCTGACCTAAGTGAATTAAAGAGGCTGTACCTCTAAATATGTGTGCTAAATATGTATAATGTACAGATCGGAAGCTGTGGTCTCCTGGAAATGATGGGCTGTGAGTGAGCTCTTCTTAATTTTCAGATCTCATGGTCAATAGTCATGGTCAGAGATGGTGGAAACTGGGAGTCCAACATTTGGTGGGCCATATTAGACAGGGCAGGATAGAAATGTTTTAATAAATTAATAAAGCTGGATCAAGGAATACCCACAAGCTGCATACATGCCGCTCCCATCAACAGCACTCTATCTTTATTGTTGTATGATTTTTTTTATTTTTCATAAAACACTCTTAGATTGGGATCATTCCTCCGCAAAACAAATTATGTGCCACTTTGGAAGGCAGGGCAGGATATAAATTCAACAAATAAATATCACAGGGATTCTAGAAAGAAAGTAAACCTGCATGAAACACCGTTCTACGTAGCAATGTGAATTAAACTAAGCAGGATTTTAAAAATATTTTAACTGAAGAAAAACAGAAAATGTAATGAACCCAACAAAAAAATCGTTGCAAAGCTTAGTCTTCTTGCACAATTTTAGATCACATTGTTCTTGACAGAGAGACACAGTATTTTCATGGTGTTTATTCTCTGCTTAAAATTAATTTCTTCAATCAAAGTACATCGCAATCTTAGGATTCATATTTCGTTGCTCTCCTTTAGAAAGACCAACCTGCCAGCACTGGTGAAAAGTATTTAGTCCGCAAAGTGCTTTTGGTCTGACGTAGTTTCTCTCGATGGGCTATGTTTGTACTTGCTTATCTTTGGATAAGAGAATAAACTTGAGGTATATCCTCTGCCCTGGACCCACAGATCATAGGGCATTCAATGTGCTGCTCCCCCAAGATGGGCTCACAATACCTATTGTACTTTTGCAAGGTTATCTTATTATTTTTATTTTTATTTATTGAATTTATATACCACCCTATACCCAGGGGTCTCAGGGCGGTTCACAGAATAAGATCAAGATATAAAACCACAAAATACATAATAAAAATAAAAACAACAACCCAATAGGTCCCCCCTTGGAATGTCACATGTAGTTCCTTAGTAATAAAAGAACATTCAACTGAATACCATGCCAGGATTGGGCACATACCTAAGTAGTGGTGGTTTGTTTTTTTTTGTTTTTTTACAAAATATTTAGTAAGTATGTAAGCTCTCTTCTGGCCAAATTACTTAATAAAATGAAAGAAGGGGGATCAGTTATTAGTTCTTGGAAACGAACAAGGATTATAGTCTTAGTGAAAGCCAATAAAGATAATTAAGTAGTTGAATTTTATCGCCCTATCTCCCTAGTAACAACTTCACTTCCATGTTTTACTAGCCTCCTAGTGGAACAATTGGTAAATATAGCCTCTAATTACGTGCACAAAGATCATGTATGGTTTGTAAGGAAAAGATAAACAGCCTATCTGAAGACAACTTAATACAACGGATTCTACGGAAATATACAAACAACCATTAGCAATACTCCCTTGGGATGCCATTAAGGTGCTTGATAAATTGGAATGGAAATCTTAATTTGAATTGTTGAAAGAGCGGATATCAGCAGTTAGTTTGTGTATCTTATGAGTGCTTGTATCAGAATGGAAAGTCGTGTTTAGAGGAAGATTAGAGGAATTGAATGTGTTGAATGGGGCAGCAAAAAAAGGCTCCCCCCTCATTATTTGTCCTGGCTAAAGAAACTCTAGCAAAAGGGTTAGAATAAGCCTGACAAATAAAAAGGTTGGTATCCCTGAGGAAACAATAGGTATAAAACAAGGTTAGAAAATTAATTTTAAAATATCCAGAGTTCTTCACTTTAATATGAATCCCGATGGTAAAAAGTTACAGGAATCATTGGGTTTTAAAATGGGCACATTCCCTAAAATGTATTGGAGTGATCATTCCTAAAATCTGAAAATTACAAACATCTAAAAAGGAACCAAAGAAAAGCTATATAAATGGTCAAAGGGAACTATGCCATGATTAAAATTCATTTTGTATTTTTAAACAAGATTGTAGTAGATTGGCAGCCCTAACAAGCAGAAACACTAGGGACAACATATGTATTTGACAACCTGGTGTGTTAGTGTTTCTTAGATACACTTATGAAATATTTATTCTTTATTATACAGGTATTCCCCTCCCCCTTACGTACACGCAAGCAACCCACTTGCGACCATGTACACATATGGTGCCAGGAAATAAATATTTTTATTCAAATCTGGAAATGGCAGGAGAGAGCTGGAGAGTCCTTGTGGCACATAAAATTTTGAACCTTCATTTCTGGTCTGGTTGTTTATTCTGGTATTCTAGCATTACTTTATCGTAAAGAAAAGTTCCAATGCTCTGTGTCTCAGCCCTGATCCAACTGGGCAGGCACAGCAATGTTGTTATTTAAAATTTACAACCCAGTTCTGCTTCAAAATTTGTAAAAAAATGGTTGGGAAGGATCGGCGTAGTGAAAATGCCCATACTGTATCTCTATGGTTCCCTGCAAAAACAATATACTTTAGAGAATTGCCTAAATAGCAAAGAAGAAGAATAAATGATGCCATAGGGCAAGAAATCAAGAATTTGAAATAGGGAATCAATTCATGGGGGCCTAGGAATCTCAGGTTTGAAACATTGCCATGATGTTCGCAAGCACTAATATACTGACCATTATACAAGATGATAAAAACAAATATTGACTGTCAGCTGAATATCCTATGAAGATAGGCCATACAATTAGGAGTTTACCTTTTCTGGTACATTGTCTCATGGAAAGCATGATAAAAAAATTTTCATTAATGAATAACTGTGCTGTTACTACAAACATGGACAGGGGTTACATTTTCAGTGTGGTGAAATATCTGCAGTTTGACCCACGGCAAGCAGTTGTACTTACTTTAGCAGAGGATGTGAGCAATACACAATGCAAAGATCATTATTTTTTGAATCCTTGGCCTTCCATCAAAGGCATCCAAAAGTCTGTGGTATTTGCAAAAACACCTATTAGGCGTTGTCAGAGTCCCTAACAGTTGCTCTAACAGTTGCTCTAACAGAGTCCCTAACAGTTGCATATTTTTATTTGTGCAAAGTATGTACAGTGCGGAGCTATCCTAAAACACGACCACCTAGTCGCTAGCAGAATCCGGAAGGGCCCCCCTCCGGTTGCGGTGCCAACACCAGAGTTTCAGCACTCTGAAGTGCCGCCTCCTAGGTCCCCTGACCCCTCTGCGCAAAGCGGGCCCCGGAAACGGTGTCTCCCCCTCAGAGTGAGTCTGCTGGGCAGTGCTGGGTCTCTCTGCAGCCTCCTGGAGACCCCTTCCCACTTGGCTGCTCCCAGGTAACTCCTCCTCCCCCGGGGAGGAACTGGAAGACTCACTGGGAGACGTGACCTTCGACAATAAAGGCTGAGGCTGCCGGTACCCACTGAGTGCCGTACTGGCAGGGGAGGGCAAGTCCCTGACAGGCGTAAATAAATTAGCCAGTGACACAGTGTTGCTGAACTAGATTAAACAATTTGCAAAATGCTTTTTCTACAGTGGTTTCTTGTATCAGTTTTGCAAAACCCCAAAGACAAACATGGCTTTTTATGTAGATAGTTTTCTTTAATTTTTCTCTTAATTAATCCACAACAGCGAAGCAGCAGTTTACCATATCATTTCTCACAGCAGGAATTGATAATACAGTTCCCAGGCCTACATTAACCGCCAGCAACTCAAAAAAGGGCACATTAATTTGGATTGCATTATTTTTGGAGCTAGACTATTCCTTCCATTTTCATACACAAAGGTTTGCATGCAAATGGTTCGAATCCACTGACATTTGCGGTTAACTGAAAACCAAGTGGATTCTACCAAAGGAAAAATTCTATGGGAAGAAGTGTAGCTGGTATAGAACAGGACAGTTTGTGTCTTGACGATAATTTTTCATTGTGAGCACCATGCATCTGTCATGGCTATTGTTTTCCAGACAAAGTTTTTAAATATATAAATATATCTTATTTTCATTTTTAAAACAGTCTTCTTATACATTCACATCATTTTCAATCTTTACACTTCTGGGATTACTTAAATCCCTCGGACTTTCTCCCACACCCACACCCACACCCCCGGTTTTCAAACCCCCCCCCCTTTTTTTTACATCTAATTACATTTTTCTAATCCATTTTATCTCCTTTTTTACCTTGACTCATATTACTTTATAAGTGTTACAACAATCCTGCTAACGTTTTTAAGCATACACAGTGGTCTTTCAGATATTCTATAAACTTCTTCCACTCTTGACTGAATTTCTTGTCATCTTGGTGCCTGATCCTCACGGTCATCTTTGCCATTTCGGCATAGTCCATCATCTTGGTTATCCACTCTTCTTTAGTTGGGACTTTCTCTTCCTTCCACTTCTGAGAAAGTGGTTTGAGAAAGTGGTTTAACAATCAATTTTCCCAGGAACTATGGGGATTGTAGCTCTGTAAGGGAAATATATTAAAAAGTAGTCCAGCTACTCTTTTTTGCCACTTAATTTTGAACATCTCCGAGAATTTTGAACCTTGCTGTGAATCCAAGCAAGTACCCTGAACTTGCTTCCTGGCACAGCAACCACCTTTCATATTATTTATTAAATTTGTATACTGTACCACCTTTCATCTGAAGATCACAGGGCAGTTCACAACATAAAAATACTAAATGGGAACACAAAAGGCATACTAAAACAAAAACAATGCACTTGATACCTGCTTTGTTCCTGAAATGCTATTCCATTGTCAAATTATACATACTGGTATCTTAAAACATCTTTTATGATTTCCACTAGCAGTCACTGAACGAGACATCAGATTTTTCAGACATATATTTTAATTTTCTCCATGGGGATAGCAGCAGATAAGAAGCAGCTAATTCTAAGAGAAACATTAGGGTTGAGTAAATTAACCTATCCCTTTAGGGAAAACTCAAAATAATTCCTCTCTATACACATCACTTTAGATTAACTTTGATTAAAGCTTAAATAATTCCCTTCCACCGCAGAGTCATGCCAAACCTCAGTTGCTTCCTACTCTGGCATTATAACTCCTAAGTAACATAATTGTGGGGATTGGCAGGGTGTCTTATTTAATGCTCGTATTACACCTGGGAAATCAGGAATAGGGAAGGGTTTTACTCTCCAAAAGCAACTTGAGTGACCAGGCAGGGTCACCTGCAGAAAATCACACTAGTATACTGCCTTGTTAGCAGCAAGCAGGGCTTAGGCAGAGTTCGTCTCCAAGTTCCAATAGAATAAAATAAAACTAGGACTCCGGTAATGAACTTGTCTTGCCGTGTTTGGCCTTGGAGCCAAGGGGGGGGGGGTGAAATAAAGACATCCTGCAGCACAAGAGGGGCAGTTTCTCTGTATGGAGTTGAGAAAGAGAGAGTTCAAGGGAAACACATTTCTCCTTTATCCTACCCTTTCCTCAAAGTAATGAATTTTCCAACACTAATTTTATTAATTAAGAACCATTATTGATTTCAAACAATTACACTATTGTCATAATCTGGAAATTTCTGAATAATCTTACTCCATTTTTTTTTTAAAAAAAGTAGTAGTAAAATAGCATGATATCTTTGTGTAGGAACCAGGAAGTATATCCTTTATATACCTTTCTTCTGGTAACCTCAATAGGGATAAAAAAAAAATCTCTGAAGCAGCCTGCTGAATTTGATCAGCTTAGATCCTATTTTCCTGTATTTAATCTCCTAGGGAATAAGGGAAACCAAACAATAACAGTGAGGAGGAACTGGAAAGCTTCCCAACTAACATAAGGTTATTGGCTGTGAACACAAACGCAGGTTCCCGGAGGCATAGATAAGATCGCTAAAGCTTTTCCAGCTGGTTCATCTTTTCCTGTAGGGAGACTAGCAGTTATGCAGCAATTCCCTGGTGCTCATGCTACCCAAAAGCTGTGGAAGAACCCTCAGGGGGAACCATATGTCCCAGGTTGGGCTTGTTAAATTCAATTCCCATTTTCCCAGTTACCACCACAATACGAAGTGCTATTGCACCTGACACTTCTGAATTATGATCTTGCAGTGTCTATCGTTTTCAAAAATTACTGGAGAATGAGCGAAGTGCAGTGAGATTGAAAGTGGAGGTGGATAAATGTTGTCCTTGTGGAAGTTTAGCAGCCAAACCTAGCAAATGCATATTCTTACTAGTTAGCATGAGAAGGGGCTAAGTCCACAGAGCTGTATTGTTGATAGGCAGATATTCAAACCATAGAAATGCAATTGGTAGAGTGGGCTCTGTGTGATGTCATTTCCCCTCCTTTCTTGAAGAGAAAGGAGCATATAGTACTTCCTGTTCCTCTTTTTCTTCCTTGGATCTGTGATGGATGCAGACATGTCCCTGCTTGCTCCAGCTTTAGGTACATGCCTGAAGCTGGTTATCCTGTAAATAGGCCTGCATAGTTTTTACTGCTGCCATTGCTGTGAACCAATGCAACATTAGAAGTAAATTATGTTTCTAAGCTTACTTCCCAGGTTGTTGCCTGATTGTTTATTAAGCGGGATAAGAAAGGGGCACCAGTTTATTTCATAGCTGGAGTTGCTCTAAACAAGGCTTTGCAGCCTAATTCCTATGCTGTTTAACTTTGCTGCCAAGGGTGGGATTCTGAAACGGTTCAACCCACACACATAGGCGCTTGGAGGGATAAATTGCAATTAATATATCCTCTCCTACCCGTTAAAACCCATCCCATAGCCCTGACCTCTGAAAGGTAGAAGAACCAGGAGCCAGGTAAGTATCAACGAGTCAGCTTAACATCAATACCTGGAATTTTTTTATTTTTAGAATAGATCATTAAGCAGTCAGTCTCTACATATTTAGGGGAGAAGCCCCCTATGGTTACAAGGAGCCTCCATGTGTTTCTTAAGAATAAGTCATGCTAGACTAACCTTTTCTCCCTTTTTGATGGAATTACTAGCAAGGTTTTTGACAATATCCCCTGTGATACTCTTCATGGGAAGCTGGTAGAGTGTGGGCTATATGATGCAACTAATCTGACACACTAGTAGAAGCCAGCACAAGGGCTTCTGGTAGCACAGTGGCTCTCTCTGCCTATGTGTCAGCCTATGAGAAAAGGTTGGAGAAGTTGGATGTGTCGTGTATTTTCCTCTACAGTTCATGTTCCTCCTTTCATCATCTTTGCTGGCAGAAAAAGAGACAGCATTCAGGTGTAATGTCAACTGAATTTCTCTGGCCCTGGCTAGAATCTGAATGCTACCATTTAGCTGAAAGACTAGAAGTAATATTCTCTTTTATGACCCTTTTCGTTTCTCTGTCAGGAAGAAATTAGGTTCTCTTCCCATGTTCTCTGTATATTTGACACCTGTCACTTTGAGCCAGATATATTCTTGATTGAATCTGGCATCTTTGACAACTGATTTTTCCATCACCTGGTACAGAATTTGACCATACCACTCCGCTGCCTGTGTTGCTGCAATAGAATCATACTGTGCTTTATTTAGTCCTCTGCAGGTATTCAAAGACCTCTTCATCTTATTATTGGATGTTTGTTTTTAAAAAACAACAACCATCAATAGAAGAAAAATCTTTGCAGGAAGATGTTGGGTTGGATCTAGACTTAGATCACACTGAAATTTAAGGGACTTCAGTTAGTCATGACTAATTTGAATTCCATTGATTTCAATAGGTCTACACTAGGGGTGGTGAGGTCTAAAATGTTGAATGCTCAGAGAAATTTCATTTGCTGCCTTTCATTTTCCTTATAAAGCAGGCTTCCTCAACCTCGGCCCTCCAGATGTTTTGAGACTACAATTCCCAGCATCCCTGACCACTGGTCCTGCTAACAAGGGATCATGGGAGTTGTAGGTCAAAAACATCTGGAGGGCAGAGGTTGAGGAAGCCTGTTATAAAAGATCAGTGCTTTTTTTCTTTAAAAAATGTTTAGGGGTACTCTCATTTTGACTCAAGAAAATCACCATTTTATAGTTCAAATTGGGAAAAATAAATACAGTAAATGGACAAAAGTACAAAGATTCACAAAACGTTTAGGGGTATGCGTACCCCTGTGTCCCGCCAGAAAAAAAGCACTGTAAAGGATCATGAATACAGTATTACTTGCCAAGCTATTCACTATTTTTTATTGTAAATATAGAATGGCATGCTTCAAAGAACTGGGGTGTGTTTCGTTAGTCTGTTATAGCAAAAGCAACAAAGTGCCGCATAGCACCTTAATGACTAAAGCAAAAATTGTTAAGTTTTTTACAAGACTCTTTGTAATGTTTAAATATAATGCAACATTCTTTCTATGATATGGTCCACAAGTCTATGCTGTAATGAAAATCATGTGCCATATATCAGAAGTACAAAGAACTGTGGTTTCAAGTTTGTTTGTTTCAAACAAACCATAGTTCATGTATTCTTAACCACAGTTTGCTGGTTCAGATTCAGACACAAGCTACAGTTAAACAAAAGCAGAAATGAAAGTTTCCAGACTCCCACTTGACCACACAGGACGAGTGGAGGGGTAGCATGTGAACCCAAGGTTCACTGCAACTTATTCACATTGTACCATACATGACATTCAAATGTACAGTAGTCACCGTGAATAATTAGGCCTGCAAATTTTGATCAATAGACTCGTAGATTAACAGAGCAAACTTATGTATGGTTATTAAGAAGTAAATCTCATTAAAATCAATGGGCTTCCTTCTAACTTTTAGGTTTTAGTTAACCAATCCAATGGACCAATTTTAATCTGCAAGGTTCAACTTTAATTGGAGGGTTGTGATTTAAAAGCTCACTTGTTTATGTTTGTTTTAGATTATTTTGGTTCTGGTTTCTGTTTTAGGTATTCGCATACATACATACATACATGCATACATAATTTTTTTTGTATGCCACCTTTCCTTAGTTCAAACCATGCTCAAGGCAGCTTGCAGCATGCAATTTTTGTTGTTGTTGTTTAGTCGTTTAGTTGTGTCCGACTCTTCGTGCAGAGCACGCCAGGCACTCCTGTTTTCCAACGCCTCCCGCAGTTTAGTCAGACTCATGTTGGTAGCTTCAAGAACACTGTCCAACCATCTTGTCCTCTGTCGTCCCCTTCTTCTTGTGCCCTCCATCTTTCCCAACATCAGGGTATTTTCCAGGGAGTCTTCTCTTCTCATGAGGTGGCCAAAGTATTGGAGCCTCAGCTTCAGGATCTGTCCTTCCAGTGAGCACTCAGGGCTGATTTCCTTCAGAATGGAGAGGTTTGATCTTCTTGCAGTCCATGGGACTCTCAAGAGTCTCCTCCAGCACCATAATTCAAAAGCATCAATTCTTTGGCGATCAGACTTCCTTATGGTCCAGCTCTCACTTCCATACATTACTACTGGGAAAACCATAGCTTTAACTATACGGACCTTTGTTGGCAAGGTGATGTCTTTGCTTTTTAAGATGCTGTCTAGGTTTGTCATTGCTTTTCTCCCAAGAAGCAGGTGTCTTCTAATTTTGTGACTGCTGTCACCATCTGCAGTGATCATGGAACCCAAGAAAGTGAAATCTCTCACTGCCTCCATTTCTTCCCCTTCTATTTGTCAGGAGGTGATGGGACCAGTGGCCATGATCTTAGTTTTTTTTATGTTGAGCTTCAGACCATATTTTGCGCTCTCCTCTTTCACCCTCATTAAAAGGTTCTTTAATTCCTCCTCACATAACATTAAAGATTTTCCCGTCCCACTGCCGCTTTGAAGCATGGAGTATTCTAAGTTATGGTCATTCTTGCTTCTTCAGTATCCCTAAAGGTGCTTTCATTGAGGTTTGGTTAATATGCAGATTTAGTTAAATATAATGATTTGATCAACTGATGAATTACTTTCTTGGCATGCAAAATGATCAATAGCAAATTCTTTCATAGTTTATAGCCCTGCTTATCTATTAAGACTAATTCAAATATACCTCTTTCAGAGTGGAAAACACAACATGATTTCTTGGATTTACGTTATTGCTATTATATAAAATTTTCCTATTCCCTCATGGACTGAGCAAGAATACAGCTTAGTCAACTTTTTGGTTGTGGAAGTAGGATTCATTTAGTGAGACATTTTTAAAAAATATCAACCACTGGCAGATGACGGTCTGGCACAGGAGTAGGGAACCTGCGGCACTCCAGATGTTGTTGAACTCCAACTTGTATCAGCCCCAGGCAGCATGGCAATGATCAGGAATGATGAGAGTTCTACTCCAACATCTAAAGCCCAATAATTAGCCGAAACATATTGATCAGCAACACATGTGCAGATTGTTTGTAGGTATTTGTACTCAGCTTTGTCATTTGCATGGGTGTCATTGGTATGTGGTCACTGAAGGTGCCTGTTTTAATTAGTTATTTGTATCCACATTGGAGAAACCGATCCTTCTCTGCAACCTGTTTTTAATCAAAACATTTGTTGTTGTTGTTCAGTCGTTCAGTCGTGTCCGACTCTTCGTGACCCCATGGACCAGAGCACGCCAGGCACGCCTATCCTTCACTGCCTCTCGCAGTTTTGCCAAACTCATGTTAGTAGCTTCGAGAACACTGTCCAACCATCTCATCCTCTGCCGTCCCCTTCTCCTTGTGCCCTCAACCTTTCCCAACATCAGGGTCTTTTCTAGGGAGTCTTCTCTTCTCATGAGGTGGCCAAAGTACTGGAGCCTCAACTTCAGGATCTGTCCTTCTAATGAGCACTCAGGGCTGATTTCTTTAAGAATGGATAGGTTTGATCTTCTTGCAGTCCATGGGACTCTCAAGAGTCTCCTCCAGCACCATAATTCAAAAGCATCAATTCTTCGGCGATCAGCCTTCTTTATGGTCCAGCTCTCACTTCCGTACATTACTACTGGGAAAACCATAGCTTTAATCAAAACATAGGTATTGTTGTAACAAGATGATGGACAGACCATGATGACCGACACATGCTAGAGAAGAGATTTTGACCATATAGGACAAAGGGGGCTTCTGCAGCACCCAGTATTGCCATTGCCTCTCTTTTCAACCTTTTAAAATATCTTATTCTATTGCTGCTACCTCCTAGATCAGAAGGGTGTCTTTACTCTTTTTAGTCATGAATTTTAATTTGTTTATTTTGATTTAGAAGTGCTTTTTACTGGGTACTTATTATGAGATTGTTTTGTTTTGTCTCTTATAGAGAGATGATATGAATGATAATGTAGTGTTTCTGTACTGTACTTGTATTTTGTATATTTCTGGTGAATTTTTTCATGCTTTGCTGCGAACTGCTTCCATTGTAGTGTATACAGAAAAGCTGTATACAAATAAAGTGACCAACTGCTGGTGGGCAATAACCACAAAAAGTGCAGATTGAGCAAGTAATGTGATCCAGTTCCAGTAATTTTACAGAAGTGATGTTCGTGGTACCCCCTTGCCCCGTGCTTATTACAGGGAAGACATCCAGCAAAGAGCAATTAGCAGAGTGCTGATTCAGGAGTTGGTTACTCTCCACTTTCTAAGATTGCTTGCAAGGCTGGACATTTCTAAAAGTGCCTTTTAATATATTTAACATGGGTCCAACTGGAGTTTATTTTCCCTGTAATGTATATAAATTGCACCCTGAAGACAAAATGATGACTGTTCGCAAACCTGAAACTTGTTTGGGCGAAGTCACCGAGCCATAAACACCCTTGCCCAAACAAGAAATAGTAAAACGAAAACAAAAATGAGGTTTTACAATAACATATACAGCCAAGGCTTCAGATACTTTGTCTTGCAAGGCACGATGACACATTGGAAAGTAAGGTTTTCATAGAACAATAACAATTGATTTTATGGATTGGTTCTAACCTTGTAGGTGTAAGGCAGTCATTTCTTAATAAGAGACGCATCTTTTACAACAAAATGCTCTTGTCAGTGGATCTGTTAGATCTGTCTGTGGGAAAGATACTCAATTGGATTCATTTGCTATACAGTATTTTTATTTATGTCTGCATTACATTTATATCTGCCTTTTGTTTTTTTGAACTTGGTGTGGTATAGTGAGTTGGAAGGGACCCCTGCAGCTCATCTAGTCCAACCCCCTGCAATGCAGGAATATGTAGGTGGCCGAAATGGGGATCGAGCCCATGCTGTAACCAACTTCTAGGCTGTTTACTACAGGGTAGGGCTGCCTAAGCTAAACAACTTAAAAAAAAAAAGCCAGGAGTGTCCTGGTTTGTACTTTTTGAAATATGGCAACCCTACTACAGAGGTACTGACCAGAACCAAAATTAGTTTCAGGAAAGTTCCTGTTGCAGAGCGAACTCAGTTGTTTGATTGGATACTTTGGGGAGATAAGAAGAGGGGAAACAGCCATCAAGGCTCTGCTGAAAGACCAGCAACGTCTGGTAGCTCCTCTCCAAATTTTTCCTTTCCATATTGTTTCAAGAACTAGTGCTCCCTCACCTGACTCATACTCCTCACTTTTATGTGGTGCCATTTAGGTTGTAAGTCTGAGAGCATGGGCTGTCTTATCATTGAGATGTCTGAGCCTCTTTTAGCTGAAAGAGCAGAAGAGGAATGCTTTAAATAACTATATATTAAATGCCACCTTCTTTTTCCAGGGTATCCCCATAGATACGAACATCTGTTCCTCAACTTACATTAACCCCTACTTAACGGAAGGGTTTTATTTGGGCAGAATCGAGGCAGCTAAAATCTCACGGAGCACAAGATAGCTTTCTTTGGCTAAGTTAGTAACATGCGATAGCTTTTGTGAATAAGCACCTTTTCTGCACAGAAAAAGTGCAGAAGGAAATGGAAACTTGCAGCGCTGGACTCAAGGATGAGATTAAAGTTCAGGAGTTGCTTCTGTTAATAAATTAACTGAGCAGCTGGGAAATTCAGATAATAAAAGGTGCTGTAAATCTCTTGTCTTTTGCTTGTTGCAATGAAGCCTCTCAATTAACAATCCAGTAGGTCAGAGAGGGCCATGTTATATATGGGCACCTCAGGGTGGGGTCATTGGGAGGGTGCAGTGTCTCTCCTTTCCTGCATCATCTGCCTGCTTTGCATCTCTTCAGAGAGTGAGATAAGAGAGTCCAGGGTGCAAAGGACAGGGAAGAAAGAGGAAGCCAGAAGTTGTGTGGGAAGCAGGCAGGGCTTTTGTGGTCACTCCCAGGGCTTGCAGCAATTGCAGGGTCCTTGCACATCTTCCTGTTAATCATTCATTCACTCCACACTTTTCATTGCAATTCCCCGTCACTTTCCAAACTGCAAACAGTTTAGTTTTATTTGAAGTGAATTTGTTTGCACCAAGGGCAACAGAGCACTTTAGTACATTTTAATTCACAAAGCCATATTTCTGAGTTTGTGCTTGAATACCTCCTGCAAAATGCTAACAATCTGAAAGTACCCAGAATATAAGGGAGCATTCTGAAGCTAAGGATAAGGACATCTTAAAAAGTAGGCCAGACCCTAAAGGGGAAGAATTTCAGATATTGAATGGAACTTCCCAGCCAAATCTTTTGCATCAGTTTACTAGGAAGCTTATGATTTAGAGAGTCTGCAGTCATCATCACTGTAATAAGAACAACCTCACATTTCTTCTGGGAAACAATTTCTCAGATATGAGTTATATTTTTAACCATTTTATGGGTTGTATTTTTGCAATTCTGTTATGGACTGTGGCCAGTATAGTAATAAAGCTGAACTATTAGGGGAGTGCCTGAAGGGGTAGAAAGGAAACTGTTAATATGTATTAATATATTAACTTCACTTTAGAGATGGGGCACAGAACAAACTGGGGCTGAACAATGCATTTAGGCTTCAGGTGGTCAGATTCAAATAAGAAGCCCAAAGGGATGGTTTGGTAAAATTATATAATGGTGAACTTTTATTTCAGAAATAAGGAACTGTGCTCCCATCAATTTTTAAATTAGCTTTCATTTGAAGTTTCTCAGTGACCAAAATAAACGAAGATCATTAAAATTTGTGATCCCCAGAACTAATGGCTTTTTCAGGGAATCCCCATTTTCATTATTTTTAAAGGCCAATCTGTATTCAAAATTTAGATGAATATAAGGTTTTCATTATGCACTTAGGCTCATAAGAGACTCGACCCTCCACCCTTTCGGGGATAATTCTGGATAATTTCGTGAGAATCTGTTGAGGGGTTTATGCATGCTTGATTGGTATTCCAAACAAAATAATTAAAAAAAAATCCTTCCATTAGCACCTTAGAGACCAACTAAGTTTGTTCTTGGTATGAGCTTTCGTGTGCATGCACACTTCTGAAGAAATGCACACACACGAAAGCTCATACCAAGAACAAACTTAGTTGGTCTCTAAGGTGCTACTGGAAGGAATTTTTGTTTGTTTGTTTTGTTTTGACTATGGCAGACCAACACGGCTACCTACCTGTAACTTGATTGGTATTGTTATGCTGTTGTTTTCTTCTCCATCTCAGATAAACTGTTGAAAATGTTTAAATATTTTTGTTTTGAGAATTCACAAATGCATTGGAAAACAAAGATGATACATTTTTCTATTCTTCTGGATAACTTATCCACCTGAACTGCTGCTGACTGGCATGGCTAAGGTGTTTTGTTTAATGTTTTGTTGTTCTCAGGTCAGATCCAGGAGGTGGTTTGGTTAATAAAAAGACTTGTTTCTCCGAGAGTGCCTGATAACCAACACGTGGCGGGAGTTAAGGGTGGCATTGACATTCTTTGTAATCTTGACATTAAAGGTCTGATTGAAACATATATACATCTTGCCAAGGTGATTAATGCCAAATGCTTTTTGTGCTAGATCTAAGCAACTGTGCGCTTAAGGAAATGCAGTTTGTGCACCCTAAGCCTCTACAAGGTATTGATCTAGATCTGTAACAAGCGCTGTGGCAGTCAGATCACTGCAGCAGTCATTGAGCAAGTTAAGGGCCATGATTTAGAAGGACTGTCCTTTTCTGGTGTCGAGTAATGCTTTAGATTGATGTGTCAATATGTTATGGGACCATTGTGCTGCACATATTTGCCAACAGGAATGGCTTTTGTATACAAAACAAAGGTGAGGGCACCTGCAGGATATAAGGGATTCAGTACTCCAGCCTAGGTAACCAACCACAGGAAAACAACCACAATGTGTTTAGCATTTATTTAACAAGCAAGCACTGGTCACGATAAGCTGGTGTGATACGGTATGAGTGGAACACAAAGCATAATCGAGCGCTTGCAAATGCCATGGGTTTCAGGGGAAGAGATTTCAACGAAGTCCCTCAATTTAAATTCAAAGTTCTTAACTTTGGTTGGGTAGTGCCCATAGAGTCCACTAAGTAGTAATGAGTGCAGGTGGCCGAATGAATACATGAAGTTTCCTGGACCTCCTGTATGAACGTTGAAGCTCATTTAAACTGAATGAGCTGAGCTGCACATACCTTCCTTTGCAGATGCATGCACACCCTTCACTGAAATGAACAGCCACACAAAACTGAGAAGACAACCAAATAGCTGCAGGTATGTTCAGTGGGATCTAGAATCAATCTAGATTGAATGCAGGAAGTTGGGGACAAGTGTGAATGACTCCAGGTATGGAAAAATTATTTTTTGTGTGTGCTATAAACGGGTACATAGCCTAAGAATAGGCGCCCACATTTTTTTCTCCTCTGGAGGATCAGGTTTTCTAGCTGCTGTTTGTTGTATTTCCCTTTCCTTACAGATCTGATGCCAAAATGGCATGGAAAATACACAGGGAATGGTTTGCCTATGAATGCTGCCTTCTGTTTTGGAAATCTGCATTAGAAAGTGTTTTTATTTAACATGCAATGCAATCAATTTCCCCTCCAGCTATCAATCGTATGTTTTGTTCCTTGGAATGCATCATGTTATATATAGACTGAAAATATGCTACTAGGAAAATTTAGCATGTTTTCATGCAGTGAAATTAATTCCACCCTCTGAAACAAGCAATCTGCAATTATACCCGCGTTTCCTAAAAATAGCAGTTTAGAGTAAAAACTAACAAATTAGCTGGAACAAATCCGCAGAGAAAGAATCCCTGAATATTTTTTGGGGGGGGGAAGGGGAGAGAGTTGTGTATGCAGCCTTTAACTAAGAACAGAATAGTACATACAGACTGGGGAGGAGATGGGAAAGAAATGCCAAAAATTAGGAATCCTGGTCGTGGAGGAAGGAGCTGGGCTGCAATGGCTGCTGCTGCAGGCATGATGTGAGATGGGCTCTTGGGGTTTTGTAAGCAGCTTCCAGATGAGATCTATTTATTAAACTTAGTTGATTATCCATATGGGCTTTAACTGATTAATCAATCAGTACATTGACTTCCTTGAACTTCCTGTATGAATTTCCCCATTCCTTTAAACTCATTTGAATATTGACTTCTGTGGACTTACAGGGGCGAGAGTCCTACAACTGAGATAGCCACCAAGAACACACAAAATGTGTGTTGCAGCTCTTCAAACTGGGCACATGTGAAAAGGACTCTCTGAGCTTATCTTAATAGCTGTGGCTGGAGTTGTGTGTGTGTGTGTGTGTGTGTGTGTGTTTTAATGCGAAGTTGTCCCCACTGCCTTGTCCTCCATAGTAGATCAGAACCTTACCAGCCTGGAAAACCAGATGTTTAAGAGACAAACCTCTTGGTCTTATATCATGTCTTCATTAAAGTTGGCATTGACTTAGATTCCACAATCCTAAAAAATGTGTATCATACCTGATTAGATAAGTGACAGAATACTGACTTCCTCCCAACCTGAGGGACACTGAGGTCCAGCGCCGAGGGCCTTCTGGCAGTTCCCTCACTCCGAGAAACGAAGCTACAGGGAACCAGGCAGAGGGCCTTTTCGGTGGTGGCGCCCGCCCTGTGGAACGCCCTCCCATCAGAGGTCAAAGCAATAAACAACCACATGACCTTTAGAAAACACCTGAAGGCAGCCCTGTTCAGGGAAGCTTTTAATCTGTGATATTTTAATGTTTTGTTTTTTAGTATTTGCTGGAAGCCGCCCAGGGTGGCTGGGGAGACCCGGCCAGATGGGCGGGGTACAAATAATAAATTATTATTATTATTATTATTATTATTATTATTATTATTATTATAACCACAGTACATTTAGAAAGCTTCATTCTGCCATGGCATCCATTATACTCTGAGCTCATTTCAAGAATCGCCCTTACCCCTGGGATGTTTTAAACCAAATATAATATTACTGACACACAGCTTCCTGCCACGTCTCAGAAAGTGACTGAGCAAGAGAAAACAAGCCCCCACTTGAGAATGTAAAACCTTAATGAGAATAAGGGGGTGCCACACTGTACTGCTGTACCTCATAACAGTTAATATGTCCCTGGTTTGTAGAAGTGATAAGGAGTACAAAAACAAAAGCAGCTGGTCGCATAAAATAATTCAGAGCATTATCATCACCGAGGTGGCGTGTGAGTACCATAAAGATATATTTAGCACTAAAGCATAAGGAGGTGGAATTGTTGTGTTAATAAAAATCCAGATGCAATAATCCCCTCTCCGTTGTCCGTATTTTGTAAATTTTGTGTACGAAAAGACAGTGATTCAGCACCTTTTGTAGTCCAGGTGTTTAGCAGAGAGGACATCTAATTGCTCATCGTTGGGTACCAAGTTATTTTATGTTATCTAAAGTAAGTGTTCTGGAAACCCCTGGCTGTATTGTGGCGCTGCGTTTCACGTTTGTGTTAACAGAGCCTGTCATAAGCAAGGGTCTCTAAAACGCATTGAATAAATCACTTAGGCTGTTATCCAGAACCAAGATAAATATGAACCCTTCAATTGTCCTGTTTTCTTCAAGAGAATAAAATTGGCAGGTATCAAAGTACTCTGACTTAACTGCTTTGTGGAGCATGCTTTTAACAGTAAGGGATGGTAGATGACATCATTCCATGAAAATGCACCAAATATAGGCAGTGCTATTTTTCTAGAAAAAGAACATCTCCCCATGAACATCTCCCTCTTTCTCTTAGAGTGGCAAGGGCACCCACCCAAGAGGTGCTGGAACTGGGTTCCAGTGAGTTCCCCCTGACAAAAAAGTCCGGAGTATTTGTTCTTGACAATTAAGGTAGTTCATCATAGCAAAGCCTTAACATTTCTCGCAAATTGTTAATTATTGATGAAAACCTCTCGTAGCGTTAAACCACTATAGCTAAGACAGAAGATGAACTGGGGGAAAAGATAAGACAGGAAATTGCATTTGTGCCCCTGCTGGTTTTATTTTTGTGTGTGTAGCGAAAATCTTAGAAAAAAGGTTTTTAAAACCTGGAATAGAGAATCCTATGTTTAAAACTCCCTTCTTAACTCTCTTTCCACTTCTCCTATTTGAAAGGGTTTGGAGGTTGCCCCCCCCCCCTAACGTTCACACACATTTTGATAATGCTCCTTTATCAGTTCTGCTACTTTCCAGGATGGATAAGCAGACAGAAGGTTGAACTCTGAGCTGGAAGACTTCTGTTCACATCCCAGTTCAGCCACCAAGGGATCTGGGCAAGTGTACCTGATCCTTGCTATAAAGGTAAAGGTAAAGGTACCCCTGATCGTTAGGTGCAGTTGCGAACGACTCTGGAGTTGTGGCGCTCATCTCGCTCTATAGGCCAGGGGAGCCGGCGTTTGTCCACAGACAGCTTCCGGGTCATGTGGCCAGCATGACTAAGCCGCTTCTGGCGAACCAGAGCAGCGCACGGAAACGCCGTTTACCTTCCCGCCAGGAGCTGTACCTATTTATATACTTGCACTTTTGGTGTGCTTTTGAACTGCTAGGTTGGCAGGAGCTGGGACTGAGCAACGGGAGCTCACCCCCGTCATGGGGATTCGAACCGCTGACCTTCTGATCAGCAAGCCCTAGACTCTGTGGTTTAGACCACAGTGCCACCCGCGTCCCTGATCCTTGCTATGAGGTTATTTGACAGCAGCAGGTGGGTGGAAAACATCCTTAAGGCTGTCTTTACCCACTTCCCTGGATTATCCCCTTGAACACAGTGAAACTTACTTCCGAACAAGCACGCTTAGGACTGTGCTGCTACTGTCATATAAGCAGTGTAGCCTTTACAAATTCAAGTAAATAAATAATCAATCCCTTGATCTTTGTTCTCTTGTTCTATTTTGTGTTAGTCAGCCAATATTTATATTTGCTGTAACCAAAGGTCATCAATTTTTGAAAATGGAAAATTGAACCCATGAAGGTAAAATCATAGTGGGTATTTATAGTCTAATACAAATTACGCTGTAAATCAACAAATGCAGCCTTTGGGTAGCTAGATTACCTTGACAGGATACAACATCTTGTATCTCTTTTTAGGTTCTCCGCCATTTTTCTGTTCCCTCTCGAACATGATTCACTGGGTGGGTCCTGGCAACTCTCCCTTTCTTACCCTTGGACTTCCTTCATCTGAAAAACTAGGACAGAAACAAGGAGTTTGAAGAATAAAAAGTGCTTTGCAAACTTTAAAAGTTCAAATCCCAATAGATACATCATCGTAGCAATGCATCTTGACAAAAAGCATTTGCTATGTCAATAACAGTACAGTAGCCCACAAAACTCAATTGGACTTACTACAAAGAAAGTGTGTATAGGAATGCAGCCTAAAGCTTACCTTTAAACTCCCAGTTATTTGGGAATAAGTTCCACTGAACTTTATTGGACCAAAATATTGGGAAAATAATATAGGATTGCACCATAGTCAAAACAAACAATAACATAGTATTTATGTATCTAGTAGCAGCCTGGGGTGCATTTTTGGGGCCCAGTCTAGAGAAAGTTACTCTTTGATCCTATTATTATTATTATTATTATTATTATTATTATTATTATTTGTATCCCACCTTTTCTCCTAACAGAGACTCAAGGTATACTCTATGTATACTCATGTGAGTGTAAGCCCTGGTGAACTCAGTGAACTTCACTTCTAAGTAAACTTGAAAAGATTGTTTACTGTCAGTCACATTTTAGTCCTGATGAAAACAATGGCATTTAAATTAGCTTTAAAAAGTGTCATTTTAAACTTTCTGATGATTGCCAACATTTACTTAAAACCTTTACCCTACTTAGAAGTACTCAGTTGGAAGATCAAGCCTATGCATGTCTACCCAGAAGTATGACCCATAGAGTTCAATGGGATTTACTCCCAGGTAAGTATTTTAGAATTGCAGCTTTAGGATGGTATCCTAAGTGTTATTAGAAAATAGAACTGTGGAAGGAATCAATATCTGAAATGTTATTCATACCGCAAACCTATTGAAATCCAGTCCACTGGTTTCAGCACATCTATTCTGAGTACCGTATTCCTTAGTTGGGTATTGCCCAGGAAGTGTAAAATCTGGGCTCCTGATTTCCAGTCCTTGTACTACAGTATATCACACAAGGACAAAGAATTTGAATTGCCAGAAACTTTTCATGCAATAGTTGGATATAAAGGGAATGGGTACAATTTAAACTAATGGGATTTAAGCATACATTCAATGTTGGTTTCAAGGGTACTGAAGTGTATTTAACAATATCTGGATTTCCCCCCTGTATATTTTAAAATAGCTTTGTGAAATGCATCTGAGGGAGAAACAGATTTAATAAAGTGTAGTTGAGAGAATAGTTGCAGACCAGTTCTGACATTAGTATGAAAGAACACGAGGTTAGGAGGAGAAGTGAAATGATAATCCCCACTGCTGGATCAAAGGTAATTGAAAACATTTGGACACCACTGGAGGACATAAGTCATCTCTAAAGTCATATATAATAACCCCTGATCTTAAAATAAGTCAGGAAATGTTTGCACTAGGTGGGAGAGTTAAAAGTGATGAGAACTCAGCCTGTCATTTACCTGGATATAACTGAGTCAGGAATCAAGTATGCCTTAACCATTGCTCACCAATGCTTAAGTTGCTACTGTTAGCTTTTACTTAGTCATAAAGTATGCTGCAATAAAGAGGCTGCTGTGAAACCAGAGCATAGACCCTTTTATTGCTGTCTCCTTGACGTTAATATGTGCCAACAACATGGTGGAATTCTTCCGTCCGGCCAACTCTTGGGGATGATCTGCACACAGTTTATTGTGCAATAAATGCAGCATGTTGGTCGCACATGATCTGAACACACATAACTCCTCCTGATGCAGTTACGAAAACGCCAAATTCCCCCAGTATTCAGGACACAATATTCTTCTGTATATGGAAAAGTAACAATGCTCTCATTTCTCTAAAGAATAGGGAATGGGAGATTATGATATTGGAACGGGGGACGGGGAGAGACAAAAAAGGAAGTGAACCTATGAAATCACGGGATCAGCATAATAATTGTGGGCTAAATGAGACATATCCACTTGTAGCCCATCTCTCTCCACATATTGGCTGCATTCAGCTGTAACAATAAATCATAATTTAGTACTATGTGATTGAGTATCAAGGTTTAAGTAAAAAACAAAATATTTTTTAAAATGCCCTCACTTGAATAAAATGGGCTTAAATATCCATCTCAAAAGTATGATTTAACATTACATCCAAACCAGGTCATTGTCATGCCTAGGTCTGGAGCCAAGTCTCTCCCTTTTCTTCTTTAATTAGTGGCTGTGCAGTATAGACATAAAGGAATCCTTGCCATTTCAAAGAACAAGCAAGAACTGTCCTCCCGACTTCAGTCTTGTTTGGCAGTAAGAAATGGACGGGATTCCCTTAGTAAGGCCAGAAAATACATTTGGCATGATGCATATTGAATTGGATTTGTTCCTGAGGGCAACTCACCTTCTTCTGTATGAGCCTTCATGAGATCTGTGCTCTGTTTCTGAAGGCATGGTCCCCTCGCCACAGCAAGTATGGGTGTTTCGAGCAAGAGTATTCTCCATCGGGCATGCAAACTGTAGAACAGCCAACAATGAGAGTTTTCAAAATCTGTTTTGAAACTGAATCTTTTGGATACAGTAAGCCCACAACTTATGTGGGCGTAGCATTCCAGGGATCATGCCTAAAGCCAAAATTGTGTATAGTCAGAACATATTGGGTTCAATGGTGGCAGAACGGTCAAAGTCTTTTTCCCTGGACACCTGCCACAGCCCTTTTTTTCTTTTTTAAAAATTTGCCAAGCGCATAAAGCTGAATGCACACAAGTTAAATGCACGTAAGTTTACTGTACTCCCCCCCCCCCCAAGGCAGGCGCCTTTTCCTTAAAAGTTTTTTCTTTTCTTTTGCTGTGCACTATGATGTTTTAAGGGACGCGGGTGGTGCTGTGGTCTAAACCACAGAGCCTAGGGCTTGCCGATCAGAAGGTTGGCGGTTCGAATCCCTGCGATGGGGTGAGCTCCTGTTGCTCTGTCCCAGCTCCTGCCAACCTAGCAGTTCGAAAGCACATCAAAGTGCAAGTAGATAAATAGGTACCGCTCCGGCGGGGAAGGTAAATGGCGTTTCCGTGTGCTGCTCTGGTTCACCAGAAGTGGCTTAGTCATGCTGGCCACATGACCCAGAAGCTGTCTGCGGACAAATGGCAGTAAAGCCAGTAAAGCGAGATGAGCACCGCAACCCCAGAGTCGTCCGCGACTGGACTTAAAGGTCAGGGGTCCCTTCACCTTTACCTATGATGTTTTATAGAGTACGTTCTGTTATGGCTTTGACCGCATTTCGACCCATTTTTTGATCAGTGATTTTCGCACTGTAAACTGCCTTTCAGATGCTTGCCACAGAAAGGCAGGGTAAAAATGGCAATACAAGTAAACAAACGGACAGACATACAATTAAGCCAAAGGTAAATAAGGTTGAAGCCTGGCAGGAGAAGGGAAGGAACGGGTAGAAAACATGCCAGGAAAGCTCTGAAATAAGTATACTAGGCATACCATTGAAGAAAAAATGCAAAACAAAAAAAGAAGCAATTGACTTGTAAAACATTTTTGCATTTTATCCCTTCTATATAGTATGCTTTTACTGTTACCTTTCCATGATCTGACACATATGCAAAATTTATCAACAACCCTATAACTGATAGGAGGCAGCGAACAGCAGCAAGACTATAGCTGGCTGGGAGGTGGATACTATATTTCCTGCTTCACCTGCAGAACAGCAGTCTGTTGGAGGTGTCAGGTTTGGCCAGCTAGCTCTACCCATGAAGACAAGTAAGCACTTTGACATATTGGTGGTAGTTTCCAGTGTGTGGGGGGAGCTTATTGGTTTATTTCATAGCATTTACACACTGCTTGATTGCAAAAAAAAAAAAAAACCCAACCACCCCATCAAAGCAGCTTATTTGGGGGTGCTGTTGGTGGCAGGTCAGCCCTCGTGGGTGATGCCAAAGTTGCTCCTTTGGGCTTCGATTAGGGCACCCCCCCATGGGTGATCAGGTGAGCGACAGAGATGGGTTCCTCCTCTGAGTTAACCTGGCTTCCAAATGAGAAGCGAGAGCAGGAGTTGCAGCTCACCAAGAGGATTCTGGGCGTTAGGCGATTGCGCCGTTTTGTCTCATTTTGATTGTACCTGGGATGTGAATGGCGCTGTGGTCTAAACCACTGAGCCTCTTGGGCTTGCCGATCAGAAGTCGGCGGTTCAAATCCCCACAACGGGGTGAGCTCCCGTTGCTCTGACCCAGCTCCTGCCAACCTAGGAGTTCGAAAGCACGCCAGTGCAAGTAGATAAATAGGTACCACTGTGGCAGGAAGGCAAATGGCACTTCTGTGTACTCTGGTTTCCGTCATGGTGTTCCCTCGCGGCAGAAATAGTTGAGTCATGCTGGCCACATGACCTGGAAAGCTGTGTGTGGACAAACACCGGCTTCCTCGGCCTGAAAGCAAGATGAGCACCGCGACCCCATAGTCGCCTTTGACTGGACTTAACCATCCATGGGTCCTTTACCTTTTACCTTTTGATTGGATTTACCATACTTTGATTGCATCTTTCTTTCATACGGCCACTGTTTGGGGGGCAAAAGAAAGCGGAATATAAATAAAACCATAGCATAACGTTGGTTTTGCCCCCAAAGGCTCACTCTTCCATTGTCTCCCAAGACAGATGGGTGCCAATGAAGAGCATAACGTCAGTTCATATACTGATGCAAAGAGTCAGCCTGAGACCAAGGTACATTTTTACGATGAATTGAAAGCAGTCGCCTTTGCCACATACTTCTCTCATGATTTCAGTTGCCTCTGGTCAAATGTTTGGTGCAGGTTTTCAAAACAGCACACAAGCCCCCTGCAAAACCTGTTTGACCAGAGGTAAACTATGATGAGTGTTTGCACTATGGACAGCAGTGTTTTTTCTTTCAAATTGCCTTAAATTCCATGTGTGTGTGTGTGTGTGTAGGGGTGTATTATGGTCTATCTCCATCCTGAGAGAGCGTGAGCAACACTGTGAGAATAGCTCAATTGCTAGAGCAGTAGACTCTTAATCTCAGGGTAGTGTGTTCGAGCCCCACGTTGGCCAAAAGATTCCTGCATTGCAGGGGGGTTGGATTTGATGACCCCCGCGGTCCCTTCCAACTCTGGAATTCTCTGCTTCTATGTCTATGCTCAGTAAAAGTGCTTGCTGATCCCCTATTTTCGCTGCGGCCCGTTCTGGCAACCCAGGCTCAGCCCATGGGTGTGGGCAGCAAGGGGCAGTTGCCCCACATTAAATCAATTTTTTTTTTAAAAAAAAAATACATTGTTAACTGAGGTTTTGGCCACCCTAAAAACAACAATAATTTTATTATTTATACCCTGCCATCTGGGCGGCTTACAACACACACAAAATGTAAAACATTAGACATTAAAAATTTCCCCATACAGGGCTGCCTTCAGATGTCTTCCAGATACTTTATTTCCTTGACATCTGATACTGACATCTCGCCACTAACGAGAATGCCATCTTCCTGCCCCCCCCCAACAAAAAATCCTGGATACACCCATGGCTCAGGCTTCTGATAGGGAGGGACAGAACCTCAGATTTGTATTGATTTGTATTTGGGGGGGGGCAGTTGCTCCCCACCCCCAGCTACACCCATGCTCCATCCTCAGCAATTTCCCCTCCACATTATTATTATTATTATTAATTTGAAATTATATACTGCCCTACACCTGGAGGTCTCAGGGTGGTTCACAGAAAATATCACAATATATAAAAACAAAATAAAAACAATAACCCAATAACACCCCCCCCAAAAGAACCACATTTAAAAGGGTAAAGGATATCAATTAGGTCAACCAAAGGCCTGGTTTAAAAGGAACGTTTTTGCCTGGTGCCTAAAGGTGTACAATGAAGGCACCAGGCGAACTTCCCTGGGGAGAGCATTCTAAAGACGGGGAGCCACTGCAGAAAAGGCCCGTTCTCGTGTTGCCACCCTCTGGACCTCTCTAGTAGGAGGCACACGAAGGAGGGCCTCAGAAGATGAAATCAGGGTCAAGTTCATATGGAAAGAGGCTGTCCTTGAGGTATTGCGGTCTTGAGCCGTTTAAGGCTTTATAGGTCAGAACCAGCACTTTGAATTGGGCCCAGAAACGAACTGGTAGCCAGTGCAGTCAGACCAGGATCGGTGTAATATGCTCAAACCGTCTTGCTCCGGTGAGCAACCTGGCTGCTGAATTCTTCACCAGCTGAAGTTTCCAATCTGTCTTCAGAGGCAGCCCTATGTGTAACGTATTGCAGTAATCTAACCTGGAGGATACCAGAGCATAGACAGCAGTAGTTAGGCTTTCCCAGTCCAGATAGGGGCGTAGCTGGGCCACCAGCCGAAGCTGATGGAAGGCTCTCCGGGGCCACTGAGGCCACCTCGAGCCTCGAGCAGCAGCAAAGTGATGGCTAATCTTGACACCCCAGATGTTTTGGAACTACAACTCCCATCACCCCTAGCTAACAGGATCAGTGGTCAGGGATGATGGGAGTTGTAGTCCCAAAACATCTGGTGTGTCAAGGTTAGCCATCACAAACCTGCAGGGAACCACCCACTAACAGTGTCTCAGTTTTATCTGGATTGAGCTTCAGTTTGTTGGCTCTCATCCAGCCCATTACAAAGGCAAGGCACTATAACTGGAATCATGGGGTTGGAAGGGACCCCGAGGGTCCTCTAGTCGAACCCGCTGCGATGCAGGCAATCTTTGGGCCCCGCGCAGTGCTCGAACCCTCCCACCCGGAGATATAACGTGTCTCAGGCTCTCTAGGAGATGCTTCCCCTCCCGCCGCGTGGGCTAAGCTTTCGCAGACCGGGAGTAAGTGCGGGCAGCGGCGGCGTCAGCGGGACCTACCGCGCCTGCTCGGTTCAGAGCGAGCATGCCCAGTAGCTGCCGAGCCGCGGCTGCGACGGGCAGCAGGATCCCCAGCCGGCCAGGGTTGCCGGCGAGCGCGTGCGCACGGCGGCTCCCTCCAGCCAAGGGAACCTTGAATTTCTCCGGGATTTGCTGATCTGCAGTGCAGAGCAAAAAGCGCAGGAACGTGTTGCAGCTGCTACCTACCGGCTTCGCAGAAGCGATCCGAAACGGGATTTTAAACGGGAGAGGCAAAAAGCACGGATCCATTCCTTCATTGAGACCCTTAAGCAGACCTTAATTGTTAGCATTTTTAAATTGTTTTTATTTATTTTTTTATATATAAAAAAAGCCCCTGCACCGTTCCGTCTCGGTCTTCAGAGGACATCGCAAACTGTAAGTGGTCCAGGTACTCAAATATTTAGGCTTTTCCTTTGCGCGTCACATTGTTGGCTTGGGCGGCAAGCAGCTTGGAAACGGTGACCCAAAAGGGAGTTTTGAGGTTTGCTTTATTGTTATTTTTTTGTTCTTGCGAAGAGTGCGCGGGAGGGGAGAGAGGAAGAAATAGAAAACAGGCGGGAGGTAATTGCCAGTGGCTTCATCTAAATCCCTGCAAATAGGAGCTTAGACCCCCATATAGACACCGATCTCTAGAAGAAGATGCAGATCTGGCAAAGTTGTTTAGACTCGCATCGATGCAACCCCGGGGTGTGAAAGAAGACTGTCGAATGGATATCAAAGCTGTTGGTCCCTTCCTCGTCTTCCTTATCTCTGGCTTCCGCCGCCCCCCAATGGTCAGAGGCATTTGGATGAGAAGGGAGAGATTGAGACACGTATCTAGATACTGGGCTTGTGTGCCATATGTTGGTACTTAAGCTTAAAGCAGCGTGTTTTGGTTATCTCTCTTCCGCCCCCCACTCCTTTTTTGTGGAGTGCTTAGAAATAATCTTTGTAAAGTCCCCCCCCCCTTTTGTGTGCTCTGTTTTTGGGTGGTTTGGAGTTTTCGTGTTTGTGTGTGTTTGTGTGTGTGTGTGTGTGTTTCAAATTGAGAGGTTGGGGGGGGGAAGTACCCACAACAAATGCCCTGAGCTTGTTTTAAGATGTGCCACCCAAATGATCTGGCATTTCGAAACAGCAACAAAAAAAAACCCACACACCCCCCAAAGAAAGACATCAAAAGAGTGTAGGTTAATAATTTGCATTTTGGCAATTTTTTTTTAATAAGGAACTGATGTCAGATGAAAGCTTCTGACATTCCCAGGCACTTTCCCCCCGAGAAGCATCCAAAGAAAATGCCAATGCTGTGTTGTTTTGCAGTTGAAAGAGTTTGCATGAAAAGATAATTCTCCGCAAGGTCATCCAACTCGTTGTGATTATTTGTTTAAACACACACACACACACTGCTTAGTGAGGTTGCTTCCTTGGCATTCTTGCTTTGGAGTGATCGATCGCCTCTTCCTAGCGGCACGCGACTGCTGCACGTGCAGCATATTTTAAGGAACTGAGGCTGGCATTGTAGATCTATATATTCAATGTGTGCGAGAGACCGTGCGCTTGTTTGTGCGTGAACAGAGGTGTGAGAGACGGGGAGCCCTTCACCGGTGCTGCAACTGCTTGGTGGGTGTTGGAGAGAGAGGGTGGAGGGGGGGGAAGGGAGATCTTCATGAAGCGCCATATGGGAGACAGGAGAGGGAAGGGGCTTTTGGAGGGGAAGTGAGGCTGGTTTTGAGAGAGGAGGGAATCAAAACAACAGGGAGAAGCAGGTTGAGGCAGATCTGAAGCCCAGCTCACTGCAGTGTTACACCTGATGGAGACTGCGGCGTTCTCTCCTTGGAATCTTGTGGCTTCCCTTGGAATTTCCTTCAAGGGATCTGTTTTCTGGCTTGTTTGACTTCAGTGCCAATGCCTAGCTCCTTGAGGGCAGTGCTGTTAACATGGGAGTGTTTATTGAGGGAAGAACTAGTGAAGAGTCTTTAAAAAAATAAAAATACATGGATACATATAGTGCAGTGTGGCTACACCCCTGCTGTCATCATTGGGAAGATGCCCGTTTTCCTTAGGGATTGTCTCCACTGCAAGACATGTCTCTTTAGCGAGTTTGGCTCAAGCAAGAACATTCTGAGGTCGCTGCATGTGATGTTTGGCCCGGAACACCCAAAACCAAAGGCTGCATCTAGGAATCTATTTGACCCATATCTGTAGGGTTAAAGATAGGTGGGGCGGGGAGAAGGTGTCACTTCGGGAAAGCCCACACACTTCCTGACAGTAGGATATGGTGTGATGTTCGTGGGAAGACCCATTGGCAGAGGGATTTGCAGCCGAATTAAGTCAGTGGGTGCATTTGAGTAAAATCAAGTCCTTGGCTGTCGCTCCCAAACGAGGCTGGTTTCTCCACCATCCAAAAACAAAACAAACAAAAATGTATACACACATTTGTATATGCTTCCTTTGCATCCCTTTCTGAAGTATTCATTTTGGCTATTTACACTGGCCAGAATGATTCTATAGCCTATATTTCTCCTTGCATACAGTGTTTCTTTTTAACCCTGCGTCAACCTTGAGCACCATCTGCATGCACATACCTAGCTGTTCTTAAAGTTTGCTCTTTGCTCATACTACTGTATTAAAAAAAACAAAAAAAACCCCCTGCAACCCCCCCCCCCTTTTCCTTGATGAATGCTAGGTCCCCTTGCAGTTTTCTTGTATGGACAAATAAAATACCCTGCTTTTCACTTTTTTGCTACGTCAAGGCTATCTTTGTGCAAGCTGACCTGGAACACCTTGGCTGGGCGGTCCTCTGCTCCCACCAACTTCCTCAATTCCTTTTTTCTTTCTTTCTGGCTAACACGAATCATCTCCTTCATCTAACAGAACTCAGTCCTATCCTATTCCCCCCTCCCCCATCTTATACCCATGGCATTTCTCCCTCCATGTTTGTTTGTGACATGGTGGGCATTCTCATTCTACAAAAGCATGCTGCTAAATTTCTATATAGCCTGTGAACTCCTTTTAGTTAATGGTCTTTTAATCCCAGGACATCCCACCCTAAGGAGCAGGTTTGAGGAACAGAAAGCGGCAGGGAACACACAATGCTAACCTTACATAACTGCAATAAGGGAGCTGTAGGAAAGACTCCTCCTGGAGATAATGTAATGGGAACAAGGAGATGGACAGGCAGGTTGTGGGGCTGGTGAGCACAACAATTTTTGGTGGCTGCAAAGAATTTGGATATGAAACTACCAAAACAGCAATAATTGCTATTAAATGTGCCTTTTTAATCAGATCATGTCACGCTTCTGCGCACCCAGTCAACTAGAATACTTTCTTCACAGTCAACCTCATTGACCTTGCTTTTTATCTGCTGCTTTGCCTTCTCTTAAGAGCATCGCTATCAAGTCGTCATTCCCTCTGTTGGAGTTGTTCCCATCAGATAACTGCTTTGGGGGACAGGGAGAGCAGCATTTACATGGCATGCAGTTCCTCCCTCCCTTAGAGACAGAGCCCACCCCTCAACGTGAAGCAGTGGGAGACTGGTGGTTTGAATAGGGTTGCTTCCAGAGTCCGTCCCTTTCATATAGTCAAAGCAAACAAAAAAGAAGTTCCAGGCTAGAATGTCGAGGGCGTGGCTAGGAAGTCTTTTTTTAATATATATATATAACTTTTTCAGGTGTGAAAATGCATCGCTTTGAGATGAAACCAATACAGGGCTTGCATAGGCATGGCACAGAATAATTTCTTCTCAGCATCTGCAAGGAGTGGCGACAACCCTTTTTAGTTTGGAGGTACCAAAGTCGTCTCCTGCAGCCACCGCAGCAGCAGCAATACGGGCAGCAGCAGGGACTGCTCTGTTCTTTTGGCAGCCACTGCAGAGCAATGGTGTGTGAACACACCAGGCTGCCTTTCAGTGTTGCTGCTGCTGCTGTTGCTGCACCAGGGATTGACTCACTCTGCAGCATTCCCTCCCTCCCACCCGACAAAGTAATTTCCCTTTTGTGATGCTCCAGTTTGTTGGGCATACGCTATTATCTGAATTAACCCGTCTTCACACAGCAAACTCGCCAAGCGTTGCTTTGCACGAAGATGCAATAAAAGAGTTGCAATATTTAACCCCCCCCTCCTTCTGCCATTCTCACAGGGGAAGGGAAGCCCATCCATTTTTAGTAGTATTATTCTCTGATAGTCCCCCCCCCCCTTCTCATCTCCAGTTCAGAGGGAGAAACATTTAGGGAACTTTTCAGATAAGGTGTTTGGATTATGAAGCACATTTCTAGATGATATATTGAGCCGAAACAGCATTTCATTGCATGCAATTTTCAGGTGGGGTAGCATCAAGTCTTTTGATATTTAAGAGACCCCAAACGCCTGTCCTTGATGCAAAGGAACGATAAGTGGAAACAGCACTGGAGTGTTAAAGCAGCACTATTACGAAGCCTTAACAACAGAAAGCAATCTAAAAGGCAAGAAGCTGGACTGCATCGGTATAAAATGAATCGTGACCAAAATTGCTGTGGTTTGTAGCAGTCGTTTTTCATCTGTAGCTAACTTTAAGAGTTACATAACCATCTTTACGGTCTTAATGTGGGCACGGCTCCTTTGCGCTTGCAAAGATGAAATGAACTCCACAGTGTCGGTTCAGCCGAGGAAGAAAAGGCATTAACCAAGAAATCATTTATAATAATAATAATAATTTATTATTTGTACCCCGCCCATCTGGCTGGGTCTCCCCAGCCACTCTGGGCTGCTTCCAGCAAATATTATTTACCCTAATGGAATAAGATTTCATTGGATACCATCATATCTAGGAAGCGATCCTAAAACATTTTAAGTCACTAGTGAGAGAAAAAGAGGGAGAGCAAAACATCACTTTAATAAATTTAACCATTTTCACAATAAGGCCTGCCTGACTGGTTTGAGTAAATGTGGAAATAGTTTGTGGAAAGGACTTTTGGGAGGGGGGGCTGCCTGAGGTAGATATGTAGACTGCTGGGTCTTTTACTGTTCGGTTAAAAAAATATGCCGCTCTAGGAACATATCGTACGCATTGGCCTCTTAAAAATATGTGATTTATGAATTCCCCTGTGTGTGTTTTTTAAGCTATATGCATTGAAATCACTGGCAACTATTTGATAGGGCTGTGTGCAGCAGTGATACACCTGTGGGGGCTGCGTTGGGGACCTTTATGAGACATCAAATGGTTGAGGAAACTTCAGAACATTTGGACAGCTCAGTGCCACGCTGCTTTTTTTTTATTATTATAAGGAGTTGTTAGGAAGTTTTCTAATACACAAGACATAAACTCAGCCACAAATTTTTCAGGGCACTTGGCTTTTCCTCTGCTCTGAAGTGTTGTGTAATCTCATCACTGCCGAAGTAAATGTCAGAGATGTCCGTTAATATAAACCTACAGAAATTGGGCTGCATTGTCTCACGGATGCTTATTTGGCCCACGGTTACTAGTGCCACCTCTTGTACATAAATGACATGTGGGTTTAGACACATGAAGCAGTGTTCGCAGTACCATAAGTCTTTGTTTTAGAATCATTTTATCCTTGCAGCCTGCCTTCCTGACCGGGCAACCTTATTATCCCCGTTTTCCAGTTGTTTCTTGTAGGTTGGGCAGTTTGGGACCGTTGCAATGAATTCTTTTTCTTACTATTGACACACACACACACACACACACACACACACACACACACACACCCCACATCACTTTGATGGTGATGGAAGACTGAAATACAGAATTATATTCACACACACACACACACACACACACAACTCATTGCATCCTCAGCTTTCCGGATCATGGTGGCTAAAGCTGGCCAATATCACACAACACCCCCTCTTCATTTTATTAGCTGCTCCCTCCCCTCAGTCCCATGACACTTATCATCCATCTTTTCCTCAGGACCCTAATTTTCAACCTACTTTGTTCCTTTTCCTTTCCCCAGTCTGGCCAGCACCTTTACCTTTTTTCGACAAGCGTTTGCAGCTTTTTCTGGCACTGGGCCCTGTGAAGTTTTGCCGCAGTTGCTTTTCTCATCCCTAAACTCCCTCTCCCACATCACCCATTTATGAATAGAACTGCTCCCTCTCCCTCACAATTTTTTTTATGTGTGTGTGCTTGTCTTCTTCACTGTCTAAATTCAAATTGTAAGTTCGTCGGGGCAGAGACCTGTGGTTTTTGCTTGTGTTACTCAGGAAAAGGTCATATACCTGGGTGGCACTATATCAGGGGTAGGCAACCTAAGGCCTGTGTGCTGGATGCGGCCCAATCGCCTTCTCAATCCGGCCCACAGATGGTCCGGGAATCAGCATGTTTTTACATGAGTAGAATGTGTCCTTTTATTTAAAATGCATCTCTAGGTTATTTGTGGGGCATAGGGATGCGTTCATTTCCCCACAAAAAAATATAGTCTGGCCCCCCACAAGGTCTGAGGGACAGTGGATCGGCCCACGGCTGAAAAAGCCCTCCATGTCAAAAAATTAAAGCCCTCCATGTCAAGATAGCTATTTTACCATGACACGACTGATCAGCAGTCCTATTTCACAAAAGAAAGAGTCCTGCAATTAAATGACTTGTGATGGCAGAACATGAGCTTCTTCTAGGACTCCTAAGGGCATCATGGTGCTGGTCACCGATATTGTTGTAGCTAATACAATATAAAGCCTCAAGGAGTGGTAATAAACCAGGAACGCTTACGAATCATTCAATCATTCAGTACGCTCAATATGCAACTCCAGGCAAATGATGCTTCTTGAAGAAGACTCTCCAGTTCGGCTGCTTATTAGTGTTGTTGTTCAGTCGTTCAGTCGTGTCCGACTCTTCGTGACCCCATGGACCAGAGCACGCCAGGTACGCCTATCCTGCACTGCCTCTCGCAGTTTGGCCAAACTCATGTTAGGAACACCGTCCAACCATCTCATCCTCTGTCGTCCCCTTCTCCTTGTGCCCTCAATCTTTCCCAACATCAGGGTCTTTTCTAGGGCGTCTTCTCTTCTCATGAGGTGGCCAAAGTACTGGAGCCTCAACTTCAGGATCTGTCCTTCTAATGAGCACTCAGGGCTGATTTCTTTAAGAATGGATAGGTTTGATCTTCTTGCAGTCCATGGGACTCTCAAGAGTCTCCTCCAGCACCATAATTCAAAAGCATCAATTCTTCGGCGATCAGCCTTCTTTATGGTCCAGCTCTCACTTCCGTACATTACTACTGGGAAAACCATAGCTTTAACTATACGGACCTTTGTCGGCAAGGTGATGTCTTTGCTTTTTAAGATGCTATCTAGGTTTGTCATTGATTTTCTCCCAAGAAGCAGGCGTCTTCTAATTTCGTGACTGCTGTCACCATCTGCAGTGATCATGGAACCCAAGAAAGTGAAATCTCTCACTGCCTCCATTTCTTCCCCTTCTATTTGCTTATTAGTACTCTGCTCCAAATACTAAACCAGACCACACTGGACACATGAAGGGAGGGTTTTGGCTTAACTTCAGAGGCTGCACTATTGTACAATTGAACCATTTGGTAAGACTTGTCCCGGTTAGCACCATTAGAGACTATGAGAATTGTAGCCCTGTGAGGGTCTTTAACAACTCTCAGCACCCTTAACAAACTACAGCTCCCAGAATTCTTTGGGGGAAGCCACAACTGCTTAAAGCGATAGGATGCTGCTTTAAATATATGCTGCAAACGTAGCCAAGCTTTTTGCTACCTGCACCATAAAGTAATACAGTACAGGAAAAATATGTAGCATTATTTTCTGCTTCTGAACTGGCACAGTTTGCCTGTAATATAACATTATTATAATTAATTAATTAATTTAATTAATTAATATACTGCCCTATAAACGGTTCACAGAGATATGTCCCTTGAACAAACGTCCCTTGAACATTAAAAACATGGCCCAAATAATTGATCTACCCGTTCATAACATAATTATAGACTGCAGACCTAGGCCTTTCCCCCACTAAATTCCACTATTAATTAGAACTGAATCATATCCCTTTAAGCATTTATGGTTTCTCCCAAAGAATCCTGGGAGCTGTAGTCAACAAACTGAGAGTCATTAGGAGACCCCTGTTCTAGGGTTGCCGTACGTCCGGAATTTCCCAGACATAGATCTGATCTGATCCCGGACATAACTGGAATACTGCAGCCTGAAACGGTATCTGGGCGAAGTAGCTGAAATGACTGGGAAAATCCAGATAACCCATGTCGGGAGTGTAGGTTTTGGCGACTTTCATTCCCTGACCCCCCCAAAATAGCTTGGAAACCCCCCCCCCAAGCTCAACTCTTTGAATTATGGCAACCCTCCCTATTCCCTTGCAGAGACTCAGTCCTCAAGAGAAAATTGGGATTTATGGTGTGGGTTCTCTCCACCCATCTCCCCACTGTCAGGATTGGAAGTTAAAAAAACTTTTGGGGGGTACTTCAGGGGAGAGACAACCCCCCCCCCCTTGGCTCCAGTTCCATTTCCTGCTTCCCCACCAGTAGGACGTTTCTTGCCCGGAATCCCCTTTTTTCCAGCTCTCCGTAGCAGGCTTCCATTCCCTCCCTCCTCAGCACTCAACAACTTCCATTCCCTCCTCAACACTCAACTCACTTCCATTCCCTCCCTCCTCAACCACTCAACAACTTTTGGGGTTTTAAAATATGGCAACTCTATCCTTGAATTTAAAGGGACGCGGGTGGCGCTGTGGGTTAAACCACAGAGCCTAGGGCTTGCCGATCAGAAGGTCGGCGGTTCGAAACCCCGCGACGGGGTGAGCTTCCGTTGCTCGGTCCCTGCTCCTGCCAACCTAGCAGTTCGAAAGCACGTCAAAGTGCAAGTAGATAAATAGGTACCGCTCCGGCGGGAAGGTAAACGGCGTTTCCGTGTGCTGCTCTGGTTCGCCAGAAGCGGCTTTGTCATGCTGGCCACATGACCTGGAAGCTGTACGCCGGCTCTCGGCCAATAATGTGAGATGAGCGCCGCAACCCCAGAGTCGGACATGACTGGACCTAATGGTCAGGGGTCCCTTTACCTTTATCCTTGAATTTAGCAGCAGTGCAGATGTAGATCCAACATCTCCAGCACTTCTGGAGGTTCTGGTAAGCCGGGATTGTGGGGAAAGACCATGCCTACGTGTCCCTCCAGGATGCCTCCAGTTGCCCCTGGGTGGGTTGCCTGTCTAGGACAGACTTTGGGCTTCCACACACACAACCCATCCTACTTGCCACAGACCCATGATGGCGGCAGTGGGGGGTTGGGGGGCTTCAAGAAAAGCATCCATAGTTCAAGCTGGGCTGGGAAGTGGCACAATGGCAGGATTCCAGGAAGGAGGAGGAGGAGAGCTGATCCCCTCGAGATCTCACCCCTCCTTCTTCAACAGGTCTTCATCCACCCATGGAGGAGGGTGAGCTGTCCCCGGACGAGGAGGAAGGGGAGAATAAACCATGAAAAATCAAAAGTAGGGTGGGAAAAGCAATGGCGGCACTCCTGAAAGCATGGCACATGTTGTTGTGCTCGACTCAGGAGGGAAGAACAACGATAGAATCACAGTGCGGGGCTCGAACCCACAACCCTGAGATTAAGAGTCCACGAATGTGTGGAAACAACTGGGGGTTGTGTGGTTAGATAAGGGAGAGGAGGTGTTTCTTTAGGATGCTAGGCCCTGAGAAGAGATAGGAGAGAAAATCTGTATGTAATACCGGTAGTCTCCCCAATTGCATTAGTGAAAAGCAAACCCATTCCAGGCTTCCAGAGTGTTGGCACTCAGGATAACAACAGACAAAAGTTCAACCCCCCTCCTTTTTTTAAAAAAAAAGTTTAAAAAAATTCAATTTTATTTTCTTAAAATAATTTTAATAAATTCATCTTCACCATTCTGTATTTCTTTATGACACCCCAGCCTCCCTGCTGTAGTCTTAAGTGCAGTGTCACAACATTTTTGGCTGTGGTCCTCAATGGCTTGTTATAGCGGGTCAATTAAAAATATAGTAGCAAACTTACCCTTAATATACACGATTTCCTCAGTGTCCTTCCTCCCGAGTGACGTTCCTCAGTAATTTGTTCCAGCGCTTGATTATCCTTTCTGATAAAAATGTACTTAACTTCTGTTTCATTAACGATCGTGGAGCCAGCTGGTCCCCAAAGTGCTGTTTTAATTAAACTTAAGCAAATAGTTCTTAAGCAGAACTCCTGTTAAGGATCTATATCTCAGTTTCCAATATTTTGCAACGTAATTTTTTCCATGGCAGCATGTTATTGGCAGCAAAGACGTCTTATAGTGGTGCCGTAGCAAAACATTTCTTGGAAAAAGAAACGAAAAGCTCTATATTAAATGTTATACCTGAAAGGCTATTTCCTCTGAGTAATAGGACCGAGAGAATATCTTTTCATTTGAGGAACAAATTAATTTTAAACAAGAACATCTCGTTCATAAAAGCTCATAATTAAGAATATGGGTTGCTTGCAATCTGTCGAGATTTTCTTGAAAATAATGGCCTCTGCCTGACTCTTAAAAACTGTCTACACTCAAGTAGACAATATTGGCTAAATGTGAAGTAACTCGTTACACCTGTGTCTACTTGATCTCACCACACATACTATTACAAGTTATATTTTACAATTAAAAACAAGAGGAAGAATTACCTCTTACAATAAGGCAGCCATTTAATTGATACCTGAGGTAGGAGGCACCAATTATATTTGGCAGTTGTAACGAAATGTATTTTGCTGCCGATGTAACTGGGAAAACTGGCCCTATTAAGAAATGAATTTAGGCATCACAGATCATGTGAATCTCCTGTCAAGAGCACTTCTGTACACTTCAGATCTATTGGTGGAAAATAACCTTAGGATCTGAATAGATAAGGACATAGAACAGTATTACTCAAACTGCCTCTCACCGGATATATACAGCTTTCATCCTCCTTGACCATTGGCCATGCTGGCTAGGACTGATGGGCATTGTAGTCTGAAACCTAGGGAGGGAGGGTACCAGGTTGGGGCAGGCTTATATAGAAGAATGAAAGCTCAGAAGTAGAACACTTGTTTCTACGCAGATGCCCAATGGCTTGGTTCCCATCATATCCAGGTAGGTCTGGAAAGCCTGAAGCCCTAGTATGGAGTTTGCCAACCTGGCAGGGGCAATGACATGAGCTCCAAACTGAGCTTCCATTTTTTATTTTTTGGAAGTAAGTGTCTTGCTCTACTAGAAATAAAAGTTATGCAACAAAATGTAAGAATGTTGCTTGCCCAGAGCTGGAAATACTGGTATGATAAGATACCTATGAGGGTGGACTGGCGGATAAAATTATTGGACTATGCAGAGATGGCAAGATTAACCGGGAAAATCAGAAATCAGGAGGATCAAAACTTCAACAGAGAATGGTACAAATACAGATTGGATTTGAAAGACCACTGTAAACACTTGAACACTTTGGCAGGCTTTGAATAACTCTTGCAATGGTACATAGACTTTGGATGTAATGGAGGACGGTAAACTAGAAGGACTTAAAATATGCAGTTGAAAAAGTTACTTAAAGAACTCATGGAGGGGAGGGGAGAAGTCCTAGGATTCGAAAGAATCTCGTGTAAAATTCTAATATTTGCAAGAATATTATTTCTGTGAATGAACTTATAAAACCAAATAAAAAAACTTTTTTAAAAAAACAAAGAAACAAAAGTTATGCAACAAAATGTGCCGGTACCTTAAGTGCCATAGACAGGGTGGGTACACACACACATCTATTGGACACTTCTGCAGAAAGTTAAGAGCACAAAACTTAGAGGCAGTTGTAATGCTTTAGTACTCAGCACACAGCTGAGGGAGGTTGATCACTCCCATTTGAGAGGGGAGCTTTCCCAGAGCAGTAGAAAAAGCAGAAGCTGGATGGAGAAGAAGGCTGGGGTATGTTTGATTGAGCACGTTATTTGTGCCCACATTATTTCATTCAATCCCTTTACAGAATAGAACACAGTTAGCTTGCTTTGGTATGTTTTATTCCGAAGTAGCTTGCTTGAAATAAATGAGATTTCTTTCCTGCTGAGCTAAAAAATTGTGACATTGAACAATTGCACTCCCTGCCTCACCTGTTTTTCCATGTTCCCCACTTACTGATCTGCTTGTCATCACTGGCATGCTCTTTTATTAATATGCAGTAACCATAAAACAAAAATATAAAATGCAAAATGAATCAGCAAATACAACTGTAAAATACTTAAACACCTTGCAGTGGCAGCAAGTTAGCATTCTTTATACACTGTAACGTAAATATATATTTGTTATCAAGGTTGGCAAAAAAGTTTTGTATGCGTATATGTTTTGTTGAGAGTTGTGACTCTGCAGATACCCGTAATTGTTGCATATCCTTTTTTAGTGCTTGGAATCACTGTAGTCTGCATTTCCTTTTTCCCTAGCAACTAGGATTCTGTTTTTTTCCTGTGGTGGATTCATCTTATATCAAGTAGTCATTAGAAGTTATTTTCTGCAAAAATCCCTTCTTCAAATGGTTAGTGCAGAATGTGAAAACTTTGCAAAGATGCTTAAGTACGTCTTCTGCAGTACAGGAGCTAAAAACCAAGCACTCGCTAAGAATCCACTGTATAGTTAACTTACAGTACAGTAGTACAGTAGAACCTCGACTTACAAAGGTAATGCGTTCCGAAAGCACACTCGTAAGTCGAAAATTTCGTAAGTCGAAAAACGGCATTCCCATAGGAATGCATTGGAAACGTAAGTCGAAAAATTCATAAGAAAACCCTATGTAAACCTTCGTAAGTCGAGTAAACCCCATCTAAAACTTTGTAAGTCGAGTAAACCGCATCTAAAATTCAAGCAGATTTCCTTTCGGAAGTCGAAAAATTCGTAGGCGCACGGCCGCTTTTTCCCTTTCGTAAGTCGAAAAACACGTAAGTTGAGTCATTCGTAAGTCGAGGTTCCACTGTATAAATGTCTATTCAGTAGTAAATCTATTTGTATTTAATAGGCTTTACTGCCTGGTAAGTGGGTACAGAATGGCAACATAGTCTTTGGTTTAGGGTTGGCCTTGGGAGAAAACAGAGTTGTTGTCTCTTTGATAGCTGTGAGGCAGGCAGAAATTCAACAGTATAATCCATTTCCTGTATGGAAATACAATATTGGAAAGATCTGCAGGATTCACCTGCCTGCTTCTCTGGATGTTTGGTCTGCTGCCTGCCGGGCATTTGGAGCAGGCAGCTACTTGAGAGACTTTTAAAAATATGTGTGTCTTTGGAGTGGAGCAATGAGTGCAGGAATTGCATGCCTTTTATTTTGCTGCCTGCCGGCCATGTAGAGCTTTATGGAAATGTGGGGATCTTACTATTGCTGCTGTGTTTGTTTTCCTTCCTGCAGGCATTGGAACAAACAACTGCTTCAGAGAGGGTGCAAGTGGGTGGGATATGGCAGTCCTTTCTTGTTTCCGCAGCATGCTCTATAACGTGATTGTTCCAAAGTTGTTGGGGAGAAGCCCAGTGCTGAGGCATCATCATCATTCTCACCATCAAAATAATTATCATCTTTCCCCTGCTTGTTCCCAAGATGTTTAGGAGAGGACACTGCAGAGATATCATCATCACCCTTTCTCTTATCGTTCCAGGTTATTTTTTTTTTGGGGGGGGGGTGGGATGGCATTTCAGAGGCATTACTAATATCCAGTGCTTTTTTCTGGGGGTACGCAGGGGTACGCATACCCCTAAACATTTTGTGAACCTAAGTTTGGCCTCATTGAGGGGCAGTATTTCAATATGAGTAGGAAAATGAGAGTACCCTTAGAAAAAAATTTTTAGGAAAAAAAAAAGCACTGCTTGCAGTGTCTGAACTAGCAGTAACTGACCAGGAACGAGGCCTTGGGGCCATTCCTCAATGAAAGTATCAATCCAGTGCACAGCATGTGTGGAAAAGGTACATTTCATGCTAGGGATCATTAGGAAAGGAATTGAGAATAAAGCTACAGTATATTCCGGCGTATAAGACGACTGTGCGTATAAGACGACCCCCAACTTTTCCAGTTAAAATACAGAGTTTGGGATATACTCGCCGTATAAGAAATACAACCCGGCGTATAAGACGACCCCCGACTTTTGAGAAGATTTTCCTGGGTTAAAAAGTAGTCTTATACGCAGGAATATACAGTTGTTGTTCAGTCGTTCAGTCGTGTCCGACTCTTCGTGACCCCATGGACCAGAGCACGCCAGGCACGCCTATCCTTCACTGCCTCTCGCAGTTTGGCCAAACTCATGTTAGTAGCTTCGAGAACACTGTCCAACCATCTCATCCTCTGCCGTCCCCTTCTCCTTGTGCCCTCAACCTTTCCCAACATCAGGGTCTTTTCTAGGGAGTCTTCTCTTCTCATGAGGTGGCCAAAGTACTGGAGCCTTAACCTCAGGATCTGTCCTTCTAGTGAGCACTCAGGGCTGATTTCTTTAAGAATGGATAGGTTTGATCTTCTTGCAGTCCATGGGACTCTCAAGAGTCTCCTCCAGCACCATAATATACAGTACCAATATCATAATGCTGTTATAGACATCCATGGTTTGACTGCAGTCATCCAATGGATGGTTACTCAGAAGTCAATGCCCCTTAGTTCAATTTGACTTTTTTCTCCAGGTCGTCATCGTCTTTGATCAGTCTTAGCTGAGTAAGATTGTCTTCCATAAACATGGTCTTAACAGTGAGTCCGTAAGTAACACAGTCCGTAAGTGACTGTGGAGGCCAATTCTGGATCCACATGTCCTTCCACAGTGGGGACATAGGTTTCCGGGTGGGAGTTGATCACGGTGAGGGTTTGCCAAGCGTGTCTTCCTCTTAGCGCATTTCTCCCTTTCGTCCTGAGTTCGAGCGTCTTCAAAGTCCATGACACCTTTGGTAAAGGCTGTTCTCCAATATGAGTGCTCGCAGGCCAGTGTTTCTTAATTGTCGAAGCTTATACTGCATTTTTAAAAATTTGACTTGAGAGTCTTTAAACCTCTTTTGTTGACCACCAGCATTACGCTTTCCATTCTTGAGTTGGGAATAGAGTAGTTGCTTTGTAAGACAATAATCAGGCATCCGAACAACTTGATCAGTCCAACAAAGTTGATGTTGAAGAATCATTGCTTCGACACTGGTGATCTTTGCTTCTTTCAGTACACTGGCATTAGTTTGCTTGTGATATGTAAAATTTTTCGGAGGCAAGATTGTTGATGGAATCTTTTGAGGCACATGGAGGATTGCAGACTCAGAAATCAGTTGTCTGCATACTTGAATGGATTTAATCAGTAGATCTGTACATCAAATGTAATAAAATAAATAAATCTAAGAAAATTCCATTAATAATAATAATAAAAAGTATACAAAACAGTTCTTATGCTGAGCTGTGCTTCAAAATAACAGGTCAATAAGAACCACAGTGCTTTAGCTGGTAAATTTCCGCAGTCCCTCTTGTTACATATGCATGCCATCTTCCTAGGGGTTTTCAGGCTAAGCCGGCCACTTCTGTGAGGCTCTACGACAATCCTTTCTAACTCTGAATAAATTTGTTTAGCAAAATCGAAAGCCAGTTCAGGCTCTCTGTGTCTCTCTCAACATCTGAGTACATGCATATATTTTAAAAGTGCTTCTGCATTCCTTAAGAAAAATGTCCACCAATTTGATTAGTACTTTAAGATGTCAAATTGTAGGTGGTGTCAGATGCTTGCACTGATCTGAATTAGGCGCTGAATCTCTTGGTTTTCTATGTTATGATTTAAAAGGACCAGCTGAGCCTGGGAGTATCCCCTTTTACCTTAATTGATTAGTTTGAAATAAATGCCATCCCCGAGGGTCACATTAGCCATTACACATTTGATCTGTGGTCCAGAGTGGAAAATCCTTCAGGGATCCAGGGAAAGCCAAAGAGGCCTAAGGCAAAACAGGGTTTTATTAAAATGATTCTTGTAGGAACTGGAAGAGTGAACCAGTATCTTTCATAGCTGCCTAAGCAGGTTGTGGGGGTGAAAAACACCCTGAGTCCTGAGTCAAACCTGGATTGGAACTATTCATAGTTCTCTTATGTAAGGAATTCTTGGGAAAACATGAGAGTAATTCTTTAAACCTTGCAAGAATCTCTCACGTTTTTGTTTTATAAAATTGAGCAACTTCCCTGGGTAGGATGAGGGGTACAAAATTATGATTAGGACTGCTGTGGGATCAGGAAGATTACCGGTAATCTTCCTTTCCTGGGCATATTTCCTCAATCAATTCTACACTGTCCTCCCTGGGCTGCTATTGCCCCATGGGACTAGGACGAACTTTTGGTAATGGGAGTGATTTTAATTTACAAGTAACTTCTAAATACAGCCATACCTTGGTTTTGGAACAGCTTAGTTTCCAAACGTTTTGGTTCCCAAACGTCGCAAATCCAGAAGTGACTGTTCCGGTTTGCGAACTATATTTGGAAGCCGAACGTCTGACGGGGCTTCTGTGGATTCCGATTGGAAGGCGATTGGGCCGGATCTGGCCCCCCGGGCCTTAGTTTGCCTACCCATGGGTTAAATTATATTTGAGAAGAAGTTATAGATGGGCAAAGCAACTGGTGTGTTGGGTATGATTTTGTAGGCTCACATATGTACCTGTGAGTTAAGTAAAAGATGATATTTAGCAACCTTGCTGTGTTTCAAGGGGTGGGGACACATGCAAGGGGTTTTGCCATCCTATGCAGTATCCTATGCAGTCCACTGTCGTGATGCTCTGCACAGACTTAGATTCACAGTTGTTTATTAAATTGTAAATGCTTGAGGATATACGTGGCTTGAACATGTTTCATAGAATCACAGAACTGTAGAGTTGTAGGACAGTCCTATATGAAATAGCCTACATATTGAAATGTTTTTCCCCCAACATGCTTAGGCTAATCTGCACCGACGTGACAGTCTGCGTGAAGTGAAGTTACAGGGAACCAGGCAGAAGGCCTTCTCAGTAGTGTCTTCCTTGTGGAATGCCCTCCTGTCTAATAGAAATAATTTTATTATTTATACGCCCGCCCATCTGGCTGGGTTTCCCCAGCCACTCAAGGAGATAAATAACTACATGACCTTTGTAGACATCTGAAGGCAGCCCTGTATTGGGAAGCGAGAGAGTGGGAGAGAGAGAGAGATTTTATTAAGTTTTCAATTTTATGTCTCAAAATAAAAATCTTACATAGTACCATACATTCAGTGACTTGGGAAGCTATTAATGTGTGATGTTCTGTTGTGTTTTGCTATATTCTATTGGAAGACACCCAGTTTGGCTGGGGCTACCCAATCATATGTGTGGGGTACAATAAACAAATTATTAGTAACCTAATCACATCTATTAGACTGTGGTTGTCAGCACATAGCATTTTTTTAAAATGCTATCTTTGTTTCCCTGGCTTTAAAGTTTGATGGCTATCTTGATTTATATGAACTGCTAGAGTAGCAGGAGGGTATTGATTTCTCTGTGGTGCCGCCCTCGATTTCTTTGGGGAGAAGTAAAACAAGAGCACTGATTTCCCTCAAAACAGCTCTCTATTGAGAAGTAACAACTTTATGTGTGCTCTCCCATTTTTCTCTGTGGAGGTGTGGGGGGAATGTGCTTCTGGTTCCCAAAAGGCAAGGCTTCTTTCAAGAACAAGGTAATAACTACTCTGGAAAGTGTTGTACTAAAAAAAGGGGGGGAGAGAAGGGGAGACTGTACAGGAATGCCTAAACTCCAACTGAGTTTCTTGGGTAGCAGATCACAGAAACAGACCTGGGAACTGCTCTCTGTTTGTCCACCTAGCCAAATATTCTCTATGTTGACTGGCAGTGACTTTCCAGGGCTTCTCGGACAGAGAGTCCATCCCTGCTATCAGATCCTTTTAACTGGAGATGGCGGGAATTGAACCTGGGACATGCAGAGTGTGTGCTCTGTCATTGAGCTATACTCAGTCTCCATATGGTCCACTTTATGCAGTTCTACCCACACAATTGATTTCTAGTGGCTTTGCGGTGGGCGCTGTGGTCTAAACCACTGAGCCTCTTGGGCTTGCCGATCGGAAGGTCGGCGGTTCGAATCCGCGCAATGGGGTGAGCTCCCGTTGCTCTGTCCCAGCTCCTGCCAACCTAGCAGTTCGAAAGCACGCCAGTGCAAGTAGATAATTAGGTACCGCTGTGGTGGGAAGGTAAACAGCGTTTTCATGCGCTCTGGCTTCCATCATAGTCCTCTGTGCACCAGTAGCGGTTTAGTCATGCTGGCCGCATGGAAAGCTGTCTGTGGACAATCACCGCCTCTCTCGGCCAGAAAACGAGATGAGCGCTGCACCCCATAGTCGCCTTTGACTGGACATAACCGTCCAAGGGTCCTTTACCTTTTGTTTTTTTTTTACCTTTATTCTGCGCAGAAAGGGACTCATTACCATTCCCAGTAACACGTTGTTCTGAGCAATGATGGAACAATTCAAGTAGGTCAATAAGGGCAGTGGGAAGGCTCCTCAGTGTAGCCAAAGTTTGTACAGCTTCATGGTTAGCAAGGGCAGAGTTTAACCACAAGTCCTGGTTCGAACAACACACTTAAGGGCTTATCCAGGCTTCCTTTTGCACCACACTTTTTGTGTGGTTCTTTCCCCTCCCAGCGCTTTCCCCAGGAAACTCTGCATTTTATCGATGAATTGGAGCAAATGGTATTCTGTGGAAAACTTGGATTGCCGTTTGCTCCGATTCAGCGGTCGAACACGAGTTTTCCTTGGGAAAGCGCCAGGACAAAAAACCACACACTTCAAAAACCAAAACGCTCACTTAAAAAACCGAAAAATGAGGAATTGTATTTGATCAAGGACAAAATTAGAAAGGGCATCGAGCTGCAAAGTAAGAGAAGAGAAGGCCTGAAGGTCCTGTATGACTGCTGGGAATGGACTGATGAGAGAAGGGGGGTGGGTTGAAAAGGTTTATTCTAATCTGACTTTTGTCTTTCTGTCCTATTGGACTAAATGGTATGGATATGGTTATCGGCTTAAATGATTGCATGTTTAAAGTAGGAGTTTTTTAGGGGAAAGCTAGCTAAAAATCCTGAGACCAGAGGGAGGCAAGGGTGTAAGAAGTCTAAATTGAAGTTGGAAATTAGGTCAAAATAACGGAAGAGGATAAGAATATTAGAAAAAAGCAGAAGTACCAAGATGCTGAGGTTGGAAAAAAGGTTTGTTTTAAGTAAATTGATGTTTGTATTTTATGATGTCTTTAAATTCAGGAGTATGTAAACTGTTAGAGAGGAATGATAATGAATTCAACAGAGGGGGGCTTGAGGAAGTCAACTGAAATATGAAATAGGGGAAGGAAGGACTGCTTGGCACACAGAATTGTGCCAGGCCCAAGCAATGATATTAAAAAAGTCTGTAAGGTTAAATGTACAATGATTATGCCATCCCTGTGAGAGAAGGGTATGAATGTCGCTTTTCCTGGTGAGAGGGGGAAGCATGGAAAATTTAACCGCTATGTTACTTGCTTATAAAATTGTAAAAACCAATAAATTTTTTGGGGGAAAAAAAACCCAAACCAAAACGCTCAGACATGGAGGTTTAAAGCCCAGACCATGAAATGTGGTACAAAATTGGGTCAGGCACAAAAAGGGCCAAGAGGGAAGAAAGCAGGCCAATATCTTTCACGGGCACGAGCTCCTGTAAGCCGCCATTAATCAAGTGCTACATGACTTCCTTAAAGCTTAAAAAAAGGAGAGTAACAGCCAGCAAATCGTCAGCTCCAGCAGACCATTCTGCACTAGTAATTAATGCTGCAGGCGAGAAAAGCGATGGCCACGATCCAGACGATAGCACAACTAGTGCCACCCACACATTGAAGCTTTGGATTTCTGTTCCTTGGACAGCAGGCCTTCAGCCAGAGCCGGGTTTGGAATTTGGACGTTCGCAAGCCGTTTGCGATATAGCAGAGGGGATGATGCACAGCTGAAAGAAAGAAAGAAAGAGAAAGAAAGAAAGAAAGAAAGAAAGAAAGAAAGAAAGAAAGAGAAAGAAAGAAAGAAAGAAAGAGAAAGAAAGAAAGAAAGCAGCCCAAAGCTCTTGGGGTCCTGTAAAGTAGCATCCTGGATTATTGGAATTAAATAAAATATTATATTGCTAGACAACTGCAATCTGCATTTTACTCCAAAAAACATTGCGAGCACTTGAGCTGAATCCTGTCCGTGGCGCCTACCCCCAAAGAATGAGACCAGAGACTGAAGTATGGGTTCAAATTGGCCACAACTTTATTAAGAAGAAGAAGAAGAGGAGGAGTAGTTTGGATTTGATATCCTGCTTTATCACTACCGGGAGGAGTCTCAAAGCGGCTTACAATCTCCTTTCCCTTCCTCCCCCACAACAAACACCCTGTGAGGTGAGTGAGGCTGAGAGACTTCAAAGAAGTGTGACTAGCCCAAGGTCACCCAACAGCTGCATGTGGAGGAGCGGAGACGCGAACCCGGTTCACCAGATTACGAGACTACCGCTCTTAACTACTACACCACACTGGCTCTCTTATTAAACTTCAGAATGTGGGTAACTTGGCATAGGCCTTGGCATGTAACCCTCTCAGCCCGTCCGGGACTGAGGATGTGCAGAACAGTGAGGTGCAGTGGGAAGGGACTGTAAAGCACAAACTTACATAGCGTGCCCTCCCACCTTACCTCAGCCGGGAGTTTGACCTACATGATGCCGCTCTAGGGCCAGGGACTCCCGGACTCAACCCTTTAACGGGCCCTGCAAACGCTGCCACTTGGGCGGGGGGTGCATGAACTACCTCCTCCCCCCAACTTGAAGATAGATTAAATGATACCTTGCCAAGGCCTAAAAACCGCCAAAGTTGTGACGAAATGCTACGGGGAAGGCAAAACCTGCCAATGCAGGGAAAATTCCTTCCTGGTTCTGAATACAGCAACCGTCTTACGACCATAGCAGCGCCCGCTTTACCTGGAACGCAAAATATTAGGCTGCAAGAAAATATCATTAATTTTTGGGAGGGATGGGTGGGTGCACCTGGAAGAGAAGAAAACAAAGTGAGGCTTGGCCGAAGGGGTCGGCCTCTATTCCCTGTCCCCCGCCCATTGTCCTCCCAAGCCGGGGGCGGGTCAATGGCCACCCTAACCCAGGTGGGAGGCACCGGCACAGGTAAGCCGCCCGGTGTCGCACACCCCGCACACCTGTTGGGAAGGGAGGGCGGAAATTCCAGAGAATTTAAAAAGCCAAATCAATTGCATCACGCAAATTAATTCCAAAGGAACTGTTCCAATCATATAAACGTCCCATAATGTTTGATTTTCAGACATGGATATGTGATTTTTTTACAAGATATGGGACATGCAAGGATGAAATTATTTTAAACAGTGGGGAGTTTGATCTACTGCTGGAAGAAATCACTTGCATGTCTTTTGCTGAGAGTGAGAACCCAAGGAATTTTAATGCAAACCTTTTGCACTGCAAAACCCCATAATCTAACCTCATATTTTTGTGATTTTTCTTCTTCTTCCTGCGTCGTTGGGAAGGGTTGAGAAACGAGGATTGTCCGATATGCTTCGCTTACTCCTTTTGCAGCTGCTGCTGACACTCCAAGGTGTTGTCAGTATGCCTGCTTCTTGCCTCGTTTGATTCTGTTGGCATTTTAAAGGCAAATCTACCCAATTCTCACTTTCTGAAACAATATGAGAACCGAAACACAGCTATCTCTGAATTTTGAAATGCAGTTTTCCAGCGGTATGTGCAAAAATGCATAGTGGGAATAAAGTGCATGTATTAGTAAAAATAACATACAATAATATATTATATTTGGGGAAATTGCTTTGCAAAAGCATCCATTTTAGGGGCAACCGCATACACACATGTCTATATCAGGAGAAAATTCTAGTGCATTTTCATGAGGATTAAAAAAATAATAATAATTCTCAATCTCTTGAGGAAGTGTGGAGAACTTAATTTAAAATGGAAAACATGGTAACAGAGAAACTGAAATTAACTGTTACGGTTTACATCTTGGATTCTTTGTATTCTTTCATTTTGCTCTGTTTGTGTTTCTCTAAAACCAATAGAAAATATTTTGGAAAAGAAACTGAAATGGAAAGTTTTCAATTAGGTAGGGATCATATGAGCCAACCTCTAGGGGCTGAGGTCCTTTCTGTCCCCCCTCCCCAATAAAATATTTGAGGAGTCTGCCCCCCCAGGTTGATGGGCATTGCCATTCTCCACCCCCCTTTAAACATGTTGAATAATTGTTTAATAATGGTGCTAGCTTTTTAAACATTCTCTCTCTCTCTCTCTGTATGTGTGTGTGTGTGTTTGTGTGTGATTTTACAAATATAAAAGTATAACAATCCAAATTACATATCCATATTTAGAGATTTCTCCGAATTTCTGGACTTCCCACCTTCCCCTCCATGGGTCCTATTGTACACATTCTCAACTGCATATTATTTCATAATCCATATTATTGGATTATTAGAATCCTGCTGTTTTCATCTGCTTACAGTAGTCTCCTAGATAAAATATACATACCACTGTAATTTTTTTTCCCATTCTGAAGTTTTGATCTTTTTGGTTCCTGAGCTTTTTGGTCAGTTTTGCCATTTCGGCATAGTCCAACAGCTTGGTTTGCCATTCCTCTCTAGTAGGGACTTTTGTCTTCTTTCCATCTCTGGGCTAGTAACATCCGTGTGGCTGTTGTCACATACATAAAAAGTCTTTTATGTTCCTTTGGGATATCGGTACCTACAATTCCTAATAAAAAAGCTTCTGTGTTGTTGTTTTTTTACAAAGGTTATTTTAAACCTTTTTTTCAGTTCATTATACAGTGGTACCTTGGTTTACGAACTTAATCCCAGGGTGGATAAAAATCAATGATTTTTAAAAAAAATAATAAAAAAAATCGGATTTTTTTGTTTTAAATCGGATTTTTTTGATTTAAATTGGATTTTTAAAATAAAATGCTTTTGGAGGAAAAAATCTTTCTAAATATAGTCTTCTCTTTAAGTTACATTGTAGTCCAAAGGCTATTCATCAGGAAATAAGGATTTGTTTTAAGTTTATCAAGTGTGCTAAACCTCAGTCTAAGTTTTTTTTTTTAATGTTTAACCACATCAGTTAACAAACATGGATACATATGCTATCATGTTATTGTTTTAGTTAAATAAATTGTTTAAATGGTTATTAAGGAAATTATTATTTTTCTCCTTCCAATAAAGTACAGCAGAAAAGTTGTCCAAATATAAACAGTTAACTTATTAAACCTCACCATAATTTCATAATTATCTGTCTATGTATTTGTAGTAGTATAACCAAATCAGTAATTTTTGATATAACTAAAAACTACTCTGAAAATTTATTATTCCAAAAATGAAACCTTCATATGGTTGTAAATGTTAAGATTATACCAGCAAGAATGAGTCTTTCTGTAAAAAAAATATTTAAATCAAGTCTTACTGACTAGTGATTTAAATCAAGCCTTACTGACTAGTGATTTAAATCGTGATTTAAATCAATTTGATTTAAATCAAATCCACCCTGCTTAATCCATTCCGGAAGTCTGTTCTTAAACCGAATCCGTTCTTAAACTGAGGCACGCTTTCCCTAATGAGGCCTCCCACTGCCAGTGCCCTTCCACCATTCAGTTTCCGTTTGTAGACCAAGGTAAAGTTCACTAACCGGAACACTACTTCTTGTTTTGCGGAGTTCGTAAACTGAATCATTCGTAAACAGGACTGTTATTAAACCAAAGTACCTTTGTATATCATTTCCCAGAATGCTTTTATTACCTTACATGTCCACCAAATATGCTAGAAGATGCCTTCTTTCCCCTTACATTTCCAGCAGGTATTTGTACTTGTCTTATACGTTGGTATTGCCATTCAAATGATATGTGTGCCCTGTGTCTTGTGATCAATTGTACAGGACAGGGCTTACCTGGGGCCCTCAATATTATATTCAAGTTGGCCCCCCTGGTTGGGCTCTACTAGTAGACCTCTGAGTGATTTGCAAGTATTTCTACCTCCTAATTGTCAAACAACAGCAACAACTAACCCTCACGCCCCCAAAAAAGTTTTCTGGAAAAGGACACATTAGAGCAGTGTTTCCCAAGCTTGGGTCTCCAACTGCTTTTGGACTACAGTTCCCATCATCCCTGACCACTGGTCTTGCTAGCTAGGGATGATGGAAGTGCAGTCAGACCAGGATCAGTGTAATATGTTCAAACCGTCTTGCTCCGGTGAGCAACCTGGCCACTGAATTCTGCACCAGCTGAAGTTTCCAATCCGTCTTCAGACGTATAACATATTGCAGTAAACTAACCTGGAGGTTACCAGAGTATAGACAACAGTAATTAGGCTATCGCTGTCAAGATAGGGGCGTAGCTGGGCCACCATCCGAAGCTGATGGAAGACACTCCGGGCCACTGAGGCCACCTGAGCCTCGAGCGACAGCAAAGGATCCAGGAGTACCCCCAAGCTATGAACCTTCTCCTTCAGAGGAAGTATAACCCCATTAAGAGCAGGTGATCTCCCACCTACCTGGTCTCCGGAACCACCCACTAACAGTGTCTTATCTGGATTGAGCTTCATTTTGTTGGCTTTCATTCAGTCCATTACCGAGGCAAGGCACTGGTCCAGCACTTCCACTGCCTACAAGGCTGAAGTCTGCCCATCTCTGCTGTAGCTATGACCTTTGCTTCTTGAATTCCTTCCCTAGCACAAGAGAAGGTCAAAGCAGACTGGACTAGGAGAGCTCTGTCTTGATTTTCACTGGCAGCGTCTGGCTGCCACCTGTTCGCTCTCTCCTTAATAGCTCTGGAATTTGGCCAGTTCTGGGCTTCCTGACACCATCAGATGGAGAGTATAAAACTCCAGATACAATTTTAGATAGAAATAATGTGTAGGCTGCTGGCATTGCCAATTCACTGGGCACTGATGCCCCTGGGTGGGCTAGAAATGTTTTGTCTAGTAAGTGTATATTGCTTTCTTTTGCTGCTTTCTGTTGCTTCCCGACTAGAAGACACAATGGGTTGGATCCAATGCTAGTTCGACACAAAGTAGACACATTGAACTTAGTAGACATGGCTAACTTAGGCCCATTAACTGCTGTAAGTCTACTCTAAATAGGACTAGCATTGGCTACATACACAGAGAGAGAGATTACTGTTCAAAAGGAAAACCTTGATTCAGCCATCCATGAATTACCCATGTCTTCTTCAGCAAGCCCCACAAGGAATGAGATGCTTTATAAGGACACAGATGTGCTAAAGATATTTCCTTCTCCTGCTCTCCACATGCCCCCTGGCAGATTTTTGTAGCCTTGGCAGTCAGACAGGCTGTCATGGTAAAATCTAAAAACTACCATTTAAGTCAAGATAATGTTCTGCACCGGCTATATACTTTAGACCTGAGACAAGGATGCAATACCATCTCTTTTTTTGTCAGGAGGGGAGAATCTGTCTGAATAACACTTGCATGCTGTACGTGAAACCCTGACCCATTAAAATCAATGGGAGGTTCTGCTTGACCCATTGATTGGGGCTGCTTCCACTTATATAGCTAGTTCCCATTCATTTCAATGGAAATTGAGCACAGCTAATGTGATCTGGCTCTGGGCCCTTCTAGGAAATGTTTAATTGTGCATTCTTTCATAATTACACAGTATAATTGCAGTGTTTCAGCCCATCTGTTTGTTTTTTCCAGTAAAAGCAAAAAGGTAGCAAGGATAGTTAGAAACATAGAAATCTACTTTAGACCAAGTCGGAGCCTAGGGTCCATCTGTCTCAGGGTTATCAACACTGATGGGCAGCAGGGATTCTGTTGGGTGGGGTTTCCCTAGACCAGTGCTCCCCAACCTTTTTATCGTCGCGGACCGGTCAACGTTTGATAATTTTACCGTGGCCCGCTGAGGGGGGGGGCATTGATTGTTTATATTTTAGATTGTTTTGATGTCATAATTTTAATTTAATTGTATTTAAACATGCCTTCAAAATAAAATACAGTTGCACCCCAAAATGAATATAAAGTGATTTAACATTTTAACACCACAGTAAATAAAATTGAAATAATTTAATGTTCCTTGGGCGGCCCGGTACCATTTGATCTACGGGCCGGTACCGGGCCGCGGACCGGGGGTTGAGGACCACTGCCCTAGACCATCCTGGAGACATGAAGGATGGAACCTCAGATCTTCTGCATGGGCCCTTAGGAGGCCTACAAACTGAATAGGAGATGCATGGATTCCTATTTCCTAAGGAAATAGTGACTCAAAATGTTATTTCTTCATGGTATCAAATAAATCAAATAAATTTGTTTTGACTTGGCACTCACTTATTTTTTATGTTAACAATAAGGGCCACAGTAAAAATCCACCATCCTATTATCCTAGAATTTGGAGTGCATGGCACTGTATTGCTTTTTTATTTACACACACACACACACACATAATTTTATTGCAGTCCATAGACCCAAAATACACTACATTTTTTAAAAAAATATTTACATTGTCTCTGTTGGGCAGGGCATAAATAATAATAATAATAATAATAACAATAATAATTATTCATTTTTGTATTATTCCTTTGTATTCATGGATGCATATTTGTACTTACTGTACCTTCACACTGATTTGAAGCCACTTTGTCCCCTACCTAAAAGAGACTTCTGGGAGGCCGGAAGGACATTGCTGGAATAACTCTTGGGTTGGGACAACTGGCTAAAACATTTTAAAATGTTCAAATTTTGGTTCCTCTGTTTTGTTTTTTGTTGGGTTTATGTTGGTTAAATGTTTAGTTGGGGTTGGCGGTTATTTTAATTTGGGTATAAGTGTAAACTGTTTATTATTGCTATTACTGTTATTGTTGGTTTCTGTTGAAACCAATTGGTTGGTTGGTTTGTTGTTGTTTTAATGTTTTATGCTTTGTTGTGTTGTAAGCCGTCCAGAGTGGCTGGGGAAACCCAGCAAGATGGGCGGGATATAAATTAAACATTATTATTAGTGTATCATATATGGCATCTGCTCTGTTCCTGTCTCTTTCTTGTGTAAACACTGGGAAGTCATCCGAGGGAAAGAAGGAACGGAAAAAGGAACAATAAAGAGAGAGGAAGATGAACAAGAGGAAATGCTTTGGCTTTCTTCCTAGTTGTGCAGGAGAACTAATGGAATTAAGGGGTTGGGCAAAAGGCTTTGTGGGAAAAGTGGTTTTGAGGAAGGATTTGAAAGTAGAGAGAGAGAGAGAGAGAGAGAGAGAGAGAGAGAGAGAGTGAGAGAGAGAGATGGTACCAGTTAGGTGTTTTGGAAAGGAACACATCTTGACATCTATGGGAGCACTAAGGGAGAGTAACTTAAAAGGAGAAGAAAACCATTTATTTATTTATATCTTAAGAGATTTATATATGGCCCTTAACAAAAAGGGGGGGGGCACAGGACAGGTTACACAATGTACGGCAATCTAAAAGCACAATAAACAAAAGTGTTAAAACAATTCTTGTAAATTACATACCATCATAGAATTGTAGAGTTGGAAGGGACCTCAGAGGTCATCTAATTCAACCCCTTGAAATGCCCAAGGTGGGGCTCAAACCCACAACTTTTTCAGCAGGGGGCTGGTCCACTGTCCCTCAGACCTCGTGGGGGCCAGACTATATTTGGGGGGGGGGAATTAACGAATTCCTATGCTCCACAAATAACCCAGAGATGCATTTTAAATAAAAGCACACATTCTACTCATGTAAAAACACGCTGATTCCTGGACCGTCCGTGGGCCAGATTCAGAAGGCGATTGGGCTGGATCTAGCCCCCGGACCTTAGTATGCCTACCCATGGCATAGTCCAACAGCTTGGTTTGCCATTCCTCTCTGGTAGGGACTTTATCTTCTTTCCATCTCTGGGCTAGTAACATCTGTGCGGCTGTTGTCGCATACATAAAAAGGTTTTTCTGCTGCTTTGGCATATTTGTACCTACAATTCCTAATAAAAAAGCTTCTGGTTATTTAAAACATTCCCCCCCCCCCAATTCATTTTATATCATTTCCCAGAATGATTTTATTACCCTACATGCCCACCACATATGATAAAAGTTGCCTCCTTTTTCTTTAGATTTCCAGCAGATACTTGTACTTATCCTATACATTTTTACCAACTTAGGTAAAGGGACCCCAGACCATTAGGTCCAGTCGCGGATGACTCTGGGGTTGCGGCGCTCATCTCGCTTTATTGGCCGAGGGAGCCGGCGTTTGTCCACAGACAGTTTTTCCGGGTCATGTGGCCAGCATGACTAAGCTGCTTCTGGCGAACCAGAGCAGCGCACGGAAACGCCATTTACCTTCCTGCCAGAGCGGTTCCTATTTATCTACTTGCACTTTGATGTGCTTTCAAACTGCTAGGTTGGCAGGAGCAGGGACCGAGCAACGGGAGCTTACCCCATCGCGGGGATTCAAACCTCTGACCTTCTGATCGGCAAGCCCTAGACTCTGTGGTTTAACCCACTAACTTATTAGGAGTCAAATACCACCGGTACATCATTTTCATATAATTTTCTTTCTGTGTACAACGTGCATGACGGTGAGCTTTTTCAGTAGATGTTCCAGTGTTGTGAACAGCCTCCATGCTGAAATAGTAGAGGCCACGTCGATATTGTTATTCTGCTGACTCTTGAAGACATGCTTGTTTCGACAAGCATTCCCCTGAACTTGAGCTTCCTGATCTAATTGTTTTGATCGCTCCTCCGTTTTAATTGCTGTGCTTTGGAACGGGCTAGTTTCATTGTCTATTTTAATCGTGGGCGCTTTGGATATTCTGATGGAGTTGTTTTTTATTGTGTGCTTTAATTATGTGTCAATATTTTATAACTGATGATAAAATAATGTCATTTGGGTATGTAAGCAGTACGCAGGTAAATCAATGATAACAATGATTCTGGTAGCAGTAAAGTTCTAAGTAAAAGTAAAAGAGCAGATAGCTTGCTTCCTGTGTGTCCATTTCTACAGTATCAGCAGTTTGGGTTTAGGAACCTCCCCTTGTATTCCTCAAAAAGTGAAATGTACAAGGCTAGAACTGCATAAATAGTAATGGTGGAGGTGAGAGAGAATCAGAATTTATTTTTTCTCTGTTTTGTTTAATGGTGGTTTAATGCATGTGTTGTTTATTTATTGATGTAAGTTGCTTTGAGTTACTTTTGTAAAAGAAAGCAGCTATGAAGTCATTACGTTTCCGAGCACAATTCAAAGTGTTGGTGCTGACCTTTAAAGCCCTAAACGGCCTCGGTCCTGTATACCTGAAGGAGCGTCTCCACTCCCATTATTCAGCCCGGACACTGAGGTCCAGCGCCGAGGGCCTTCTGGCGGTTCCCTCACTGCGAGAAGCAAAGCTACAGGGAACCAGGCAGAGGGCCTTTTCGGTAGTGGCGCCCGCCCTGTGGAACAGCAGAGGTCAAAGAGATAAACAACTATCTGACATTCAGAAAATACCTGAAGGCAGCCCTGTTTAGGGAAGTTTTTAACCTGTGATATTTTAATGTATTTTAATATCTGTTGGAGGCCGCCCAGAGTGGCTGGGGGGACCCAGCCAGATGGGCGGGGTACAAATAATAAATTATTATTATTATTATTATTATTATTATTATTATTATTATTATTAACTAACATCGTCACCATCTACCACAGCAAGGGTGACCCATCCAAACTGGAAGAACTCTGAAGCCCCATTTATTTCAGGGGAAGAGGTTTAAACATTCTTAATTCTCTAAACACCGCCATACACACACAGCACTTGATTGTTTAAAAGAACCCCTCAAAGTGGTTTTACAAAGAGAATAACGCAATAAAATTATCAGTTAAAAAAAAAGGATAAAACAGCTCTTTAAATCATTCGGAACATAAAATCAACGATAAACAGAAAATGGATTAGAACAATATATCCAAATTCTACACATCCAGGTTGGCTTGTATTAGTGGTACTGCTTTGAATATGACAAATTGAACCACTAAAGCTATATTTATAAAGAGAAACATGGCCTGTAAGATACTATGTCACACCGCAGCACAGAATAGTGCCATGTTATTGTTGTATTTAAAATGTCTTTGCGTGTCTTGTGTCATTTCCTGAATGGCCATCTATACCAACGACAAAAAGGCTCACAATACCTATTATTTATCCAGGCCTGGAAAGCTGTAGAATATTTCTGTGGCCCAAAGATGTATCTATTTCATCACTTATTCAACTTTTATTTCAACAAGTAGATTAACCAGAAGGACTTTTTTTTTTTTTGGCGTGGCTTGCTTGGTTCAAGATATGTTATTAACGCCTACTGCAGCAATGAAAAAGAAACCCTATCCGTCTAATTTCAGTCTTTTTATTCACGAGACTGGCCCTTCCATCATAGCTATTTTTCCATGCAGTACAACGTGCTCCTTTTTCCTTTCTCTTTTTGAAAAAGGCATTTCAGAGAGCTCCAGGGAGAAAGAAAGCAAGGACAATGGGAGCGTTGCTCATTGCTGAGGGGAAATCAAAGGAGCAAGTTAAAATAAATCCTCGCCGAGGGCCTTCTGTGTACCATTTCCATTTTGATACAAACAGCTTTCTAGGTGAATAAGGAAGCCGTTCCTGAGAAAACAGATTGGGGGCTAGTACATTGAGAAGTACAAAACCCTTGAGCTGATTTGCTCACTACCGATTAGCAGGTACATGTGAACCCACGGCTTGCCCCATGGTTCACATAATGTTTCGATACTTGCGGGCACCATAGGAAGCCATATTTGGCCCAGGCAGCCCTCAGTTAACCGGCAATTATCCCTCTAAGAGGTCAAATCGGATTTGAGCTTTGACAGATCTATATTGGGTAGTGTTAGTATGATAGAATTGGAAAGGACCTAAGTTGCAACCACTGCCAGCTGATGTAGGAAACCCACTACAATGGCATCCCTGATAGGTGTGGCCATCCATTATTGGCTTAGGAAAACCTCCTAGAATGGGATTCAACTGTGCAAGGACTTCTTGCTTGCACAATGGGTCTTTCCCCCTACTCCTTCCCCTGTGTTCCCCCAAAATTGGCTGGAGAGGAGGTCAGGAGAACCCCTGCAACAGCAAACAGGTGGGTAAGAGGAGGAATCGTTCCATCTGGTAAGCCAAGTTGCTTTCGCTGATGGGAACTGTCAGGGATATGCCCACCCCTGCCAGTCCGGCACTGAGTGGTTACCGACAGCCTCAGCCATTGCTGTCGACGGATCCATCTTCCAGTGAATCGGGGGAGGAGCAGTTGCTGGGAGGGAGCCAGGGGGTGAGAGGGCTCCAGGAAGATGCCCAAAGACCTAGCACCACTCAGCAGACCCACTCGGAGTGAGAGACACCGTTTCCGGCACCTACTTTACGAAGAGGGACCAGGGGAGGAAGGAGGCGGCACTTCAGGGTGCCGAGACTCTGGTGTTGGCGCCACAACAGGAGGGGGCCACTTCCGGATTCCGCTAGCGGCTAGACAGTCATGTTTAGGATTAGCTCTGCACTGTAAATACCGTGTTTCTCATAATATAAGACATGCCTAAAATATAAGGCATAGAAGGATTATAACGGGGTCGCAAAATATAAGGCATACCCCGAAAATAAGACGTACCAGGTACTGGTAGTAATATCGGGTACCTGGTGAGGTGCAGCCCCTCCTAAACACCCAGCAGCGCACACCACGTGGGGCCCCAATCCAGCTCCCGCCAGCTCTCTCCCCCAGCACAGCCAGCAGCAGCAGCGGGCACCGCTTGGATCCGATCCAGCTGGACCCAGCCGCAGCGCGCCAGTGGATCCCCCGATCCACCGGGAGGCAGCAGCAGCGCGCAGGGATCGGAGGCGGCGGGGGGGGGACGGGACAAGCGGGAGAGGCGGCGGAAACAACAGCAGCAGCAGCCCCTCCAAGCCCTTCTCCTCCTCGCCACCCCTAGCCTCGCCTTCGCCCTCTCCGCCCTAAGGGGCCCTCACGCAGCCCTCGCCCTCCAGTGTCCTCCTCCTCCTGGCTGCTGCCACCTCAGGTTACCGGTAGGCACGCAGGAGGGAGAGCCAGCAGACGGACGGCACCTCCTCAATCCTGCACACTTCACCTCAGGGCGTTTCCCGCCCTCGCATGGAGAGGGGCTTCCCCCTCCCTCAGTCGGGTGTGTAAGGGCTGTCTCCCCCCCCCACCTCTCCGTTTCATTCGGCTCCTTCATTGCTCTCCTGCTGCAATCCAAACCTGATTGTGGCTTTTCTCTCTCTCTCTCTCTCTCTCTCTCTCCCCCTCCCTCCCTCTCCCTCTCCTCAACTTTCCCCATGCTTTCCTCTCTTTCTTTTCGTGTCGTCTTCAGCCATGGACTACCTATTGTTATTTTCTTCCCCTATCCGTGCACTGCAATTCTCTCCACCAGCACCCTCCTCTCCCCAAATTCCTTTTAGGGTTTTCAGTTTTCTCCTCACTGGTTCTTCCTTTTCAGCTCCGTGAAGCATCTCCATTGTCCCCCGTCGTCCTTGCAAAAGCCTTCCTTCCTTCTCCCTCTTTCTTTCACTCTTTCTCACTCCTCTCTCTCTCTCTCTCTCTCTCTCTCACACACACCCCCTTCCTTCTCCCTCTTTCTTTTTCTCTCTCACCCCTTCCTTCTCTCTCTCTCTCTCTCACCCCTTCTGTCTTCCTTCCTTCCTTCCCTCTCTCTCTTCCCTCCCGCCTTCACTCTCTCTTCCTCTCTCTCTCACTCCTTCCTTCCTTGTCTCTCTCTCTCCCTTCCTTCCTTCCTTCCTTCCTTCCTTCCTTCCTTCCTTCCTTTCTCTCTCTCTCTCTCTCTCTCATCCCTTCCTTCCTTCTCCCTCTTTCTTTCTTTCACTCTCTCTCACCCGCCAACCCCGTTCGCCAAAGCAGGCTTGTTTTTGCGATCTTGGCGGGGAAGAACCAGCAGCACCCCTCTGCTGCCCCTCCCAGCCTTTTAGAGGAGGAAAACCAGAAAAAATTTTTTTTTCTTGTTTTCTTCCTCTAAAAACAAGGTGCGCCCTATGGAGCATCCTATGGGGCGAAAAATACGGTAATTATAATGGAATATATGTAGATTGCTGTACCACACTTTAGAAAAATAAGACATCCCCCGAAAATAAGCCATACTGTGTTTTTTGGAGGATAAAAAGATTATAAGACGGTGTCTTATTTTAGGAGAAACACGGTACTTTGCACAATAAAATGATAGAAAGACACGAAGGACTTGGTCTTTACTCTTGAGCAACTCTTAAGGGAACCTGACAGGAACTATCAGAAGAGCACAAAGTTGAATTCTTGCCCCAATGAAGGAAAGTCCTTCACCTCCTGAGGCAGCCTGTTCTGCTGTTGAACAGCTTGTGCTATTGAGTTCTTCCTAAAACGTAGAGTCCTCTTTCTTGAAATTTGAACCTATCAATCCCCAGCATGTCTCAGTAGGTCTGGGAGAGAACCTTGTCTGAAATCTTGGGAGTGTGTCCACTAGTCAGCATAGACAGTCTTGATGGATCCATAGTCTCTATGCTCCTCTCCATATATGCACAAAGATGGAAGGATCCTTTGTCATCAACAACGGAAGAATGGCTGTTAAAACTAATGGACTTCGCTGAGATAGAGAAACTGACATGTTTAATCACAGAAAAGTCATTGTTAAAATGTGTTAAGGATTGGAAATCTCCCATACTTTTTGCATGAAAAAAGAGAGAAAGAAATAATGATCTCTGGATTTGAGGATTGAATATAGTTTTTGTTTATAGAAAATGGCTTTTTTGGGGTGTAATATTGGATTGTATGAAGTGAATAATGTTTTTATAAAGCGGACAGATGAAGTTATTTTCTGAATCTAATTTTTCTACCTTTCTCTTTTAACCTCTTTTCTACTCTTTTTAATTTCTTTCTTTTTCTTTCTCCCTCCCCCCCTTGTGCTTTTATTATATCTAGATAAAAGTCTAGGTTTGTTTTTATAATGGAGTAATATATTAAGTTTTTTATTTTTCTCTATATACCTTAATAATTTTTTTTTTTTTGAAAAACCAGCAGACTCCAGGAAAGCTCACTCATTCACTTGCTCCTGGTAACCCATTGTTTAGCTTGATGTGGTGAGAGCACCAGGCCTTTGAGAACCAAGATGATCTAACAGATAGCACATCTCACCTAGGACTGTTCCCCATTTATCAAAGAGGGATAATGATTAGGAACAGTTTTGTAATTAGGACAAAACGATCGCAGAAAGCCTAAGTCACTTTGCTCATTAAAAGAACTGCTGTATGGATGCTAGCTTAGTAATTACAAGGACAATGTTAAGTGAGTGGAAAATGCTGACGTTGTATAGTGTCCCAAAGTCACTGGTATATTATATAGGATATAGGAAGCTGCCTTATAAGGTAAAAGGTAAAGGAACCCTGGATGGTTAAGTCCAGTCAAAGGCAACTGTGGGGTTGCGGCGCTCATCTTGCTTTCAGGCCGAGGGAGCCGGCGTTTGTCCACAGACAGCTTTCTGGGTCATGCGGCAAGCATGACTAAACAACTTCTGGCGCAACGGGACACCATGACGGAAACCAGAGCGCATGGAAATGCCGTTTACCTTCCTGCCACAGCGGTACCTATTTATCTACTTGCACTGACGTGCTTTCGAACTGCTAGATTGGCAGAAGCTGGGACAGAGCAACAGGAGCTCACTCCATGGCGGGGATTCAAACCACTGACCTTCCAATCGGCAAGCCCAAGAGGCTCAGTGGTTTAGACCACAGCACCACCCGCATCCCTCATAACAGGCTTCCTCAACTTTGGCCCTCCAGATGTTTTGAGACTACAATTCCCATCATCCCTGACCACTGGTCCTGCTAGCTAGGGATCATGGGAATTGTAGGCCAAAAACATCTGGAGGGCTGAGGTTGAGGAAGCCTGCCTTATAATGTCAGGCCATTGGTCTATCAAGCTCGTGGTTGTTTGCACTGACTCTAGGATTTGAGGCAGGGGTCTCTCCCACCTGCAGATGGCAGGGATTGCACCTGTGAGTTTCTGCAGGCAAACATGCACCCTATCACTGTGCTGTGGCTCTTTAAATCTCACCTTACCCCTAGCAGCATGAGGATAATAGACTAGTCCCATCTATGTCAAATAGTGTGAGGGTTCCGGACGGGTGGGTGTCAGGTGCTTTTGACATTTCATTGAATAAAGCCTTTAAATACTTTGCACTAGTAGGAGCAGCAGCAGATGTAAAAGCCAATCAAACAAGCCTGGACCGGTTCCAGCAGCATGGGAGTGCTCTGAGTTGCTCTGGACCCAACCCTCTGTGTTCATAAAGGTAAAGGGACCCCTGACCATTAGGTCCAGTCGTAACCAGCTCTGGGGTTGCGGCGCTCATCTCGTATTATTGGCCGAGGGAACAGGCGTACAGCTTCCGGGTCATGTGGTCAGCATGACCAAGCTGCTTCTGGTGAACCAGAGCAGCGCACGGAAACGCCATTTACCTTCCCGCTGGAGCGGTACCTATTTATCTACTTGCACTTTGATGTGCTTTCGAACTGCTAGGTTGGCAGGAGCAGGGACCAAGCAACGGGAGCTCACCCCGTCAAACCGCCGACCTTCTGATCGGCAAGCCCTAGCCTATTAAAATGAACAAGCGGGACCTGCGACACAGTTTTGCTGTTGTGGATTGCTCCTGTTAAGGCTATTCAATTCCACCACCACCACCCCTCTTGTCAGGTTTTCCATTTATCCATGCCGACTGTCAGGTGGCAGAGGATCCAACCCCCCACGGTAGGTTGCTAGGAACGGATAAGACAAGGAAAAGTCCTTACCAACTGCTTTTTATTCAATATTCACAGAGAGAGGCTTGGAAATGCAGCCTCTTGGAATAATGGCATTGCCCCGAGTGACCCTCACCCCCTTTTCTCCCACTTCCTCATTCGTCACCTTCTCCCCTACGGGTGGCGCTGAAGGTCCTTTGATTCTGAGCCCTTTGCTCTACTACTTTCAATGCTCGCCGGGTTCAGGGGTGTGTGTGTCTCAAATGCTTTCTAAGGACATTGTGTCCGTCAGATGTTGCCAGTGCCGGATTTACGTATAAGCTAAACAAGCTATAACTTAGGGCTCCACTCTCTTTGAGGCCCCAAAAAAATTTAAAGGAAAAAACCTGGATGTACATTTCCAATTGTATTTAAGTTCAACAATTACTTTGATAAAATACATATTTTGTTATGTGCAACTGGCTTTAGATACCTATTAGGTCCATAGATTACCATATAGCATATATTCAACACAAAAAACAGCGACAATTTGTCGTTGACAAAGGACAGCTGGACATATAAAGGGCCCCATTACCTTCAGTAGCTTAGGGCCTCATCAAACCTAAATCTGGCCCTGGCTGTTGCCCTCCTGGTGGTTCTTCTTCTTCTTCTTCTTCTTCTTCTTCTTCTTCTTCTTCTTCTTCTTCTCCTCCTCCTCCAATTCTGAACTGTCTCCTTCTTCTCTGGAAGGGTCAGGCTGGGGAGGCGGTCTCCACCATTCCTCCTCTGCCCCGTCTCTGACGTTGACAGCCATCCCAAGGCTACTCAGTATCTAGGGAAAGGGCTGTAGCTCATTAGTAGAGTATCTGCTTTGCTTTCTCAGGTTCAATCCCTAGCATTTTATGGTAGAGTTGAAATTCCGGAGAGCCGTTGTAAACAATAATGAACCAGATGGACCAATGGCTTGCCTCAATATAAGGCAGTTTCTATATTCTTATTCCCTGGACTGTTTTGGGAAGTTCCTTCCACCTTACTTAGTTCCCCACCAGCCCTACATTTTAAAAGTATTTCAAACCTTGGGGTTCCCTTGATCTTGAGGATACCTCCCTCTAGCACATAAATGGGGGTGTTTCAGTAAGGATCAGCATAGTAGCAGATGGGGCAGATGGTTGGTGGGGAGGGATTACTCACCTAGCATCCCGGTGCCAAGCATCGTTGCTGGATCCTGGGAGGGGTGAGGCAGCAAGGAGCTTGGTGTAGGGGCGGGTGGATGATCCAATCACTCCTGGCCAGCACTCAGAAAACAGAGACCTGCAACAAAATGTTGCAGTATGAAATGTTTCTGGTTCACTGTTCTGGTCAGTCACCCATGCCCTCCATCCACAATAATGTATTCCATGCCCCTTCCAGTAGTTTTCCATCCCAGCAGCAGTCGGACAGCATTCTGTGCTACTGAATATCTCCTATCCCCGTTGGGTTGTTTGAGGATTCCCCCTCCCAGATTTAAAGAGGTTCCCCCCCTAAAGAGTTGGGTGCTTCTTCAAACCTTGGAGTCCCCCAGTATACCTGAAGGAGCATCTCCACCCCCATCGTTCAGCTCGGACACTGAGGTCCAGCTCTGAGGGCCTTCTGGCAGTTCCCTCACTGCGAGAAATAAAGCTACAGGGAACCAGGCAGAGGGCCTTCTCGGTAGTGGCGCCCGCCCTGTGGAACGCCCTCCTATCAGATGTCAAGGAAATAAACAACTATCTGACTTTTAGAAGACATCTGAAGGCAGCCCTGTTTAGGGAAGTTTTTAATGTCTGATGTATTATCGTGTTTTTAATATTCTATTGGGAGCCACCCAGAGTGGCTGGGGAAACTCAGCCAGATGGACTGGGTATAAATAATAAATTATTATTATTATTATTATTATTATTATTATTATTATTATTATTATTATTATTATTATTGCTGGTGTCTCCTGCTCTTCTATGAGTGATGGTGGTTTGGCTAGAAACAGAAGGAACAATTAGGTGTAGAGGAATATGAAAATATGCTATGAAAGTGTACATTGATACGACATATTTTTGTGTCAGCCTCCTTTATGAGAGAGGAGAATCAAATACCCCATACTGGAGAGTCAGAAGGCCAACAGTATAGTCTGCTAGGGACCCACGGATTCAACCTTGTGGGGTCTTTAATATTCCTTTAACGTCTGTCGTCTTTAGCCTCTAATGAGTCTGGTACACACAGAGTGCCATGGACTTTGCTTGGTCGTTGATGTGAAGACCCAGCCTGTCCCCTGAGGAGCCCACAACATAAATAGTGGAACAACGCAGGTCCTTGTGGGTTGAGGAAACATACAGACCAAGAGAATGAGGTTACTTGCCAGGCCCCACAAGCACCTTTCTCGTCTTTCTCTTAATGTTTTAATTTGAGTTTTGATAAGCTTTTTAATTGCAGGGTTTTCGAGCCAAAGGTGGGTCTGGAAGGCTTGTCATGTGGGTCCAGTGTTGCTAAGCACTTGAGGCTGACAGGGCCCTGAAGCATAATGTGGACTTGCTGTCTCCTTGGATACCATATTTTTCCCTGCCCCTCTTTCTTCACACATGAAATATGCACTTCAGCTGAGGAGAGAAAATAGAGTTCTTGATCCTTTCCCCCTGCAGCTATTTCTCGAATGCTGTGAGTTTATCTTTCTCTGGCTTGACTGCCTATTCTAAATTCTACTTGGCGCTCTTTACCCATTGTTGTTAAATCTTATTTCTCCGAACAATTAAAGTCTGTCCTTTGCCCACCCTCACTGGACCCAAGGAAGGGGAATTTGGCAAAGAGATGCTTCTCGTGGATGGAAGTAAACATAAGGTTGACTAAGTCATGCTCACAGTTGACTCATTGAAATCAGTGGACTTCTTAATCATAAACTAACTCGTGTCCACTGATCTCAGTGGGCCTACTCTAAAAATGATGTAGTCAGATACAACCCATAACCAGATGAGACAGATTCTTGCCTGCTGGCACTCCCTGGCTGTCTTGGGCTTCACCCTCTAACCTGATGTACCAGTTTTTCTTGTTTCAGATTCATTGAACTAATGGCTCTTAGGATTTGTTTTGGATTTTTTTTCTTTGCATCACCACTCTTTGTGTTTTGCTGTTTGTGCCACTTTTCCTTAGGACGTCCCTATTTTCGTTGGAGAAATGTTGGAGGGGATGGTAGAATGTCCCTATTTTCATTGGAGAAATGTTGGAGGGGATGGAATAGGACATCCCTATTTCCATCAGAGAAATGTTGGAGGTTATGGTAGGATGTCCCTATTTTCATCAGTGTTGGAGGGGATGGAATAGGACAGTGATGGCTAACCTTGACACTCCAGATGTTTTGGAACTACAACTCCCATAATCCCTAGCTAACAGGATCAGTGGTCAGGGATGATGGGAGTTGTAGTCCCAAAACATCTGGAGTGTCAAGGTTAGCCATCACTGGAATAGGACGTCTCCATTTTCATCGGAGAAATGTTGGAGGGTATGAGTTCCCCATTGCAGACAGTTGCTCTCCAACTCAAGGAGGGCAGCAGAGATAGCAACCCTGGGAGTGGGGGAGCTAGCATGCCATACTCATGTGTTCTGCTTACTCATGAGTATACTACTTGAGTAGGGCTTTTTTTCATTGTGTCATGAAAAATAATTTGGTATGACTATAGCCTCATTGGTAGGTAGGCACTGAAAGTACATATTTTTGGGTGCTTTGTGAAACCCTAGAGTGTTGGATCAGGAAATCCTGGCCTCAGATCCCATTTAATCATGAAAGTCACCATGACCTCTGGCATAAATACCCTACATTTAAAGTGTGCAGCTTCTCCCCACCCATGGGTGTAGCCAAAGGGGGGCAGGGAGGGGCAGCTGCCCTCCTAAATAAAAATCAATAAAAATACATAGCAAACTGAGGTTCTGCCTCCCCCCCCAAAAAAACCTCCTGGTTACACCCATGTCCCCACCCCTCCAAAGAATCCTATGAACTGTAGTTTGTTAAGGACGCTGAAAATTGTAGTTCTGTGAGGGGTAAACTGTCTAATCCTAGATCCTAGGATTATTTGGGGGGAGTGCTTTAAATGGGTGGTGTGCTTTCAGATCCCTGGCCTTGAGTTCCCCCATCTCTGTTCTATAGCATGAATTTTGAGTTCTGAGTCACGTTTTCTGCAGAAAGGTCCTGTAATTTATCTAACGGAGAAAATGATTCCCTGCCATTTCGTATCCTACCATTTCCAGCTTGTGGCCACACAGTGCTTTTAGTTTTGCGGAGGATATGCCAAGTCGTATAAGCCTATAGAGTAGCTATGAAATAATAATGAACTTCTTTTATTGGGAACACAAAGTATTTTTGCTTTGTTTACGCAGAGATAGATCACTTTGAATTGGACGCTTTCTGATCTCTCAGCCTTCTTCATCGCCAACAGTTTCTTATTAGAAAACTTGCTTTTCCTAAGAATTTTACTCTCCCATACACAATTTTAAAGTAACGTGGTATCTTAGGAGTTATATTAGTGTTAGGGACGCAGGTGGTGCTGTGGTCTAAACCAGAGCCTCTTTGGCTTGCCGATCTGAAGGTCGGTGGTTTGAATCCCCGCGACGGGGTGAGCTCCCGTTGCTCTGTCCCAGCCCTTGCCAACCTAGCAGTTCAAAAGCACGCCAGTGCAAGTAAATAAATAGGTACTGCTGCGGTGGGAAGGTAAACGGTATTTCCGTGCGTTCTGGTTTCTGTCACGGTGTTCCGTTGTGCCAGAAGCGGTTTAGTCATGCTGGCCACATAACCCGGAAAGCTGTCTGTGGACAAACGCCGGCTCCTTTGGCCTGAAAGCGATATGAGCGCCACAACCCCATAGTCGCCTTGGACTGAACTTAACCGTCCCGGGGTCCTTTACCTTTACATTAAAGCAGCATCTCCAAATAGTGGCACCAATTGATTGGTACCCAACAAGGAAAATGCTGTTTTGTACTGACCAATATATCTGTCAACATGGTCCAACGGAGCCTTGAGGGTCCCAAAGCTGTGATGTACAGAAAGCCAAGGCTCCTCCATTCACTTTGATACTGTCTGCAAAAGAAAAAAATGTTCTGGGGAGTCCCCTGCCCCAACTCCATTAAAGTGAATGGGAAAGCCAACTCATACTTCAGCTGTGTGTATGTATAGGACTGCATAGGGACCTTAGCACCGGGAATCAAAGAATCATAGAGTTGTAGAGTTGGAAGGGACCCAAGGGTCATCTAGTCCAACCCCCTGCAATGCAGGAATCTCCGCTCAACCATCCATGACAGATGGCTATCCAATCTCTGCTTAACAACTTCCAAGGAAGGAGAGTCCACAACCTCCTGAGGGAGACTGTTCCACTGTCAAACAGCTCTTCCTGTCAGAAAGCTCTTCCTGATGTTTAGTCCGAGTTTCCTTTCTTATAATTTGAAGCCATTGGTTTGAGTCCTAACTTCCAGAGCAGGACAAAACATGCTTGCTCCATCTTCCATGTGACAGCCCTTGAGATATTTGAAGATGGCTATCATATCTCCTCTTAGTCTCCTCTTCCCCAAGCTGAACATATCCAGCTCCTTCAACCGTTCCTCATAAGGCTTGGTTTCCGGACCCTTGATCATCTTTCTTGCCCTCCTCTGCACACGTTCCATCTTGTCAACATCCTTCTTAAATTGTGATGTCCAGAATTGGATACAGTACTCCAGATGTGGTCTGACCAAGGCAGAATAGAGTGGTACTATTACTTCCCTTGATCTGGACACTATACTTTTGTTGATGCAGCCTAGGATAGCGTTAGCTTTATTTTTTGCTGCTGCATCACACTGTTGACTCATGTTAAGCTTGTGGTCCACCAAGACCCCTAGATCCTTTTCAGGTGTACTGCTAATAAGCCAGGTGTCCCTCCCATCTTATACTTGTGTATCTGGTTCTTCCTGCCTAAGTGCAGAACCTTACATTTCTCCCTATTGAACATAATTTAAATTGCAGAGTTGGAAGGGACCGTGAGGGTCATCTTGTCCAACTCCCTGCAATGCAGGAATCTCTTTTGCCCAACCTGGGGATCGAACCTACAACCCTGAGATTAAGAGTCTCGTGCTCTACTGACTGAGCTATATCGTCTCCTGCATTTCAGAATCAGTAAAGCAATCACATTTGACATACCCTACAGCTGCGAAGGGGAGCCTATAGGCCTCTAGAACAGTGGTTCCCAATTAGGGGTTCAGGGACCCTTGGGGGTCTGCAGAATGCACCCAGGGGGTCTATGGCCCCATTCCCTTGCCTCCCCTGAACTATTTTTTGTCATTTATGCATGGTGATATCACAAATTTTATGGTCTGTTGTGTGTGTGTTTTTAAGCATACCTAAAATCCTTTGCTTACCTCACATTTTGTTCAAAAAATTGCTCTGCAGAGGTGACTACCATAGAGTTATCGAAAATTTTAAAAGTAGGGGATCCGTGGCTTGGCTTTTGAAAAATGGGGGATTCTCAGCAATTAGCTAATTGGGAAGACTTTCCACTCCATCATCTCTGACCCCTAGTCATGCTGAGTAAGGGAGATGGGAGCAGAGCCAGGTTTAGGGTGGTTCGGACGGTTCCCCCGCACAGGGCATCGAGCTGAGAGGGTGCATGATAGAATTATATGGGTACTTTTTAAGATGATTCATGAAAAAAGCAACTATACCAACGGAAAGGTTTGAAAATAAGACATTTTTGAGCGGGGCGCACCAAATTATGTCCTCGTTCAGGACACCATGCTACCAAAGCGATGGGAGTTTCGACCTTACTTATAGGGTCATAGGTACCACATTCCTGCCCTGTACTCATATGCTGTAAGGCATTTTCCCTTTGGCTCAATAGCAGTGTCCAAATCAGACTCTCTTTGCATGATAGCGCCCTGAATCATGGTTTGTGCCCAAGGTCACCCAAGGTCACCCAGCAGCTGCATGTGGAAGAGCGGGGAAGCGAACCCGGTTCACCAGATTACTAGTCCACCTTTCTTAACCACTACACCATGCTGGCTCTCCCTTTATATGGGGCCCTTTATATGTCAAAGGGACGTGGGTGGCGCTGTGGGTTAAACCACAGAGCCTAGGACTTGTCGATCAGAAGGTCGGCGGTTCGAATCCCCGCGACGGGGTGAGCTCCCGTTGATGGGTCCCTGCTCCTGCCAACCTAGCAGTTTGAAAGCACTTCAAAGTGCAAGTAGATAAATAGGTACCGCTCCTGCGAGAAGGTAAACGCCGTTTCCGTGCACTGCTCTGGTTCGCCAGAAGCGGCTTAGTCATGCTGGCCACATGATCTGGAAGTTGTACGCCGGCTCCCTGGGCCAATAAAGCGAGATGAGCGCCGCAACCCCCCAGTCGTCCGCGGCTGGACCTAATGGTCAGGGGTCCCTTTACCTTTATATGTCCAATTGTCCTTTGTCAACAACATATTGTCACTGTTTTTTGTGTTGAATGTATGTTATATGGTAATTTATGGACCTAATACCGGTAGGTATCTGAAGGCATTTACACATAACAAGTAGGAGCCTACACAACAAAACACTGTTGCTGTATGTAGGTTCTATTTTATTTGTTTTATATCTTATATTTTGGAAATGTACATCCAGTTTTTTCCCCCTTTAGTTTTTTTTTTTTCCAGGGGAGGGGGCGCCAAGAGAGTGGAACCCTAAGCCATAGCTTGTTTAGCTTATATGTAAATCCAGCACTGCTTAGACCCAGGCTGAACGAAAGCATCAGCCCCTGTAGGATATAAGCAGTTGGCTTTTCTCCCAGAGGTTGTGTGAATCAGCCTCTTTAGTGAGAGGACAGTGTGGGTGGAAAGGCAGGAAGTAACAACGCCTTCTATTTGCGAGGTAAAGTGACAGGTAAAATGACAGGTGATATTCCCCCATAGAGATCTGACTTTCACTTCTGCTACCTGCCTCTGCCCACTGCTTCTTAGAGAGGAGGGGGAAATATTTTGAAGGGAAGCCCGCAACTGCTGGCTAATTTCCTTACTGAACCCCACCGTTAATTTATTTTTTTTAAAGTGTGGGCAATGAGTCCGTTCCCCCCCCCCCCCGGCATTTTTAAAAACCCCATGTTTGATCATTCTTTTCCCCACAAGTCAGTTGCCCCCCTTCTTTTCTAGCAGGTTTTTTTTGGGGGGGGAGGCATCTCCATAACTAGAATATTAATCTGCCTGTGATTTTCTCTCTCTTTGAGTTATTATAGCTAGTTTTTCTGTATGAATCATATGTTGACTCGCCTAGCTGACTAACCATCCTGACCACCGTTGACGTCTTAAGTCGAAAGCATAAATCCACTCATTTTGTTCTGCCGGTGCATGATTCATTTAAAAATAAATAAAAATAAAGTAATGTTTCCACGGTATTTAATTGAAGATTGTCAGAAGGTATTCACAGAGGACATTATTAATCTGATGACTGATGATTAATGAATGGCTTAAAAGGCAGATGTACCTGGGGAACAATTGCTATAATAACTACTGAAGCTTTGTTTTAACATTTGAAAGGGGTTTTCCGGAAGATGGGGGAGTGGATATAAAAAGCTTTAAACTACATTTGTGCCATCTATTTCCATTGCTATCTGCTGCAAATAGATTTCAATCATTACAAGTAGTGCAAGTTGAGAAGATTAATCTTTTCCCGTATGCTCAAGTTGTGTACTTGCGATGGATCTGACTAGCATCTATATGCAAATTATTGGTTTATTTCTGCAAACGGCCACCAGGATTGTGCAGGGCTGCATCTGATCAGGCTTCAGTGCCTTGACGCTGGCGCAAGAGTAAAATGGAAATTTTCGCGCCATCTGTAAACCCAGACCTGTAATTGCTGATGTGCTGATGGAGCACTGCCATTCCTTGGGCATAAATGTGACATGCTAGGTACGATAGGAAGGTAAAACGGTAAAGGACCCCTGGATGGTTAAGTCCAGTCAAAGGCGATTATGGGGTTGCGGCACTTATCTCACTTTCAGGCAGAGGGAGCTGGCCAGAGCGCATGGAAACACCGTTTACCTTCCCACCTCAGTGGTACCTGTGGAAAGGTGAACTGGGAAGGGAGGAGGGAGTGTTTTCATTGGGAAGCGGTGGCTACCTCTTTCCTGCGTGGAAGTTATAAGAGACCACTTGAGTGGTAAAGATGGCAAGCCACTCTCTGCCCTTCTGCTGCAGCTAAGGTGGTTGTGTGTGGCCCAGATTGCCTGCCACCGTTACACTTTTTTTAACTGCACAGGGGTGTCAAGGGCCAAGAGTCGGCTTCACCTGCTGAGCAGCAGCCTGAAGGAGCAGAAGGCAAAGTGACTTCACCTGCTGCTGATGAGAACCAGCTTAAGCAGGGTTTCCAGCCTCAGTCAGTTGCCGGAAACAACATTCATTGTTCCTGGCCGGACCTTGCTGCTGCTTGCTTTTCGTGACCAGGGGCTCTCAGCTTTCTTGACCACCCCCCCTGACCATCTGACTGAACTGAGATACTCCTGACCTTAGGACTGGACTGAACCTTGCATTCGGACTCTGCCCCCAGGCGAGTATCCCCTGGCCTCGCCCGCCACTCAGCTCTGCTGTGGCTGAGCAGAACGGGACTACAACAAGGCGACAGCTTAGAAGTAAATAATGGAATCGCAGAATTGGAAAGAATCCTCAGGGTCATCTAGCCCAAACCCCTGCAATGCAGGAATCTCAACTAAAGTGTTCAGGACTGATGGCCATCCAACCTCTGCTTAAAACCTCCAAGGAAGGTGGGTCCACCTCCTTCCGAGGAAGACCATTCCACTGTCAAACAGCTTTTACTGTCATAAAGTTCTTCCTGTTGTTGTGTTGGAATCTCCTTTCTTGTAAGTTGAATCCATTAGTTCGGGTCCTCTCCTCCAGAGCTTGCTCCATCTCCCATGTGACAGCTTTTTTTAAAGTTGAATTATCTTAATAGAATCAAAAGGTAAAAACAAAAGCTGTCCCAGTTTCTGATTTGATCCTGGAATGCCCTGCTTTTCCTTAGGACCTCCCTATTTTAAATGCTCCCTAAGACTGTCATGGAGCAATACCAACACAGAATGCAGATGCTGATGAGAAAGTCTACTTACATCTCCATCCACTTTCTCTCTCACTCGCTGAATGCTCAAACCAAAGGAGATTGCTATGCCTCTAGAGCCCTAGCGACCAAGGAGCCAGCAGAGGGAGGTGTCACAATGAAGGGCGTGTCACAAGGAACTCCGCAACCTAGCAACCACCAGCACTGAACTAACACTGCTCTCAACTGACATTACTAAGTTTCCTTATATGGCTTTTAATCCATGTTCAGCCCCAACACATTTTAAAAGGGCATTGGATGTCAATCAGATCACCCAAAGGCCTGGTTAAAAAGGAACCTTTTTGCCTGGCACCATAAGGTGTATAATGAAGGCGCCAGGCGAACTTCCCTGGGGAGAGCATTCCACAGACGGGGAGCCACTGCAGAGAAGGCCCGTTTTCGTGTTGCCACCCTCTGGACCTTTCGAGAAGGAGGCACATGAAAGAGGGCCTCAGATGATCTCAGGGTCCAGGTGGGTTCATATGGAAAGAGGCGGTCCTAGAGGTATTGCAGTCCTAAGCCGTTTAAATACTATAAATACTGAGCTACAAATTCTGTTTATTGTATTATCGTGGTAGTCTGTCCTGTATTTTATTCCTTTCTAAGGATCACCATATCAATGCTGTCTGGAAAACAATCTGTACTGACATAAACAAATCACTTCCCAGTGTCATGTCAGCATTATTAGCCCACCTCACCAGGGATGCGGGTGGCGCTGTGATCTAAAGCACTGAGCCTCTTGAGCTTGCCGATCCAAAGGTCGGTGTTTCGAATCTGCGCAATGGGGTGAGATCCCGTTCCTCTGTCCCAGCTCCTGCCCACCTAGCAGTTTGAAAGCACGCCAGTGCAAGTAGATAAATAGGTAGTGCTGTTGCGGGAAGGTAAACAGTGTTTCCGTGTGCTCTGGTTTCCGTCATGGTGTTCCATTGCACCAGAAGCGGTTTAGTCATGCTGGTCACATGACCCAGAAAGCTGTCTGTGGACAAACGCCGGCTCCATCAGCCTTAAAGTGAGATGAGTGTTGCAACCCCATAGTTGACTTTGACTGGACTTAACCGTCCAGGGGTCCTTTACCTTGACCTTTTACCTATTAGCCCACCTTGAATGCTCTTTCTAGTGTAAACACACAATCCGTGCCATGCCATATCCAGGTGAGTGCCACTGTAGGAAACTAATTTGTCACAAATAAATACAGTGCCTAAACTCTGCATACTGGTACACTGTTTACATGTTTGCTTTGGGTGCGTCTCCATACCAGTGCTACTCAGGGTGCTGAAAACCTGACACATCTGTAACTCCTCTTTAAATGTCACAAATGTTGCCTTCTCGCCAGAATATTCCTGCTCAAGAGTGCCAGACAAAAAGTATGTAGGCGCAGGTTAATTTGGTGTCCAGGGCAGCTGTCTACCAGCTCCATCTGCGCACTCTCTCGCCAGAGTAGTACATGCCCTGGTGAACTCCTGTCATGTAATTGATCTTGATGAATTAAGTAACTGAATACAGAAGAAATCTCATCTGTTTAAGGCCTTGGTTTTTGAGCAGCTGAGACATTGAACAAACTGAAAACTGCTGGATGAGAGCGAACCTTTTCTGCAGTGGCACCAACCATTGGCACCCTCCATACAATCCAAAAGGCATAAACCGTGATGTGTTTTTGACGCTCATTAAAAATATACTGGTTTGTTCAGGCTTTCCTTGACTGTTTATATTCAGGTTGCTCTGCTCCGTATTTTGTTTTAGTAGTCTGATTCTGACTTTTTGTCGATGGTGGGTTTTTTCATTTGCTTTACATTCTAGACTTGCGATTTTACGGTTTTCACTCTGTCTGTGTCCTTCTATAACAGGGATTCCCAAAATTGGGTCTCCAGCTGCTGTTGTACTACAATTCCCATCATCCCTGACCACTGATCCTGCAAGCTGGGGATGATGGGAGTTGTAGTCCAACTGGAGACCCAAGTTTGGGAAACTTTGGTGTATAAGTTGATTAAATTAACTACCGGTAACTGCTTCTCGTCGATGAGAAAGAAGGAAACAGTAGATTTATTTCCTCTTTTTTTTAAACTTAAACTTTATTAAACACAACTTAAAATATACACTCATAATATACATCAATACAATCAGCAATACATTCATCAATACATTCATCAATGCATTCGTCAATACAATACAAACACAAACATACCTATACATACATACAAAATATGGCAAAACCAGTCAGCTCATACACTCTATCCTCCCTCCACCCCTTCTTACGTTTGCCACATTACCAATTACCTCCTTCTTTCATCTTCCATTCTTTCTTCCATCGAATCTTCATCACTTCACTCCCTCCATTCAATCTTCTTCCGCCCCCCTCCCCTTTCCCTTTTGACTTCCGCTTACCTCTACCTCAGAATATTCTTCCAGTTCTTTATTGCTACTTTGCTTTCTCTCATTTAGGATATTTTTTATCCTTTTTGTATTAACCCTTTATTTTCCCCAGATCTTAATAATCAGTAGATTTTTTTCCAATTAATAAACTTGTGGGTGTGTTACTTTGTATTTTGTAGTGCAGACGTTCTCTAAATACGTGCTAAAGTTCTTTATATCCCCTGTGAATGGCATAATCTTGCAAGGAGTTCCTGATGATAGCTTTGGTTGGAGCGCAGTGTAAGATTTCTGTTGCTTTCTCCAGTTGGGAGCCTGTTAATGCTCAATCTTCTTGGAACGTTCTGGCAACTGTTCTATTCAGCCATTTTATTTTATTTTATTTTGCGGGCGAGATTTTGCTCCGTCAGCGTGAGGGCGAGGATGAAGTTTTACATTAATCTCTCCCCCTACTGTGAACCAAGAATTATGTATGAAAAGGGTGAAACACGTGACAGGGATTTGACAGCTCTGTGCTGCTTCCCTCTGCTTTTCCTGCTGACATGACTAAGACGAAAGGCAGTGTCAAAAGAAGCCCGAGAAGAAAGGAACAATGCAGAGGTTTGTCAGGAGTTGCAGTTATTACCAGGGCGCAGCAGGGGATTTGTTAAAACTTACTCATGAAAAATAACACGGAAATTGGCCTATTATCGCCCTGCACAGGATTCTGCACATATCTGGCCCATTTCCTCTCTGTTTATGTTGCAAAACGCAGGGTCAACTGGTTGGGTAGTTCCATCCAGTTGCAATGCAGACAGGTTTTTATGGCTGGGTCTCTATGACTAATATAGGGTGGGTAACCTCTCAGATTCACAACTAGAAAAGGTGGTGCCAGAAACATTACAAAAGAATGCAGGACGGTTTATCTCCGCTGCTATGATCAGCACCTCTAAGCTCGGCTGGGATGTTCTCAGCAGGATGCTCAATTTGGTTTAGAAAGTTGGTGTAAGACAACAGGTCCATGCAATGTCAGCACAGCGGGGCTCTTAAGTTGCAAAGCCTAAAGCTATTGAAGCCAATTCCAAGATTCCTGTTGGTTGGAATGATGCTGGATTGAACTCTTCCTTTGTTTTATTAGCAGGTTTGGGGCTGAAGCTAAATACACTGCCCTAATATAAATGAGGACCAGTTACAGGTAGATAGCCGTGTTGGTCTGTCATAGTCAAAACAAAATAAAAAAATAAAAAAATTCCTTCCAGTAGCACCTTAGAGACCAACTAAGTTTGTACTTGGTATGAGCTTTCGTGTGCATGTATCTGAAGAAGTGTGCATGCACACGAAAGCTCATACCAAGAACAAACTTAGTTGGTCTCTAAGGTGCTACTGGAAGGAATTTTTTTATTTTTTTATTTTGTTTTGACTATAAATGAGAACGTTGCTAATTGGTAGGGCTGCCATCCGTCCCGATTTTCTTGGACACATCCAGGAAATGGGCAGCATTTTGGCATCAGGCAAAGCCTTGGAAGATGTTGGGATCCGTTTTGTGGCAAACTAGCTAATCCATGAATTACCGTTTTCTTCCTCTTGTTAATTAGATCTACAGCCAAAAGCCCTTGATTTACACTTGATAGCTGTTCAGAAATGTTGTGCGTAGTTTGGATTGTAATTAACAATGTAGTTTTGCTAATAAAAGAAGTAGCTTTTGGGAAGAAGATGAAGGCTGAAGGGGTATAATTAGGATAAAGGATTATTGCAGAATTCTCTGTATCCAGTAGAACAAGGCAGATAATAGCTCAGTTTTACTGAACCAACAAATACAAGGGAACGAGTCTAGAAGATTACAGCTCCCTCCCGCTTTTTAGGATTTTTAAGGAAGGCTTGTATATGAAAAACTACTGTAAATTAGCACTGACATTTCAAGAGATTATTGGCTTATATACATACATAAAAATCTAGTTGAAGGTGCCAGACCATTTGAAATGGGAGAAGCTGGAGGAAGTAGCTGCCTCATTAATATGATTGTTTTGATGGAGGAGTGAAAGTCAACACATATAAAGACACTTTGGTATTATATATTATAACTAAACGTTTGCAACTGTTCAAGGCAAACTATGTATGTAGTCAGAATCGGATAGTAGCACAACGGTATCTCTGACCACCGTGCACACCACCTGTGACTGCAAAAGTGACAGGAAAGTGTTGGTGCCAGGATCTCGCCCACTGTGCTGATTTTTCTCAGCATGGCACAGATTTCCTTTTCCAAGGAGTGGGTGACATTTGTATGCCTGCCCAGCACCACATGTGGAGATAAAAACAACTGTGGGATTGATTCCAAAGGTAGCTTGGAGAAAAGGTATTCCAATTCCGTTCAGTTGTACTGAACTCCAAAACAATGCCATTGACTTAATGTGAACCATCTTGGGCAGCCCTTGGGATAGAGAACTGATCATCTTTTTCGCTTTCTCTTTTGCCTTTTGCAGGCATAATGGGGAAACAGAATAGCAAACTGGCTCCCGAAGTAATGGAGGATCTGGTGAAAAGCACAGAGTTTAATGAGCATGAACTCAAACAGTGGTACAAAGGGTTTCTAAAAGATTGCCCTAGTGGGAGACTGAACCTCGAGGAGTTCCAACAGCTTTATGTAAAGGTAAGTTGTTGTTTTTTTCTTCCTTTCTTTCTGCATGGCGACTCTGAAAGTGACACTGCAAGGTGTGACTGAATACCTTGCCGATCAGAAGGTCCGCGGTTTGAATCCCTGTGACGGGAAGAGCTCCCGTTCCTCTGTCCCAGCTCCTGCCCACATAGCAGTTTGAAAGCACACCAGTGCAAGTAGATAAATAGGTACCGCTCTGGCGGGAAGGTAAATGGCGTTTCCATGCGCTCTGGTTTCCGTCACGGTGTTTTGTTGTGCCAGAAGCGGTTTACTCATGCTGGTCACATGACCTGGAAAGCTGTCTGTGGACAAATGCTGGCTCCATCGCGACACACAGTTTGGAAAGCTCCGCCCTAGCATTTTCCGGAAGGGAATTGTCTTCCTGTGGTTCTACTGTCTTTTGCCCTATTTCTCCTGAGAGTTAACACGGAGATCTCCTCAGCCAATGTGCCCAGCTGACATTAGCACTTCTTCAAGAGCACCTTGGTCATCATTTGTGATGAGTGACAAAAGTTGGCGTCTGCATGCGCCGTGCCGTTTTGTGACCTTTGTGTGTTGGATTTCAAATTCTTTAGCAGCTGTGCCACTTGAGTGCACAACTTGTGTTGTGCCCTTTTCTTTTTTAAATGGTGACAAGACACACGCAACACATCTTTCCCCATTTTGGGAATTCTTTGTTGCCTCCCTAGCCCTCAAGTTTGTTCACTCTCCTGCCATTATTGAAATTCACATCTCCCCTTATTTTATTTTTTAAAGTTGGAAGCGCAAACCTATCAATTCTCTACATTGAGGCTATCACCTGTTAATGATTGTTTGAGCTATGATATCCTGCTGTCATATTGAGGCTCACATGCATATAGCGCTAGGTGGAAAATCCAGGTTTTATAATGATCTATTTCAGTGTTTCCCAAACTTGGGTCTACAGCTGTTTTTGGACTCCAGTTCCCATCATCCCTGACCACTTGTCTTGCTAGCTGGGGATGATGGCAGTTGTAGTCCAAAACAGCTGGAGACCCAAGTGTGGGAAACACTGAAATAGAGAACCCTTAGAACTGTGACTATCTCAGTGTTTTGGGGGCCTCAATTTCCCATAAGCCCCAACCAGCATGACCAAGTCATGGTAGCAAATTCCCCAGAGTTAGTCTGTTGCATCATATACAAAGAGCTTTGTGACATCTTAAAGACAAAGTGACTTGTTGAAGAATGAGCTGTTGATATGGACTCTTAACTGGCAAAATCTTACATGGTAATAAAATGGGTTCATCTTCTTTATTATTATAATTATTTACATATATTTATTTATAACATAACAAAGAATAATAACAAATGTGACATAAAATAAAAGCAGATAGAGTTATCCAGAACTAAACATATTTAGTTCTGTTCGTCTTTAGGATGCCGGCAGACTCTTTGTAGCTTTGTCGCAGCAGATTTAACACTGACCATCACGGAAGACCAATAAGACTATTTGGTTACACTTAATTGCAACCAAAGATCTCGGTTGGAGTTGTGACATTTGACTACAGTGTGGAAGAAAACCCAAGGAAATGCTAGCAGCAAAGTTGAAGTTAGACTAGAGTTTTGCAGTGAAGTGCGTTATGTCAGGGCAATCAAGGATAGCTTGGCTGAAATAAGGTTCCCCTAGGAGAGTCTAAATAAGATTAGTCTCAGAAAGCTGCTGTACTCCTGAGAGGGTGGTAATATTGCAGCTTATGGAGAACCATGTTCCTGAATTTTTTGGTAGGCCCCTGAAGACCACAGAGAAGAGACCAAGCTTAGCTGCCCATCTTACAACTTCTAACCATTTCCCCCTGACTGCTTTGAGAACTGGAAATGAGAGCTACAGTAAACACTTGGTTCTGTATCATGGATTAGAGATATAGTCGGGACTGTTTTTCTGAGGTTCATGATAACGTTTGATAGACTGTCAACAATTAATGCTTGCAAACATCTCAGGGGGTGGGTGGAACTTTATCTGAATGTATCTTTAGACACTTGCTTAAACATTTCATAAACTCTCTTTAATGTTAACAACTACTCATGGGGGTATGTAGGATCTGACCTTTCTACACATGCATCTTATCACTTGTTGTGTCTTCTCTTCAAATATCCCTGAAGCTGCACTCCATAGAGATTTGTATATGAATCTTTATGCCAATCCATCCTTTTAAACAGTTTGCTGAAGGCCACTCAGTGACCTTGTGGGCTGCTTTTTCACAATGTTTGATAGCAATCCATGTCCTTGCATTTTCCTGCCCTGCCTTTTTTTAATGGCATAGACTAAACCAGACCAACAAGCATTTTGTCTGTCTTCAAAATATTTCCGTAATGCAAGTGGGTAGGTGTTTCATAATTCCAACAACTTGTCCCCCTCCTCAAATGCCAAGTTGGATGTGTGGGATGTGCAGAATCCCTTGTAAGATTTTTTTAAGAATACGTATCTACCCACTGGCTGATTGACAGTGTTTCAAATGAATAGGGTGTTTTTTTTAAAATAAATAAATAAATCACACATTGAATTTATGACCTTTGTGCAAGTTATAATAATAATAATTTATTATTTATACCCCGCCCATCTGGCTGGGTCTCCCCAGCCACTCTGGGCGGCTTCCAAAAGAACATTAAAATACAGTAATCTATTAAACATTAAAAGCCTCCCTAAACAGGGCTGCCTTCAGATGTCTTCTAAAGGTCTGATAGTTGTTGTTCTCTTTGACATCTTTCAGTAGGTAATAGGAACACAGAAGAGGACTGGAGCTCTAGACCAAGAATAGACCTATGTCCCTCCCAGACGTGTCCATTATCCCTAATCATGGGTGGATCTACAGCTATAAATAAGTCAGAAATTAAATTGTTATAACAAAAGAAAAAACCGCTATGGAAAACCGCTTATATTTTTTTTTGCTCTCTAGTGCCATCTGGTGCTGCATGTTTATAACGCATTCAAAACACTTTTTCTTGACCAATGTAGCTGAGTCCCACAAATGACTTATGGGGCTGAGTTACAACAACATCTAGACAGTTTCAGGTTCCCCATCCCTTCTCTAGACAGTGGCCCTAAAACTAAACTCCCATCTTTCTTTATGGCAAGATCAGTAGCAGTTGGTGAGATGACATGGATATGGGCTTTGTTCCTCTCTGTTTCCCAACATAGTGGGCTGCTGATGCTTAATAAGAGGGGGAATGGATGAGGTGCAGGCAGCTCCAGCTGCCCGGTCCAATGGTCCAACGCCCAGCTCTTCTCCCTCTTGGTAGACGCCAGCGCTCCATTATGTTGGGAAGCTGGGAGAGCATCACTGCCTGTTACTAGGCAAGATACATCTCCCACTGAGTCACATAGCTGCCTCTGACCATATAGGGATGTGGGTAGCGCTGTGGTGTAAACCACTGAGCCTCTTGGGCTTGCTGATCAGAAGGTTGGCAGTTTGAATCCCCGCGACGGGGTGAGCTCCTGTTGCTCTGTCCCAGCTCCTGCCAACCTAGCAGTTCGAAAGCACGCCAGTGCAAGCTGATAAATACCTCTGCAGCGGGAAAGTAAATGGCGTTTCCGTGTGCTCTTTTTTCCGTTACGGTGTTTCGTTGCGCCACAAGCGGTTTAGTCATGCTGACCACATGACCCGGAAAACTGTTTGTGGACAAACGCCGGTTCCCTCGGCTTGAAACCGAGATGAGTGCCGCAACTCTCTAGTCGCCTTTGACTGGCCTTAACTATCCAAGGGTCCTTTACCTTTACCTCTGCCCATATAGCTTTGCAATTGTATACATGGTATGCATGAGAACGATGCGCTTACTCATCCAATACGAAGCTAGAGAGATGAAGGGGACGGAGCATTGGAAGCATGCTCCCCACAATACGTGCTTTCATACTAAAAATTCTGCCAGTTTTGTGAAGGGATAAATTAAGCTGACAGATAGCACCCACGAACACCCTGTGAGCTTCATAGCAAATGGGGATTTTAATCTGGGTTTCCTTTGGCCCCAATCCAACAACTAAAAGACAGCACATCTGACAAACAAACAAACAAACAAGCAATCCTTCACAACTAAAGTCACAGAGTGAAGATTGTGCTTTCCTGTTCAACTCAACACAACTTAAATGTGCCTCACACTGGTTCGGTTACACCCAAAGGGAACACAAAGTTAATCAAGCCGTGAGCCTTTTCACCGGGAGTTTGCTACTGAATCTCTTAAAGTGCTGTTATGTAGCAAAAAAAAGGGGGGGATTATCTGAGTTCTCACAACGCAGCAATTTTTCATAAAGGATGCATTGTTGTCAACGCAACATTTTGTATGCCTTTACTCAGCTTCCTGTAACGCTTCTGTTGTCACTGAATACACCTCCTCCACACTTGCACTATGAAAAGAGGGTGTTGCGCCAAGCACTCCCTTGCATAGTAGGCAACAATCGTTGCTTGTGACCTCGCAACTCTTACAGGAGCCAGAAATGTGTTGTGCCTCCTGCCACTCATGCTAAAATGATTCATATTTAGGCCCAAATCTTCCCGTGGGGCAAGAACGGGGCCAGGCCCTCCAGCATCTCATATCTTCGTTTCTTAACAGTTCAGATTTTTTGTATGGGTTAGGGATGTTTGCAAAGGGGGGCAGAATATTTGCAGTCAGTGATACTTCCTCGCGTACCAGGTAAAACAAAACAAAACAAAACAACAACATGTTGTTGTTGTTGTTGTTGTTGTTGTTGTTGTTGTTAATACCCTGCCCATCTGGCTGGGTTCCCCCAGCCACTCTGGGTGGCTCCCAACAGAATATTAAAAACACAATCAAACATTAAAAACTTCCCTAAACAGGGCTGCCTTCAGATGTCTTCTAAAAGTCAGATAGTTGTTTATTTCCCTGACATCTGATGGGAGGGCGTTCCACAGGGCGGGTGCCACTACTGAGAAGGCCCTCTACCTGGTTCCCTGTAACCTTACTTCTCACAGTGAAGGAACCGCCAGAAGGCCCTCAGAGCTGGACCTCAGTGTCCGGGCTGAACGATGAGGGTGGAGACGCTCCTTCAGGTATCCAGGACCGAGGCCATTTAGGGCTTTAAAGGTCAGCACCAACACTTAGAATTGTGCTCAGAAACGTACTGAGCCTCTTGGGCTTGCCGATCAGAAGGTCAGCGGTTCGAATCCCCGCAATGGGGTGAGCTCCCGTTGCTCCTCACGTACCATAATGAACGGGTCAGAATTTTGCAGAGTTTGCCAAACATTCGCAGTCACCGGCTGCTTTTCACATGTAGTCAGTTTCACACATTACAGTGGAGCTGTCTTTTTTCATTCTTCTGGAGTCGTCCCATCCACCCGGCAATGTCTGTTCAGATTCAGTTGTGCCACTGAACGCCAGTTGATGGGAGCAATATTAAGAGAGGACTGTGGCCTCAGACTCCTACATGACTTGTGGGATTCCCAGAGGTGCTACGTTGTAGAGGCATGTCATGGTGGCTTCTCCTCCACTTGAGGCAACTTTGGAAGAAGCACTTTTCTAATGTTTTCTATCCATGGCATTCATATCCCACTGTCATTAGCCCAGGCAGATCAACAATGGGCAATTATGCACCGTCACGACATATTTCTGCCATGCTGTACGCAGTGGTTTTTGTGTGGCATCAAACTGTAGCCAAACACCTTGTGAGTCATCAGTCTAGATACCTTGTGTAATTGCGAAAGGCAGCCGTTGAGATTCAGGTCATGTTTTCTGCTAATCATAGATTGAACGTTTCCAGCCCCTTGGGACATCAGCCTTATTTTTTCCCTTCCAACCTGAAGGAAAGCAAATTTCTCTCTTTGTGTTCCATTAGGGTTTGCACGAATTGCCGTCTTTTTGCCAACAGAACTGCAGAGCTCTTCCAACGAACTTGCTGCGCAAATTTGCTCTCTTAATTATATATTTCAAGCGTGACAAAACAACAGTGAGGGAAACGTTCGTGGAAAATTAAGTTGCTGAAGCTACAAGTGAGAGAACAAAGGCAGTGAATGTGCTGTTTTTCTGGTTAGTGCTAGTGAATTACCATAGGTTGGGTTGTTTCATATGTTTTTGCAGAATCCTTCCTGCTTAGGGGGTTTCTAGCTATTTCCATGGCAGAAGCAGGTCTGTTTATGAAAAGTACAGAATATTATTCAGCCTGCCTTCTAAAAAATATATTAAAAAGCCCAAATAGCTGTATGTAGGTGTTAACACTAAGAGTCTACTTGAGCGTATTGCTGAACTGTTAAAAGAAGAGTTTGGATTAGATATCCCGCTTTATCAGTACCCGAAGAGTCTCAAAGCGGCTCACATTCTCCTTTCCCTTCTTCCCCCACAGCAAACACTCTGTGAGGTGAGTGGGGCTGAGAGACTTCAGAGAAGTGTGACTAGCCCAAGGTCACCCAGCAGCTGCATGTGGAGGAGCGGAGACGCGAACCCGGTTCACCAGATTACGAGTCTACCGCTCTTAACCACTACACCACACTGGCTCTCAGTGAAAGAAACCGAGTCCATTATTCCTAATACAGTACTTTTATTCCTGTAAGACAACATATCGAAGCACATAACAGTTCCTTATGTGCGGATCCATTCACACACCCTAAATGTAGCTTGGCATGATCACCATCTTCTGTGCCCGGGATAAGGATAATTGTTTATCCTCCTGGCCAGACTTAAGTTTGTCAGAATGGAGCAAGTTGGTTTTCTGAACCTCTAGTAAGTTCAGGATCTTTCTGGACGGATCAGTGCATGGCCTCTTTCCATGCCAGATCTCGCTCACGAAAAGCAGTATCTGCCTGTAGCGAGGCAGGGCCAGCCCTACCTATAGACAGAATGCCAACCTAGCAGTTTGAAAGCACGCCAGTGCAAGTAGATAAATACTTTTATTAATCCTCCCTGCTGCAAGTAGATATTCCAATCCTAACGATTTTAACTGTTTTCAATGGTCTTTAAGATAAGTTTTAAATTTCCCCCATTCCTTAGCAAAATTTTGGTCTTCCTGATTTCTGATTCTTCTGGTTATTTTAGCCATTTCAGCATAGTCCATCAACTTCATCTGCCAACTCATGATTTTAACTTTAAACCAGTTTCAGGCAATGTATCGCTACATCGCCCAGGCCTACACACATCCACACACGTGATCCAGGAAGACCATACATTTCCCAGTGTACTAGGAGAGCTGTGTGCAGATAGGGCCCTTGTGGAGGTAATGGGCAGGACCAAGAGATGCTGGTCCTGCTCCCCATGTTCATTGAATGCCTGAACAGGACTCCTTAATTCTCCGAAGCTACGGTACTGAGGGCAGATGGCCAAGCAGCTCCTTCCTGGAGCCAGGAGGACTATTCTCCATTCTGTTCCTGCTGCCACTACTGTGCCAGAGTGCACTTCAACATGGTCAAGCAATTTAGCTGCTTTTGGCAGAGGCCTTCCTGCATCTCACATTGCACTATTTGTCAGCCACTCGCCCCCAGGCTGTGCACATGGCCCCATTTCTACTTCTGCTGAAAATAACTTGCATGCAGGAGGACTGAGGAAGAGCAGTGCTGCCTGATCTTGCAATGTGACGCACATTGGAGGGCCAGTAGTTTGAAGCAATTTGCCTGGCCTGAATTGGAACATTGGGGCAGCATGGGAGGTTCTTCTTGAATCTCTGTATGAGCAGATGTGGTTGTGGGTGGCATCAGAGCCCAGCCATCCTGCCCCTTGCAGCTGAGTTGGGTAGAAGGCCTCAGTCCTGTATACCTGAAGGAGCGTCTCCACTCCCATCGTTCAGCCTAGACACTGAGATCCAGCGCCAAGGGCCTTCTGGCGGTTCCCTCATTGCGAGAAGTGAGGTTACAGGGAACCAGACAGAGGGCCTTCTCGGTAGTGGCACCTGCCCTGTGGAACGCTCTTCCATCAGAGGTCAAGGAAATAAGCAGCTTTCCTATTTTTAAAAGACATCTGAAGGCCGTCCTGTTTAGGGAAGTTTTTAATATGTTATGCTGTATTGTTTTTAACACTCGATTGGGAGCCGCCCAGAGTGGCTAGGGAAACTCAGCCAGATGGGCGGGGTACAAATAATAAATGATGATGATGATGATGATTGACTGGATCCCAGAACAAGTATACTTGACTGATCCAGTTTATCTGAGATTTGATTATCCCACCTTGCTTGGTGGCCCATAGAATTCTGCAGTAAAGGGTTCTCTTCTAGCAGCTGCTTAAATGGCTTGTAGGACAGTAGCACTCTTAGGAAACAAACCACCACCTCTGCTTTAGTCCAAATCGAGGATTTCAGTTTGTTTCCTTATCGATAAACAATGATCTATAACCAAGGTTTGTTCCTGACTTACTGATGGCTTGGATGTGGCCCTAAGCTGGGGGTCATGAATTCTTCCAAACCATGACTTCCTGTGATGTGGCATTCAGTATGTCAGCAGAACATTCTGCAACAGCCTTGGGTCTCCAGATATTGTCGGACTACAACTCCCTATTTGGCAGACAGGATACGAAACTCAGTAAGGATAAAAGGGTACAAGAAAGGGAAGGAAGAAATTAAACTGAACATGTATGCAGATGATATTTTATTACTAGTTACCCTGTTTCCCCTTTTTTAATACATAGTCATAAAGTAAGCCATGGCAGGGTTTTTGTACCTTTGTGAGAAGTAAGACATACCCCAAAAGTAAGCCGTGGTGCCGCCATTGTTCCCGTCGCCTCCTCAGCCCCTCCTGCATGCGCAGGGAGTCAGCGAACCAGTGAGAGGCACGGGGGGAAACACGCCTCTTGCGGAGTTCTGCCCCGCCTGCTCAGCGCACAGGGGGAGGCTGTACCGTACCATACTGACGTAATAAAAATAAGACATCCCCCGAAAATAAGCCACCCTGTGTTTTTTTGAGGGAAAAAAATTATAAGACGGTGTCTTAAAAAGGGGGAAAGACGGTACAAACGGGGCCACCTTGTTCATGAGTTTGAGCCTTGAATTGCTTGACCAACCTAGTCTTTGTGTCTTTGTTTTTGATTTCATTTCACCAGTTGTTTGGGTCCCTTGGATGGTACAAGTTGTGGCTGGGCTTGGTAGCCAAGTGTTTTGTTTATGGTTGCCGGTTGTGAAGTCCATGCTAGCGCAACAATCTGATTTATTTATATACAGAGGGAGATTTTTATTCCTGATCTTCTATGTGCTACTTGAGTGGCATACAGCAATTTAAAATCAAAATGTCATAAAATACAGCAAAAGCATGACAAAAGCACCAGTATCAGCACTGGTGTTGTCTGGTAAAGTTACGTAACTCCAGTTTACATAGGGTGAATTTATTTCCTTCTTTATTTATTTATTTTATTGATTTTTCCAAATTATTACAAATCAGTCCAAATCATTTTAATTTAATACAACTTCTTTTAAAAAAAATCAGGTTTCCTGCTCCTGTTGCAAACATATGTCCATTTCTTCCTCATGTTGCCGCTTCATTCTTCTTAAATCTCCTCTTAATCCTTAATTTCTTTTCTTCTTTTACTGGGAGATTCATTGACAGCTTCTGACAGTTCCCCCTTCCCATCTGCTTTCAAACTTTTCAAGCACTTGTCCCTCGCTCTGCCACATACAGTATCTTGTATATAAGTTCATATATCAAACAATGTTTACATTGCTGTTTTCTGGTGCAGCCACAAATTGAGCGAAAGCTTGGGATTTGGCTAGCAGAGTGATTATTTTAATTTTCCCACTAAGAAATATCATTACAGAAATGAAGGAAGAAGGAGCAGTTTTTCAATAAGATATCTAGTTGTAACATAAAGGCTAAATTCCTTTGTAGCATGAGTTTTCATGTGCTAGAGCCCTGATACTAAGCTGGATCACTGAAACTTTCTGCCTATGGGGTTTAGCAAAGCTACACTGGAGTTTATCAGAAACAAATTCTTTTTGTACTTGATCTCCTTTATTTAAGGTCCCCAGAATAGTAATTTGCTTCCTTCTTCAGTAGCCTGCATGGCAAATTATATGATAAAATCACGCTATCAGAAGCAGACACAATTTTGCTCTTGCGCCTGGTGAGAAATGCAAAATTTGGCAGAGGGAAAAAAAACTTACTTACATGGATTGTCAGTTTCTTGATACTTCCATAATCCCAGAAAATGCTGAGTAAAGGTCAGTTCAAAATTTAAGAGTAAGACGGAAAAATCTACTAAATTCCAGTTATAAAGTGAGTTCTCCTATAGGGAGAGCAAGTGTTGTGGTGGGGTCAGGAAAGTCACCCCCTCCTCCTCCCTCCGGTAGCTCGGGGGGAGGAGTGGGCATATGGCCACAGTGGGGATTGGACCAGTTGAGTGGCTGGGGTAAATTGCATGTAGCAATTTTGATGACAGCCCAGCGTCCTATATATTGCTCTGCATGCCATGTGCTAGTCCTCTTTGCTGCGTGCTTCGGATCTCCCGTCCCCCCCTCCCTGGTATAGGCCTTTGCTTTGACCTTGCTGTGCCTGTCATGGGGTCGCCTGTTGTTGAGGCGGGGCCTAGTAGGAATTTTTCCATCTGGCTGATTGGCTGTGCCATTTGGTTTTCGCCTACTACATAGCAACTAGTCACAACTTGTAAGGTTGGCGGTTAGGCATTGGTTCATTGGTGGATGGGCGGTCGCCCTCCGAATGATGATGGTGTGATGGGAATTCCGGAAAGGAATCCAGGAGACTCGATATGCTTTGTCCGAACCCGGTCGGGTTGCAGGGCCACGCATGAGCCCCTCGGGACCCCCGGGGAGAGGGAGGTCTAAGCCCCCAGTCTCCTTAACTCTCCCTGGTTTGGTTTCCCTTCGCTGACACGTGGTCAGCTCTGTCCCGTTGGACAGCTAGTCGAACCAATGCCTACGCAACCACTCACGTGATTTGTATTTCAATAAAGTTGTGGCCAAAAAATATGTCAGAAACCCAAACAAAAATTTATGTCTGAAGTGTGAATTATTAGGGGGGTGGCTTGGTGACCTCAACACGCAAAGCACTGCTGAAATTCCCTCTGCACAATTCTTCTTATTTTAATTCATTTAGTGCATTCCTATGCAAACTGGGAGTGTGCTTGCATAGGTTTTGGCTTGTAAAATACATTTGTTTAACAAAGGCAGCTGATTTGCAAGCTTTGGATTTTAATTAGAAATGCAAACAATCAAAAAAAAAGAAAGAAAGAAAGAAAGAAAGAAAGAAAGAAAGAAAGAAAGAAATGCAAACAATCTTGCAAAGAAGTTTTGTTAAGTCTGAAGTAGAAATCCCATTGAAGAAAAAGAGGGAAGTAACTATCTCCTTGCTTGATTCCTTGCTCCCTTTTATTTCTTCATTTTTGGTATTTTGAAATTGTAGAACTCACTGATTGACTGCAAAAAGGCTGGAGATCAAGAGAGAGGATCCAGCCTCTCTTCCCCAACCTCTTTTTTTTTTTTTTTTAAGATAGATTCCCGGCTTGCTACAGTTAAATAATGGAACAAGACCGATTAATCTTCTTTTATTTCTGTGCCTTTTGAATGGAGCTAATAGCCATCACAGACAATAGTAAAATTTCCCAGGACTAGTTGTTGTTGTTGTTTATTAGATTCAAATACCGCCCTTCATCCAAAGATCACAGGGCAGTTGACAACTTATCTCCCCATCCACTCCTCAGAGCAGGGAGGGCTTTTCACCAGAATGACCCTGCCAGGAGGAATGTCAAAACCTGTCAGTCATGTGGACCTGTAAGCTCCCTAGAAATCACCTTTAACAGGTTTTGAATTGGAATGTTGACTTTTCTAAGCTCGCCCCCGAGACTGCAATAGATAGTAAAACAAAGATTTTGTCATGGCATGTGATGCTAAGTAAAAGACAAATATTATTTAGCGTTCCTTGGACTGTGCTATCCAGGAACAAAAAACCAACAGGTATGTATTTTAAAAAGTTCCACCTGTTTTGCTTTCCAATTGTACCTGCATCAAAATCAATCAATCAATCAATCAAAATATCCATTGTACATCCTAGAGCACAAGCCTCTTATGAGTAGGCCATGTCAAGGGATAATGATGTGATCTAAATAAGTAGCAATTATCAGAAATTATAGCAGAAAACACTTCCCCAAGCAGGCATGTTTTTTTCCACAGCTGTGGACAGGTTGAATAATATCACCTGTTTTCTCAGGAATAAATCCAAATCCAATGTTTTTCTTTGTTTTTCACTTTGCTTGTTAATACAGCTGGTGATATAAGTGAAATATTTGGGAACTGGAAGTTGCTGTTGTTGGCATCCGTCTGTCTCGAGAGACAATGGAGTGTGCCTCCGGGGTGAAGCCAAACTGCTGGAGAATCACAGCGCCTTTTGTGGCTGCAGAGACCAGTAACTCATAACTGCTGCCTCCCGCATTGTTTTTGCTGAGTTAGCAGCACGATAGTGAGCTCTCTAGGGCACAAGCCTGGGCAGTGAGGTTCTGGGCTGCCCAGGCGACAAGATCCCCCTCTCAGCTATAAAACTGCAGGAGAATAAGATGTTGCCTCATCTCTTCAGTGTGTTGTTCCACGTCCTACCAGATATTGAATTGACTGAGAAAAGATTTATCCCCATAGAGTCTATACATGATACAACAGGGCAGCGCTCAACAGTTGAGGCCTGATAACAACATTTGAATCCTCTTGTCAAAACTATGGTTAGTTTAAAGCTTCAACCATGACATATAGAAACAAGCCAAAATCAGTTTCAGTATACCATGGTTTAAACCAGCTTTCCCCCCAAGCTGGTGCCCTCCAGGTATTTGTACCAGAATGCTCACCATTGGCTGTTGCTGAAGTTTAAATCTTCTCTGATGGAAATAGTTCAGTACAAAACATCATGTTATATTCTCCATCAAAACTTATTTACACTGTTGAATTTATCTTGATGCTGCCAGTGTTTTCAGCTGCACACAATTATTTCCCATAATAATTTATTATTCAATAATAATAATCCCAATTATTCAATAAACATTTTCCAATCTTCTCTAAAGGTATGTTCTTCTTGTTCTCTTATTCTATATGTTAAGTTGTGCATATTCTGTCAACTTAAGTTGCCATTCTTTTTTAGTTGGGACCTCGCTCGTTTTCCATTTTGGGGCTAACAAAACACGGGCCGCAGTAGTAGCATACATAAATAGTCTTTTTGACACCTGGGAATTTCAGTCTGAATTATCCCCAACAGAAAGGACTCTGGGTTTGGGGGGGGGGGAAAGTACTTTTAAACATTTTTGTCAGTTCATTATGGATCATTTCCCAATACTCTTACCCTTTTACAAGTCCATCCTAACATCTATTGTCTGTGCTCTGGTAACCTCTAGGTTAGATTACTGCAGTGTGTTATACGTGGGGCTGCCTCTGAAGCATAGCTGTCAACTTTCGGATTTGAAAATAAGGGATGCTGTGAGGGCGGTGCAATGGCACCAAGTAGCCTCGCCACCCTGCGCTCCAGAGGCTGCGCGCGAACGGGTGAGCGAAAGAGCGAGCAGGCTGTCTGTCTGTCTGTCTGGTTGGGCATGAGGGTCTGGCTGCACAAGGCATGCAAGCTCCGCCCCCAGTCGGTCTCAGACTCCTTATTGGCAGCCGAGCAACGCAGCTGAGGAGCCTCCCTGGCCAGCAGGGAGGGAGAGGAGCTGCTTCCTTTGAAATCCAGGAAATTTAAGGGATTTCAACAATCCAGGAAATTTAAGGGATATCAACAATCCCGCCAAGGGGTGGGAAAAGGCATTGGAATAAGGGAGTTTCCCGCCAAAAAAGGGAGGGTTGACAGCTATGCTCTGAAGACAGTTCAGAAATATCAGCTGGTGCAGAATTCAGTGGCCAGGTTGGTTTGAGCATATAACACCGATCCTGGCCTGACTGCACTTACTCCCAGTTAGTTTCCCAACCCAATGGAAAGGGCTGGTTTTAACCGGACCTTGTATTCGGAACTAAGCTGCATGCATGAGTTAAAACTAATTCATCTGGGATAATTTGCATCCTGGTTTGAACATCACTGTTTTTGACCTCCCCCCCCCAAGTGATGTGCTGGGAAACAATCAGAGCAAATGCCCCATTGAACAGCATGCATCAAGGCTGACTGTAATAGTCGCAGAGGGTTTGGCTAGCATCTTGCATAGCTAACGCGCAGTAGTCTCATGGCTGGTGTCAAATGCATCAAAACTACTTTGTGGGGGCTGAAGTTATTTCTGAAATACCTCTGCAGCACAAAAAGCAATCTCCAGGGTGGCCGTTCTCTCTAGCTGAGCAATGTTGAGTCATACTGGTTTGGAGGAAGAGAGATAAACAGAGAAATTATCACTGTTCATGTGATCACCACCAAAAACTATTTACATGATATCAGTTGTCTGTGCTTTGCTGACAGAAAAAGGGGGGGAATCAAAGTATTTGCTGAATTATGCACCAATTTGCAGCAAACGGGCAGATTTTTTATATTCACATTTTTGTAGCATACTTTTGTGTATTAGAATTGGTTTTAAAAAAAACCCTACTTCCCCCCTAAATTTTTTTGTCATCTTATTGTGCCAGTTTTCCACATTTCTTTCCAATTGCTAGTAATGCCTGTCTAGAAGAAAAACAGCCAGTTGTTTGTGGAGGGGAAGAAAGAAGGGTTCTTTGCAAACACCCCCATCCACTTGGCACACATGCTCCAGTTCAAGTGCGCACCTCCAATCATTGGCATGACCCACATTGTAATACACAGCTTGTGCCACCATTACCTCTGGTATGAGCAGGGCTTTTTTCCAGCCAGAATTCACCGGAACTCAGTTCCGGCCCCTCTCAAGTGGGCGCCATTGCCATTATAAGAGAACAGGGGGGGCATTCATGGTGAGTTCCGGCACCTCTTTTTCTAGAAAAATAGCATTGGGTATGAGCCATTACACCAGGCATCCCCAACCTGCAGCCCTCCAGATGTTTTGGCCTACAACTCCCATGATCCCTAGCTAGCAGGACCAGTGGTCAGAGATGATGTGAATTGTAGTCCAAAACATCTGGAGGGCTGAAGGTTGGTGGTGCCTGCATTACACTAATGCAAGAATATTGGTTTCACTATGCTATTTTTTATTTTATTTTAATCCCACATACAGAACACACTTGTGCTTTTATTGAAGTACGTCTATCGGCTAATCTGTTGTTGGTTTTTTAACAAAGGCTTTGTGCATTTTGACTCTGAAACAGTCAAAGCATCTCCGTTTTCTTATCTCTTGCAAAATAATTTAGATGAGCCCTAGAAATTGGTGGTTGCGCACTCAGATTAAGTGCCCCCACCTCCACCAGATGATTTCAGTTACGCCTTCTGCAGTGCAATCTCCATGTTGTAGGTGGGCAGGAGAGATGATTGTCTGGTCCAGCCTTTCTCAACCTTGGTTCCCCAGATATTGTAGGACTACAACACCCATCACCCTGACCACTGGTCCTGCTAGCGAGGGATGATGGGAGTTGTAGTCCAACAACATCTGGGGAACCGAGGATGGGAAAGTCTGATCTGGGCTGCTGCATGGTGATTCCCGCCACATCCCCAGCTGCAAAGCCTGGAGAAACACTGGCTATAACCTCTCCTCTCTGCGTCTTTAAAGTGCCACTCTTGGTGCTCAACGACTCGTTGATTTAGCACAGCCTTCCCCAACTTGGGACACCCTAAATATTGTTGGGAGTACAACTCCCATCTTCCCTCCCCATTGGGCATTCTGTCTGGGGCCGATGCGAGTTAAAGAGCTGAACAACACCTGCAGAATTGCAAGTTTCCCACACCTGGCATAGAGAATGTGAAGACGAAGAGATGCTTTCTTTGGGACCAATTGCCTTTAAAGAACATCCATACACTTTCAAGCAACACAGAGCTCATCTTAAGACAGAAGGAACAGTTGACTGTCTCCTCCCTGGGTAGCACACTCTTGTCAAGCTCAATGAAGCTGTTAAAACTGTTATATTTTAGCGGAAGGAATGTTGTTAATCTAATATTCCCACTTAGTGGGTTCCTAGCTGATTTGTAACTGTGCTTTTTTTTTTTTTTTTAACCAACAAGAGATTTCCACTTTTGCAACTGTTAAGAATCTTCGTGATTGCCTGTTCCATGTGCATAAGGCAGCTGCTTAGCAACCAGAGTGAATTGCTTTCCGGAGCCGGGATTTAAATCTTGATTCTCTTAAGAGGGAGAAGGGAAGATGGATTGATGACTACATAGACAGGCAAATTACCGTGTGCAATGTGCTTTCACAAATGCCTGTGTTTCTGAATCTCTGAATAGAAATGCGGGTGAGGGGGGGTGATGAATTAATACAGTAAGGCTCAAGAAAATGGTGTATTAGCAATATAACCATTATTCTGAAAAGATGAAAAGCCCTATTTATTACTTTTAAGCTCCTTGTGATAGCTATCATAATGCTTCTAATGTGTTTTGCCTCATCGCCACGAGGCACACTAGTATTATGTCTGTATTACAGGTGGTAATATTGAGACACACACAAAGTGATTAAGAGAGTCTTCCGAAGTCCTTTTCATTGTCCCACGAGTTTCCAGAAATGTGACCTATGGAATGATTCACATGACATAGCCTGGCATCTTCTGGGTGCTTTTAATGCATCCAACCCTTCAAATCTGTTGCTCTGTTTTCATGTTGACTTTGCTGCTGCTGGTATTATCTTTGTGTGGTGATTTTAGAGTTGAGCTTCCGTGTTCTATTTTTGCTCTTTTAAATCATTGCGAGCCGCTCCAGGAGCCTTCAGGCCAACGAGTGGCCTATTAAACCTTGATAATAGTCATGTTCTTGCTCTTGATGAGGTTACGCTTCCTCTGAAGGAGCAGGTTCATAGCTTGGGGGTACTCCTGGATCCTTTGCTGTCGCTCGAGGCTCAGGTGGCCTCAGTGGCCTGGAGTGCCTTCCATTAGCTTTGGCTGGTGGCCCAGCTACGCCACTATCTGGACAGGGACAACCTAACTACTGTTGTCTATGCTCTGGTAACTTCAAAGTTAAATTACTGCAATACGTTATAAGTAGGGCTGCCTCTGAAGACGGTTCGGAAACTTTAGCTAGTGCAGAGTTCAACGGCCAGGTTGCTCACCGACGGGAGAAAGATGGTTTGAGCATATTACACTGATCCTGGTCCGACTGGACTGGCTACCAATTAGTTTTGGGGCCCAATTCAAAGTGCTGGTTTTACCTATAAATCTTTAAACGGCTCAGGACCGCCTCTTTCCATATGAACCTACCCAGACCCTGAGATCATCCTCTGAGGTCCTTCTTCGTGTGCCTCCTCCTTGAGAGGTCCAGAGGGTGGCAACATGAGAACGGGCCTTCTCTGCAGTGGCTCCCTGATTGTGGAATGCTCCCTCCAGGAAAGTTCACCTGGCACCTTCAGTATTTAGGCGCCAGGCAAAAAGGTTCCTTTTTAACCAGGCCTTTGGTCTATTTGATTGACATCCCTTTTAAAATGTGTTGGGGCTGAACATGGATTAAAAGCCATATAAGCAAACTTAGTAGTGTCAGTTGAGAGCAGTGTCAGTTCAGTGCTGGTGGTTGCTAGGTTGCGGAGTTCCTTGTGACATGCCCTTCATTGTGACACCTCCCTCTGCTGGCTCCTTGGTCGCTAGGGCTCTAGAGGCATAGCGATCTCCTTTGGTTTGATCATTCAGCGAGTGAGAGAGAAAGTGGATGGAGATGTAAGTAGACTTTCTCATCAGCATCTGCATTCTGTGCTGATAATGCTCCCTGACAGTCTTAGGGAACATTTAAAAGATTAAGATCAGGAATAGTTTAAATGCTTCAGCCAGCCCTTCTGGGCATCTTTATGACTCCACCCACTGTTTTATAACAGTGAAGGGAAGTGACTATGGATTCTGCTTACACTTTAGGAAAAGGAAAACTAACATGTCACGCCTTGGAAAAGGGTGTTCTTTTCAGGCACTTGATAACTCGCCATGGGAGCATTAAGCATGCCCTCCGGAGAAGGTAGTATCTTGCATTGTCTTCCTCCCCTTCCTGCCTCCCAGGGCCCATCTTTCAAAGGACAGCCAAGGTACAAACCCCTTCAGCATGCTGATGTTTCTTCTATAGTAATATTAGTATGTGGTATTTGATGTTTCCCTTTTAAACATCCCTTCTCCACACTAAGCAAACCCACCTCTTTCAACGAGATGATGAGAATTGTCTTATAATATCCAAAGAGTGCTATTCTGGCTACAGTGTTCAAGCACTCTCTTCACAGGATACCCATTATGATATGCCTAGGAAAGTGAATCCATCTTGAGCCTTGAGTCGTGAATGCCCAAACCAGTTTAGGGATGTAGATCAGGAGAGTGCTGTGAGTCCCATTTCTCACATTTTAACAGGCCTTCTCTGCAGTGACTCCCCGTCTGTGGGATGCTCTCCCCAGGGAAGTTCGCCTGGCACCTTCATTATAAACCTTTAGGTGCCAGGCAAAAACATTCCTTTTTAACCAGGCCTTTGGTTGAGCTGATAGACATCCTATGCCCCTTTAAAATGTGTGTGTGTGTGTGTGTTTTTTTGGGGGGGGGGACTGTTGGGTTGTTGTTTTTATTTTTATTATGAGTTTTGTGGTTTTATATCTTGATTTTATTCTGTGAACCACCCTGAGACCCCCGGGTATATGGCACTATATAAATTCAATTAATAACAACAATTATTATTCTCTGCTTCGCAGAGAATTATTGAGCCTTAAAACCAGCAAGCGTCCAGCTCGATAGTTCATGTTCTTAACCACTGCAGTAGACTTGTCTCTGAAGTTGCAATTAGGAGAGCAGCCGAGGGTGTGTTTTAGCAACACTCACATGAGGCAAGTTGGAGGGCATAAGTATATAACCGTCGTAATGTGTTTAATCCAGCAGTGTAATTAGGCTGCCACCTAGTCACTTCTGGTAAGTAATGGTTTCCTCCAGGCTGCAGATGATGTACGTTCCCCTCTGCCCTCCCTCTGTTATCCTATATAATAAAGAGCCTGTGTCGGGACGTACAACTTTCCGTGTGTCACAGGAATTCGGAAGTGCGCGTGCGTTCCAGTGACACACGGATTGGATAGTACGGACCAATAGGCGATCCCCACCCCCGCGGTGGCGGTGGCGGCGCATAGCGCCGCCGCCCGCAGACCTGTGCCCCACACTCCTGCTGCCGCCCACCTGCAGCGGAGTTTGAGCGCACAATTGCTTCCCGAATAACATCCGCGGGGAAGCAAAGCGCGGTGGCGGTGGCGGTGGCGGCGCGTAGCGCCGACGCCCGCAGACCTGTGCCCGAGACTCCTGCTGCCGCCCACCTGCAGCGGAGTTTGAGCGCACACTGACTGCTGTTCCCACTGCCTCCGACGCTACAACTCCGCTAGCGGCGCCCGCCTCGGCAGCAGCAGCAGCGCCAGCCAAAGCGCGGGGGGGGGAGGAGGGTGGTCTTCTGCCTCCCACCGCCCTTCTCCGAGGCCCACGCCGCCCGCGCACCTCCAGCGGAGCCTCCAGCTGCCGCCTTACACTCCCTCGCTCACCCGCCGACGCTGCTGCTGCTGCTTCCCTCCCTGGCAAAAAGAAGGCGGAGGAGGTTGCGGGGCAGCGGCGGCGAGGAGAGCCCGGGCGGGGAGGGACGTCGCGGCCCCAGAAGCGCCCCCGCCCGCCCTCCCTCCTGCCCGGCTCTTCTCCTGCGCGGCCGGAGCCGCCAAGGGAGCTGGGCGCGCGCGACGGTGCCGACCTCCGAGGGGGCGTCCGGGATTGGGGGGCTCCCCGGTTTCCCTGCGCTCAGCCTCCTCCGCCGCGGCAGGAGCGCAGCCGCGGCTGTGCCCCCCGCCCCGCAAGGCACACGCGTGTGCTGCCCGGCTAGCGCTCGCCGCAGCGCCCGTTTTTCAACGGGCTTAACTTACTAGTGCTTATAGTAAAGTGGAACCTTGGTTCTCGAACGGCTTAGTTGACGAACAAATCGGCTCCCAAACGCTGAAAACTGTGTTCCGGTTTTTGAACGCTTTTCAGAAGCCGAACGTCTGACACGGCTTCCGCTTGCAGCCAATTGGAAACTGCGCCTTGGTTTTCAAACGTTTCGGAAGTCGGACGGACTTCCGGAACGGCTTCCGTTTGAGAACCAAGGTACCACTGTATGCTGAATATCGAAGGTCACATAATGAGATGCTGGAGCAGCAATCTCTGTGCATATAGTATCCTAGGAATTGCTGCAGCAAGGCTTCTTCCCGTGCCTCTTAGATCGCTGGAGGTCCAAGCTCAAGTAGGAAGTGTCTCCACACCTCCCATCTCATGCCGAGGATGCACGGAGTTGGGTCAAGGGTTAGATTTTGGTGAATTTCCTTAAAATTAGCTCAAAATCTTCATTTTTTTAAAAGAGCTAATTTTTTAAAAAGCTCAACAACTTTTTTGTCCGGATTTTCACTTTTTGAAATATGGCAACCCTAGCTAAATATTTATCTTAAAAACTTTATTCATTTGCTGCGTATAAGTGAGTTTGGAGCCATGCTGCTTCCTGCAAATATTTTATTTCTCTCCATACACAGGTAATTCTATTTATTGATTCAACCTACTGCTTTAAGTTTTTGATGCTTACTTACCTTGGAAGAATATCCATGATTTTCATCACTTGACTGCCGCTGTGATAATAGCCACTGTGGTTCACGTACGAGGGACAAGATTTAAATGCAGCCCCAAACACAGTGGGAAGAATTCAGCATCACAATACACTTCTGTCAGGGCAAGCATTTTGACTTGACAGACAGAAGGGTCCCTCCTCTCCCCCCGCCTCCCGTCTTGTGTGCTGCTCCAGGTGTTCTCCAGCCCCCCACCCAAGCCAATTTGGGGGTGGGGTGCGAGAGAAGAAGAGGCTGGGGAAGCCCTGTTGCACAAGTAGGAGTCCTTGCTCAGGGCTTACACCATTGGGACTCCCTATATGTTCAGTAGTGGCCATTTACCCACTTGGCTTTAAACCATCAAGTGAAGTACTGTCAAGTGATATTAGCGGCATATTCTCCAGTGACTTCCGTAGAGCTTCCTGTTCACATCTGTGATGCCAAAGTTGGGGAGATCTGTAAAGATTATTCATAATAGCTAGTTAGAAAGAACTGTTAATTTACTGAGCTGGACCAGATTTGCCTGGCAAACTACCGGTAGTTAATTTTCCTATTTAATTCCTCCCAGTAAATGATAGTCATAACTTTGGCACTCGGAGCAGAGGAAGATACCCGATACCATTGAGTGACTGATCCATCTAACACAAGTGTTGTCTATACTGCGACAGGCAGTGACTTTAAAAAAAGACTCTTATTCAGCCCTACCTGGAGGGACGCAGGTGGCGCTGTGGTCTAAACCACTGAGCCTCTTGGGCTTGCCGATCAGAAGGTTGGCGGTTCGAATCCTTGCAACGGAGTGAGCTGTCTTAGCTCCTGCCAACGTAGTACCGGTAGTTCGAAAGCACGCCAGTGCAAGTAGATAAATACCACTGCGATGGGAAGGTAAACAGCATTTCCGTGCGCTCTGGTTTCAATCAAGGTGTTCCGTTGGGCTAGAAGCATTTTAGTCATGCTGGCCACATGACCCAGAAGGCTGTCTGTGGACGAACGCCGGCTCCCTCGGCCTGAAAGCAGAGATGAGCGCTGCAAGCCCATAGTCACCTTTAACTGGCCTTAACCGTCCAGAGGTCCTTTCCCTTTCCCTTTTACCTGGAGGTGTCGGTCGGGGACTGAACCTGAGTTATTCTACATGCAAAGCATGTGTCCCACCACTGCATTTCAGGAAAATATTGCAAAGTTTATTGAGCAATCCCAGCTAGCTGCTGAGGTTCATCAGATGTAGTTCATCGCTACATCTGCTGCCCGACCTCTCCAGAAAGTGGCACAGAATGGTTTTGGGGGTAGGTAGATTGGAGCTGGCACAGAAATGAGGTCCAGGCTCTTGCAGAGGTCATGTATCCAATGTCAGCTTGAGAACAGCTTGGCATCCAATGAATCAGTCCTGCCCTGAGAGCACCCCGTTTGGGGGCCTTCTGCCAGGCTGCTCAGGCAAGCTTACTGCTTGTGGTTTTTCAGAAGTCTGTGCCAGCCGAGTGACCTGATTGGCCGAGGGATGCTTCCACAGAATCCAAATCCCACAGAGCTTTGCATAAGGGGCGCAGGGGGCTGGATTTCACCTCATCGGTACTTAGTTTCCTTTCAGGACTGACAGCACGTAGCCTCCCTTTACTGGAATCCTGATATCACAGAATCAGAGACTTGAAGAATTGGAAGGGGCCCCAAGAGCCATCTAGTCCAACCCCCTTCAATGCAGGAATCTCAATGAAAGTGTCCATGACAGATGACCATCCAACATCTGCTTAAAAACCACCAATGAAGGAGAGCTCACCCCATTCTGAGGGAGTCCATTCCACTGTTGGAAGGTTTTTCGTGATGTTTAGTCAGAATTTCCTTTCTGGTAACTTGAAGCCATTGGTTCGTGTCCTACCCTGCAGAGCAGGAGAAAACAAATTTGCTCCATCTTCCCTGTAACAGCCCTTTAGATATCTGAAGATGGCTGTCATAGGATATCTATATTTAGCTGAGTTATAGGTTATGCTGAACTTTTCTACCGGTAGTCCAAAACAAACTTTGGTTGTGGTTTTTGTTACAGCACAGAGCAACATTATGAGCAAAATAACGTTTACTTGAAATGCTTAAACAATGGATATGCTATCTAAGCCATTTGTTTTGTATTATTGTTACCCTTGTGATTTCAAAGGCTTCAATTTTATCTTTACTCCTACAAACTCTTCCAAACACACATATTCTTTTGATGGAGGCCATAAAGCTGGCAGGTAGCAACAGAGTTTTCAGCAGTGCTGAAATGGAAAGAATTGGCATCTTACTAAATACACCATTACTAACCCAGGATGTTTAAAATAATTTTGTTTTTTTAATACTGTTAGAAATTCTAACAGGCATTTTGCAGAAGGAGAAATCATGTGGAGATCAAATGAAAGAAAAGCTTCCATTTAATTGGAATCAGTTCCGCCTCTTTAGCAGAGATCCAATATTCAGTGTGAACGCTCTCCTTTTGTGATAACCTTTCATGCTAAGATAGTGCCTGGCAGTGAGAGTGACTTGACTCATTAAATCTACTAATGGGTCTCTTTTAATACACCTCCTGATTGGGTTCATATCGACCTGCCCCCTACAGGGTCGGATCCCATATCAAACCATGGAAACTGATTGCTGCGGTTCATATGATAAGGTTTATATTTGGTTTTTCTCTGCAGAGGAGCAGGGAGGAGGAAGATACGCCATTTGAAATACTCTATCCAGGCTGCATTCCCTAATATTTATGGTTGTCATGATGTGCTCAACAGCTGAGGCTGCTAGATGCTGATTAACGGGCCCATCAGATTCAGAAATTTCAGGAATTGACCTGAAAATCACACCCTCCTGGCAAGACATGGTTATAATGTTAGGTTCCAACATAATGATGAAGATGATATATTTCGTTGGCTGCTGTTTTATAGATTATGAATTATTTTATCTTGCATAGTAGCCCCTTTGAATGACGTGAAAGCAAATGACCAAACCATTGACCTGACCTCAAACTTACCCAGATTATGTCCCATTGAATGCAATGGAACTAATTTCTGAGTAGGCATATATTGGATGCCAAGGGAGTTCTGGAACAAAGCAATTAGATTTTGCTGGCCACTGATGTTGCTGCTATGTTGGATCTGCCCGACTGCTCCTATAAAACCTGCTCCATCTCCCTATGAAAACCCTCAGTGGTGTCCCCAAGCAACGGCCTCAGACTTTGAGCTTTCTTTAAAAAAAAAAAAGCATGTCTCTAAACCCCCACCCCCAGAAAGAAAATTCAGAAGCACAATGTACAAGTACTATTCTAAGTGATTTCTGTGGAATGAGGCAGCCTGGCTGCTTCTGCCCATCAGTGTTTTTAGCTAGTGAGTGAAGTCAGAGCTGTGATTGATCACAGAATCGTAGAGTTGGAAGGGACCCAAGGGTCATCTAGTCCAACCCCCTGCAAGGCAGGAATGTCAGCTAAAGCATCCATGATAAGTGAGGTGTTTGGACAGAAGGCCGTAGAGATCCCTGTGGTTCTAAAGAGCTGCTCCTTTTTCTCCCCCTCAATACTACTACACAGTACAGTTGTACCTTGGTTTTCGACTAGCTTAGTTCTCAAACGTTTTAACTCCCGAATGCTGCAAACCCGGAAGTGACTGTTCCGGTTTGCGAACTATTTTTAGAAGCTGAACGTCCGACGGGGCTTCTGAATGGCTGCAGGAGCTTTGGTTTCCGAACATATTGGAAGTTGAACGGACTAACAGATTCCGTTTGACTTCCAAGGTACGACTGTAAGTGGATGTTAAAGAATCCCCTCCCCATATGGCAAATGCAAAATGGGAGAACTTTGCAAACGGGTTAAGAATTTCTCCAAAGTCCAAGCATTCACTGTCTAGTTAACTTACAATAAAACTGAATTCAGATCTCTTTGCATAGAATTCTCTTTGCATATGGGCATATCCACAGGTAAGCTGAGTACAGCATGGCAGCCTAGGCTTTGCTATAGGGTTGGCATTGGAGAAAAGCAGGGGTCTGTGCCTTTAGCAGCTGTATAGCAGGCAGAAATTCAATAGGTTAATCCTTTCCAGTATGGAAATGCAATTATGGGAAGATGTGCATTTGGTGCCAGGCATTTGGAGCAGCCAGCAGAGAGGCAAGTCTTCATTTTAGAAAGAGCCCAGCCCTGAAATGTTTTGCAGTGTCTGAACATGTGCAGAGTACATTTTGTCAGCCACTTGTGCAATCAGACCTTGCTCTCTCCCTACTTCTGAAACTATGGTAGAATGCTTCCATCCAAGCTATGGCTTCCGGAGAGGCTCTTTTCAAGCATGAACCCCTAGATGTAGACCTCTCCTCTTAGCATTTTATCCCAGCACTGGATTTAATGCAAAGCAGATGGGTAGCAAAATGCAATTAGCCTCCTAGACACTTGCACAATATAATAATATATAATAAAATCACACTAACCTATTAAAACAGATTTTAAAAGACGAAGGGAAGAGTTAGGTTCACTGAGCGGGAAAGCAAGAGTGGAACCCATCGTTGAAGCATTTGTATAAAATAAAAGCGATGAGCAAGTGCAAATAGGCAACAGATTATTAGTATTATTATTAGGAACACAGAGAACCTATTTCACCAAATTGGATAATTTATGCAAGCCATGTCTGGCAGTCTAGAATGAGAAAGGTCTGGGTTGTTTCTCCCGTTCTAGGTTATTATTTGTTCTCCAAGCATCCTGAAGTGCTCTCAAGGCTGTTGCTGTTTTAATTTAAAGTTGATGGAAGCATTTTTGTTGTTATCAAACTCCCAAGCAAATCTTTTTACCAGTTGCCTTAGTATCTCACCCCATCCCATAAATCCCAACTATTGGAGAGAAAATGATAGCAAGTGTTTGTGTGTTCGTGTTCAGACCAGATACCACTATCATCAGTGCTGACATTGTGTCTCTTAAATCCTAGTCCTTTGCCACCTCTAAATGTTCCTCGATCAAGGTTTCCCTTATTTATTTGTTTATTTCTTCTTCTTCGTTTAGATAGGGGAATGAATAATGTGCCTGTTTCCTTCCTTTCAGAAGGGCTTTAGCCCTTTGTCCCATCCTATCAATGAACCAACAAATAATTTCCAGGGACCTTGCAGTATGACAGTTTCGCGCACAGCATCACAGGCGATGGGAATCGCAGATTTAAGACCCGACAAATTTTACAGATGGCAGCAGGCTATAATTGCTATGAAGCCCCGCACAATGTTGGAATCATTATGTGCATGACGTTGCTAAATGAATCCTGTTAAAACCATGGCTGAGAGGGATGTGTGTGCCTGGATATAAGAATAGCTGGCCTTTATTTGACGAAGAACCTGGCAGCCTCAGAGCTGATCATCATCCCTGCACGGCTCCTGTTAAATGGAGGAGTCTGGAACTTTTCTGCAAATGACAGTGTTTGCCCAGCACTGTGATATAAGTAAAAAAACTGCTCATTTTCCCTTATGGGGTACCCAAGAGCCCATATAGAGTCTTTTTGTAGGTTCTCTATCGGTAGGAGAAAATAACAGAGACCAACCAGAGAATATTGAGAAGCAAAGCAGCTAGTAAGCCTGATCTTAATAATAATAATAATAATAATAATAATAATAATAATAATAATAATAATAATAATTTATTATTTATACCCCGCCCATCTGGCTGGGTTTCCCCACACTGTTGCAACAGGGTGCTCCCCCACACGCAGGAGAGTGGAGGAGGACCCAGAGCCATGTGTGCAAGCCCTTATATAGACATTTTAAATTGCCCGCCCTGGAGTACAAGACCACCCCCAGAAACATCATACATATATCACAGAAGGGGTGTAGCCCAAGACCCCCCCCAATACATCATACCTACATCACAGAAAAGGCGGTCTACAACAGAAATCTGAGTGCGTTGTTTATCTCCTGTCTGGCAAGTTACCTGATTGCATTACCTGGGTTTGGGCCACTCTTTTGTTATTATAACTACTTAATTCCTGAATCTAGGTCACAGCTCACAGGCTCACACCCTGTTCATATCCTGAATGTGCCCTTAAGACAGGATTTGTGAGGAAAGAGACAATGGGAACGTTTCCCACTTTGACCTTGCAGAGAAATATTTGAGGTCAGTTTGTTCAGGACCTAATCTGTGTGGTTTCAGACATGTGGTTTATATATACAGTTATGAACATTATATATATATATATATATGACCTTAAAATTCTTACATTAAAAACCTGTAAAATCCATGGCTTTTTTCAGCCAGGACTTGGCAGAACTCAGTTCCTGCACTTCTAAGGTGGGTTCCGGCACCTTTCAGGTGGGCACCATTGTCATTGCTCTCCCCAAGGAAGTTCTCCTGACACCTTTAGGCGCCAGACAAAAAATGTTCCTTTTTAACCAGGCCTTTGGTTGACTTGATTGGCATCCTATGACCTTTTAAAATGTGGGTTTTTTTGGGGGGGGGTTGTTCTTTTTATTTTGATTATATATTTCGTGGTTTTATATTTTGATTTTGTTCTGTGAACCGCTCTGAGACCTCCGGGTATAGGGCGGTATATAAATTCAATAAATAATAACAATAAGAGAACAAGGTGAGTTCTGGCACCTCTTTTTCTGGAAAAACAGCTCTGGTAAAATCCAACCCTTTTTAATCTTGGGTGTTCGGCTTGAAATAAGAAATAAAGTGAGACCACTTTACATTGGTCTGCTGACATCAGCCATTGGTGCTTTCAGGTGACTCTGTGGGTTAAACCACAGAGCCTAGGGCTTGCTGATCAGAAGGTCGGCGGTTTGAATCCCTGTGACGGGGTGAGCTCCCGTTGCTCGGTCCCTGCTCCTGCCAACCTAGCAGTTCGAAAGCACGTCAAAGTGCAAGTAGATAAATAGGTACCACTGCGGTGGGAAGGTAAACGGCATTTCCGTGTGCTGCTCTGGTTCGCCAGAAGCGGCTTTGTCATGCTGGCCACATGACCCAGAAGCTGTCTGCAGACAAACGCCGGCTCCTCGGCCTATAGAGCGAGATGAGCGCCGCAACCCCAGAGTCGGACACGACTGGACCTAATGGTCAGGGGTCCCTTTACCTTTACCTTTAATGCATCTCCAGAGCCAGCCCAAGGCATTTTGCTAATTTTCAGTGGGTTGCACTAGTTACAAGATAGTGATGTGAGGAGCCAAACCTGCACCAGGCTTCTCATATTCAGAACTCTTTATTCTCAGATTACATTCACAGTTATGATCTATCAGCTGGTCTCACATCCACTAATCTGTGCTGCATATTTTATTCTGAAAGTATAGTCGTGAAGCACTAGCCCAGGGTTGCTGAGAGTAGGATGCTGGTGAAGTTTCCTTCGTTCCCGCATCAAGTTCTCTTGTAGTTTACGAAAGCAGGTTTAATTATTCTCCTAATTGTACCAATTTTTCACTGAAGCGTGGCTTGAACTATATGCATCCTACACTTCTCCTCAAATAATGGTTTTCCTTTCAAAAGCTCACCCCAGGGTAATTCGGTCACATGCATTAGGTCTCTATGGAAATAGGGTTTTATTTTATTTTATTTTTTGTATAATTAAGCCTAGCACAGCTTTGCATTTTCCTGCTTTATGCTAAATTGATACCTTGACTCTGCCTTTCAGCACGAGGCTCTGGTAGTGCACTGTTAATTGAAAGCACCTTTATCAATGGAAAGTATTAAGGAGTAATGTCTGCCACCCTAAAAGAGGCAGGCTGCCCCCTGTTCTGCCCCCTGGGGTATTAGGTGGGCAGGGGGCCTGTCTGAACTCAAGTTAAGCCTCTGGCATTCTAGCAAAACTTTGGGTCTGTGCCGCAAAGTAATTCCTATTTAATAAAGTTTATCTTGAAAGGATTGCAAGATAGCAAAGGCCTTGCAAAAAGCTTTGCAGCTCAGTTTCTGCAAAGTATTGTCTAGTTACCTTATCTAGGAGCTTAACTGTGGCTAGGTGCTGAAGGCTTTGAACATGGGAGGAAATGAGTAGGAATTTTTGTCCATAGCGAGCCAAAGAAAACGCCACAGTTCCTGCAGTGTTGCACAAGAAACAGCAGGCTTGACAGGACAGAAAGTGAACTACAAAGTCGGGTGTAGGAGGAAACACATAGAAAGAAAATAGGCACAAAACAGACTGGAAGTATAGAAGAGAGGTTTGGCAGATCCTGGGTAAAGGCACTGGCGGAGGAAGAAGGGAGCGGGGGGAGCACACCGCCCCCGGCAGCGCGATCCCGGTGGGGTGCCATCGTGGCTGCCCCCATGCCTGCGCTGGGCACCACGCCCCCGCAGGTGACACGCCATGCCCCCAGGATGTGTGCCATGCCCCCGGGACGTGCACCAGCCACGCCACGCCTGCTCTCCGCCCCTGGTGCCGGAGCATGAAGCTCTGCCACTGGGTAAATTATGGTTTTTATCAACCTACACTAGTGGCCAAAATTGTGGAAACTTTTTGGGAAAAGTGTATTTCCGAGGTTTAATGGCTCAGGCGCTGTGGTCTAAACCACAGAGCCCTAGGGCTTGCCAATCAGAAGGTTGGCGGTTCGAATCCCTGCGACGGGGGTGAGCTCCCGTTGTTCGGTCCCAGCTCCTGCCCACCGAGCAGTTCGAAAACACGTCAAAGTGCAAGTAGATAAATAGGTACCGCTCTGGCGGGAAGGTAAACAGCATTTCCGTGCGCTGCTCCGGTTCGCCAGAAGCGGCTTAATCATGCTGGCCACATGACCCGGAAGCTGTACGCCGGCTCCCTCGTCCAGTAAAGCGAGATGAGCGCTGCAACCCCAGAGTCGTCTGCGACTGGACCTAATGATCAGGGGTCCCTTTACCTTTAGCACCTGATTGGCCCTCTAAACACTCATGCTCATTGGCTACATTCAAATGAAGGAAAGCTACTGCATATCAACCTAAGCAAGTTGTGCTTCCTTTTTCTGGTTATTTGGCTATAACTTTTGATAGAATACAGATAACTGAACAAACTTTGTTGCATTACATTCTTCATTAGATTATCTTTCCACTGATATATACTTTTATGATATTACTCCAAAAAAAGTGGTGTTATGAGCCATAAGACCTCAGAGATACACTTTTTCCCAAAAGGTTTCCACAATTTTGGCCACTTGTGTATGCACATAAAAAGAGCCCTGCTGGCTCAGACTAATCTCTGACTAATCCAGCATCCCATTCCCCATGGTGTCTAACCAGATACCCATGGGAAGCCCAAAAACATGTTCTCAGCCTCTTCTCCTTATATCTTCAGCTACTTGATTTTTTTAACAAAGCAAAAAAATACGTTGTTCCTTGTCTTAAAAGATACACACACAGGGTCAATGGGCCTTCAGAAATTCCCTAGCTCTTAAAATTTTTAGTCCACTAAGCACCTGCAACAGATATCGTAAGGGAACCACTGTTTTATCACCTGTGTTTTACGGAGGCTTGTTCAATGGCAACACAGATCGGAAATAATCAGTATTTATTGCTTGTAGCCATAGGCCACTGCAAACGGTACAAAAGAAGCAAGGACAATTTGAACTCCCCAATTCTCAATTTACATATAAAGTACACCTAAAATAATGGCACCCATAGAGTAGCTTCTTTTTAAAAAAATTATGATGGTTGAAAATACCAGTATTTTAAGGCTTTGGAGAACAATCAATGCTGTTCTGTTATTGTAATTTTGTATTTGAGCCTTTATGGGGGCTATTCTGCTTTGCACATTGCCTCAAGCCATTTTAAAGAAAGGATTTAGGTATTGTAGAAATAAATGATAATGACTCGGAGGTGAGATTCTGGATTCATTGCTGTCTCATCTGTAAAAATAGGGCTATTTTGGGGCTGGCCCTCCTAATCTCATATTTGCTGTTTGCTGAAATACCCAAAAAACCTAATTTTAGTGTGTTCTGGGATCATCTATGCTGTCTTGTTGACCTTCAGAGTTCTGGGAACTGATAGCCTCGGATTAATGCCATGCAAAGTCTTTTACATCTTCATCATTAGTTTTAATCCAGGCCAGTTAGGAATGAGGCATGAATTACCATTATCATGTTTGGCATGTTAATCAGCTTGACTGCACAGGATTGCAGGTTTAAGGATTAGGTAATCAATCATTGCATTGTCAGGGGGCGCAGAATGTTAATCAGATAAGAACTGTCTGGAAATAAGTAATGTAAAGTGCAAGCCTATACAGTGTCTACTCAGAAGTAAGTGTCATTGAGTTCAGTGGCGCTTACTCCCATATAAGGATTGCATCTTTAGTTATCTAGAGAAAACCCATCCTGCAGTTTACACTGTCACTGACTGGCTTAGATATGTCAATATCTGAATTTAAATTAAAGACAGGCATAGGCTGTTTAAAGTTCAGGCTGCAAGGGGAAAGTTGGCCAGATTGACGCTTTTTAACTTCCACAGTTGGTAGACTTAGCCGTATATTTGCAATATTCAATGTTTAAACTTTGACACTGTTTCAGATTGGCCCCGGGCAACATGTTATTCAATATTACCAATTTATTCAAGACTGCCTATTCATTATACCGAATAAAATTATTCGGTAGATGCTAAGAGATGTGAGGAAGACTGAGAGCCCTTCAAAGCATTATTGGAATTTGAAACAGAGTATTATAGTTGGTTATGCTTTCAATTTCTATAAGTTATGATTACTTTATTGCTTGTAAATTTATTCATGATGATCTGATAATGGGAATTTTTGTACACTCGGAGACAATATTTATATTACAGGTATACCATATGTAAGGACATGGTTAGTTTTAATAGTGAATGTTGAAATGCTGTAGATTTATTTGTCTATCGAATTAAGAGATATGTTTATATTTTTAATTTAGTTAAAAAGAAAAAAAATCTAGTCACCAGTAATATACCTTCACCACAAAATCCTTATTTATTTATTTATAACATTTATGTGTTATAAATAACATTTATGTGTTATAAATAACACATTTATGTGTTGCCCTTTCAAATCAAGTTTGCTGAAGGCATCTTACATATATGTTTGTTTCGTCGGCTTTTCCTCCAAAGAGCTCAAGGTATCGTACATGGTTCTGTCTTTCCAGCTTTTATTTTATCTTCACAACAACCCTGCAAGGCAGGCTAGAATGAGATTAATCAACTAGTGCTATTGTTGGTTTAACAGTAGGGATAATTTCAATTGGCGGAGTCAGATCTTAATGAGTGGAGGCTGAAAGTCAAGGTCACAGTTGCTTCATTTAAAAAAAAAGATGAATTGGTTATTCATGGGTTTTTGCAATAGGGATTTGAAAAGGAAATATTAATGATTGCCTGTCCATCTAAGCCCATGTGTGCTGGTTTATTCAGAATCAGAGAGCCTGACCGCATCCTTTTACATCCACAAACATTGATCCTCTATATTATCATGTGAATATTGAAATATTGTAGGGATGCTCGCTGTCCGTTCCCGTCTAAAAATAAGCTGAAATGTTTGTTGCAAGCCTGTTGGGAGAACTATGTTAAACCAATATTCATTATTCGCTGTGGAAAAGCATCAATAGCATCCCTGGTGTAAGCACATTAATTAGCTAGTTGGGTGGCTCGCATTGCGTCAGGGTGAATTTTCCAGTGCCTTCCCGAGATACTGTTTATGAAAAGAAACAAATGATATTGAAGCAACTCTTCATCTGCACATTGTGATGTCTATAAATAGTTGTTTTCAGCTTCTTCTTGATGAGAGTTTAAGTATTCAATATAAGCTTGGAAATATTTTTTTAATGAAAAACAGCTGTTGAGGGGGGGAGTCAGAGGATTGTTTAAAATCAGAAATAAAAATGTGTTTCCCCTTTCAGTAAGAAAATTATATATTTATTATATGTGTTGATAATTACAAGTGCACAAAACTGTGCCAAGGCAATGGTGGTTGAGCCCACAATGTTTTTTCTTAATGGACAAATGAGGATGGGGCTAAAGTTTCCAACCCTTTCTGGTAGGGCCTTCATGCGTTTAAGGTCTGCGTAACTAGGCATACAGGGGGACGCTGGTGGTGCTGTGGTCTAAACCACTGAGCCTAGGGCTTGCCAATCAGAAGGCCGGCGGTTCAAATCCCCGCGACGGGGTGAGCTCCCGTTGCTCGGTCCCAGCTTATGCCAACCTAGCAGTTCGAAAGCACGTCAGAGTGCAAGTAGATAAATAGGTACCACTTCGGCGGGAAGGTAAATGGCGTTTCCGTGCGCTGCTCTGGTTCGCCAGAAGCGGCTTAGTCATGCTGGCCACATGACCCGGAAGCTGTACGCTGGCTCCCTCAGCCAATAAAGCAAGATGAGCGCTGCAACCCCAGTCGTCCGCGACTGGACCTAATGGTCAGGGGTCCCTTTACCTTTAACTAGGCACACACACACAAATCGGCAATCTAAATAATAACAGAAGTAAATTCTATTTTGAGAGAAAAGTTCAGCTGTTGAATTCATGCCATCAAAGGTGCAGGAGCCATTGCAGGGGCAGAGGAGAAAAAGACAGCACTAAGTTGTACAACTTGGAAAAAGGGGCATCATTATGCAACAATATTGTGCCCCTTCCCTCTACCCCACTAGGGCCAATATCCGCCTGCCACGAAAGGTAGAGCTACTGTTAGATTACTTCCTGGGTGGCTCACATGGCCAATCTGCTCTCGTTTTTAATGCATACTGCTATTAGAATTGCACTTGGTGGGTTATTGGGTTATTGCTTTGGGTTTGATTTTATATGTTGTGGTCTTGTTGTGAACCGCCCTGAGACCTCCGGGTATAGGGCGGTGTATAAGTTGAATAAATAATAATAATAATAATAATAATAATAATAATAATAATAATGTTTGCTTTGCCAGTAAAGAGCAATGTACATTGTTGTATAGTTAGGCATCTTACGCTTTTATTTGCTGCCAGATCCCGAATCTGTTTAAAAGAATTGTGTTTTAATATTGTAACCCACTGTGGGACCTTGGGGTAAAGGGCAGGTTAATAATAATAATAATAATAATAATAATAATAATAATAATAATAGAAGGAGGAGGAGGAGGTTTGGATTTGATATCCTGCTTTATCACTACCCGAAGGGGTCTCAAAGCGGCTAACATTCTCCTTTCCGTTCCTCCCCCACAACAAACACTCTGTGAGGTGAGTGGGGCTGAGAGACTTCAGAGAAGTGTGACTAGCCCAAGGTCACCCAGCAGCTGCATGTGGAGGAGCGGAGACGCGAACCCGGTTCCCCAGATTACGAGTCTACCGCTCTTAACCACTACACCACACTGTGTAGATAGGAATCAATGTACTGGCAGGGAGGGGTACAGCGGGCAGCATGTGTGAATAATGTAGAGCAGTGGTGGCGAACCTCGGCCCTCCAGATGTGTTGGAACTACAACTCCCATCATCCCTAGCTAACAGGACCAGTGGTCAGGGATGATGGGAGTTGTAGTCCCAAAACATCTGGAGGGCCGAGGTTCGCCACCACTGATGTAGAGCATCTTCACTTAGCCGTTACGTTAGATTTACCAGGTGCGGCAAACTCCTTTAAGACTTGAGCGGAAGAGGGAATTTCAGCGGGTGCCACGGCAAGCTACTACACCAGCCCAAATGCCCTCCCTTCTTCTTCACGGCCCTTCTGATTGGTGGCTCGCACACTGGCCGGGATTAACAGAAGAGGCGCCTGTATCGACTGAGACCTGCATGCAAGAGCTGGCCATTTTTGCTCTGAGCAATACCCACCTTGAGCCATTGGTTCACGTCGTTGAGCGATTTCTTGCAATTCCATCAGTCTGTGGAGGGTTTGGTCCATTAGGGTGGTGTGTCACCAACCTCAATCTGCCATTTGCCAGCCTTGCCTGCCTTCTTGCTTCCTCCTCCTCAGTCTCAGTGTTGCCCCTGGCAGAACTCATCGGGGAACAGGATGCAAGTCAAAATCCAAATTAGTTGCCGTTGCCCGTCTCTGGCTTTGACTTCACCTTTTGGCCTTCCTGCCTTCTGCCCCGACAGTCCTAGCATGCAGCAGTCAGCAGGGCTACAACCCTACAGATATAAATCTTATATACTCAAGATATACCTCTTGTAAGCAAGCGAACAGATAGCCTCACACACTCCTAAAACAGAGGATGGGGGCTGGCTGGCTGCTGTAGGATGGCACACAGTATTTCCCCTACTTCAATACTGAGATGGCAATGATTGAGGGTGGATCCAGTCGAAAGTATCCTCAAGTGTTCAATACAGTTCTGTTGAAACTGACATCAAAATTATTTCCTCAGGGTAAAAAAACTGAGCTTTTCCTTCTTCGTCGGTCTCTTGGGGCAGCTACCAAGAGGCTTTATTGAATTTCAGAAGGTGAACGCTAAACCAGCTCTTTAACGTTTGGCAGATTACAAGAACCGCTGTGCGTTGTTGCTCCACTGTTTCTGTCTGGGACATGCATTTATATGAAAAGGATCAAACAGGTCAGACAGAACACTCAAGTTGTAAATATCTCCCCAAAAAACGAAAATTTAATGAATGTTCTGCTTTCTTGCCCTTACAAGTTATGTACTGTAGAAGTCTCACTGTACCTGTATGTTCATAAATGGAAACCATGGTGGCTTGTTGCCTTTTCTTTCTTGGTCCGTGGCACATTTGGGTTGGAAGGATTTCATGGCTTCAGCTTAGAAACTTGTAAGTTGAATTCCCAGGAACTCAAGTCTTAAAATCTGCATCTCGTACAGTACAGCCCTGTGCATGTTTGCCCACAAAACTCTCGGGGCTTGCTCCCAGATAAGTGTGCCTAGGATTGTATTCATAACATATGCAGTTTTAAGTCCATTTTTTTGCATTTAGTTATGTCTATACAGTCATACCTCGGGTTGCGATCGCTGCGGGTTGCGCATTTTCAGGTTACGGATGCGCCGAACCAGGAAGTACCGGAACGGGTTACTTCCGGGTTTCGGCACTCGCGCATGCGCAGAAGCGCCAAATTGCGTCGCGCACATGCGCAGACGCGGCACTGCGGGTTGCGAACATGCCTCCCGCATGGATCACGTTCGCAACCCGAGCGTCCACTGTAATTTGAACGGACTAGTTGAGTATGTAATCAATGTACAACTGGTACTTTGAGGTTTTTGTCCGCAATTAACAATGTTCAGATAGGGGATCACACTGAAAGCACAAAGGGCCCATGAGATGAATATTATCCCTTTCATCTAGTTATTTTTTAAGGCAGGGTTTCATAAAACCTACATGCCTGCTCCCTGCCTTCCCGTCTGCATTTATCATTCCCCTTATTTGATCGAATCTCTGATCCTGGATTTGTCTGCATTCGCCTTTATCAAAAGTGTAAGGAAACTTCAATAAGAAGGCAATCGGCTGCTTCCCTCCCCTTGCCAATCATAGCTTTTTTGTGTATTGTGTCTAGATTAGAAGACAGAACACCACATTCACCCTCCAGTCCTGACCAGCTGAGGAGATGCAGACAGTGACTAGCATCTATTACACTGGATGCTTTGTGATGCTGCAGGCCACTGAAATAATACATTCTTTCCCCCCGAGAATTCTGGGTACTGTAGTTTACCCCACCCCCACAGTGTGAAAATTCCCAGCAACCCTTAGCACACTACAGTACCCAGCATTCTTTGAGACGGGAAATGTACATCAAATGTACTTTAATGATATAGTGTGGATGCAGCCCAACGAGAATGAAACAAGTATTAAGTCTAATTGAGAACAATGGATACAATCCAGCCAATTCGCTGGTTTCCATGGGATGGATGTCCAACGCAATCCTAGGCATAGAAGTATAATTCACATTTCCCACAATATTCAGTGGGACATGCTCTCAGATAATAAGCGGGAGTAAGATATCCGGCTGCAATAGCTTTCAGAGAGGCAGTGTGGTGTAGTGGTTAAGAGTGGTAGACTCGCAATCTGGTGAACCGGGTTCGCGTCCCCGCTCCTCCACATGCAGCTGCTGGGTGACCTTGGGCTAGTCACGCTTCTCTGAAGTCTCTCAGCCTCACTCACCTCACAGAGTGTTTGTTGTGGGCGAGGAAGGGAAAGGAGAATGTTAGCCGCTTTGAGACTGCTTTGGGTAGTGATAAAGCGGGATATCAAATCCAAACTCTTCTTTTCTTCTTCTCCTTACTGATATCAATAAGGTGAATTTGCTTCTCCCCCTCTGAAATAAAACAAAAGGCCACCCTGTTCAACCCTCCCTTCTTCATCCAAATTTCTCCTCACATAAAGCAAGTGTCAGTGACCCCGAATTTCAGTTTCTCTCTTTCTCTTTCTCTCTCATCACTTTGCCTGTATACACACAGTGCTTTATACTGAATTTGTGTTTTTTTCTTTCTTTTCCTGTTCATTGCTTTCAGTGATAGCTGGCCCTGAGAAGTGACAAATAAATAACTGGAATAACAACAATTTAGGATTCTAATGTATTTCACATCTCAGTTTGATTTTAAGGTGCTATCTTGTCTTCAGCAGAGTTTGAAACACGGATATTCAGTGCAGTTAGTGGGTTGGAGGAAAATCAACAACTAAGTCACACATACTTAGCCCCAACCATTGACGTCATTATCAGAGTAATTGTTCCAGCCATAATGCCCAATGGGACTGCTGGTGAGCATTGCATAAGGGCAAGACTGCCAGTGTGCTAGCCTATGGCACTGTTTGAGTGCCCTCGGCTTCTCATTGTTCAGATCTAATTAGAGGGCACTGTAATTCAAAATCAATTCATTTCCTGCTGGTTAGTAACTAATTCTCCCATCAGTGTGAGTCAAGAGATTATTTTTGCAGGTTAGAACTTTATTTAAGCTACAGTTGCACCTGAGACCAGCCGTGTGTGCAGGCGATAAACAACAGGCAAGAAGCAGACATCTTTCTCAGCCTTTTGTGTTAGTTAAAAGAAAGGTGCTTTAGTGCAGAGGGGAGGGATGCACCGTACCTGAACCCTGCAAAGGCAAAGCCTACCGCAGCAATGGCACAGAATTTAACTTAGGTTACAAAATGGTAAATGTTTCTAAATTGATTGTATGCAAGGACAAAGATGGCTTGCTTAAGCTATGCAGTTTAAGCTTGGAGCATCCATCCTAGACCTTCTTACTGGTAGGATTTGCATGGTGGAAAAGAGGGCAAAAACCATCCCAAGGTGAAAGGTATGTGACCTAGCTACCGGTAAGCCTGGCAGGACAGCTTATTCTTTGGTCTCAACCTCTTCCTGCATCAATTAGAGTTAAACATCTTGGTTATATGAGACTGGAGATATCCCCCAGAGAGGGCAAAGACAACTTCTCCCAGAAAACATATCATAACCCCCTTTCTTTTGAGTACAGTGGTACCTTGGTTCTCGAACTTAATCCGTTCTGGGAGTCCATTCGACTCACGAAACCATTCCAAAACCAAGGCACAGCTTCCAATTGGCTGCAGGAGCTTCCTGCACTCAAGCAGAAGCCGCGTCAGATGTTCAACTTCCAAAGAACGTTCGCAAAGCAGAACACTTACTTCCGGGTTTGCGGCGTTCAGGAGCCGATTTGTTTGACGACTAAGCCGTTTGAGAATCAAGGTACCACTGTAGATGCTTCACTTAATCTAGTGCAGGCCATCAAGTCTAAAGGAGGGCGGGGAATTAGCTTCCTTCCTTTTTTATAATGGGTTGTACAAGCCATGTTTTAGTAGAAGGGAATGCCTTAAAAGAGGCATGAGCAAAGGGAATGATTCTTCTCAGATTTATTTTATTTATTACATTTTCCTATGTTTTGCAATTCTTTTAATTCTCTCAAAGCATTCTACACTGCTATTTCTCATTTATTCTCATGACAGCCCTGTGAATTTTCTCACATTTTGGAGAATGTGACTGACCCAAAGTGAGTGCCATGGCTGAATAAGTACTTGAACCTGGATTTTCCCAGTCCAACTCCAATTCTCTAACTCAGGGGTAGCCAACATGTAAATCTCCAGATGTTATTGGGCTAACAGTAAGGTGAAACTGATAAGACAGAGACATTGTGGGTGGTTTCTGGACACGTGTCACCTGCTAACATTTTGCATGTCCTAAAAATAGAGAACATGCACGGAAATACGTTTGCAATCCATGGTTCATTTAGGGCATGCACTTTTTCCTGGCAAGAGGCCTGTGCAGTAAGATAGAAATACAACAGATGCAGCTTCTTTAGTATGACAATGAAGGGCAGGTGGTGGAAACTTCACCTGTTGAATTTGCATCATTCATGTGGCTGTTTAAAAGTTTGGTAATAAAAGATCTACAAAAAATTTCAGGTTTGGAGATTAAAAATAAAGCAAAATATTTGGGATTATGGATATCGACAAAATGCATCAACTTATACCAGGATAATTATACTAAAACTTGGAATGAGATAAAAAAATATAGAAATTTTGAAGAAGCTCCTCCTCTCCCTATGGGGCAGGATTTCAGTAGTCAATATGAATATCTTACCAAAAATGACTTTCCTGTTTCAAACCATCCCTATATTGGGAGGAATGAATTGCTTTAAAAGCTGGAGGAAAGACATAGCCAGATTCATCTGGAATGGAAGAAAACCAAGGATTAAGCATCAAATACTTATAGACCAAAGGGAGAGGGTTTTTTTTGCCCTACCAGAACTAGAATTGTATCATGCCGCCGCTGGGCTAGTATGGATAAAAGAATGGATTAATTTAAGAGATATGGACGTGCTTGACCTGGAGGGGTTTGACACCGATTCGGGTGGCACGCGTACTTAATATATGAAAAGGTTAGGGTCCATAGAGGATTTTAAAAGCATATTATTAGGAAATCGTTATACAAGATCTGGATAAAATATAAAGGGATATTAGAACCAAAAATTCCTCTATGGACCTCTCCGACAGAAGCAATGGCAGTCAAAAAGAAAAATATGCAAGCTGACTGGGCCATATATAGAGTATTAATAGAAGGATATCAAGTTTATGGCGTGCTATAATTTGAGGGGGAACATCATGAAGATGCAATACAGGTGGCACCACACCACAGCAAAACTCGCGAAGATGTATAAACACAGATCATCAAGTTGCTGGAGGTGTAAAGACGGAATAGGATCTTACATATATATGTGGTGGGAGTGCACAGCTATTAAAGAATATTGGGATAAGATCTATAATGAATTAAAAAAACTATTTGAATTTTCATTCAAGAAAAAGCCAGAAATTTTTCTCTTAGGAATATTGTCATCAGAAATTAAAAAAAGAAATCAGACCACTTTTTATGTATGCAACTGTAGCAGCCAGAATACTAATTTCAGGAAGTTGGAAAAGTTATAAAATTCCTACTATAAACAAATGGCAGGTCCTAATGAGAGAATACTTACAGATGGCTATGATGACAGGGAGAGTTAGAGGCTACCCGAATCAAAAGGTACAAAAAGAATGAAAAATTTTCAAAGAATATCTAGAACAACATTACAATATTAAACATCTCCTGGTTGACATAGAATGACTCATGTAAGATAAGAATATTTCTATAATTGGATAGAAATAAAGAAGACAATATAATGATGTGGAACCGTGTGTGGAAAAATGGTAGAAATAATGACACAATGAGTATAATCGGAAGTCAACTGTGTTTATTCTGCATTGTGTTCTTCCTCTTTTTCTCTTTTCTCTTCATCTTCTTTTTCCTTTGTTTTCTTCTCTCTTTCTTTCTTCGAGCTCTTTCGCTTTTTTTTGCTTTTCTTTCTTTTTCTTTTTTTCGTTGTACTTCTTATGTTAGACCTATTAAAAAAGAGATAAATTGATAAAAGTCAAATATAAAATCTGGATAAATTAAAACGAAGTTTTATATTAGTACTTAATTATTGGTAAGTGGGTCAACTGTAATGAAGTAATGTGTTAGTGATTGTTATTTTTTTGTGTTACTGTTATTGTTATTTTGTGACTGTGGAATTCTAAATAAAGTAGTTTTAAAAAAAAGTTTGGCAATAATCTAGAAACAGAAAGCTGCACCCAATCCACAGCTAACACAAGAGAAAAATATTGCAAGGGGTGGAAGGTGGGGTCTTAAGTTTAGACATCTTCTGAGCTTAACAACACATCTTCACAAGTATGCTCTTTCCAGGGATGATAGATAAGTTTTCCTCTCTCTTCAGAAGTTCAAAAAAAGTCCAGCTATTTTCTAAAAATGAAACCTATGGGGTTCCTTGTTTTTGCTGTGAACCAGTTCTGGAAAAAAGGACCTCATTCTCAGGGAAAATATTTACTTCTTGTTGTTTGAATACTGGAATGATTATGGTCTGGGTGGTCTCAGAAATTTAATTTCTGCAACTTGGTACTGTATGATCATAACACATTTTCTTCAGAAGGATGGAATTTCAAACCTAGTTTATTCAAAATATTACACACACAAGCCAACAGATTTAGAGGAGTCATTGCAACTTGAATTTATAGAGTGTAATCATTAGCATGTTAGCAGTTTCTGCAGAAAATCTAATTCATTAAAGCATTTTCTGAAGAAAAAACCCAATAGCTTTTTCTTCTTCTCCCAGTAGAAATTTTAAGTGTGACTTTAAGCACGACAGGTAGTAGTTTAATCCAGTGTTTCCCAACCAGTGTGCCTCCAGATGTTTTGGGACTACAACTCCCATCATCCCTCGCTAGCAATACCAGTGGTCAGGGATGATGGGAATTGTAGTCCCAAAACATCTGGAGGCACACTGGTTGGGAAACACTGAATCATGTCAGCATTATTTAAACACATGGCTTTTGTTCATTAATTAGTGCAGCTTCCAGCTTTGCTTAGTTTTACTGTTTAGTTTGGCTACTTGCGATTTTTTATTTTTTTTAATATGTGGCATCACGTGCTGCTAGATGGTGAGCCCAGTCCGATAAGCCTCAATCTGCTCATCTTGTTAGTGGAGTGGGCTGAGTTGGATCTGCCCTTTCATATATAGATATTAGACGGGATGCATAGCCTTAACAGAAAAGCAGTGCAACAAACAGTAAACTGGACAGCCAATGTTTACAGATGCAAATCCCATGTACTTCGTTCAGCATCTGAGATCCCTCTATGGGTCTCTTCCCTTCCCCAACCAAGGTTTTTTTGACTTCTCTGAATTCCCCAATAAAAGAATAGCAGGATTGACACTTTAAAACAAATTTATCACTTTTATACCCATGTTTAAGACATTAGGAATCCCCAGGCTAATTGGACTCCTAGGCACACACAGTGTTTGGATACGAGCATGATATATTCCATGTATAGTGTGGGACCGTCCAACGAGGCACTCTCAGCAGGTAGTGAAATCACCAATTTCCACTTTGTGTGAATGTTTGCACCGAAAGATAGCAAGAGACAAAATCATTTCCAGATGACTTGGAAATATTTCCAAGTTGATTAAGAGAATTATCTCAGTTGGCAGTTTTTTGTTTGCTTTAAGAAGGGTAGGGAAATTACCTACCCATTGATTTTTCTTGTGGAAACGTAATCACAGGTATCGGTGTGTGAATACAGATGTGAATATGTTATTTGTAAGAGTGAGCAAAAAAATTAATTAGAAGAGCATTTTTTACACAATCCCAGTATTGGGGGGGGGGGTCCCCACTCTAGGTTCAGGAATCAGCTATGAGATCAAAAACCTAAGGTTTATTGTTGTTACACCTGAAACTGGAAGACTTCATTTTTCACTGAGAGCATTTGAGATGCTCGTCATTAGATATTTCCCTGCCCGCTGTACCACATTGCATCCCAACTTTGCCAGTTTAATGCTAGTGCACATGAGCAGGATTTAAAAGGAACCTATTTTGTTTGCAGATGACGGTTATTTTTTAAATGCGTGCCCAGACCTTTGCACAGACGTGGCAAGACAGATCCCTGTGGGCAGTGACCTCTTGTTACTTGCTCATTCAATTGCTTCCTATGCCCACTTAACTGTAAGCATAGCCCAGCTCTTCGGCTTCCCTGTTTTCTGCTCTATCTCTCTCCATAAGCGAGGGAAAGCTGCAGGCAGGAGCGATTAGAACAGGAATGGGGAACCTGTACCCCTTCAGGTGTGTCTCTTTTTTAGGAAACATATACTCTTTTTAGGCGTTCTGCATTTTCCAGTTTTTGGGCTACAGCTTCCAGCATCCCTGATCATTGGCCATGCTGACTGGGGCTGATGGGAAGGTTAGTCTGGGAACATCTAGAGGGCCACAGGGCCCCTATCCTAAGAGTTAGGGAATACTTGAAAGGCAGGCAACACAATTGCCATGTCTCTTCGACTTTAACAGCTGCGTGGTGGGCAGAAAATTGAAACTGGGATAGCATTTCCTCTCATGAGGATGCTGCGGCAGAAAAGGCTACGTCTGTTGACGTTCTGCCTGCCATATGGTTCTTCATGGCACACAACTTTGGAGGAATTGTGGTAACTCTGCATGACAGTCTTTTGCCTATTTCACTGGATTCACATATTCCGTTTACAGCTCTCTGCAGAGTTGCGAAGGAAACCTTCAAAAGTGTAAGAAGTAGTATCTCGTATCAGTTTGAGCCTATGCACACGGGCGGCAACAGAACCCGAGGTGTTATTTTATTTCAGCAAGTACTCCTTCTGGTGCTAATACTAGACATGTCAACATGCCTTGGCTTTTCATTATCAGCTTGAATGGAGCTAGCAGCAAACTACTCTAAAGCACACTCCCCGCCCCAAAGAATTAAGAGTTGGGGTAAGAATTACCCGTCCCTAGAAGGGCTCCCAGGCCGTTTCCCCATATGAGGCCCAGTACAGGGTGAGCCTATTCACTAAAACAAGGCAATGCCCAGGTCTTTTAACTCATTCAGAGATGCAACAGGACTGTGTCTTCCGAGTCTGTGTGCTGGGAATTGTTCAATCACATCTGCAGCAGAAATGGGACAGACATACCCATCCTCCAAACTGGGAGGAAAGACGACTAGAGCAGTGGGTAGGTGCATTCTGCTCAGAGCAGCTTTGCCTAACTTATTTAGCTCATTTATATTCCACTTTTCCTCCAGTCCAGGTTGTTCAGAGCAACCTTTCCTCTCCAGAGAAGAACTGGAACCATAGTTGGTTAAGGGTTCTGAGAGTATCGCCCTCATGGAACTACAACTCCCAGAGTTCCATGAATATAAACTGTTAAACCACTCTTGAGAACTGTAGGAAAATAGGGGTTGCCTAACTTTCACTACCTTTTACAGGTAGGTAGCCGTGTTGGTCTGTCATAGTCAAAACAAAATAAAAATAAAAAAATTCCTTCCAGTAGCACCTTAGAGACCAACTAAGTTTGTTCTTGGCATGAGCTTTCTTGTGCATGCACGAAAGCTCATACCAAGAACAAACTTAGTTGGTCTCTAAAGTGCTACTGGAAGGAATTTTTTTATTTTTTATTTTGTTTTCACTACCCTTAACCAACCACAGTTCCCAGAATTCTTTGAGGGAAGCCACAGCTGATACCGCTTTAAATGTGCACAGCAGATGGGATCCCAGGGAGGTGCACAGTTGAAACTCGGACTCCCAGGTCCTACCCCAATGCTCTAACCAGTACCCCACACTGTCACTGACACACAGGAAGAATTGCACATATTTTTAACAGCTCCCATTGCTACATTACAGAGCTAGTTACAAAATGATTTGCCCTCTTTTTCCTGCCCCCCTCCCCAATAAGAGAATGACCTAATTCTATCCCCCCTGGGCCAGACCTACAGTGCATGCACATTCACTCTGATGCAGGATTAACTAGTTCTAGGTAAACCTACGCATTAACTATAATGCATCATGTGCTACTTTGGTGACAATTTTTATGAATGTTCTTAGTCCTGGAATCCCTGTCTGCTTCTCCTCATCCCATCGCAACTAATTATGGTGTACAAGAGAACATCTTAATACGGGGCATCGAAATAAAGCTGGCATTTGGGGCCACAACTGAATCAAAAGTTTTGCTTTTGCTAGGGTTGCCTCCATCTTGTCCCCAATTTTGTCTCTTGGTCTGCCATCCTCTCCAACTGCCTAGCTGACAAGGGTTGGCAATCAAGGACAGGGAAAGGTCAAAGTCACCTTTTCACTCTCTCCTGCCTGTCTGGTCTTTTGGCTCACTCTCTTATATCCTGAGTTCCTCCTCCGTCTTGTTCCGGCTTGGATTCAGCCTTGGCTCGCTGCTATTCAAACACACAATCTCCTTCCCTTTTAGAATCGCCTTTTATTTGCTCTATTAATAAAGCACCCTTTTCTGGCAACACATTGATCTCTGCTGTGTTTTCCCTCCCAAGGAACTCTACAAGGACAATCCACTGTCCAAACCAAAGATCCTAATGCTACCCACACTGTGCTCATTTATAAATCTTTCTAGGTTTTAGGCCGGCTCTGCTGGATTGTCTTTTCGGCAGAAACAGAGCCAAAAAGGCTACAGAGCAAGGATGTTTTCCTAGCAGCAGGTCTAACTTCCTTCTGTCAAGTCTTTTTCCTGAAGGGTTTACTTCCTGAACAGAAATAGGTTTCAGACATGCATAGTCACGTGTCGTGAGCATTGTTGCGTAGTATGAATTTTTTAAATGTATGAGTTTTTAAAATGTGCTGGGGTGTGTGTGTGAAAGGAGAAGAGACAGCAACCCTGAGGAAATTGAAACTACTCTTTCCCCTCATAATTAGAATTTCCATCATGGCAAAGTGCATCCTTGTTAGAAACATTAGACACCCGTATGGTGTTTGCTTTAAATGAAAACCACAAATATGGGAGTGGTATCAGCCTGGTGTGGATGTCATGCTGGCCAACCCATGCCTTTGTGCAGATGTGTTAGGATCCTGTGCTCCTCTCCCAGTCCTGCTGTGCTACCAAGGCTAAGCAATATCCTGATTGCTCCAGGTCGTCATAATATAAAGGAATGGACAAAATGAGACCGGACAGGCAGAAATGGCAAAGGAGAATAAATATAACTTTCTGTTCTCCCTTTGGATAGCCAATATGTAGGCACCCATGAAATTCAATGCTACAGAAGGTCAGACAGACACACTTTGTCTTCATTTCATAAATGGACAATTTCATGGTTATTAGAATTCATAACTAAGGCCAAAAGGAAAGGAAAAGAGAGAAATGCAGCCCTGATGAAAGCCAATAAGTCTCATGCTTCTTGGCATAAGATGACAGCAGCTGCAAATAGCTAATTCTGTTTGATTTATAATATTATAAATTCTGCAGGCACTTTATAGAATTAGAGCCAAGATGTCATCTTCAAAGGGACCCAAGGCTAGAGACTCAGAAATAGCTTCACTGAAGTCAGCTGAGTTATAATGGTGTCCAGTGGGGAAGAGTGAAACACTGAAAAAACCAAATATTCCAGTAGGGCTAGGGGTGCTTAAGGCCTGGCTCTTACCATGCATTTTATACTTCAATACAGAGGTTTACATTGCCTCCTAATACTTTCATTTGTGTTTAATTTTGCAGTTTTTCCCCTACGGAGATGCTTCAAAGTTTGCCCAACATGCCTTTAGAACCTTTGATAAGAATGGCGACGGAACCATTGACTTCAGAGAATTTATTTGTGCACTATCTATCACCTCAAGAGGCAGTTTTGAACAGAAACTAAACTGGGCCTTCAATATGTATGACTTAGATGGAGATGGAAAAATCACAAGAGTGGAGATGCTGGAAATTATAGAGGTGAGATTTTACACGCATCATCATAGAATTGTAGAGCTGGAAGGGACCCCAAGGATCATCTAGCCCAACCCCTTGCAATGTAGGACTGTGCAGCTGTCCCATACCGGGGATTGAACCTGCAACCTTGCCATTAGCAGCTCTAAGCAACTGACCTATATCCAGGCTGAATGAACATTGAAATCCAGTTTCCAGTATTCTGTCACGTGACTAAGAAACAGCTTTTTAAAAAGAAAACCATTCTGTGATTAGTTTATACGGTAGTTATGATTATGTCAATTCCCTTGGGGCCTTTGTGGGTAAACTGTCAATCCTAAGCATATGTACTCCAAAGTAGAGTAGACATTCAATTCAGTGACCTTCCTTCTAGTTGATGAGTAGAGAGTTGTAGCCTAAATAAATTTAACACAGGATGGGGGTAAGAAGAGCAGGTCTGACCCACAGTAACTAGCAATGCCAAATGCAGGGCATAGTCTATTGGTGTCACTGCGTGTACGTCTTAATTTTGTCCTATATACTTGATATCATTAAGTCCCATGAGAAATAGTAAAATGCTTCTACAATAACTGCAAAACTTGCTCTCTATTCCTGGCCCTCTCTGGCAGATGCATCCCCAGTAGTTCTCTCACTGTAACCTTCCCAATTCCAAAAGCCAAATGTTGAGCATCCCCTGGACATTATTTCTAGTGGTTTGTGAACTTCGCTGCAGAATAGCAGATGCTCATGCAAGATTCTCACTAGCTTATGAACACTATGTAGCAAACATGAAAATACTCTTGTTGGTATAGCAGTTCAGCCTCACATAATGCATTTCATGTTTCCTGCTTAACTCTCTAGTTAAAATCCTTTAAATTTAAAAATGCAAGACTGTGCAATTTAAAGTTGCAATGCTATACCCATTTACTTGTAAATAAGTGCCACTGAACTCAACAGGACATGCCTCTGAGTGGACACTGTGTTTCAAAGGCCAGGCTAATTGTGCTGGACCCTTATGAACTTTTCTTTCTTTCTCTTTCTCCTCAAGGCCATTTATAAAATGGTGGGCACTGTGATAATGATGAAAATGAATGAAGATGGCCTCACACCGGAGCAAAGAGTGGATAAGATTTTCAGCAAGATGGATAAGAACCATGATGACCAGATCACACTGGATGAATTCAAAGAAGCTGCAAAGAGCGACCCTTCCATTGTATTACTCCTGCAGTGTGACATTCAGAAATGAGCTCATGTAAAAATGCTTTCATGGACTGCACAGAAATTTAAATGTTCCATTCAGTTTGCAGCTATTTCCACACATACACACACACACAAAACAAACAAACAAACAAACAAACAAATTGCTTGGACTACCTATCAATGGACTTGCTTCTTGTGTTTGAAACACTTGTGTGCATGAGAATGTCAATTGCTACAGAATTTTAAAAGTATATATTATAAGAAAAAAATGCCACGATGTGATGTGTGCAATGTCATTTCATGAGTCTTATTCCTCCGATGCCTGTGCAGCATTTCCATGCTGCAATGAACTATATACTATTTATTGTTCATGTTTTACTGATGCTAGTTATATGTCTCCTAAACTGGGTAATGTTAGTGACACTGAAAACCCCATGGTAGTGTAAACTGTTCATTAGCAAACATGACACCCTTCTGCTGTATGTAGTGGACAGACAGAGGGAAGCTCCTCAGTTCTTGAGTCTGGTCCAGACATGTGCTTGTACTGTCAGTGAATATTAATGTATTCATTTGCATGACTTTTAGGTTTGCCTTAATTCTTACCTCATTTGCATCCTTTCAACCAGACGAATAAAAAAAGAGAGCTATGTCAGAGGAATGAAGTATATGATGAAACCTTCTAAAAAAGCTAACCCTGCTAAAGTGTTCCCTAAATTGAAAGTTAACATACAAATATATATAATATAAATATATATAAAACACATTTAAAATACTGTTTTACTGGAAGTTTAAAAAAGTTTTGTTGGGAGTGTATTAATTTCTGCTTGAAGTTTTCATAAGCTTCCAAAGAGGTTGAAATCAATGTCCCGAAATAAATTTATAACATTTGACTTCTCCTTTGTTTTCTTTTACATGAGTAGCTTGTCTGTCTTGGGCGGAGGGCATCACTGCGGCTTGCTGTGATTTATAGACTAGTCCACAAAGAAGCCTGTAGAACATTTGGATTTTGAGGCATTTGGGTCCCATGGAAGAAAGCAGAAGTATGGCTGCAAGCTTCAGCATTTATGTTCCAATAAAATCACTGCGTTACTTCCAAGGTGTATGAGTAACTTTAACAACCCTGTGCATTTTTGCTGAGAAATCCAGTAAGATTTACTCCCAGGAAAGTGCTATAGGATTGCAACCTAGATAACTTAGATAATACCCAAGTATATCAGTGTAGCTGAACCATGGAGAAAATCCATGGTGGAGAGCTCCTAACCAAAGCTTTCATCGTGGATGCTTTGATATTTTGTGATTTACTTCTTATGGCAAGACCCAAAATTTTAAGAGCTCACTAACACAGTTTAATTTCACATTGAAGCAAATGGGAGATTCACCATTGCCAGCACAGGCAGCCCAATTCCAGCCCTCTTACCCAGACCCAGCCACCACACTATGATTTTGACCCAAACCAGAATCTCTTACATTCGCTATTTTTGTTTTAAAAGCTAGTACAGTGTAGTTAAAGGGTTCTGGATAAGAACCTGGAAGACTCAGTCATGAAGCTTACTATGTCTGCCTGACCTATCTCGCAGAGCTGTTAGGATAAAAATAAAATAAAAGGGACCGGGGTGGGGTGGGGTGGGGGAGAGATGCACACAAAGAACAATGTATGCCTCCTTAAGTTCCTTGAAGGACAGGTGGGATATAAATGCAATAAGCAAACCCCACACTCAAGGTCACAGGGAACCAACTTATCATTAATTTGGCCAATGTGAGACAGCTAGTTCCAGACAGCCAAAACAATCTAACAAATGAAATCTTCCTCACCAGTTACTGTCAGATGGGTACATTTTATCTTTTGTGGTGGTCTTGTAAGAAAGTCAAAAGTCTTCTGGGAAATGATTTATAATGAACTGGGCGGGGGGGAAGTTAAAGGTAACTTTTATCAAAGAACCAGAAGCCTTTCTATTAGGAATAATAAAGCAGGAGACCACAAAAAACTTTATGTATGCAACCATGGCTGCCAGAATGCTTTTTGCACAGAGATGGAAAGAAGGAACTGTCCCAACCAAGGAAGAATGACATAAAGTTAACGAAACAAAATAAAAAAATTATTCCCAGTAGCACCATAGAGACCAACTAAGTTTGTTCTTGGTATGAGCTTTCGTGTGCATGCACACTTCTGAAGAAATGCACACACACGCAAGCTCATACCAAGAACAAACTTAGTTGGTCTCTAAGGTGCTACTGGAAGGATTTTTTTTTATTTTGTTTCGACTACGGCAGACCAACACGGTTACCTACCTGTAACTGAAATAAAGTAAACAGACTGTGCAGAAATGGCAAAATTAATGGGAAGACTAAGGAATCAAGAAGATAGTCTTGTTTTCAACAAAGAATGGGGGAAATTTGTGGACTATCTCAAAGACTATTGTATACCACTAAACACACTGGCAGCATTAATCTAAAAACAAGCAGTTAAAAGGTTAATTTAAAAGTAGAGAGTAATTAAGTAAAAGTGGGAGATGCAGTTTTGGAAATGATTTTATATGAAACCACAGAAGGGGAGTCAAATTGAGTATGTACTGATTTACATGTGATTATTGTTAAACTGAAAATTGGAAAATAAAATTTACCAGTTACTGTCAGATGAGATGTCAGGTGGGTGGGCAGAAGCTGCTGCAATTACCCTCTCTCCCGGCTGCAGATTTAAAGCTGTAAAAAGGAATCTGGGAGTTACAACCGGGTAATTTTAGGGAAGGGATCCTCAGCCCACCCCAAATCCATACCAGTAAGTGATTTAACAAAGTACAACTATTTTGAAGTAAAACATTTTACCACTTGTCTGCAATTCTTTCCAGAGAGTGTACCTGTCAAAATTGCCCTAAATAAAGCAGTGTGCAGGAACTATGCCATGCACTTAATATTATCAACAAATGCCTTCAAATTGCTACCAATGGAACAAATCCTTCTGAATTAAAATAGACCACGCTTCCAGAGTTTCAAGCAGGGTTCACAATGGCTGCCAGCAGCAGATAATTTAAAGATGTGGCCTGCGGCAGTAGATAACTTAAATCCTTAAAATGCCATGGGAATAAATTCACGCCATGAAGGGAAAAAAGTCAGAATAATCAGCAAATGAACACAACCTTCAATAGACTCAGACGTTTGCTATTACAACAAATGCCACTTGCCCATATTGTCTTGGCAAAAATACTGTCGATCTTCATGCATTTGGAGCCTTATCCTGGCAGAAAGGAACAGAAATCAGGTTGAGGAAGATTCTGCCTACAGCAGCAAAGGGGGACTTTTGCTGCTTTATTGTGGAAATTAGCAGGAGCATGTGTCAATAAAGCAAGTTTTCTGGAAAACTCAAAAGTGGAGCATCAGGGAGGAAACTTTTTGATTAAACAGCTGGTTCATATGAAGTAACAGTTATCCCTGAGCCACAAAAACATCAAAAGGCTTAGGAGAGAGAGACTGGATTTTAAGTTGACAGATTGTACAAAGCCCCTAACACATTCAAGTTCCCATGCAGCTTGAGTCTCAGCGCTTCACCACAACCTATTTTTGAAGTGTCATCACAGCCTTTAGCAACATGTTCAGCCATCACCAACCTCTCACATCACCCAGCAGAAACATTGCCATTGTCACATTACCCAACAAAAACAGCAGCCCTCCATATGCTGTTGGAATACAACTCCCATCACCAATGCTGATTTGTTTAGTTATTTATTTCATAAAATTTATACACCATTCAAATGAGTTTTGCTTTTTTTACAAAGCGGTTTACAAAAAGCTTTCATTTAGCTGTGACAGCCCATGTGGTCAGAGCTGCACTTTATTCCAGATATGGCTACACCATGGATTTATACAAAAGCATTATACTGGCAGTTTTGTCCCATTCCTTTAATCCCCAGCATAAAATTTGTGCTTTAGGTCAGCTTGGAGCTTCTGGCAATCTGTTTGGATTCTTAGCATCCTGAATAATTGGTTGCTTTCTGCAAACTGGGCCACACTGCTGCTCACTTGCTTCCAGATTATTTGTGACTAAATTAAATGCCATAACATTACTCAGAGGACAGATGAGCTTTCATGATTTAGGAATTCTTCCATCAATCAGTCTTAAAAACAGCTAAATTTTATAATACTCGGCTGACAACCCATCGTGATCTGGTGACCTGCTTGCCCCCATTTCTTCTCTCAGAATCTGTTAAGCATATCATGTTGTCAATTTGAGACTTTGATTTTTTTTGATAGCATAAAGATGCTATCTTTTTTTCAGTAATGAAAATTTTAGACATGGGTGAAATATTCATAAAATGTATTGTTTTATGAAGCCCCCAAGAACAGTATTTGTTAAGAAATCTATGCTACAAAATTTGACAAAAGAACCAGATGGCTAAGGCAACTGAACTAGAAATTGGACAAAACATTCAGTTCTTCTGTGTTCAAGAAGCTGTCTAATCCAGAAGTCGCCAAGCCAACCTCTCTGGACATTTTGAATTTTGAGAGTGCTGGGGACATCAATCACAAATTATCTGCTATTGGGGGGAGGGGCATGTTTCACAGTGCAACACAAAATTACAGACGCAACCACCCCTGACCACTGTATGCTTATCATGTCCTACTGGTCCTGATTGTGTTTAAAATCAGTATTGTGGGATCTCCACAACACAGATGGTGCTGTCTAATAGCAATAGGGAACACTCCTTAGTGCCAGGAAAAATATACAAGGCGTTCACATCGCACTCGCACTCAAACTTTTATTTTGTAAAATAGAGCAAAAATAATAGTACCATGGCTGTCGTTCCCCAAGTAATCCATTTCTATTCTAACAAAAAGTGACTGCAATGCGGAGGAGCCACTTGTACAAGAGATGGCATATATATTGCAGCATTTCCATCACCAAAATGCTTTTTGATGCTCTCAAGTATAAACTCGTTTCGATGTTGAGCACTGCAAGCTGCAGTTAGAACAAAAGGCCCAAGTCCACAAATGCATCTTACAGACATAATTAAAGGTGTGAATCTCATTGTTTCAGCAGGGCATGAGCACATGTTGAACTGAGATGTTAAATTCCTACAAATGTTACATAAAGCAAGCTGATAAAGAGCAGTGTACATGATTAAGGCACTCATTCTTCACCCTCATCTTCATCACCTCTATGATGGAAAGTCAGTTTGTTCTGTCCCCTCTCGGGGTCTTGCATTCGAAGGATTCGGATGAGACGACTCGTGGGCAAGGTGCTAAATACAAAACATAAGGGCAAGTTAATAGCAGTGCACTCAAGCATGATGCTTTCACTTGTATCATGGAAATTCTTAGTTTTGCATATGCCATTTAATGAAGGAGATTTTACGTCAGAAGACAAACATCTGTGAGAGATACTTTAGATAGAGGCAGTGCTTGGTAATTTGCTGTTCCTCTATATGGGTGGCATTTTAAAATGCAACAAACCCGTAACAGGCAGGCCAAACAAGTAGTTCGCAACCTACTGGTAATCACTGCCCCCCCAAAGAAGCTCAACAAGCTTGCCCCCCCCAAAAAGCTCAACATTTCTGCCCTGCACCCCCAAAAAATGGGTCTTTCCTCCTTCCTAAAAAAAAGCAACTTTGACCTGAACCCCCCAAAAGGGGGTAGATCACTGCCAGTCCTTAACTCCGTGAGTAGATTGCAGTCTCTTGGGAGGTGGCCACCCCTGAAGAGCCAGCCGATTTTGTAACCCAAAAAGGGATTGCCAGCACCATGGAATGGAGAGTTCGTAACAGCGGGAGAGCAGACAGAGGCAGCTCAGCTGATTGCAATATTCTTATCCACTGAAGAAGCAAAAATTTTCTCTGGTTAGTGCCCTTGACGGAACTTGTTTCAGAGGAATTTATCCAGTGGCTCTTAAGTGGTCCACCCCACTATCCACCATCCACCATTAAGGAGAAACAAAGACCAATGTTTCTGTTCCGGAGAGTTTAGCACCTACATTGGTTTACTGCGGAAGCCTTAGATATCACAATTAGGTGATTTCCTGTGATCTCGCAATCAGGCTGGATAATAGTTTTTGGCTCCCTCCCAGACTTAATGGTGGGGAGAAAAGGATCCTCATGAATTCCTGCGGCCTCTGATGCAATGGACTTGTTTGGGAGAAGAAATTCAGAAACTGGGGCTTGAGTACTAGCTAGTTTCTGATGAGCACCCTGGAAACCCAGAGAACCTCTTTACTACTGCTGTTAAGCAAGATATATTTTGGAAGCAGAAGGGAGGAAGAGGAGAGTTTGGTTTCCTGTTTAGGGGAAAAAGTCCAGACTAGCTCCAAACAGGATAAGTTGCAGCCAGGTGTCAACAGCTCAACCAACAGACGATCTGCCATATTCTCTGAACTCCCATAGCTTCTGGGTATTTCTCTTTAAAACTTACACAGCTGATGGAAGCTTCGGGGAAAGGAGCATGTTGCAATTCACCGCCACTTTTATTTACATATGCATCTGATTTTACGCCTCACTTTTCTATAGTCTGTCTTTTGGCTTCCTTATATTTTCTGATTAAAGCTGTTTCCATCATAGAAGTATCTAAAGTATCAATGTAGCTGTTTTCTATCTTTTCATTTAAGTTTTAGTATTCCTGTTGACAACACAGCTCATTCAATAAGCCTTTGAGATGCAAATTTAAATGAACCAGAAATGTGTATTTGACTTTGTTGAAGTAGCAAGGCAGAAAAATGGGTCGGGATGGGGAGGAGGGAAGACTTATTAAAAATCCAAACAGTAAATATAAAAATGACTGCCGCCGACATTCTAAAAACTCAAGAACCTTAATGAATACTGAATATGAAAAGCAGATCACCTCATATTCTGTGGGGTGAGCAAAACAAACTGCCGGTAACGCTGAGAATCTGCCATCTTAAGCATCATATCCATTGCAATTCGCCTGTTAACCATGTCCTAAAAACAAAAAGTGCAATGTATCAATATATTTTAATACGTAAATTTTATTCAAATTTAATAATACAATGTTGCATCTTAAACCAGGGTCCAGACAGTAAAATCATGATGGTTTTGAAACCAATTCCAATATTACCCATTTCACAGATAAATTAATTTAAAATGTTGGGTATCTTGGTTCAAAGATCCACTCAGCCATGAAGCAAACTAGATCGCCTTGGACAAGTCAGTCACAACTTAATCTATCCCCAGTGTTTCTGTGAGACTAATATGCAATAATGAAGAAACCCGCCGTCCTTAAAATAGCTTTCTTCTTGGAATTACTCCCCATTTCAAATTGCATCAGGGCTATACAGTCTTTTCCTCTAATAAATCTCTCAAAGAGAGCAACATGAACATTTCATGGTTTTATTTTTCAATTTATGCTTAAAACGTTCAGTTTAAGGATTCATTTTTTTGCAAAAGGAATTAGATATAAGATACTGAACTATTAAGGGACTATTATACACCTAAAATCACAAGAAAAAGAAACGCAATATATTCATGTTCCTAACAGCTATGGAGATCTGTCTAATGAGTATCTGAATAAGTAAACTCAGCCAACTGTACCATAAAGACATCAAATTCGTCCAAGCATCTGAAAGGAGATTCAGCAATAGACCACAGAGAAAGGATGAAACAAACTGTTGAAAAGGAACGTTCACCTCCAGATAAAGATTTCATGTCATCTAAAGCAGCCTTGTTTCCCTCCCCAGGCTGGACCTTCAAATAAATAGAGAAAAGTGTAACTGAAAAAGCAAGTTAACTAAAGAAAAAAGAGTTCCCTAATATTAGTGTATACTTACGCAAAGTAAAAAAACAAAATAATACACTTTACCATGAAGGTTCTATCTATTTGTGAAAAGGATGGCATTCTGCAATGGGTGACTTACTCCCATCCGTTTTTGGAATCGGAACTTCTAGAAGCTTCTTCTAAAAAGGAAGTCAGCATGCTGGCTGGATGCTGACTACAGGGAAAAGTGGTGTCAGCTGGGAACTTATGAGCAAAGGGTTGAAGAGCCAGTTAACTGAGTTATAGAGAGCTTTCTAAGAAGTACACTATGCAAATCTAGCAGGGCTTTAAGCTCCAACCCTGTTTTATGGAAAGAATAAATTCATCTGTTGAGGTATTGGACTCTTTCTCAAGAGTGAGAGAAAGCTAAAGTCTGCAAGTACCCCAAGAACACAGTGATTTTTCCTACATTTTATCGTTCTTGGTGGATGCTTCCAGTCACATCCTTCTTCACCACCCATTTATTCTGGACAGGAACTCTCAGTGGTGCAATATGTTATGGGGCACTGGGGTTTATCTCTTCCTGTCAATACTTAGCAGCAATAGGAAGAAGAAAACTTGACAGGAAATTTCTGTTAGAGAGGTCTGCTGGTGTGGAAGCTGTGTGCATCAATGTTTAGTTACTAGGGCTCAGCAACACCTGGTTTTCAACTTTGTGATACATTACCAGCCAAACAGCGAGATATACTAAATATATATAAAATTAGATCTTCCTCTCTACAGCAAGTGTGAGGATCTCCAGATGTTGCTACAACTCTCATAATCCCTGGCTATTGGGCCATGCTTACTGGGGCTAATGAGTTATAGTTCAACAACATCTGGAGGGCCAAAGATTTCCCATACCTGCTGTATGGCATCAGAAAATTGCCTTAATTTACACAGAAAACATTTCCAGAAAAAGTGAATCACTGATTACAACCTATCTCACGGAAGCCTCCCCCACTGTGAAAAAAACGACAAATAGCTAGCAATACCAAATCAATCTGAAGCAAGAAGTTCAATTAAAGAATTTGCGTAAACAGAATATTCAGACCTAATTTCAGCGTAGCTTAAAATGAAAAGACTCTTCATGAAACAAACATGCAGTAGTTGCAGTAACTAAACAAGCTAGTTATAGGCCAATACTGTTACAAGTCCACAAAAATAAACAAGTTTTCATTGACAATGCTTCCTAAATTGCATCCAAAGTTGTAGCACTGGGCAACCACATAAAAATGATGCTGTGCTAAGGATTAAACAACAATGAAATACAAACATGCTAAGAAAGTGAAATACATGCCATTTTCTGTCTCTCTTCTGTAAAATTAATTCAGTATAGCCAGTCTTTCTCGGAATTATGAGGACACCTTGAGGTTATAACTGTCACAACTATTTTCCCTGTCAAGTGACACCACTGTATTTATCTATAAATACACCATGATCAATTCAAGCTAGATTCAGCTGAAGAATGGTGTGCATGACAGACTAATGGAAATCATTAGGTAAAAAAATGTTAATGAAGATAAAATAATGCACAAGCTACTGCCTTTAAAATATGTTTAAGCTTGGCAGAAGAGTGGCAGCAGAGAAGCTTATTTTAGCCTTGTTGATTTTGATCAGACTAACCTAACCAATATAAAACACTTAAAATATACCGGTAAATAGCATATGCACTGTACTATACCATCTATACATTTGAGAAATGTGCCTCAAAAGAACAAACATCTTTCCTCCCCATAATACTTCTGAGGGGGGAAGTATGCTACAGTGCCCAAGATAGTTTTACAAGGAATTTCCATTAGCTTTGTGTGGAACCAGAGATATATGCATGTTAAACTATATAGAGCAAGCATAGGCAAACTTTGGCCCTCCAGATGTTTTGGACTACAATTCCCATCATCCCTGACCACTGGTCCTGATAGCTAGGGATGATGGGAATTGTAGTCCCAAGCATCTGGAGGGCCGGAGTTTGCCTATGCCTGATATAGAGTGTATTGCTTGTAGGGCTGGGACAGCATAGGAAATTCTGCAATTGTGGAAATGTTTCTAGAAAGTCCTTAGCAGTTGAGTGTGTTTGGCAGCGGGGCAAGGAGGCTGAGCTCCCAAGTAAAATAACTCAAAAAGTAACATATATGTAGATAGAAAGTCAGCTTAGATATAGAGGAAATCCACTGTATGTGCAGAATGTCACATGTCATGACCAGAGCTTTTTTTCATCTAGAACTCAGCTCTGGCACCTCTCAGGTGGGCACCATTGCCAATGTAAGAGAACAAGCGAGGAGCTCATGGTGAGTTCCAGCATCTCTTTTTCTAGAAAAATAGCACTGTATATGACTATATTTTTAGATAACTGCTGAGAAATTTTCTGTTGAGTGATCTGAGCAAACTCAAATTTAAAAGTAGGGAAATGGACAAAAGATGACATATGGATGAGGGCAAAAATATAGAAAATGTTTGACCTTTGGACACAGAATTCTGTGAATTAAGGGCTCCAATGCAAATAGGTCCGTGATTCTTCTTAATTTCTGCCTTTTGGGTTACATAATTATTAAGTCACTTCCCCTACTCTTTCCCTCTTTTAAGATCTGTGATCCAAGAACAACTGTGTTGTTTTAAACAGTATTTTGTAAACAGTGGGATTAAGGGTCAACCCTCCTCCCCTAAACCAAGAAAGTGGTTTCGAAATATTGGCTGGTAAGTAACTTGTATGAGCCGCTGATGAGATAATCCTTTGACCAACTATAGCAAATATAGCACACAGCAATTAATAAGGAAATGCAAAATGACTTACAGTAATTGAAAGCTTTTCATTCTTGTGGTCAAACTTAATTTTTCCAGAGTACGATCGCTGACTTAACAAACAGTTGAAGTAGTATTTGCATCGCACTGTAAGGTACCTTTAAATTGAAGAAATGAAAAAAAATAGATATGAGAGAGAGAGAGAGAGAGAGAGAGAGAGAGATGGAGATGTATATACCCAAGCATGCTCCTGAATCCAGCATTGTCACTAGAAGCCCAGGTATAAACTGCTTTCTTCCAGCTCCGGCTGGCTCACCAGTTGCAACCATTCCTGAACAACAGGTGATGTTCAAATACCAAGAGGAAAACTGTAATCTGGAATTCTAGTTTTGTTACTCTGGTTCTTTTCAACATCTATTAACACTGTTTCTCCCCACCACCACCCCACCCCATCCCCGCAGTATGTCAGTAAATGTATAACATCACACCAACCTTCTAAACGTCATGTATCTTTTATATCTCTCAACCATCACCTCATCCAACAGTTTAATAAATTTCTTCAAATTCTTGACTTCACTCTCTGCAGTCTGATATTTTTCTTTTGCTTCCTGAAGCTCTCTGCAGGTCAATAAAAGGTGTCAAAAATAAGGATCAATTAGTTGAAGACTGTGGCTTGGAAGTTAAATTAACAAATTTCACAAGAAAATCTCTGACCTCTTCCTTCCCCATGTGGCAGGCACCTATGTCCCACCAAACTTTTCTAGGGGAGGCCGTGAGGGTCTCTTCTGAGCAATGTGGCATGGGATGCAAGGGGCCTGCTAGAAAGGGGGAACTTGCCTTAAATTGGGCAGAGGCCTGCCCAGTTTCTCTCATAATGGTGGAATTTGTGCACACCAATAACATTGATTGTTGGTAGATTCACAACAGAAAAAAGAAGAAAAAAGTCATCAGAAAAAGTGCTATTACTGTCAGAAAATTGGTTAGGCGTTTGCTTGCACGGCTAAAACGGGATTAGGTCTTACAGAAAGAGCGGGAAGTTTATCCCACCTCAAAAAGAACAGCCAAAGGAACCATTACATTTACCTGATTATTTCTTCTCTATCTCCAGTACGTTTTCTTTCTGAATTGATCTTTTCTCTTAAGCGGTTTATTTCTGTATCAAGACTCTTATATGTTCTATTTACTTCTATTCGCTCGGGATGGATTTCTGAAGCCTTTGCAATCATTTCCTAAAGTGTTAAAATGCAACAACAACAACAAAAAGATTTAAACTCTGTGTATTTTGCTTAGAAGCAGGGTTAATAAATCCCCCTCCATTGTAATCTGACAAGCAAATGGGGCTTTTTTCTTCCACTTTTTTTTAAAAAAATGTTTAGATCTCTCTAGTGCAATAGGAAATGAAACCCAACATTTTACATAATGTTTTACAGTGTTCAAAAGGCTTTGCATGCTGTGTATCAGCAATCAATATAACTTTGTAGAGAATATCCCAGAATCATCCCCAAAGGATGGGGAACCTTCCCTTCCTTGAGAACCACATTAGCATTCAGAAAACAACAAACCTGGTCCCCCCCTCAAAAAAAGCCCAACAACTATGACTTCTCCCCCTTAAAAAAGCTCAACAACTCTGGCCTCTCCCCCCTCTAATGACAATGGGTAGATCACTGCCAGTTTTTTTAAATACTGGGAGTAGATCGCAGTCTCTTGGAAGTCTCTCTCTCTTCCTTTCTGATACAGCAATCATGCTAATCTCCCACCCCCAGATTCTGTTGTCACCAGTGCAAGCTGAAGAAAGCCCTCAAAAAGTTGTTAGCCTCAGAGACTGCAGTGGAGAAAAGGACAGGGCTGTTTCAACACAAAGGCTTCAGAGCCTCTGTGACAGCAATAATCAGCAGACCAATGCTCTATTTCATAGCACACCTAACTGAAAAACAACTAGCTCCCGCAGTCAGTAACTCCATTCTGCCAATGCAAAACACTGCCTAGCAACTGACTGACCACATCTCTACTTGCATCAGTGGGGAACGAAGGCCAACGCTGAAGCACTCAGGGAGCCACAAACCTGACATTTGAAAGGGGAAATGCATGCAGGAAACGTATTCTGCAAAACACATCCCGTGTGCCATGTTTCATTAGCCTATTCTAATGAAAATTAGCTCCACAGAAATATAGAGTAAATGAAAGGGTGCATAAGAGATTGTATCCTCAAATATTTTCAACATTTATTTCACTAGCAAAAAACAAGGAAAGGTTTAAATCAGATTAAACTAAATACACACCATTAATTCTTTCTCTCTTGTAGCTAGATTATTTTTATGTGTTTTTATAGTTCCTAAATGAGATTTTTCTTTTCCCTCATAATGCTGCAAATGGCTTTTACTTTGTTCCAGTTCTTCATCCACCTCATGCAGTCCATCCTGTTAACAAATCAACATGAAATGTAAACTAGTTTTAGTAACATGAAAGTGGCGTACAAAGGGTTAATTTATCAACTTCAGTTTAAGACAGCATACTTGTATACCTAATATGGCAAAGTATAGTGAAACTGGGTAACATATAAACAAAACTATATTATCGTACTTATCTTGTAGCTAATTATAATTGTAAGACAATTATTATTATCAGTTAAGAACAATTGTTTTCAGTATCATACATAAAGTCAAAATAAATCAGATACCACCAGTTTGGTATCAAGTCAGTTTAGTGCGTAGCACGGTTTTAAATTACACAGGAGTCAGAAAGAAAATGTTATATGTGGTGCATTTTATGGCGTTAAAGCAGTAAAATGTTTAGATTTGATAAGAAATGTATTTCATATATTTTGATTTTGTGATGTATTTTTACAGCTTCACAACTTCTAGAAATGCCATCTCTTTAATCTCAATTGAAAAATGTAGCAATGTTTTTCTATTCACTTTTTGTTAAAATTCCTTGAGTCTGATGCCATGCATTTGTCACACGTTGTATCCAACAGTGTTACTCAGCTGATGGTAATTATGTACCTGATATGGAATGAGGAAAGAAGCAATTTTCACCGACACCCCCTCCCTCTGTAGTCCCCTGTGCTGCCCCCCCAAATCTCAACCCAATGGAGATTTGGGGGGGGGGGGAGGAAATACTGAAAATTGCTTCCTTTCCCATTCTGCTGAAGAAACCCTTACTATTGGGCTGAGCAACACCACTTGATGTAACCCAGTGTCTGCAGATTCTCCACAGGATTTTTAAAATGAATATATTAAGTGTTTTTTTTTACCCGGACTGGGCCAGCTTCTTCTTCTACTTGATGGATTTTGTTTCTAATCGCTTCAAATTTTTGTTCTGCCTCTTTTAGAATACATTTCACATCTTCCATTTTCTTTTTCTGCTGATGCATGTGCTCCTCCACAGTTTTCATCTTCCTCTTGTTATCTTGAGCTTCTTCTTCCTGTTAAGAAATATTTCCAGGTTACAGTTAAGCTAATTACTAATTTCAATTACTAATACTTAAACTGGGCCCCAATCCATTTAATTTATTTATTTAAGGACACTTAGAAATCATTTTGTGTTTTAAAACATTCAAAGCAAAACCCTGAGAGTATTATAAAGCAGCGAAACAGTATAAGAAACAGATTCCTCGTAAGTCGAAAAAACCGTAACTCGAGTCCCCATAGGAATCCGTTGGAGAACGCATTCGTAGGTCGAAAAAACCTTCGGAACGCGAGAAAGCCGCATTTAAAACGGCCGCGGCTTCCGATCGAAAGTCGAAAAAATTCGGAAGCGGCGGCCGCTTTGATCCCTTGTAACTCGAAAAACTCGTAAGTCGGGTCTTTCGTAAGTCGAGGGATCACTGTACAAGAAATTTGAGCAATACATTATCTATTTAGGAAGTAGTACAAACAGAGGTCATAGAATGCCTGTGTGAACTAATATGTTTTTAGCATGTGACGGGGGCGGAGTTATTGATGCATGCCAGATGTATGAGGGGAGACTATTTCACATGGTATTTGCTATCACTGTAAAGGCTCTCTCCCAGGTGGCTGCAAGATGCATTTCTGATGGCTTTGAGAACCTCACCTGGCAATGTTGGTAAGTAGACATTTGTATATGAGATGAGCTCTCTCGGGTAAGCTGGTCCTAAATTGCTTTACAGTTTAACAACAAAACCTCAAATCTTGACACTGTGTTCTGCCTTAGTTGTAGCTTCTGAACCACCATAATAATGGAGCACTCTGCGGTAATCCAGTCTAAGGGTTACTAATGGAGTTCCCTGTGACCAAGCCACCCCCTGTCCAGGAATGATCATAGCTAGGAAACCAGCAGAAGTTGGAGAAAGACACTCCTAATCACTAAAGCCGCCTGAGCCTCCAGTGACAACAATGGATACAGGAGCACCTTCTGACAAGTACCTGTTCCTTCATGGGGAGGGCAATCCTATGCAGGAGAGGCTGTTCACCAGTTTCCCAGATCTAAGAATCACTTACCTACAGGGACTCTGCCTTACTAGGATTTAGCTTCAGTTTACTGGCCCTCATCCAGCCCACCTCTGCATCCAGGCACGCTGGTCCAAGATCATAATTGATTTAGATGTTATAGAGAAGCAGAGATGGGCAGCATCAGCATACTGATGACACCATGCCCCAAATGGAAGAGGGAGGAGATGGGTCCCTGTTAAGAAACTTGTAACTGAGACTCCTGTTCAATCAGTGAGGAGTTCCTCAAAAGAAAAAGCTCACTCCTTCTCCTGCCCATGTGTCTGCACTGGGTCAGAAATGGGAGCTGTAACTATGCATAGGATTATACTACTAGCCTTAAACACTAGTAGGTTTATTGTGGCATAAGCTTGTGCTACAACAAAGCTGTTAAGCTACCCAGCACCCCTCTTTTGTTGAATTATAAACACTTTAAATTAACCCATTTCTTGCTCATCTTAAAAAAAATGTTGGATCCTTAGAATTCTTATTTATCAGTGTAACAAAAAATGCTCTCTGCCACTAGCACAAACACCTCTATCATATATAAATAAGTACTTAGAAAGGTAGAAAGTGAGCAATTCTTACTAATGTAGAGATGACGACTGACTGCTGTTCCTCTACGTTCTCGAGATTCATAATTTCTAGCTTTATATGTTTCACTTTTATCTGCAATGAAAATAAAAATAAATGGTTATGGGGGGAAATCACACTGGATTTAATACAGACATTTAAGCTGCAACCCAATACACCCTTACTTCAGAGCTTGCCATCCCAGGAACCACAAAGCCCATCAATGGTACCCCCTGGCAGAAGCCGCAGATTCTGAGCTTTCATTGTTTTAAAAAATGTTAAGCCTCTAGTCCAGGGGTGTCAAACTCCGGCCCTCCAGATGTTTTGGAACTACAATTCCCATCAGCCCTAGCTAACAGGACCAGTGGTCAGGGATGATGGGAATTGTAGTCTCAAAACATCTGGAGGGCCGGAGTTTGACACCCCTGCTCTAGTCCCTCCAAGAAAAAGTTAGGAAGCAAAATGTGCAGGTAACCTCTAGGAGGCATTATACCAGCTCTGCACTGCACAGCAGTTCCAGCAGTTGGAAGGGCCCACCCACTTCTACTTTAACTAGCTGAAATCCAATCCGATTTCACTCGCTCCCCACAAGGAAACGACTTTGCAAACATGAGCAGTAAAGCAATTTAACAACTACAAAATATTTAGGAGGCATAGGTGACTCATGTCGAAGGTGAGCACTTGTAAAATTTTGTAGAGCACCCAGTGGATGTTTCAGGGTTCTTTTGAACCCTGGAGACACAGCCCTAAATACTGGTTAAAAGCCCATTACCAATTAAAATTTACAAAAGCATTTGTTTTCCCTATACTGGTGTGCCACGCAATGCTACCGGTAGGTATTTCGCAACAGCAGCACACTTTAATGCTTTTGAAACAATGAATGCCATGAAATTAGGAAAAACAAGCATTACTCATATTCTAAAAAGCTCCTGCATGTCAACATCAAACACTAACAACAATTAAGAATAATCATCCAATATGGGAGTTTCTTCCTACGTATCTCTTACTTTTAATTGTTCTTGGTCCTGACGATGAGTTTTAAGTAAATGTTCATTTTCTCTTATAGAATTCTCAGTAGAACGTATATGTTGTTGAACTACTGACAGTTGGGTTTTTTTGTTTCCAACTTCTTTCTCCAAGTGACTTAAAGAAACAAAGTATTGTTAATAAATGTACACAGAAATTCTAAAACAACAGAGCACAAGAATTCTGATTTGTTTTGTTCAGAAAGCTGGTAACTGATGCTCACCTTATGTCTGCCTCCACATCTTTGTTGAGGATGCGGGGCCTATTATTTTCACAAGAATAATACTGTCTCGGCAACACCTGATCACCATCACCAGTGAAAGCTTCTTTACAATTTCTCGGAAGATTGTTTCGCTGAATAATTCTACGAGCTTCCTCATTATCCTAGAGGGGGAAACGAGTATTCAGAGCTGAGTAAAAAGGAGCTTGATGTCTCAACTTTTAAATATACTAATTAATTAATGTGACCATTAAGCTACTTCCTGTCAGTCACAGAGCAACTGTCCTTTAAAATATCCAGTAGGCAACTATAACACAGCACTGGAGTGCTGTCTTGTCTGCAAGCATCTTTAGGGGATGAGACATATTTCCCAGCAGAATTTCCCTCTTTCAGAATCATGGATATTTCTTCCCTGCAGAGAGAGAACAGTGGGGCTACTACATTCTACCTGCCTTAAATAAAATCAGCTGCCAATCTCTCTTGAAGCTGTAGACAGAAACCAACAAGCTTTTCCCATGCACTGCAAGAGTCTCACATCTTGTTAAACTCCACTCTCTCTAACATAACCAGCAAGTCAATTTGAGAAACACCCGCCATTTAAAATTATTTTTTTGTTACATGTGATATAGAAATAGTATGCAGTGAATGGCCTAAGTGAGCAGTTTTCAACCAGTGTGCCGTGGCACCTTGGGGTGCCTTGAACGATGGTCAGGGGTGCCGCAGGCAACACTGGCCTCTGTCCCTCTTTCCTTCCCTCCCTCCTCTGATGTCCTCTTGTGTCTCTGCCTCCCAATGGCTTGCACAACTGTTTGTTGCAGCAGCCTAGCTACAAACTCCGCAGGTGAATGGTGCCTCTGAGGCTGGTCAGGGAGTGCGAGTTGCCAGGAGCTGAGGTGGCCTAGGAGTAAGCAAGCAAGCAGGCCAGGGAGTCCAGCCAGCCAGTCCATCAGCCCTTGCTGTTGGGAATGGACAGAAAGTCCTAGGTCCCTGTGGGGCAGTGTGAGGAGTCACCTCTCTCTGGGGTAGGGGGGCAGCTCAGAGATCAGGGGTGGCGGCAGTGGCAGTGGCTGCACAGAGGACTTCCAAGGAGACAGAAGAGGAGGCTGAGGGAAGACTCCACAAGGGAGGGTGTTTGAGAAAGGGTGAGAGACTGCCGGCTCTGCAGGCAAGGGGTGACATAACTGGGCTCCTGAGCCCCACAAGGGTGGTGCAGAAAGAATGTAGTTGGTCAAGAGAGCTGTGGATTCAAAAAGGTTGAAAATCTTCGGTCCAAGTTAATACAGAGTTATCTGAACTGCTATAGAAACATCAAGTAAGGCTTTCTATGCACTACAGGTATGAGAATTAAATCTTACTTTGATTAACAGGACTGTTTCTATATGCCGCATGTCAATTAAGCAATTGGCTATTACTGCATTATCGATGTCTAACGAGTCCAAGACTGACAGGAATTTAGGATGAACAACAGCCCTATTACAAAAAAAAGACAGTAGTGTTTGTATTTTATTTTATGTTCTTACAATGCAGTCACTTCACTTGCAGTCTTACAAAAGATGGCATAACTATAGAGCATTTCAGTTACATTTTCAGAAGCGTAAATGTATTGACCATATTTGAAAAATGTATCTAAAATGATGTCCCCCCCCCCCGCCCATGGATGAAGTCATTCCATTTGCAAAGGGGTCTTTAAATCAGTGCAGAACTCTGGAAACTTTTGCTGATTCCTCCTGTTTTGTGCAGCCCTTCACACCACCTCCCATGCCACAGGGTGGGGGGAGGAACCAACAAAAATGGCTTCTCTGCCTTTCATTAGCAGAAACTTCACTTGGCTCAAATGTCCTTCCATGAACAGAAGGGCACCACTGCATACGGCAAGATGAATTCTAATTAATCAGTTAAAGCTGTAGCAGTGTTTGGATATGTAGCAATTCAGACTTAAGTACCTGATTCCACTGCAAACCAGTATAAGCAGCCAAGTTCATTAACATTATGCAAAATTTTACATATCCAATAACTAATCTTACAGCCCAATCTTATGCATGTATATTCCAAAATAACTTCCACTGAGTTCAGTGGGTTTAATTACTAGTAAAATACTTATAAGTAAAATACTTATACTTAGACACTGCACTTTGATATTCTGCAAACAAGCTGTTGTCAAAGAATTGGGAAATGAAACCATTTGTATACTATCTGAAAAAAGGTATCTTGTTAGAATTAAGGGTGTTAGAATTATTTGTTAGAATTAAGGGTGACAATAACAAATATCTAAGTTACCATGAAGTCAATAGTTTTATCAATGACCCTCAACGGTAATGCAGCATAAATAGAAACCCTTAATGAAAATTCAAAATTCCAGTTTACACAGACCAGTCAGATACACTCACCTTTGGCTTACATCATAAAGCCTATTTTGGAAAGAACTAACGACGATTTGAGGACGAAAACCAGGTTGACAGAATCTGGACATTAACCCCTGTAAAGTTCGTTCATCTTTATGATTATCACAGCAAAATGTCCAGATCAAGCCTTTTAAACACATCTCAATAGCCAGCGCAAAATCAGCATCTTTCAGATGAATAAAAGCACCTGAATGCAAGAAGAAAGTCTCAGCATTGTATGTAATGTCAACATTAAACCATTTGAACGCCGCAACCTGAAGTTCTCAACCCCTCTTCTGTGAAAATGCCACAGTAATATAAAAGGTAGCTTGGAGGCAACTCCATTTTCAGAAGTTCACCAAACTAGACATCAAAGCAATTCAAATGCTCATTAATGGGGGGGTTTAGTAGCCATTGCAGGAGTTTTGGAGCTCCACATCCAAAACTAACAGCAACTTATGTGGGGAGGGGAAATCAGGGAGGGAGGGGAGAGAGATTGAATGTGCATATGCAATGGCTATTTAACATGTAATGAATGTGCAGTTTACATACCTGCAAGCAATTAATGTCAAATTTAGTTTGGGCCTGTGACTATGGTTCTATCATGCAGGGGATTTAAATCCTTTGAAACCAACAGTAGAGACAATGCTTATCTTGGCCTATGAATGGCACAGTTTAATTTCTGAATTTTTTTAAAAAAAATACCTCAAAACTTCAATACACTTTCCAAATTTTTTTCCCTTATCCTTGCTTTTTCCATTTTTTATTCAGTGTAAAGTTCTTGCCTTTCTATAGAACGCAACAAATATAAAAAAAGTTTGAACTTTTATTCTAAAAGCAACTTCCCAGAAGATTATTCCACTAAAATGAATGCAAATCCACAATATATAACCTCCTGGCAAGGCTGAAGACACTTTACAATGAATCAAAAGTGGCCGGCCACTCCTAAGAACACAAATGTGGCCCTGTTAGATAAGACCAAAGGCCTACCTAGTACAAAATCTTTTTTTCACACAGTGGCCCAAAACGAAATAAGAGTAAGTATTCCCAATACTGAAACACACAGAAAAACCACAACAGAGTCATTGTAGTCTGCTTTTTAAATGCAAATCCTCAATATATGCACGCTGCTTGGTGGTCAGCAAACTACTTATAGACCAACTATGGACTTCTTGCACATTAACTTGCAGATTAATTGCAATGTGTAAAACTGGGGATGGGGACAGGGGTATGCAGGCAATTCATGAAAATATCTGAAGAGGGTTATAAAAGCACAGCTAAGACTGTGAAATAGGTGGGGAATAGGAACTTAAGAGTCTCCCACTGTCACCATTTTTCTCAAGACCTAAAGAAAATTACTTCCTTATTCAGCAATACCAGGATGAAGAACACAGCCATGGATGTACATATACACCAAGAAATCACAAAGTTTACTATTTCTATTTCAGGATCAAATCTGAGAACAATTAAAATTGCAATGCATTATCCATAGTCTACTTTTCATAGTCTACTGTGTTTAAACATTATTTACAAGGGGAATTATAAATTACCTACGGGTCCCAATGGTTTGTATTTAAACTGCCCCTGCTGGTGAGCGCTTTCAATTGCTTCACAAAGGTCTGGCATATAGTGTCCAAACCTTTTCAGTTGATTTGTTTTACTCTCCTTCAACTGTTTTAGCTGTTGTTGCTGAGCATCCAATATTTGCATCAGTTCCAATTCTTCCTTCCTAAAACAACAAAGAAGCTACTGAAATATCATGCATTATTATTAAGGCCTAGTCCATTTTATAGAAATAGGTAGCCTTTTGCACACCATCTGATTGCTTATAAGGTACAATTGCTTTAGCAGGGCTTCCAAGTCAATCATTGATTCACTTTATTTGTATGCCACTTTTTCACACACAAAAACAAGCTCAAAGTGACTTGTAACAAAGAAACAGGGTTGCATTTCAAACAAACACTACAAAAACAATTTCATAGTAACCCAGCAAAACAAAAATATAGTAACATACAAACAAGCACATTTGAATACTATTAATATACAGTGATACCTTTGTTCCCGAATGGCTTCAATTTGTTGTCAAACAAATCAGCTCCCGAACGCTGCAAACCAGGAAGTAAGTGTTCCAGTTTGCAAACGTTTTTCGGAAGCTGAATGTCCAACGTGGCTTCCATTTGAGTGCAGGAAGCTCCTGCAGCCAATCAAAAGCCACACCTTAGTTTTCGAACAGTTTTGGGAGTCAAACAGACTCCCAGAACGGATGAAGTTCAAGAACCAACGTTTCACTGTAACAAGATTAAGTAAACAACATGCCACATCCAATGACCAAAATAAGGGAGCTTCAGTTTCTGTAGGTTTAGCCTGGAAAAGAGGCAACTGAGAGGAAATAGCCATCTTCAAATATCTGAAGGGCTGTCACATGGAAGATGGAGCAAGCTTGTTTTCTCCTGCTCTTGACAGTAGGTCCCAAACCAATGACTTCAAGTTACAAGAAAGAAGATTCCAACTAAACATCAGGAAGATTTTTGCAAAACTGCAAGCCATTTGTATTTAATAACACATTCTCCAAGTTGATACCCTGGGTTACTTCTCCAAAGGAAGCTTATAAAATAACTGCCTTTACTTGTTTTTCGTTTTGTTTTGTTTTTTTAAAAAAGATGAGTTTGTTTGCAAAGTGGGATGTCAGATGTCTTTACCAAAAAGGAAATCACCTCCGCCCCTTGAAGAAAAACAACAGGGAACTGAAACTGAAACGATCCCTTGTCCCTTCCCAAAACTAACCAAGAAAGAGTTGAACATACATGCTTCTCCTCAGACAAATATGCCTGGCAGGAGAGCTGAATGAAGGTGCTAGCTGTGGTCCACAGAGCAAGAAAAATAAATGCGCAGAAGCCCAACTTATAGCACAAAACACAAATTAAGTAATAACCACAGTTACATCTCAAAAACTTACTTAAGCCTCGCAACCTCTTCCTTGTATGTTTTTATAGCCTCTTGAAATTGCTTTATTTGGTTATCAATTGATTCTTCTTGATCACGAAGTGTCCTTAACTGCTCTTCCTTAACTGCTCGTTCAATTCTTGCTTGTTTTTCCAACGTTTCAGACTCTGAAATTTGTTCAGGACTGTAACATCATGCAAACCAAACAGTATTAAAGAGCTGCTCTGGAGGAATACTTTTGTGACATACACCTTTCCTTTGGGGCAGCTTTTATGCATGCAGTATTTGGGTTTAATCAACACTGGCTAGCCAGTTTCACACTCGCATTTTAAAATAAACACGAATACAGATTTTAAGGCTGCATTTATATATTTTTAAAATCCCACAGAGACTTATAATAGTTATTTACCATTCTTTGACAAAAGGCAGCAGCATGTACTTTTCTACCTGCTTTTAGCAAATCACTGTAGATTAATTATATAATTATTATTTGTACATCACTCTTTGCATCTTAGAGACATCTTTCTGCCTGTAAGGAATATACACTCTAAATAGAAAATGGGAAAAACAGAGAGAGGAAACAGGGCAAGGGGGATAAAGTGGGCAGATTTATATTTGATAAAGTCTACCAACAAAGGTTTTAGAGTACACTTAGCTGTTATACAAAATGACACATCCTCTTATGGATCGCAAGTGATGAACAAACAAGTAGCAGAAAGGAGGGGGAGACAGAAAATTATCACAAAGGAGGGAAGTAAGCAGCCAGCCCCCACACTCACTTTATTAGGGATCAGTGCTATTTAAGATGTTTATACATTTATCTAGATTCCAGTGGAGTAACCAATTTTAAAGATCTTTACAACCCAAGCAGCAAAGGGCTCCAAAAGGGTATTTCCAAAGTGACTGAACGGGCAACAAAATAGCAAATAAAAGTAAGGTGCTGTTCATTGGGGGGTGGGAGCCTAGCTTCACATCTATGCTGATGGATCTGAGCAACTGAGAACTTGTGGTTCTGGTGGATAGTCCAGTAGCAATTGTAAAAAAATAATAATATGAATAATAATAATAAAGGACTTCTCTGGGAGATTTGTCCAATTGACAGAATCATAGTACCGTTATACAGAGACATAGTGTTGCTGCATTTGGAATAATGCTAATATCAAAAAGGGTACTTTAAATCCAGAAAAGGAAAACCAAAATGGGCAAGTGATTGTGGCACTTCTAAAAAGAAAAGCTAGCATCTCCAACTTTTTAATTCATAAAAAAGTTAAGTGAGGGGGCCCTCATAAGGGTTTTCTTTCTTCTTTAATGAAGCAAGGATGCAAAAAGCATTTAAGGAGTTTCTGCATGATGCAGAAGTGGCATTAAAGGCTTCTAACAAAAAATAATTATCTGAAGATGGACATTAATGATTTTGCAATGAAGTTTAAAAAATAGAAGAGAAGACAGCCAGATAGAACAGTGTTTCCCAACCTTGGGCCTCCAGATGTTTTGGGACTACAATTCCCATCATCCCTGACCACTGGTCTTGCTAGCGAGGGATGATGGGAGTTGTAGTCCCAAAACATCTGGAGGCCCAAGGTTGGGAAACACTGAGATAGAAGACTGGAGTAGTCAAAGTGTGAGATAACCAGAGCATGAACCACAGTTTCAGCTGAGTTTAATAAGTAGTTTAATAAATTTAATATAATTAAGTTTAATAAGCTGATATATACTAAAGAGATAAAAAGGTTGCTTATAATAAATTTCATTATTGATAACACAGAGATGTTTCAACTTCTTGTTTGTCATTACATGCTTCTTACAGATAAAAAATATATATAATGGTTTTGAGTAACAAAATGCCCGTTTACTCACTTCTCTTTTTGATACAACATATTTAGAAAATGAAACATTACCTGGTCTTTAGTTCCTCAATTCTTTTGCAAAGCTGTTCATGGTCTTTCACCAAGCGTTTCAATTCATTTTGAGACCGATTATATGCTGCCTTCAACAAGGAAAGCAAAACTCTGGTTAACAATTGACTGGAACAAACTTACAGCAGAGATTGACAAAAATATTATAGCTGAAGAGCAACTTCAATCTGTTATTTCTTCTGTCTTTTTTGAAATTATACTCATTTGACCCTTTACTCTTTTACAATCCTTTTACAATCCAAGACACTCAACTCTGCTGATAAAAGAATCTGAGTGTCTGATTTCAGTGCAGCACTGCACAAAATACAAAAGTATGCCTAGACCTTAGTGTGTGGCAAATTCTTACAGAACTTCTAAGTCTGAACTTTACATCTACAAACCTCTGCATCATTCTTTGCTCTTCTTTTAGATATAACGTCTGCTTTCAAAGCAGCACATGACGGTTCTAATGCCTGAGCTTCTTCCGTTATCTTCTCTAGCTTATCTTGCATAGTTCTGTGTTTTCCTTCTGCATCGTTTACCTTAGTCTGAAAAGACAAAACAATCAGAAATCTCATTATACCAGGGAAATTAGGTGAATGTGCAGAGACTGATCCAAAGGAAGTTCAGACAAATCAGCCATGACTTGGAACGGGAGAAAGGGTCAACAGTTTGCAGATGGAAGTATGATCACCTTTTACTTTCCAGACACTACTTCATTCTGAATTTCATTAATATGTCAGGCCTCTGGTTTTAACTGGGAACCTTATAGCTGAGCCTAGTACAAACTGATGGGCAACCTAGCACTGTGAGTACTTCAATCTTTGAGTCCTCTTCTGACACAAAAGAGGGCCAGGGTATCCATCCCAGCCCCCTTGGGCAAGATGAAGCCCCTGGCAAAAATACCAGGAAACTGTTCTTGCCCTTTTCTGATAAACTAAGCAGCATCATATCCAAGCTACACTTTAGGCTCTGGCCAGGGATGGCAGTCAGCCAGAGGTGGTTTGGGCAGACCTATCAATGGCTTCGGCCTGGCCATGGTATCCACTCTTGACCAAATGGTTGTCTCAACTTGGCTTCATTAAAGGACACATGTAAACAAAAAAATCAGCTCGAATGCCAAATATTACAGCACAGTAATAGGAACACTGAATTATTTTCTACAAAATCTTTGTTGATCATTTATTAGATTATATACAAAGCCAATCAAAGCTGACAAGTAACTCAAAGTAACTCAAAACTGAGATACAGTATATTCCTGCGTATAAGACTACTTTTTAACCCAGGAAAATCTTCTCAAAAGTCGGGGGTCATCTTATACGCCGGGTCGTATTTCTTATACGGCGAGTATATCCCAAACTCTCTATATTTTAACTGGAAAAGTTGGGGGTCGTCTTATACGCCGGAATATACGGTATTTGCTTCTCCAGTCTTCTAAATGCAATTTACTTATATGAGAAAGTTCACAAGTAGCACACATTTAATTAGATGGCCAAATAGCTCATGCAAGGGCATTCATGTGGACCTGTACAAGAAGCATCTGTTCTTTCTTGTGATCCTTGCATGAAGGCTAAGGCTTTGATCGAGAGGTGACAATAAAGCAGACTGCTTAATCGATCTGACATTTTGTGATGCAGTCTCAGAAGACACCAGTCACACTAACCTATTTTTTAAAGTGTAGATAAGATTTTAAAACTGGCTGTGTTAGTCTCGCTAAGTCATTAAAGAAACAAAAACAATGCTTCACTTGAACAAGAGAATCAAAGCATTTCAAGTCAGTATTTGTAATAAATGCATATATACCTGCCATTCTTTCACTTTCTCAACAAATTTTCCAGTTCTTGCTTCTAGAGCACCAATATCATCTCTGAGTGTTTTAACTTCTTTTTCAGTGTCTCTCACCTAAAATGTAAGAATAATGTAAGCATCACACAATAAATATTACAACAATCAATTTAAACCCATTGATAGGTACTGAAACAACAAATTACCATTGCCCAAGCTATTTGGTGCTGTAACTTCTTCAGCTCATTCTGCATTTCACTCACAAAAGCAATACTTTTGTAACGATCCTCCTTCTCCAAATAACGCTTCCGAAGTTCTTCAAGAAACTAAAGAGAGAACAAAATGTTGTTGGAGATGACAGCAGTACAGATACTAGGACCATTTATTAGTGTTTACTAGGGACAGAAGAAACCCAAAGGAGCTGCCTAGGAAGCTAAGTATCAGATTATGCATGTTACTAAATGTTTTATTGCATTTGTGCATTGTTTCTTTAAGTTGCAGTTGTGTTTTTACAAAATCATTTGTATGAGATTCTGTTGTAACTGGTTTTGCTTGTTTGCACAAAATCTTTAACAAAATAGTATATATTTTTAAGTGACTATGGTGCTGCATGAAGAATAAATCAGTGTTAGGAATTTATTTTGTAGGGCTAAAAGGTAAAGGACCCCTGACAGTTAAGACCAGTCGCAGACGACTCTAGGGTTGCGGCGCTCATCTCGCTTTACAGGCTGAGGGAGCCAGCGTTTGTCTGCAGACAGTTTTTCCAGGTCATGTGGCATGACTAAGCCGCTTCTGGCGCAACAGAACACCGAAACCAGACCAGCGCATGGAAATGCCGTTTACCTTCCCGCCGGAACAGTACCTATTTATCTACTTGCAATTTTTTTTTGGCATGCTTTCAAACTGCTAGGTTGGCAGGAGCTGGGATTGAGCAACGGGAGCTCACCCTGTCACGGGGATTCGAACCACTGACCTTCTAATCGGCAAGCCCAAGAGGCTAAGTGGTTTAGACCACAGCACCACCCATGTCCCTTCTTTTTGTAGGGCTACTGGTGTTATTTTCGCACTTCTCAGTGAATCTAGAACCAATATGAAAGGCTAGGGGAGGTGGAGTTTCACAGTCCAGTATGTGGGCTTGGGACACATAAAATTACTGTTTATAATACCTTTGCTCCTTGTTCAATCTGATCATGAGTTCTTGCTTTGGTTTCCATAATGTACGCATAATCTTCTTTCATCTGCTCCAACTGTGTTGCCTTCATAAAGAACTAATGCAAGAAAACACAAGTTCATGTTCTATAACTGACTTTCTAAAAGACTAAGAATTATGAATGCAGTCCATTTATACTTACACATTTCATTAAAGCCCTAGTTACCAGCTCCAACCACCTCACTCAACATGTGCACGATAAGAATACATAGAAGCAGCACTACGTTTATCCGCTGAATGTAAATTTTGTGCATGCTTCCAATATACCCATCAAGCCCTTCAAGCTGCTCAAGATCTGAATAAGAAGAGCACACATGGACTTCCCATTCCTTAGAGTGATGTGCTATGCTTCTCGAAACAAGGAAGAGTCATGTCCAATGGATTTGTTGGGATCTGTTTGTCTCGAGAGACAATGGAGTGTGCTTGCAAGAGTGAAGTCATTAGCAGCACTGAAGTGACCTCCTTGGGGCACAAGCCTAGGCAGTGTGAATGTCCTGGGCTGCCCAGATAACAAGGCCCCCTTCCCTTGGCTGCACTGATGTGGTCCAAAGGAAAACAGAACAATATGTTTGGAACTAGCTGGGCATACTTACAGCTTCTATGAGGGTGGGGACCAAAGGTGGACAAACTACCCCCAGAAAGAGCATGACATGTCCCCCACCAGAGGTACTACCCCTTTCCTAACACCCCATACACTCCCCGATGGATTACTGACAACATCATACGGTAGTTTTGTTTACCTTGTATTTGTCACCTTCATTTTTAGATTGCAAGAACTGTTTGCTCATTTCCTGAGTGAGTATAGATACAGGATTATCCACCTGCAACCACAAAAGTCACTTACTATTTTGTTTATCTTTGGCAAATAGTCAATATTTAAGTAAGCAGTCACTTAAAATTCAGAAATTCTCATCCATTGCAAGACAAGATAAATTAATCTTATGGTTGAAACAGTATCTCAAGCATAATGGCTTCTAATTAACTACATAAAAGTTCATGAAGATTTTCCTTTACGGAACCTTTACTATTTTAAGAATGTGAGAAGTCACAACCAGCTCACTGAAACAGGATGTCAGAAGAGCTTTAATGGGCAAGTTTGTTTTTAAAATGCAAACGCAAATTCCACATAACCATTGGCCACAATCCAGAGAACTGCACTGCGAACAGTATGTTCAGAGGAACCTTTTGACAATACACTGTCACTACCACCCAAAACCAGTTTCTCGTGACGCACGAAAAGTTGCTCTAAGAGTTTGAGCATAAGGGCTTCAATTCAAGGAGGGGAGGAATCATAAGCTGAAGTAATTGTCTACACACCATTAAGCAAAGAGCATCAAATAAAAATCATCTATTAGGTGTTAATATGTAGAAGTAAACAAATTTAGACTTACCTGGATATTAAAGTGATCTAGGATGGCAGTAAGTTCTTCCTTCTTGGAAGAAATTATGGCACCTGAATATAAAAGTGAGAATAAACCACAATGAGATTTTTAAAATTACTACGTAACACCAATTAAATTATCCTATATAATAAAGCCCAAGTGTCTCTGCGTGCTGTCCGTCCGTCCGTGGGTTTGCGCTACTGCGCATGTCCCCCACGGACACAGGGATTGGACGATGCAGAGACACTTCGAGCGGCCGGCCAAAACTGCGCCACCGCCATTGCCGTGTCCGCCTCCACCTCCTCCTCAGGCCGCCGCCGCCTCGGCCCCGTCGGGCAGCCCGCCCGACGGAGGCTCAGGCACCGCCGCGGACGACGATGATGGAGCCGTGGTCGCGGACACCGAGGAGGAAGAGGCTGGCGGGGGCGCCGTCGTTGCAAAGGAAGGAACAGGGAAAGAAGAACGGAAAAATGGAGGGAGGGAGAAAGGGAGCGAGGAAGGAAACATGGAAGAATGGAAAAATGTAGGGAGAGAGGAAGGAAGGAAGAACAGAGGGAGGGAGGGGGGAGGGAGAAACAGAGAAGGAAGAACGGATGTTCTAGCGCCCGTTAATTTAACGGGCTGAACATCCACCAGTACCTTTATAATATTGGTGCTTAGAATGAACACTTATTTTATATTTATTGCATTTATATGCCCTCCATTCCCCCTAAAAATGTCCAGGATGTTGCTTTGTCTTGGTGCTCCTACTGCTCAGACCACAGGAACCGTGCAACCAGATTTTTCCCCCTGGAGACCTTTACTTCTACTGTTTCCTTAGTTCTGTTCTGTGGCTGGCCTTTTAAAGAACTCCTTAGTAATTGGGAGGGGAGAACATCAGCAGGACCAAAATTTGAACAAAGGAGGAAAAAGAAAAAGCCAGCATAGTCTGGGCCTACTGGTCAGCAAAGCTGAATGTTCGAGAAAGGCATCTTTAGGAGATGGTGTGCGTGTGTATGTGAAGTTGTGGTGTTAGACCTCCATGCACACCGAGAAGCAAACATTCACCGTGAGTAAGAATGCTGTTCTCAGTTGGCTGTGACAAATGTCCAAATGCATTGCGTAACAGCTGCTGTCATACGGATGGATTCAGATGGTTGTGTGGCAAGGAAGAACGTGCTGCAACACATTTCTCCAGAAGGCAGCCTCTGCTGAGGTATGTGCACCTAACCAAGTGGGTGTTTGGCAAATCTTGTGGAGTGGAGAACTAGAAGAGGACTGCTGCTATAGAGGCCCCCATGGAACAGAGAAGTGTTAGCAGATGTGGTTTTCATAGGCTAGGGTGGAGTTAAGAGACTTTTTGTCCTAGTGTGGTTCACTGGAATGAGTCAAACAAGGAGATGTTTTGCCTAAAGGCCCATGTGCAAATAGTTTGGCCCCTGTAAAAGGCACCCATGATAAATTGGTTCTGGAAGCAGTGTCTATATTCCAATGCTTTAACCAAATGCTTTTCCTAGGCACTGCCCCTGCTGCAATGATCTTTTTTGAAAACTGTGGTGTCTAATGCTACATGAGGTGTGCATTCTTCCATTTAGAAACTTTTTGGGTCACTATTTGGTTGGTCCACAAGTTCATCCAGCCACTAGAGAAAGGTGGATCTACAAAACAAAGATGTAGAGGAGGTCTATGGATTATGAAGGAGCAGGGCTCTGGCACTGGGTTGAAAAAGGCACCGGGAACAGGGGGATGACATGCTGCTGCTGCTGCTTGTCAGCTGAGAGGCAGTAAAGCCACTTGGCAGCAGGTCTCACCCGTGCGGCTTTTCCCAGCCTCTCTGGGGTAATGGTGCTCTGGGGTGGGGACAGCCTCCCCTTGGAAGAATCCCTTCTATATCCACCAGATGAAGAAGGTGGTTCAAGGTAGAGGTTCAGAAGAAAAATTTCAAAATGCTTTAAAAGGGCTGTAGGTTCCAAAATGGAGCACGGAGCTTCCTGCTGCTGCGCTACCCCCCTCAACAGCTGATGGACAGGAAGCTGTTCCTTGCAGCGAGATTGAGGGTGAAGGAGGGAGGAAGGGGGTCTGCTGCCCCTTAGATTGCCTTTTTTCCATTCTTACCCTTCCAAACGAAAGAGGGGGGATAGAAAACGAAGCGACTCAAGCTCCCCTCACGTGCATTTTGCTTATGCGTGCTGAGGGCCCAGAATGTAACCCCCACCTGTATGTAATTTGAAAGCGGGGAGCGAGCACTAGCAGAGGAAGGTTAGCAAAAGCCAGTTTCTTACTACAGACCAGTTCCATCAGAAGGATGTTCTGTGTTTGATGAGATAAAAGCATTCTTTCCCTCCAACTGGCAGTATTTGATGGTGTCTTGTGCCCTCTTCTGGGTTGCCCTATATCAGGCATGTCCAACCGGTCAATCATGATCCACCGATCGATCGTGGGGCTTCCCTGTTTGATCACTTCATCCTGAATGCAGCAAAATACTTCGGCAGCTCAGGTTTCGTGAGGCACAACCAGGCCATACCATGAGGTTGGAGGACAAATCAACTCTCTGGCCATGGCTACAGCCAGGACAACTAATGTACAGTGGAAAGCACTGCTGCTTTTTTTTAAATGAACTTTTACAGAGGAGGGGTCAGAAGAGCTTGCTCTGCAGCTACTGCCAAGGCTTTCTCCTGTTGCTTGTTTATGTTTAGCAAGGCGGTACATTTCTACACTTTCCCCTTCCTCCGTGAAGTCATAACAATAGGGGAGTAGGGCATGGCACCAGAGGGAGACATACAAAGCAAGAAAACATGAGTGGGGCACAGAAGGTGACTTGGAGAAGGAACAAAATTGAAAGGCCTTTTTTATTTAAACAATAGCAAAAGTGCATGATAGGGGAGAGAATAGAGAAGAAGACTCGCACCAAGGATGACAAACTGACAAAAAGAAGAGCAACAATCCTGAGTTTTCCTAGTGTGCCCCTTTAAGAAATTGTTTGAGCTTCCCTATGTACAATTTAGATTAAAACTGATGTAATACTAATGATCAGGCTGGGGCATGCAGATGGACTAGTAACATCGTCAGGGAAGCCTGAGGAGTGAAAAACCAGGCCAATCCTTCTGACTTATTATGTCTACAATGTCGTGGTAGACACCCATATAATGCAGACACAATCCTATCATTACTCTTGCTAATGCTGAAGCAAGCCAAAGCAGTCCAACAAAAAAAAAATATTTAAAAAAAGTATCCGCATGCTCATGTTATAACAACATTTACAAGAGTATATAGTAGGCCCACAACTTATGTGGGGCTTACGTTCCAGGGATCGCGCCTACAATTGCGCAGTCAATGGGATTGCCAACTTCATTTTTCCCAGAACCCCACCCCCTTTTTCATTTTGTTCAAAAAATTGCCATGCAGGTAAGCCTAACTGCATACAAGCTAAATGCACACAAGTTGTGGGCTTACTGTATTTAAAAAAGAAGGCAGCTCACCTCACTTTTCTTCTAAAAATAGAGCTTCTTTGAATACTTTATAAAAATTAAAAGTACCTGTGCTGCTTTTAAGTTTGTAATTACGATGTCCTTCCAAGTTTATGCGTTGATTGATGGTGATAGAGTCACCATACTGTTGTGGTTTAAATGCATCTTCACCTCGGTTTCGCAGCGTTATTGAAACATCTGCAGAACTGAAGACAAAAAATAAGCTGATTTTAATTAACATGTAAATTCAAGAAATTATCTTTTTAACCAAGTTCAAGGTGTTGCCAGTAGCATATAAAGCCCTTAACAACTTGTGACCAGGTTACCTATGAGGCCAACATGTGCCCACCAGACTGCTTCAATCGGAGGAATTGGCAATACTACAGATGCCACATTAGATCCATTCCGCAGTTGTAAAGTGTGGCAGCACCTGCACTTTGGAACTCCCTGCCTCTTGAGATCAAGCAGGCGCCTTTACTGTACTCTTTCTGGTGCCTGCTACAAACATTCTTGTTTAGACAAGCCTACCCAGGAGCTTAGAAGTTGAGGAGATTTTAATCTGTTTTAGTATTTTAACTTTTTGTATGTTTAAAAGCATGGTTGTGGATTTTTCTTGGTTTTGTTTTATCTTTTTTGTAAACCGCTTTGAGTTTCTTTTACAATCAAGCAGTGTATTTTATGAAATAGTAAATAAGTACTCTAAGCCTTATGCCAAGGAAGACATCATTTTTAATCCATAGTATGCAACACCTTTGTAAAAACGAACACAAATATCAGTAAAGTGCCCGATGTTTCTAGACCAGGAGGCAGGGTGAGAAAAAAGGCATAACCTAGCACTCAAGCCTTAACACCTGCAGACTGCAGCAGTTCCAAGATGGACTGGAGGAGTTGTACAGACTTACGATTAACCTCTTCTGGGAACTAACAAATGGCTTACACTGGCCTCAAAGATTGCTGACACCACAAATGGTTGGTGTAGGTAGGTAGCTAATATGCATCACTCTTGCAGAGACCTCACCACCTGACACTGGCCTCAAAGATTGCAGAGTATTTCTGGAGGGACAGGAAATTCTTCCCTCCATCCCTAGTACTGTTCTTACTCGTTCTGCCTTAATACTGGATTTTGACTTACCTCTGTCCATCTTTCACAAATACTTTCAAAGATGTTCCTCGATTTGTTACTGTAGCTTTTCCTCCAAGACCAACTATAAGGGCCGTTAGCACAGCACTCTTCCCACCTGAATAAAGCAACATTTATTAAGCTCTTAATAGTTGGCAAGCTATTTTTAAGGAAGCAAAAAATGGCTCTTATTCTTTTTTCTTTTAAAAAAAAAGACCATTCCTTCCCCCCCTTATTTTTCTTTCTTTTTAAAAAAGACCATTCCTAAAGAAGCTACAAGGTTATAAGGCATGTAATCACAGAACAAAAACACTCTTGGGTATAACTCAATGACACTTTTTCTCATGAGACTAGGTCAGCTATAGCTTCAATATTCATTTCATATTTGCTGCAGTATTGTGAAAATGTGTTACGTTACTGGGTTTTTAATGTACGCTTTAATAATGTATTGATATTAATTGCATCATATAGCTTAATTTTTTTTTTTACAAAAGTGGCCCATACATTTAATGAAATAAATACAAGAATTTTGTAACTGGCATTCTCTTAAGTGTTACACAAACATATCGCAGCAAGCCATTGATGGTTCTTTCACATCTCGTGGGTCAGGAGGCCCTGAACCAATTGGAAAAGCTCAACTAAGCAGCATGAGTACATAGTGCTAATGCTTTTTTTGACAGTCACAAAGTGGGGTTTGATGATAACTCAGTGTGTCAACATATTCACTGCAAAATTAGCAAGGTAAAGTTAGGAAATAAAGGATTCTTATTCTGTTCAATGATTCAATACGGTAGAAATACTGTAACTGCGAAATAATAGGTAAGATAGATTTCATTAGTGGAATTCATTTGGTTATAAGTTTTTGTGGAAAAGAGCCTAACTGATTGTATTGCCCTCTTCTGACACAGGCTCAAACTTATTTGAAGGGAGAGAGGAAAAATATGAACAGTAGGGCAAAAAGACCATGTAATGCAATATAGTTTCTGATAGGCAATGATGTGAAAGAGCATGCCTGAGACAAGAGAGCTAGTCAGCTACAATGTAGAACACTGACATGACAGTCAAGTCTGACCTGACAAAACACAGTTTCTGTGTTCCAAAGAAACACTTAAGTATATAAGAATAATGACCATTCATAAGAAAGGCTTTTTGATTTGGGGGTTTTCTTTTCCCCCTTCCCTATAATCTTCTGCTGTTCCTCTTATCTCTCATATGTATCTTAGTTTGAGAGGTACTAAATTTGCTCCTTTATTTTTTGTAATCTTTATTATTATTAGTGTTTTATTCTGCTTTTTGTTCAGAAAAACTGGTATATTAGAAATTGATAAATAAGAAATATGCTACAGAATGGAAGAAATGCCAATACTATAATTTTCCATATGATTTAAAATAATAAATGAAAACTTACTTCCATTATTTCCAACTATAAAATTGACATTGGATCCAAATTTGAAGGGGCCCAGCATTGAATGGCACATGAAATTCTTCAGCTGGATACTTTCAATTATTCCAACTTCTCCTGACACCTACAGAAACATTACAAAGATGTTTAAAACTGATCACCCATCTTTTGTACACAAACAGAAAATCACAGATCATCACAATGCATGCATATTTTTAACAATACCATGGGGTATCTGAATAATTCTTACTACCAGAACATTCAGCTCTTATTTGCCATTTCCCCACACGCTTAAAGTAGTAGCCTAAATAGCAGATCACAAACTGTGTCAAATGAGTCTCCCTATAAACGTGAGAGCAATGGTAAAGCCCAAGTGCAACTAACGAAATATAAACACAGATATTTTGCTTGAAAGTATCCACTTTAGGCCCAGGGATAAGGAAGATGAGTGAGCAGGTAATAATGAACTCCTGTGCATTTTTGTCAAGTGCAAGGCAGTTTCAGTAAAGCCACACTTAACATAATATCTGGTGTTCCATATGCAGTACTTGAAAGACTACCTCCTTCCTTACGGACGCTCTGGGGTGCAAAGACTGACCAATGACCAGACTCAGCATAAGGCATCATTCTTAATGGTTTTGAAGAGCCCATTGCATAGAGCATAGTCTCAACTTGCACCCTGCAAGCAGGTAGTGCACCCTATGCCATAGTACCCACACCCTTGCTTCTAACCATTCATTATCTGTTTTCTGTTTACTGGGCTTATTCGGTATGAAAGTTGAAATCTGTAAGATAAAAAAGGGAGAGGGTTGGCTGGCATGGCCTCCTCCTCAAAGGTACTTAACTTTTCTACCCATGGCTAAGTTCCACCAACTTCTGTCGCAGACAGGTGAGAGTTCAACTTTTAAAGCAGGCTCTCAAGTTAATGGAAACTTAAAGGGACCCTGGAAATGGCTATAACAAAAGCAGACAATAATTAAGGAGATGCAGAAATTTGGCTCCCAGCATGCAATCCCCTATTCCAGCTTTAGTACTTACTATCAGTAGATAGTACTTACCTTCTCCTCGCACAGGTGCTTAACTTACATGTGCCCCCCCCCCGCCCCTCTGTGCTTGTCTGATCATCAATAGTTTCATTTTTCTCTCAGGCATAATATAAAACCACATTGTGGGACAAATTGCTTACCGACTGAGAGTAGTAACTGCTGTCACTCTGTAGCTGTGACAACTCCTCTTCATTAGGGTCATCATCAGAATCAAATGTGGCTTGCCTAGGTCTTTTTTCAGGTGATGATATTGAAAAGCTTCTCTCTTTTCTCTTTGACATATTTGCCTCTGTGCTTACAGAAATTCTTTTGGAAATATTTCATCAGAATTCTGGCAAACTTCTGGCACTGTAATGTTGGGGAAGAAGAGGGAAAGTTAATGAAACTTTATAATAAATGTTTCCTTATTCTATAGTATTCATAGAATCATAGAGTTGGAAGAGACCACAAGGGCCATCCAGTCCAACCCCCTGCCAAGCAGGAACACCATCAAAGCATTCTTGACAGATGGCTGTCAAGCCTCTACAGTTACTGTAGTTAAATTTTATTCTGTTAAGAATACAGGTGAAACTCGAAAAATTAGAATATCGTGGAAAGGTTCATTTCTTTCAGCAATTCAACTTAAAAGGTGAAACGAATATATGAGATACTCATGTCATGCAAAGCGAGATATGTCAAGCCTTTATTTGTTATAATTGTGATGATTATGGCGTACAGCTGATGAGAACCCCAAATTAACAATTTCAACTTTGGGGTTTTCATCAGCTGTGCGCCATAATCATCACAATTATAACAAATAAAGGCTTGACATATCTCGCTTTGCATGTCATGAGTCTATCTCATATATTAAACTCCAGTACCGGTAGCTAATGAAAGTAATTGCTTACATAAATGGACTTTTCCACGATATTCTAATTTTTGGAGTTTCACCTGTATATCCTGTTAGCCTAACCTCCCTCAACATTTTTGTGGGGGTTAAATGTAAAGAACCATGTATGCCACCTTGTGCTCCTTGAAGAAAAAGGTGAAATATAAATGCAATTTACAAATAATAAAAAAGCAGAATTCATAAGCCTGCACTTCCCAGCCTTACTCAATACTCAATATACCACTTCCGTTCCTTTCTGAAGTCTGTTCTCTCGGTTTCTCATTCTTCCGACAAGTTTCGCCATTTCCGCATACGCCATTCGTTACTGTATCCCACCTTCTTTTGTCGTGGCCTAACCCTCTTTTTAAAAACATCCCTGCCGGTAGCCATCACGGCCTCTTTCGGAAGCCGCTTCCATAGTTCTAGCTATGCCCTCTTTCTAGGCTGCCCTGGGCCTGACAATACTCGGGAGCCACTTGCTCAGGATCGGGCTCCCTGTGTTATTAATGAGGCAAATTATGTTTTCTTTTTAATGTCCCCCCCACACACAACCCCTCGCCTTGCTTTTAATTGTACGTTGGGGGGGGGTTGTTTTTGTAAAGACGCTTAGCGGAAAGAAAAATGAGTAATGAATTTCACGAAGAAGAAGTTAAGGCTTGCCTCTTGAAACTCATAAAAATTAAAGAAAGCAGGCGACCTAATTCCCCCCTTTTCCTTCTTCGCCACTCACCTCAGGAACAGAAAGCGAAACCACGCAGCTGGGGCTTCAGCGGGAAACCGTTGAAAGGCTTCGCGCCTGCGCACGACGCCCAGGTGCGCAAGAGCGGCGAGTCTCCTCCCCGCGCCATCCAATCAGCGGCTCGCTGCGCGAGCGAGGACGACGCGCGTCTTTACGCTTTTTTTTTTTTTTTTTTTTTTTTTTTGCCTCTCCCAACGGCAAAGCACCTCGTCGCGTGGCCTTAGGGCGCACGCGCAGTTATGGCAAGGAGAGAGGAAAGAGGGTGTCAACTCTTCCTTCCTGTAGTCGCTTCCGGCTCCCATCCGAAGGGCGCCATGTGCGGGGAACTGGCATAACGTGACGACGATAGAGATAGAAATAGAAATTATAAGAGAAGGAGATGGTAGAGATAGAGCCCCTCCGATCTCACCCAAACCACTCGAGGGCGTCCAGACCCCGCTTGCTTGGCACGGGTTTCGCCCACCCACCACCGACCTTCAACTGCGAACCAGAAATGTTAGGCATGCCGCTTCCTTCCCCTCAGCGGCAGGCCGTCTGATTCCTCCTTTCTGGCCCCTCCCTCCCGCTTACGTGACGATTTCGCGCACGCGCGCTTGGCGCCCGCGGAATTACGAACGTCGGCGCTTGGGTGCCGTTATTCGCCTCGGCGCGGAAGGGCTGGCGACGCCGCATCGTCCGAGGGACCCAGGTGGGTCTGCACCCACAGATTCGGTGAAATCTCTCTTTTCCCCACAAGGCAAGAACCTTTCCTAGAGTCATAGGGTGGTAGAGTTGGAATGGGACACCCTAGGGTCATCTAGTCCAGCCCCCTGCGATGGATGGCATCTCAACTGAAGCATCCGTGACAGGTGGCCATCCAGCCAAGGAAGGAGAGTCCAACACTTGCTGTCAGAAAGAAATGACTTCTGGAGGTTGGTTGGTCGATTGCACCAGGAAAAGGAGCGAGGAAACAGATGTCTTGCGGGACCTTTAAATACCCTAACAGGTTTATTATGGCATAAGAAGCTGGCGTGGACTGGAGTCTGCTTCACCAATGGCACAAAAAGAGTCCTGCACTGCAAGGGGTCAGACTAGATTACCCTGGGGTCCCTTCCAACTCTACCATTGTGTGATTCTCAAATGTTACCCTCTTTTGGCAGGTGCAGCAGGGAAACGATTCTAAGAGCGGAGGGGTGTTTGCGTGTGTTAAGTTGGCAAAGCTTTCGCCCAACGTTTTTTGGATTGCACTACTGGGCTGCAACCCGATGTGCACTTACTTGGGAGTAATAATAATAATACCCCGCGGCTCCCAACGGAATATTAAAAACATGATAAGACATCAAATATTAAAAACTTCCCTAAACAGGGCTTCCTTCAGTTGTCCTTCACAAGTTAACACAGCCTTACGTGGCAATCTTCTGAACGCAGCAGGGCTTGCTTGCAAGTAAAAGGCATAGGATTATGCTGCCAGTTGTGGATCCTCAAAACTGCAGTCTCCACGCTCGCATTTAAATGGAGTTGATTCCCTGCTCTGCAGTATCAGTCTCTATGTTGATGTGGGTATCATTGTTGTTTTCTTTTAAGAAGGGCTAGGCACTTATATTGTTATATGATGGGGGGCTGCTCTAGATGTCATCTTAGGGTTCCTCCTAAGCCTTTGGTTTACTGTTTGTGAGGTGGGGCTCTGTAGAAAGAGAATATGAAAGTCGCCAAGCCAATCTCCTTGTTCAGTTAAGTGTTCTGGCCAAGTAGATCTTGTCATGGCCACACTGAAGGCTCTTGAGTAAGCTTAGCAGTCAAGGAATAAGAGGAGAGATCCTCTTGGGAATCGCAGCTTGGTCAAGTTGAAAGGACTCTGTGAATTGAGACGTTGTATGTACCTATCTTAACAATGAAAATCCGTTAATAAAAACACATTTAATAGTTAAAGTTGCAGGAAGCAGCAAATAGGAATAAATGGATAGTTCTCCAAATGAATACCGGTAACAAGAGGTAGAAAGTTGATTCCCACAAGGATTGGTATTGGCACTTACTTTGGGAAGTCAATACACACAGGTGAATCATGAGCAGGCTGGTCTAAAAGCAACACCCCAGCAGGCCATGCAACAGGGCTGCCAGTCAATTCCTATGCTTCAGCAACTGGTGCTTTTCTGTAGCTCTAATGCTATACACATTTGCGTCCATTAGATGGCACTGCTTCTATTTTTTTTTTGGTCAAAGGTGTCCTAGTGAATTCCTTTTTCACCAAATTTCAGTTGTTTCAGTGTACCAAAAGTTGGCCTCATGCTTAGACCCTGGGAGGTAAGCCCTCCCCCCTGATACCAGTAAGGCTTGCTTGCAAGATTGTATTTAATGTTTAGGATGATTTCTCATATTATGTGTTTTACGCACATGCAACAAAAGGTGGTTTATTCACACAACAAAACACATGGACTACATCTCCCATCACCCAAAGCCAGCAGTGCCAATAGTGAGGGATGATGGGCGTTGTAGTTCACAACATCTGAAGCGTTGGCTGCTCCTGATTTGTAGGCTTGGCAAGGTAATGTGCTGCTTTGTGACAATATCCTGTGAAGCCCAAAAGCCTGGTGAATGGGAAAGTTTTCATTTGAACAGCTACACATCTTAACTGTATTGCTTTTTGACCAACACAGCTACCATAATTGGGAACTTCTGGACATAACAGTTTAGGGAATGAGCTGGAGGCTCCCAGTTCAAAACTCAGCTCAGCCACAAACTTCCATGGGGTGGTTTTAAGGCAGCTGTGGGGAACGCTTGGCCCTCCAGATGTTGCTGAACTACAACTCCCATCATCCCTGGCCATTGGCCATGCCTACTGGGGCTGATGGGAGTTGTAGTTCAGCTACATCTGGAGGTTCCAAAGATTCCCCACACCGTACCTCAAAGAGATGGATGTGTCTCATCTTCCACTTGCTTCATTTTTCATAGGGTGACAATGGCCCCACTCAGGGTGTTGTAAGGATTACTGAGCTATGCATGCTAAATGCTTTATCCTTCTGTTTTAAGAAATCCCTGCTCTGTACACAGTTTGTCACAGTACAGTGGTACCCCGGGTACCCCGGGCGTCCATTTTGCGCATGCGCAGAAGCGCGATATCTGCGCATGCGCGGACATGCGCAGAAGCGTCTGCGCGGCGAAATGCATTTCCGGGTTTGCGGAGTATGCAACCCGAACGTACGCAACACAGTGTATGACTGTACTCAATTCATCTCATGATAATCAAGAGTTTCTCAAAAGCAGCGATTTCTTCTGACGCAATGTAGCTAGTTTCAACAGGATGCTAATTGCGTGTGAGAGTTTTGTCTGCAAAGCTGTAATACAGTATAAGAAGTAATCATTCAGAGACTGTTTGCATAATGAGGTCGCTTGCAGTCTCAGGCTGCAGTCCTATACACACAGACTTCACTTGGGAATAAGTTTGATTGAACTCAGGGGGAGCTTAACTTCTTTGTGGTCCAATATAGCAGTGTTCCCCAACCTTGGGCCTCCAGCTGTTTTCGGACTACAATTCCCATCGTCCCTGACCACTGGTCTTGCTAGCGAGGGATGATGGGAGTTGTAGTCCAAAAACAGCTGGAGGCCCAAGGTTGGGGAACACTGCAATATAGCATTTCACTGTTTGTTTCTTCCCATCCCCTCAACTCTTAAGATCCTGTGCACAAATACAAAGCTGTGTTAACTTTAAAAAAATAAATAAAGATTTTCTTGGATTACAAAAGTACATACATCGTCTCTGTTTTCAGATCATAAAGTCCTTTCTACAGGTCAGTTCTATTCGATGTGAGAGACCCATATTGTAGACAGTATAAGGTTGTGGGGGGGGGGAGAGAGAGAGAGATTGAGGTTGGGAGGAAGAGAAGAGGGGGATATTAAACTTTCATCCTTTCACATAGCGTACATGCAAGGGTTTTGTGTCAGCGTCACATGGGTAGGTTCTCTTGTTTTTAACTACATTATCTCTGGCACAATGCAGAAGAATAGCCACACAATTTAATTTGCAGAAGAGTAACTGCAGAGAAACTTAACAGCAAGGCAGAGGAGAAAGAGAGCCCTAAATTAGGCTGCTAATAAATAGGCTGCTATAAGAGGGTGGGAAAGGGTGAAGTGAGAAAAATAACAAGGGGAAATGGGCATCATCAAAGGGAAAAAGTGAAAGAAAACGGGATAGTGCCAGAAAGGGAAATCAGGACTAGGAAGGGGCTATTGCAAGGAAGGGTCAGAAACAGATGAAGGCTGCAATCCTTTACATATTCCTGAGTTCAAGCACCAATTAATATAGTGGGACTTCCTTCTAAGTAAGCATGCATAGGGTTGTGCTGTAAAATCAGTTGGTGAAAGCCAATTCAGATTGATTTCACAAGTTATGCTTTAAAGTTTATATACTACATTTAGAATGGGCTGGGTGACAAATGTGCAGTACAAAAGAAAGGATGATGTAGAGCAAGAAGCTCTGTTTAAGAAAAGCAGTTCAGAGATTGAAGGGAGGTGATACCAAGAGTTTAAAAGGGCTGTAAATGGAGATTGCTAAAAGAATGCTGAGAATTTTTTAATATAATACTTTTTATTAATTTTCAATTACAATAATCCAATAATAGCCTCATTATAAAAATGCCAAATTATAATACAATCACTAATAGCAATCATTCAGATGCCAAATTATGTAATTTAGCTAATTTAAGTGCCCCCCCCCGCGTGCTAGAATTGATGGTTTGATTATTTCCTTCATTTCTGCATTCCAAAATCAATTACTCTCCAGTCAAAATAGCAATCCCTTATACAACAACTGCAGTATTAACGAATTCCTTTCGTAATGACACATTAAATGATTTATAAATCTACAGGTGAAGCATTAAAACTACCGTATATGCTTGTTCTTCCTGTGTGTGGCCATTATTCTTTCCGTGATATTTCTTTCTGTCCTTGTAAAATATTATGTCCATCTTTTCCCAGTTGTTGCTGTTCTCCTTCATGCCTTGGGCGGAGCTAATATCCCATTGTTGTTTCCCAAGTTTGCTCGTTTGCTGTTTGTTATTTTTTATCATCAAATGCTATTTGAATCATTCGTACTGAACGGAATAGGGATTTTCCCACCGTAGCAAAATGTGTTTTATCAATGTACTTTGGCACAATCCTGTACATGTGAGAGAGCCAGTGTGGGGTAGTGGTTAGAGTTTTGGACTAGGACCAGGGTTCAAATCCCCACTTAGCCATGAAGCTCTGCAGGTGACCTTGGGCCAGGGTTCAAAGGGTTGTTGTGGGCATTGAGTGAGGAGGAGGAGAACTATGTATGCCGCCTTGAGCTCCTTCGAGAAAAAGGTCCAATACAAACACAATCAATCATTAAGAATCCTCTGTGCTCAGATGTCAGTCCCATTGCGTTCAATGCGGCTGACTCTTATGCAAATATGTTTAGGATTGCAGCTTTATAATTTTTGTTTCCTTAAAAATCCTTCTTTATTGTAATTTAAATTTCACCACAAGAGACCTCAATTATATTTTATGTTGATCTCTGCAGCTGATGTCCTCGTACTGCCAGAATATTTGTGACGATGGGAGTGACCAGCCTGTGGCAGATCCTGGAACCTGTAAAACAACACATCCCCCTCAGCAGCCTTAAAGGAAAGACCCTGGCTGTTGATTTAAGTCTCTGGGTGTGTGAAGCACAAACAGTTAAAAAGATGGTTGGGGTAGTCAGAAAACCTCACCTTAGGTATGTACAATGCTGCTGTCTTACATCATTGTCAGCGGCATACAGATTATCTATTAAATTCTTTACTTACCTGCTAGTGTTTCCCCAAATCTAAGGTATAGCTTAAATATTTTTCTAGAACTTGGAAGGAAGTTTATTTCCCCTGTTCTTCCTGCTCCTCACCCAGTTCTTGAGCAAAACTCAAGGAGAAAACAGTGAATGTAACCAATCCCATATTTATTTGCTTATCTTCATTGCTACCTAGCAAGGTAGACAAGATGATCTTGGACTCAGCCAGATTGGTTAAGAAAAATCAGTTTACAGTGGTTACGTACCACGGGTCACATATGCTTCAGGTTACAGACTCTGCTAAGCCAGAAATATTACCTCGGGTTAAGAACTTTGCTTCAGGATGAGAACAGAAATCGGGCAGCGGCAGGGGGAGGCCCCATTAGCTAAAGTGGTGCTTCAGGTTAAGAACAGACCTCTGGAACCAATTAAGTACGTAACCAGAGGTACCACTGTATATGCATTATATATGCAATATAACACTGTGACACCAGATGGCGCTGTGGAGTCCTGTCCCTACCGGATTTCCCTGTATGAATTTACAACACGTTTAACTGAAGCGCTTCTTTGACATGTCTAGATCCAGCCCTTGTTACTGGTGAAATTATTTTTGTTGTGCAGAGAATCCATGGCTCCCCCAGCCATTGATGATAAGGAGTAAAGGACGAAGTATAGTCGAGGATGGATCGCTCTCAGAAGCCTCTTCTCCAGTCAACTCCAAATACCGCTCTCAAATTCTTGCTGCATGCCTCCTTTCCCAGCCCACAATTTCCTATGAAGTTTCGCATTTCCACATGTAGTGATTGCTTCACGTGTTTGGGTGTGTTTGATAGGCAACATAAAAAATGGACACAGAGGTAGTGACTGTTGATCTTGCATGCATATTGTACATCATGGTTTGTTTGTTTTAAAAAAGTTAAATATAATTTATCTGTCTTAACAAATATTTGGCCAACTTTAAACCCATTGTCATTGTCGTCATTATTAATGCTCATATCCTACCCTTCACCAAATGGGCCCAGGGTGAGCTACAAAAGCACCCACAATTAAAAGCAAGTACGAACGATATTAAAAATCTCAAAAGAGAACCACAAAACTATCCAATAGTAAAGTTTGTTAACAGCAGCAGAGAAAAGCAAGGCAGCAGGACGCATGACGTCAACTCAACCAAAGCTCTGGCGGGTCTTGACCAATAAGTACTTACCAATTTACTTACCAATAAGTAAATAGCACGTGAGACCGGTGTATAGTATGATGTACGTCAGAAGGGAAGCGATCCAACATAAGGTAAAGGGACCCCTGACCATTAGATCCAGTTGTGTCCGACTCGGGTTGCAGCGCTCATCTCGCTCTATAGCTTCCGGGTCATGTGGCCAGCATGACAAAGCCGCTTCTGGCGAACCAGAGCAGCGCACGGAAACGCCATTTACCTTCACGCCGGAGCGGTACCTATTTATCTACTTTCACTTTGACGTGCTTTCGAACTGCTAGGTGGGCAGGAGCTGGGACTGAGCAATGGGAGCTCACCCCGTCGTGGGGATTCGAACCGCCGACCTTCTGATCAGCAAGCCCTAGGCTCTGTGGTTTAACCCACAGCGCCACCTGGGTCCCTCCAACATTTGGTACCGTTCCACAAAAGTTGCTCAACTCTCTTGCTATTGCAGGAATCTTTATTTTCGAGTCTCTCTGTTAACGCTAATGGGAATCCACCTGGTGTTTGTCATGGAGGGAGAGTCCCCAGAGCTGAAAGAAGACACAATGCGAAAGAGGACGGAAGCTCGCTTTGGCCCATCCAGCAAACCCAGGAGGGCAAGAACAGGGAGGTCTCGTTTTAAATATCTACTGAAAGAGGCAAGTGTCCATGGGTGGCTGAATTTCAGGGTTCGGGGTACTGAACACTGCTGCCATTACCTTTATATAATCACAGGTGTCAGGGATGTGCCCACCCCTGCCCGTCCGGCACTGAGTGGCTACCGGCAGCCTCCGCTTTTGTTGTCGACAGACTCGTCTCCCAGTGAGTCTGCCAGCTCCTCCTCGGGGGAGGAGCAGTTACCGGGAGGGAGCCGGAGGGGGAGACGCCATTTCCGGCGCCAGCTTTACGCAGAAGGAGAAGGCGGCACTTTAGAGTGCCGAGACTCTGGTGTTGGCGCCGCAACAGGAGGGGGGCACTTCCGGATTCCGCTAGCGACTAGACGGTCGTGTTTAGGGTTAGCTCCGCACTGTACATATTTGCACAATAAAATAGTTGAAAGACAAGAAGGACTTGGTCTTTACTCATGAGCAACCGTTAAGCGAACCTGACAGTGGGCATAAATTTATTTATAATAAATTTATTTATTAATAATATTTAATTTATTTACTTTATATATTTTTAAAAAATTATTTTTAAATAATATATTGTATTTGACCAAGTCTAGTTTGATTTGTTAATGTTTGTGAACTGCAGAATAATTATGCTTAATTGACCGTGAAGCATTTTTCGTTTTATTTTTGGGGAAGGCATTGTTTCAACGTTGCATGTCAATTTTATAGCTCCAGACACGCGTTTGTAAGATTTAGGGTTTGTCCTGGCTCTTGTCTATCGTTTATGAGCTTCACCTCCTATTGATTTAATGACATGAGAAGATGTTCTCTGATTTTATAGCGCTGTGCTTTCATATGGCGTGTCTCCTTTAAAGAACTTATGAATTATTGCAGAGCAGCGATCTGCACCTCAATGAAGTGTTTACGGAGCAGAGCACAGGGGGAAAGTTGGTTCAGAAGTTTGTGGCGATTCTCGTGACCATTTGATGGAAGCATGCATAATTTTGCAAAGAACCGACTTCCTGCTTTAGGTCTAACTGCATCTTCTCTTGGGATTTTTGCTTCCTTAGTGCCTCGAAATGTTGGAGTGCTTAGGGGTCCCTTGGGTTCAGGCAGCGGGTGAAGCAGAAGCCACATGTGCTTATCTGAACTTGAATGGCTATGTGGATGCCTGCATCACCAATGATGGTGACGCCTTCCTCTACGGTGCTCAAACAGTTTACCGGAATTTTACCATGAACATAAAGGTACTTTATTGGGCCTTTGTTTCAAAGAGTTTCTTTTTTGTAAATAAGCTAAAAGACGAAAACCAAACCGGACCAGAATCATTCCACAGTCTGATTAAAATAAGATCCAAAGCCCGGGTAAACAATAATGTTTTTTGCTGGACGCTTAAAGGCTGACCGTGTTGGCACGTGGCAAAATTCTCTGGGGAAAGAGTTCTATAATTGGTGAGCCACCACTGAGAAGGCCCTTCTTTCATTGCCACCTTTTGCACATGGCGAAGGTGACCCTACAGCAAGGAAATAAATGCAAATAAATATATTTTATAGTTGGTACTCTTAGCAGTTATCCTGTTGTGGTTTCTCTTTTAAATACGTTTATTTATATACATTATTTATATCCCACTTTTCTTCCATTGTGGAATTCAAGGGGCATGTGAGTCTGCCTATCTATATTTTATTTAGTCTTTGTTAAGTCAGAGAGAAGTGCACTAACTTCAACAATCCTTGAGAAGTCTTAGTTACTGCAACTCCCTCCTCTGATAAGCTATGATTTCCACCCCACCCTGGCTCTCAGCAAACCATAGTTTGCCAATTCTTCCTTCTGCTTGGAGGTTCTCAGAGCCATTGGTGGAATGTTTCTTTCTGCTGGTATTAGCAGGGATGTTTCTCAGTGCTCATTGAAGAAACGTATGTTCACGACATTTCTTCCTGCTTTGTGATCTTCTTTCTCCTTCGGCCATCACTCATAGGCGAGTAAGATAGTTTTTTATGATTGTTGTAACAGTGTGTCCGTAATTGACTGCAGAGGCCAATTCTGGATCTACACATCCTTCCACAGTGGGGACATAGGTTTCCGGGCGGGAGTTGATCACGGTGAGGGTTTACCAAATGTTCCTTCCTCTTAGTTCATTTCTCCCTTTCGTCCTGAGTTCGTGCTTCTTCAAATTCCATGACACCTTTGGTGAAGGCTGTTCTCCAATGCTCACAGGCCAGTGATTCCCAGTTGTTGGTGTTATGCTACATTTTTAAAGATTTGCCTTGAGAGTGTCTTTAAACCTCTTTTGTGGTTGACTCTACCGGCATTACACTTTCCATTTTTAAGTTTGGAATAGAGTAGTTGCTTTGGAAGACGATAATCAGGCATCCAAGCAACATGACCAGTCCAATGAAGTTGATGTTGAAGAATCACTGCTTCAACATCTTTGCTTTTTCCAGTACACTGGCATTAGTTCGCCTGTCTTCCCAATGCCAGAGGGTGTCGCCATCTGACTGTGTTCTTTTACAGGACCCACACATCGACTGCTATTCAATATTAGCTATTGAGAAGACACTGGGCTGCAACAGAGAATCACTGATTGGATTAGCAGTTCTACTCGGTTGTGATTATCTTCCTAAGGTAACAAAACAAAACAAAAAAAATATTGAGGTTCTGGAGTGAACAGCTGATCTTTTTTCATTAGCTCGTAACCTTCCCCGGATCAAATTCTCCAGTTAAAGTACAGATTGCTTCATGTTAACTGTCTTCTTATGCTGGTTCCTAGTCAGTGTTTCCTAATACAGTAGATTTATTTCCCTTCCCCCATGCTTTTCCAAGGCCCTGATCCTATGCTCTTAGGCTCTGCTGAAATACTTGTGACTAGCATCCGAGCAAACGTGTGCCTAGTGTTGAGAAATGAGATTTCCCAACCCATCTTTTGTTCTTAAAGGTGGGGAAATGGGGTTGGATCCTGAAGTGTCCCTTTTGTGAATAAAAGGACTCCTTCCATTCATGGAACATGCTCTTGCTGGAGAGAGGAAGGAAGGTGATTTTCTCTGATTCAACCTGCAGTCCACCATATTGTCACCCATACTCTCTTATGGGGTCCTTCTGCCCTCTGGAGCAACTTCTCAGTGGGCTGTAGGCAGAAGGAGGAATCCATGAAAAACTTTCCCCCTCTACTTCCTCCAGCTGGGGTATCCCAAGAGACATTCATGGGGACTCTTGATCCAGCCAACAGACGAGTGCTGGTCAATAAGGATATTTTCATAAAATCATAGAATTGTAGTGGCAGATAGCCATCCAAACTATGCTTAAAAACCTCCAAGGAAGGAGAGTCCGGAACCTCCCAAGGGAGACCGTTTTGGTGGCATATAGGGCTTAATATTTGAAACCAGGGCATGTACATTTGGATTCAGAACAAATTTGCTTGTTTGTTCCTTTGACACAAGCAGTTCTTTGGATTGTGTAACTTTTGCTGTCTTTAGTGGGGCTAAAAGGGCTCGGCTCTCATTTGTGAACCAGGCCAGCATTGAATGGGAGTATATGCTTGCTGGAAAAAGAATTTATAAAGCAGGAAAGTGACTGAGCCTATACCCAGCTGAACAAATAAGTCGCATTGGGTGAATTGCAGCCCATTCTATAATTCCCTAATCGTTCTTCCTGGCCACACACATATTTTAATTTTCCATTGCTCTCTGACAGCTTTAAAACAGCAATAATTGCAGTCAAACTACTCTGCTTCGGTCATGTACATACAGGCAAAGCACAAACTACTGCTAATTCTATCTAGAGATCTAAATGAGCCATACTGTCTGAAAGCTTTTGCAATGCCACTATTTCAATGCAGGCATACTCCTGCTGCAAACATTTGTGTCTCCTTTGACTCCCGCAACCCCCCTTCAGCTGATGCAGCTGTCTGAACAAAATCTTCCAGTGTTTTGCTGCCAGCTTTCAAGTCCTCTTCATCCAGCCAGCTACTTGCCCTTCCTTCCGTTTCAGTCAATCCGGTTTTTGGGTTTTCCAGCAGCAAACCCATGTTTTACTGCAAGATCCTGGGCATGCCTTAACAATCTGATTGTTGGGTGAAGCAATTCAAAGCTCTTCCATCTGCCACATGTCTGAAAGAGAGATTGAGGGAGCATCCTTTAACGCAGTGATGGCTAACCTTGACACTCCAGATGTTTTGGAACTACAACTCCCATCATCCCTAGCTAACAGGACCAGTGGTCAGGGATGATGGGAGTTGTAGTCCAAAACATCTGGAGTGTCAAGGTTAGCCATCACTGCTTTAACGTATTGATTTTACAAAACCAAAAAAATATTAAGCCTTTGCTTATAATAATTCTTTGCACATTCTCATAATAGTCACCTTCCCTGACCCTGTCAGGCTGTAACTGATTGCACTGTTTGTGAGCAACGCATCTCTCCAGTAATCAGTGTGCTTTTGTGAGAGGATGTTTGCCTTTTGATTCTCTTAATTTATTTGTTTCACATTTGACCTTCCGCCCCCATTTTAACTTTGCGTAGCATCAGAGAGTTGGAAAGGGACATTGGGGGTCATCTGCTCCAACTTTACAACATCCCAACCAGACAGAGGAACTTCACACATAATTTGCTACAGGTCAAAGTGAATGGTAGTCACTCCTTTCCATGTTGATTACATTTTGGCTGCTGCAGCAGATAAATGTCAAAGCCGGCCATTGCATTTAAAAAAATGTGTCCAGGCATTTTTTTCATTCATTCATTTGTTGTTTCGACCATCACAGTCATTTCAGCCACGTGCTGCGTTGATGATTTAATAGTTTGTATGAAAGATACTGCGGGGAAAGTTTTGTATTCGCACTGCAATGCACAAAATGCTGCTGTAAATTGCTACATCAATGTGTGCGATATTCTCTTGTCTCTTAAAGGGAGTTCCTGGAGTTGGAAAAGAACAGGCTTTAAAGTTGATTAAGACTGTGAGGGGAGAGAGCTTACTGCAAAGGTATATTTTATCTTGTCTCGTAGGCTAGAATTTACAAATTGTCAGCTGTATATTTGTGTGAGCATTGTGCGCCATACACACCTAATGCTGAGTTGCTTAGTGAAAACTAGCATCCTATAAACCCTGTATGAGTTTTCAGATACATTTCCCTGCTACGGATGACATCCAACATTAGTCATACTTCAAGTAGACTTATTGAAATCAGTGAACTAGTCCGCTGATTCCAATGAGGGTACTCATTTATACATCAGTCTTAGTCACCAGAGTTCACAGCAGTTTCTAGGTTGATCTCCATTATGTGACCCATGAGAGCAGCAAAATAACCAGACTGTACAACGGCGATGGGATAAAATCACGTCAAATCTTTATTGACAGCAGCAGGGAGGGCAAAGGTTGGCATGGCATTGGGTCCCAGGGTCATTTCATCATTCCACAAGATGATGGAATGGATCCGTTGGGTTTGAATCGCTCCAAACCTGTTCGTTGGGAGTCTGCCAGTGTTGCTCCTTGCTGTGGTGCAAGCCAAGCAAGCAAGGTCTCACTGGGGGACAAGGGTGCAGATTCCAAGCAGGCAGATACCGAACCCACACTTGGGTTTGCCATGGTCAATCCTCCCCTCAGGGCCCCCCATACTATGTTGATCCTGCCCAAGGCCATTTCTGCCCTCATGCAAAGTTCTTCCGTCTAACAAAGGAAAGCCATTATTTCACTGAGGGAAAGGCAAAAAAAAAAAAAAAAAATCTGGAACCAAATGCCAATCAGTTTGAGAGGGAAAAAATCCTTTCTGGCCCTGTCAACCAGTGACCCAAAATTGCTCAGTGAAGGCTCTAACCTAGGGGTAGGCAACCTAAGGCCCATAGGCTGGATGCGGCCCAATCGCCTTCTCAATCCGGCCTACGGACGGTCCGGGAATGAGCATGTTTTTAAATGAGTAGCAAGTGTCCTTTTGTTTAAAATGCATCTCTGGGTTATTTGTGGGGCCAGTCTGGTGTTTTTACATGAGTAGAATGTGTGCTTTTATTTAAAATGCATCTCTGGGTTATTTGTGGGGCATAGGAATTCATTCATTTCCCCCCCCCCAAAAAAAAATAGTCCAGCCCACCACATGGTCTGAGGGATGGTGGACCGGCCCACGGCTGAAAAAGGCTGCTGACCCCTGCTCTAACCCAAGGGTGGGTGGTCAGGAAGCTCTCAAAGCTAAATGGCTGTGAGCTCCAGGGGAAGCAGCCTTATATAGGGTTCCCCTCCCCTCTTCAGCAAGGGCTCATGGGACAGCTTTTCCCCATGAGCGCATCACACAGAGAGGATACTGGGCAAAACCTTACCCAGCATTTTGCTGCAATCCATGGGCCACAGTGCGGCCAGGCAATGGCGTCCCGTGCTTATTGGGCACGGAATGGGGCATATTCTCCCCACCCCACCCCGGCATAATAAAAAATCTAGCTTCATATTGTACTCTTTAAGGACAATGGACAGGTTCCAATTGGTTTGGAATAATCTAGGTGCCACAATTAAAGCCCCAGAGATGCAAATTCTAATAGCTGAAATTCAATGGCATATTTTTAAGATGTGCATTGCCTTAACACGTAAGCAGCAGATCTTATGAACAATGGTGCTTGTGTGCCTCACCTTAAGTGCTCTGTGCTACTCTCATCCTTTAAATATGATTTTAGATTTGCGCACTGGAAAGACCACTTCCAAGATGATGACATCCCAGCCCTGGCAGTAAACAAGGTGATTCATTGCGCTGTGTGTCGTCATCCAGGTGAGTCGGCCTGTGACTTTAGAAGTGCAGTGCACAGCGCCCCCCCCTTAAACAGGTGTGCAGTAGCATTAAAAGGTTTCTTAAAAGGAGACTGGATTGAGCCACCGCCAATCCATGAAAAGTGAGTGATAACCAAATTCTTTTCTCTCTACAGAAAATTAGAAGCCTCTCCCCAAAGGAACTTGGTGTAGCACAAGTGGCATGTTGTTTGTTATTATTGTAATAATAATAATCTATATCCTGCTTTCTCACACCATGGATAACTCAAAATGTCTGGTTCGCATGACACGCTAAACCAAACCATAGTTTAGTGCGAGCATGCAGGCTATCAAGAGGGGTTCAGGGAAGCTTAGCTTCTTTCTGGTTGTTCTGCTGTTGTGGTGCCAGGAGGAAAAGCCATGGTTTGGGTTAGGATGTTGTCCAAACCTGGGCTTGTCATTTAGCTCTTCCACAAGCTGCAGACTGTAGAACAGACCTTGGTTACACCTTGTGGTTTGCCTGGATAGAGCTAAACCATGTGTTTGGATTTGAACAACAAGCTAAGCCAAGCCTGCACAGCAACCAAACAAACCCCTATACAGTACCTGGCATGTTATTTTATTTTTGTTTTGTTTTATTATTTTGTTTTATTTCATAAAATGTATATACCCTTGATTATAAGAAAAAACCCTCAAAGCAGTTTACAGAAAGAATGAAACCTCCAGAAATGCTTCAGTTGTGCAATTATACCTCATTCAGAACTTTATGGGATACACCTCTCCATTTTAAGAAGCATTTTTAGCTTCGACTCTCCCTTCCATTTTCTTTTCTTTTTTTATAAATTTACAAACAATCACCAAGCACCCAAAACACAAAGAGAATTCCATAAATTCCCATGGACTTCCCTCCTCTCTTTTGTGGGTCCTTGCGTTTACTTTTTTTCTCCCGCATCTTCTCTGTTGACGCAACTCTATCGAATCTCCATTACAACCGTAGTCACCATTTTCTTGCAGGAGCTTATAAAGACCATGAGAGCTCTGGGTGCCGTCTTTGTGGCAGCGCAGCATGCTGTGAACCCCACGATGCAGAATTCCGCTGTCCTTGTGACTGGCACTCCTCTGAGCAAGACCAGCGAGTCAGCGCAGTGGAGAATGGCATTAAAAAGTAGGTGTGCTTCGATGTGCATTTCCCCGAATTCCTTCAGGAAAAGGATGCCAGTTCTCTGGGGGTCTCACCTGTGCAGTCACACAGGTGGGTTCTGCACCTGTGCAGAGCTCTGTTTTGGAACTTTCCAGTGCTTTAGCAGGAGGCAAGGGTGCCAACTTGGATAAAATTTGTTGGGGGGGGGGGCTAGGAATGTCCTGCCCCGCATCATCGGGCACAAATTGATTGGCAATGCCCATCAACTTTGGGAAGGCCTCAGGAGTTGTCTCTATGGCAGGAGGCCACAGACATACACTCAGTGGTGTGGCTCTTGCCTTTTAACTCGGCTCCTTTTCTTTTTCTTTTTGAAATAATTTTCATTCGATTTTACAAATATAAAGATATAACAATCCAACTGTACAATCCACAGCTAGAGATTCCTCCGAAGCTCTGGACTTCCACCTCATGGGTCCTATTGTTAACCTTTCCTACTGCATATTATTCCATAGCCCATATTTTATATCACTCCATTGTGTCCATAATACTTGCTACCTTACAAGTGTTATTGCAATCCTGCTAATGTTTTTATCTGCTTACAGTGGTCCCCAAGATAAATTATGAATTTCCCCCATTCTTTATTAAAGTTTTGGTCTTCTTGGTTCCTGAGCTTTCCAGTCAGTTTTGCCATTTCAGCGTAGCCCAAAAGTTTAATTTGCCATTCTTCTCTGGTAGGGACATTGTCTTTTTTCCATCTCTGGCCTAGTAGCATCCGTGCGGCTGTCGTCGCATACATTAAAAGTCTTTTCTGCTCCCTTGGAATATTCGCACCTATAATTCCTAGTAAAAAAAGCCTCTGGGTTTGCTTTTTTTACAAAAGTTAATTTAAACATTTTTTTCATCTCATATATCATTTCCCAGAATGCTTTTATTACCTTACAAGACCATTCACTCAGCTCCTTTGTGACCTTCAGAGCTGCAGACATTCTAAAGGGATTTTCTCCAGGCTTGCATTTTCTCTCAGCCTCGCTGGGCAAACAGATAAATAGATACCTTATTTTGGTTCTTTAATTTTATATTTTTGTTGGTGTTTCTATGTGGTGAGAATTCACCTCTACACCACCTTGTTTGTTACCTAGGTGAGGAAAAACTACCTTTGGTTTTTTGAGGTTTTTTAAAATAATAATAATTTTTATTAATTTTTCTATTTTACAATTTCAAATAAATATTTCACAAACTTTAAAATATCCAATGACATCCCTTCTTCTCTTTCCATGGTTCATTTTACATATCATGCATCCCTGCATATTTTACTATAACCATGCAAATCAGTTTCCCACTTTTACATCCTTCAAAAATTATTTACTCTGTATAATTTATCTCAATGCTGCCAGCGTTTTCAACTGTATACAGTTATTTTCCATATATTCAAAAAATGTTTTCTACTCTTCTTTAAACATATGTTCTTCTTGTTCTCTTATTCTGTATGTTAAATCTGCAAGTTGTGCATATTCTGTCAACTTAAATTGCCAGTCCTCTTTAGGTAGGATCTCGCTCACTTTCCATTTGGGGGCTAACAAAGCACAAGCCACAGTTGTTGCATACATAAATAACCTTTTCTGACACCGGGGAATTTCAGTCTGGGTTATCCCCAACAAAAAAGGACTCTGTTTTGAACATTTTTTCCAATTCATTATAAATCATTTCCCAGAACCCTTTTACCTTTTTACATGTCCACCACATGTGGAAGAATATTCCCTCCACTTCTTTACACTTCCAACACTTATCTGATTCTGTTTGGTAAATCTTAACCAACCTACTCGGAGTTAAGTACCATCTACGAATCATTTTCAAGTGCTTCTCTTTCAATAAATAGCATGCTGTAAATTTCAAGCCACCTTTTGAATAAACCGCAGAAACGAGGAAACAATTTCCGAGTCCAGAATCCAGACTGGTTTAGCTCAGCTGCCTGTCGCTTCACCTCTCTTGCCCTTTCGCATTAGGCTTACAGCTCTGAAGGCAGCTCCTTTTCACACTTCACATTTCTAACTTCTTCCTAATGCAGGGGTAGCAAACTTTTTCAGCAGGGGGTCAGTCCACTGTCCCTCAGACCTTGTGGGGGGCCGGACTATATTTTTTTGGGGGGGGATGAATGAATTCCTATGCCCCACAAATAACCCAGAGGTGCATTTTAAATAAAAGCACACATTCCATTCATGTAAAAACACCAGGCAGGCCCCACAGATAACCCAGAGATGCATTTTAAGTAAAAGCACACATTCTACTCATGTAAAAACACCAGGCAGGCCCCACAAATAACCCAGAGATGCATTTTAAATAAAAGGACACATTCTACTCATGTAAAAACACCAGGCAGGCCCCACAAATAACCCAGAGATGCATTTTAAATAAAAGGACACATTCTACTCATGTAAAAACACCAGGCAGGCCCCACAAATAACCCAGAGATGCATTTTAAATAAAAGGACACATTCTACTCATGTAAAAACACGCTGATTCCCGGACTATCCGTGGGCCAGATTGAGAAGGCGATTGGGCCGGATCTGGCCCCCGGGCCTTAGGTTGCCTACCCATGTCCTGATGTATGCATTTTTATTCACAGGAAAGCTAAAGCATGCAAAGGATTTCCATTTCCTGAGGTAATTAAACCTGATTTGAATATTTGAAAATGAATGCTTCCTAGAATCTTCTTATCCAGAAACCTTCTCCTTTTCACTTGTTCTTTTTTTCCTGCCAAGGTTATCCAAGAGTACCTAATCAGCAAAGATAAACCGATGAAGTTAAATGGGTGCCGGAGGCCAAATTTATTGTCCTTTCAGGTACAGAGAGTAGATTTTGATGGTTAAACTGATTGTATGCATTAGGATTTAGCCCGGCTAGTAATGATGTGTAGTTACCATTTTGTTGGTTAGAAAAATCTTCATATAAATAGAAAAATTACGGAAAGTAAACACCAAAAAAATAGTAGGAATTATTGCAATGTCGGTTAATTGTGTCTGCATCAGAGCAGTTTTAGAAAATTAAGTACTCTGGGTGACTTTCAACAGATTCATGGAGGAACAGGCTATCAATGGCCACAAGGGCTATATTCTACTTCTATTGTTAGGGGCAGTTGATGGGAATTACAAGCACAGAGCATGCTCTTGTGTTCAGGACTTTCTTACAGGATAATGGTGGGCTTTTGGTAATAAGAATAATAGTAATAATAATTTATTTATTATTTATACCCCACCCATCTGCCTGGGTTTCCCCAGCCACTCTGGGCGCTCCCAACAGAATATAAAAAATGCAATAAAACATCGAACATTAAAAACTTCCATAAACAGGGCTGGCTTCAGATGTCTTCTAAAAGTCAGGTAGTTGTTTATTTCCTTGACATGTGATTGGGGGGGGGCGTTCCGCAGGGCGGGTGCCACTACCAAGAAGGCTCTCTGCCTGATTCCCTGTAGCTTCACTTCTCACAGTGAGGCAACCGCCAGAAGGCCCTCAGAGCTGGACCTCAGTTTCCGGGCTGAACGATGGAGGTGGAGACGCTCCTTGAGGTATACTGAGCCGAGATCGTTTAGGACTTTCAAGGTCAGCACCGACACTCTGAATTGTGCTCGGAAACACACTGGTTGTGACATTTGAAAGTGAAATGCACTGGCCCTCCAAAAACAGACTCGTGTGCTAGTGGCAAGTGAACTGTTTCATACACGGCACTTGAAAAGGTTTTCGCCAATAATACGGTGGCGCCAGTTTTGAAGGACACATGTTTAAAGCTTTTCTCACACTTACAGAAATTTGCTTTTGAGAAAATGGACTGGTCCAAGCATTACGCTTGTGAGAAATTGTGCATCCTCCTCACATACTATGACATGAACAGAAGGAAGTCTGGCCATTTTGACCCACAGCAACTGCAGGCACAACGGTAATTTAATTTGGTAGTTGGAGGAGTTCTTACCCTGTTTCTTTTCATATCTGTTGCTAGAGAAAATCTGCATTCCTGATAGCCTCGTGGAAGTGGAAAATATATGGGTTTTTTATACATTACATTTATACCACGTTTAAATCAGTCCTGTAGTGTAAACTCCCCAGAACGTAACCCCCACACAAATGGCAGAATTGTTGTATTCTTATGCATATTGCAGCCACGTGGGAGATTAGCCCCGTATGTGATGGGTTTTTAAAGTTTTTATTTATTTTAATGCCATTCTCATATTTCCTAAAGAATTGTCAATTAGCTTTTTCTGTTCTTTTCTTAAATAAGCACTGGATTCACAGAAGATTGAAAAAAAAAAAACCTTTTTTTTTTTAGTAAGTTAAATTCTGAATTTCATGCAAACATTTAGTTGCTTGGTCATTTTTCTGTTTGCACTCATTCTATTTTAAAATGGTTTGTGTTTTTGCTTTTTGTGTAATATTGCAGCCAAATATGAAGGGGTAAAAGACCACAAGGGGTCCTTTACCCTTTCATACCTAGTGTATGAAGGGGTAAAGGACTCAGCTATGTCATACCCCAAGAGGGAGGAAGTAAAGCCTTCCTTCCTTCCTTCCTTCCTTCCTTCCTTCCTTCCTATGTCATACCCCAAGAGGGAGGAAGTAAAGCCTGCCTTCCTTTCTTTCTCTCTCTCTCTCTCTCTCTCTCTCTCTCTTTCTCTCTTTCTCTCTTTCTCTCTTTCTCTCTGTCTGTCTCCCTCTCTCCCTCCACATCATGGAATGAGATGGACATGTGTGACTTTGCTCACAAGGTTACAGCACATGTTTGGAATTATATTCTGTATTTTCTACCAAATAGTATTTACCTTTATTATTGTTGCTGCTGCATGGCACAATGCATGACTGATACCTTGAATCTGTAAGTACAGTCATACCTCGTGTTGCGTTCCGCTCTTGTTACGGACTTTCAGCTTACGAACTCGGCAAACCCGGAAGTGTTTGCGCGTATGCCCGCGCATACACAAAAGCGATCTTCGCGCACGCACAGAAGCAATCTGCGTGCTTCACGCACGTGCAGAAGCGCTCAGTCGTGCTGCACACATGCGCAGAAGAGGCACTCTAGTTGCGGACTTTTCGGGGTGCAAATGGCACCCTGAAACGGATTAAGTCTGCAACTAGAGGTACCACTGTGAAGCATTTTAAACTTAACATTGTGTGGTCTGCTAATTGCAAGAGGGGTAGGAAGAGGTCAGTTGCTGTGTGTAGTTGGAACGGGATAAGAAAAGTCTAACAAGCTATATTCCTAACGCTATACTGCTGCTTAACTTTTGTGAGTTTCATGCTCTGCTACTGGGGCTCTCTTGTGCAAGCCCTGCGTTTTGAATCTAGGCAACCCAGCCAATTTTCTTCTTGTTCACCCACACATGTGGATCCACAGGGATTCCTATATTTTAATTCCCCCTAATTTTTATCTTTGTTTTACAGGATAATCAAGACCCGGACTAAAAATGGCATTCCTTGCTTTGAAATAGAGTGGCAAAAGCCAGGTTGGTGCTGTTTGTTTCTGCGTTCTTTGGGCTTATCATACAATGCCACTTTAAATGCTGGTTTAATGAACAGTTTCCTTACCACCTTGAAGGAAGAAAGACAGGGATGATGTGACAAGAAACTAGCAGTATTGGAATGTTAAAAATAAAAGACAGAATGGCTGTGTGTGTCTAGTGATCACTGGTTGGGATAATGTTTTTAGATTTATTTTTAAAACACACACACTTAATATATATGCTTGCCACCGGGCCTCTTTTGGGTTGGAAGGGCAGGATAGAAATTGAATAAATGAATAGTGTGAGTAAGGCAAAATTGGATTTTTAGATCTTTGCGCGCTGTTCAGACAAGTAGAACAACACACATCAAATCCTGACTTTCTTGTGGCAGCCATTGCTCAGTTGCAGAGCCTCAGCTCGGCTTGCAGAAGGCTCCAGGTTGAACTCATAACATCTCCAAATAGTGTTGGATAGGGGTGGGAAAGGCTTCATATATTCATATTGATAACTGGAGATAGGACAAGTTTTAAAATAAGAGGCACTTCCCCCACCCCTTACAAGCCAATGGCATGAACTCTGCTCACTGTAATTTGCTGCTGGTCTACTTTAAATCTGCTTTTCTTTATGCTGCAGGTATACAAATAAATAGCGTTTGTTTTAAAATATTTAAGAATGAACCGCTGTTTTTGTTTTTAGACACATTGGAAATTTTTGTGCTGAAATTTGCTTAATGATAAAATTTGTAGTCCTCTTTTCCACCACCAAAGTGGTCCCAAAGCGGTTTGCAACAAAAGTAAACAAAACATACAAGGAAGCCTATAGATGTCTATATAAGTAGCAGATCAGTAATAAATGCATACATACTGCATTGCAGGGGGTTGGACTGGATGACCCTTGGAGGTCCCTTGCCCCTCTACAATTTTATGATGCTATGGAATGGAAACTGCAAGCGGAGTCAACGAAGCCCTCCAAAAGCCTGGGAGAACATATGTGTTTTTACTGGGCAACAGAAGGCCATCGGTGACTTCTTGCCTGGAAGTCCTACCCTGGTGATGACACTTTTGGAGCAGATTGCATCCCCTCCTGGCAATTTTTTCCTCTCTTAGATATTCACGGGAAGAGCAATTGGGGGGGGGGGAGCAATGTGGAGACCAGGGGGGAAAACCCTGGGGGAAAAACCCCTCCTAAAAATAAAAAATAAACCCACAGGACTTCAGAAATGACAGTTCATTTGCTAGTGCTCTCCCTTGAATTGCAGTGCCTAAATGAGAACAGAGTTATATTTTCTGCAGCCCTGAACCTGCCCATTTGTATTTGACATTACAGTGGTACCTCTGGTTACGTACTTAATTCATTCCGGAGGTCCGTGCTTAACCTGAAACTGTTCTTAACCTGAAGCACCACTTTAGCTAATGGGGCCTCCCGCTGCCGCTGCGCCGCCAGAGCACAATTTCTGTTCTTATCCTGAAGCAAAGTTCTTAACCTGAAGCATTATTTCTGGGTTAGCGGAGTATGTAACCTGAAGCGTATGTAACCTGAAGCGTATGTAACCTGAGGTACCACTATATTTTGTTTCCATGCTTTGGATTAATTGCTCCAGATCATTACACTATAGCAGACCATCAGCCTGCAGAACCCTTTTTAATAACAACAGAAGAGGCGTCCCTATTTGAGGCTGCGTATCCAGAAGTGGTTGCCCGGTACCATATGGAGAAGTTGGAAATAGGCAAGGAAAGGAACAAAGGTAAAGCTGAAGCTTCGGGTTTTGCTGTTGATTAAATAGACACCATGTGCCTTTCGTTTTGTGAAATTGCCCATTATCCTTCCGAGATGTATGCATCTTAGTCAGCGAAGCATTATAATGTAAGCAGATTCTCAGTCACTTCCCCAGCCCTTGCTTAACTGCCCTTTAAATCACAGATTGCTTCTGTTAACTTCATCACAAGGAACAAAGCCTTCTTTTTACAAGGTGACTTTGTTTTGTCTGGTTATTTTAGGTAAGAAGAATAAACCTAAAGAGAGAGAACACTTAGCTGGGGACAGTGAAATTGCAGATCTTCTTTCTCGGCTGAACATGCGATCTGATGAGGAAACCTTTCGCGACAAAGATCCTAAGCCCCCATTTACAACTGTTTCTGGTTTTCAAACAGTTCCAGAAAAGGGCTCTAAATTTCAGGGCCTGCCTGTAACTGCACATTTTCCCACTGCAGTCACGCAAATTCAAAACCCACCATCTACCTTGCTCGTGACTACTTTGCAAAATACAGAGTATAATTGCATTCCTGGCGGTTCTCTGAGCTCGCAACCTGAAAACCTGCGTGCATCTTCCCAAATTGCCCATCTGCAGTTGAGTGACATTGACTGGGAAGGAACATCCTTCAGCGTTTCTCCAAAGCCGGTTAATATTGCTTGTTCGGAATCTGAGTCAGATGCGAGTAGTAATTTTCCAAACCAACACTCTTCACTGCACTGCAAAACAGCCGAAATCATTACCCCGTCTTTGAATTCTGTGCGACATGATCCAAATCTACCAGGGAGTGAGGAGTGCTCTGTCTCCAAAACTGACCTTCATAAAGGTCAAAATGATTTATCTTCAGAAGAGCGGGCAATTCTGAAGCCTTCTGCTTTGGAAGCTTCTCCCAGCGTTTCAGATATGTCTCTGTTAAACTCTTTGCAAATGGTAGAACAAATCAATGTTACATCTAGCCCTGAGGGAAAAGCTCCATCTCCTTCAGCTCAGCTAAATGACCGTGCTCAGGAAGTTGAAAGTATATTACCAGGAAAATATCTGCAGGGACTTGGCTTGCCAAACTTGCTCAAAAACTATGAAAATCCAGCCCGGGCGTCAGATAACCTCACTAGTCCAGGAACTTCAGTGTTTCTGGGTGCCGGAACACGAAAACCAACTTGCTTGGGAAACAAGTCACCAATATTGTCTCGCAAGTCAACGGAAGTCTTAGATAGCTGTCGGATGAGGGGGAAGCCCGCTCATAAAAGCTCGCTGAAGAAGAGCGTGTGCCAAAAGATTTACTCCAGCGAAGACAGTGATGGTGAAAATGTGAAAGGTAGAAAGAAGGGTCACAGAAGCCCTAAGTGGCGAAGGAAGGGTCGCGTGGTTCAGCTGAAGGACAAGTGTAGGGACAAAAGGAGCAGCCATGAATTGGTGGCTGAAGTTGTGCCAGGAGAGAAATCTCTTAAGGGGTCTGCCATTAATTTACCAGTGGAAGAGCTTCCTATTGCACGCATTCACAATTCTCTGACACACTCAGAATCTAAGCTTTGTCGATCCTTTCTTCCTCTTCAGGTAAGTGAGGCTGATAGCCCCCTTCCTCTGTCCGAACGGCTGAAACTAAGACTGCAGAGCAGCTGAGGGTCCCTTGGCATTTTGTTCTTCTGGACCTTTCTTAAATTCTCATCTCCTTCCCCCTCCATAACCCTTGTAAAAGCTCAACCGACAGATCTAAGTAAAGAGACACAACCTTAACGAGCGAGGACGCAGGGAGAGATCCGGAATGAGCAGAACTAAATGCTGGTGTGAAATTAACTAGTCTGTTCAGTCAGCCTTTATAGCTCTATCATGGCTTCCTGTAGAACTGGCTGTGGATTGTGCTGATGGCTCATAAGCATATTCTTCTTTTATTGAGCTGCATCATATCTGCATCCCTTCTTTTGTTGAGGTGCACTGCATCTGCGGCAATGAATGAAAGCAACTTTTGTTCGTCGATCCAGTTACCGAACATGTAGCAAGTTGTTTCTATCCACCTGGATGGTGGTGCTGTTGATACCATATATTTTCACACTTAAAGGTTATGCAATATGACTGGGTCTTTTTTTAGAGCTTTCCATGGACCAAATCACAGAACATACCCCTACGGGTCTGGGATCTTAGACTGGGTTTGCAAGCAAAACAAGAATGCTGTGGTGGGAGATACCACTCTTGAATTCTGCCCCATGTAAGAACCTCAATACTCAGTTATTGCAATGTGTTCTATGTGGGGTTATCCTTGGGCCTGGTCTGGGAGTGGCGCAAAAGGCAGTGACTAGACTTTTGATGGGGAAAGTCTTATCATCAGCCAGAACCGTTCCTCAAAAGTTTGTACTGGCTGCCCATACACTACCAAGCCAGATTCAAGGTACTTGTATTAATTTACAAGTCCCTTAACAACTTGGGGCCATGATAACCCCAGGGACCGCCCGATCCCTTATATCTGTGCCCGATCACTGGGATCTTTGGGGGAGTCGCTGCTAGTGGTCCCCCGTGGCTAAGATGCACAGCTCGTAGACACCAGGGACCATGCATTTGATATTGTGGGGCCAGTTTTTATGGACCTCCCTTCCATTTGAGATCAGACAGGTCCCCCCTCCCTGCTGAATTTCCAGCCCCTACTGTGGAGACTTCCATTCCAGCAGGCATTTTAAACTGACGTTTGATTTTATAGTTTTAGCTGGTTTTTACTTTTTGTATTGTATCCTTGTAAACCGCTCAGAGGTTGTTGTAGTTGAGCAGTATAGAAATTGTTTAAATAAAGAAAGAAGAAGAAACTCCCTGCAAATTAAAAAAAAAATATCCCAGCACATCAAGGAGAATGAATCTTACCTATCCCTTTGCCTGTTGTGTTAGTTTTCTATTTGCAGTGAGTTCTTAACTTAGGGAGAAGGGACATAGATTGTACCGCTTCAGAATACATCACTGCATTCTTCCGCACGGGTAAACCAGATATAATGCCTTCAGTAATCATGACAATCCCAGTTGCTGTAAAGATGCAATCTGCTCCCTTCAGTAGTTGGAAGCTGGGAGAGTGTAGGAAGAAAGTGAGATGTCAGTGTTCAGGCAGCTTTAATGCAAACGGACAGTGGCATCTTGATTATTCTCTGCTTGTCCAGCACAAACAATCCCATCCATGCAGTGCCTTTTTTCCCCTTTCTCCAAGTTCAGCTAAATGCACCTGTAGTCAACCCTTTTAGTCTCGGAGCACACTGTAGCTCAGCTGAATTTACTGCTGTGCAGTATCTTTCCCTGGAAAGTGTATACTACAAGTAAATAAGCAGCAAGTCAATGGATCAGTGTCATATGTTGGCATTATATATTTACCACATCAATATTGTGCCCTTTCTTTTGATTTTGTGAGCTCTGGAGCCAAAAGCCTTTGAATTAAACATCAAAAAGAATGGCAGTTCACCTCTGGCCATGAGCTTAAATCAAAGCCTAAATTAAATCTGGGCAGTATTATGTAATAGCCGAACACCTCAACCCTTTTGATGATTAAAGTATTTTGCTTCTTTATACTGGAGTCCTAAGTGCATTTGCCAGGAAGCAAATCCTATTGATTTCAGCTGAGCTTCCTTTTCATATTGGGACGCGGGTGGCGCTGTGGGTTAAACCACAGAGCCTAGGGCTTGCCGATCAGAAGGTTGGTGGTTCGAATCCCTGTGACAGGGTGAGCTCCCATTGTTCGGTCCCTGCTCCTGCCAACCTAGCAGTTCAAAAGCACGTCAAAGTGCAAGTAGATAAATATGTACCGCTGCAGCGGGAAGGCAAACAGCATTTCCGTGCGCTGCTCTGGTTCGCCAGAAGCGGCTTAGTCATGCTGGCCACATGACCTGGAAGCTGTACGCCGGCTCTCTTGGCCAGTAAAGCGAGATGAGCACCGCAACCCCTTTTCCTTTTCATATTAGTGTCCCTAGGATTGCACGCCTTATCCTACACTGCAATTCTGTACACGTCTACTCAGAATTAAGTCCCATTGCGTTTAATGGGGTTTGCTCCCAGGTAAGTGGGTGTAGGATTGCAGCCCAGAGAAGTGTCTGAAGCCCGTGACAATCTGTGGGCTTAACTGCCTGACTGCAGCCTTATAAACATTATGTAATTGTATAAACCTTGTGTATAAATGCAGGGGTGGCTAATCTGTGGTTCTCCAGCAATTCCTATCAGCCCCAGCCAACCCAGTTGACGCAAAAAGAATTCATTAAATGGTGAAATGTTGTGCAGAAGAATTTATAGTGCACTGTTATTCATGTTTACCTGGAACAAGCGTTGCTATGTCCATTGTACTCTTCCCCCCAACAAAAAATTCTCTAGTTCCAGATATTGCATGTCTATCATGTGGTTTAGATGCAAACTAGATGCAAACCACAGGTTATGGGAGGGAACTGAGGCAATATATATTTCTGCATTCCTATAAAGCAGGGGGGTTGCTGTAAAGTTTGCTACCTGATTATTGTTTTTTAAGGTGGGAGAATTGCATGGCATTTTAACCTATAGACATACACAGAAATGATTTGTGGCGTGCATAGGATGGTCGTTGCAAAAACTAGGAATTAAGGCGAAATCCACGTAAACTTAATTAAGGTACTTTTAAAATTGCACTAGAAGAGACTTACGGACGTGTTCAACTCACCCATTGAAAATATGGGGCTTGAGCGTGCACAGCTGGGGCTGGGGCATGCCCTAAAACCGGTTTGTAAGAAATTGGGAGGACTTGCTGTTTTAGATGTGAAACGCACTAACCTCCTGCAATGCAGGAATCTTTTGTCCAGTGTGGAGCTCAAACCCATGACCCTGAGATTAAGAATCTTGTGCTCTACTGACTGAGCTAGCTCAGAAACAGCTGCACAGCTGTGGTATGTGGGCTCTAGGCCCTCCAGAGAAGTCGCTGGAGAAATCCCTTTTAGCTGCATGACCTGTCGGAACACGCCTGGGAGCACACGCAGCCCCCGGAATGAGACAGACCTCTCCGGGTGTCTTTTTGATGAAGCGCAGCCCGGGACGTTCACAAATCAGTCCCAGTGTGCACCAGCGACACATATCAAAAGACATGTGCACGCTCAGCAGAGTATAGCACAGGGGTAGGCAACCTAAGGCCCGTGGGCCGGATGTGGCCCAATCGCCTTCTCAATCCGGCCCACAGACGGTCCGGGAATCAGCGTGTTTTTACGTGAGTAGAATGTGTCCTTTTATTTAAAATGCATCTCTGGGTTATTTGTGGGGCATAGGAATTTGTTCATTGTTTTTTCCAAAATATAGTCCCACCCACCACATGGTCTGAGGGACGGTGGACCGGCCCATGGCTGAAAAAGGTTGCTGACCCCTGGTATAGCAGAAACGATCGTGGAGCATTCTAAGTGGTTTATTAAGCAATATATACAGGACAAAGCAACCATGGCGTCCTCTCACATCTTCTCCAAGAGGGAGAGAGAAAGAAAAGTACAAAAGTACAGTACAGCGGAAGAGGGATAAGACCAACTTCCGTTCTCACACTTTCCAAGCCTAGAAAGGAAACACTGACATGTGATGTAACAATCACACATCCACCAATGGAGGAGTGAAATGCTAACATTTCTCCTAAGATTGGGAGAAACGGACCATCCATCGCACAAGGCAACAGGTAGCAATGCCACTACCTCCCATCCTAAGTGCTCCTTTTCCAGCACAAAGTATCTCATGAGTGGAAGCATCTCAAGCCTTCTGCCACTTGTGCATTATTGAGAAGAGTCTTGCCATGCAGAATTCTGCTCAGCTTAGAATAGTGAATTTTATCTGCTTTGGCAAATCGCACTGCTGTCGGGCCAACAGACCTGCCGTTAATGTTTGTGTAGTTCGCAAGTTTCAAATAAAAATACATGTTATTTCAGATGCCTGTATCCAAGTTGTCTCCTGTTTCTGTCTTTTGCTATATGCACAAGTTAGTTCATCTTACTGGTCAGAAAGTGACCAAGCTGTGAAGGAAATTTAAGAACTTGGCACTTCTTAAACCTTCTCTCTGAAATTATATTCATTACCCAGGTTTAAATATATATATATATATTGTGGCACAAAGCACACTGCAAATGTGAATATAAAAGCCTGAAAGCAGCTTAGCCCAACATGGTTTACCCTGTTCCCAAGGAATCTTAAGAAGGGATAACATTTTCTCGTAAAACTGCATATCACAGGATCTGTTAAAGAAGGTATTATAGGTAATGGATTTGTGTTTGCGATGTAAATGTGCCCTGTTCTTTTAGGGTTTTGCCATAGCCTAGAATCCTATTTCTTCAAATGAATGCTGGGATTCTCAGTACTGTAACTATGGAGGGCGCTGATAAAGCCTTGCTGTACCTTAGTAAAATTGGCTGTTTCATATTACCGGTAGCAGATCAGTATATATATCTAGCAATGCATGCAAGTTTCACTTTCCTATAAGCCTTACTACAGCTTTCCTCTGAGATCTAAGACTATAGTCCTCTGCATACTTAGGGTTAAATCAGTGAGACTTTACGTGAAAACTAAGCTTAAAGCTACAATTCTATGGACATTTACCAGGAAGTAAATCCTATGGAACTCAATGGGACTTACTTTTGAGCAGGTGTGTCTAGACCAGTGCTGTATTATTATTATTATTATTATTATTATTATTAGAATTTATATACCACCCTATACCCGGAGGTCTCAGGGACGTTCCCAGAACAAAATCATAATATAAAACCACAAGATATATAATCAAAATAAAAAGAACAACCCAATAACCCGCCCCCCAAAAACCAAGGACATAGGATGTCAATCAGGTCAACCAAAGGCCTGGTTAAAAAGGAATGTTTTTGCCTGGCGCCTAAAGGTGTATAGTGAAGGTGCCAGGAGAACTTCCCTGGGGAGACCATTCCACAGACGGGGAGTCACCGCAGAGAAGGCCTATTAAAATGTGAGAAATGGGACTCGCAGTATTCTCCTGATCTACATCCCTAAACTGGTTTGGGCATTCAAGGCTCAAGAGGAATTCACTTTCCTAGGCATATCATAATGGGTATCCTGTGAATACTGTAGCCAGAATAGCGCCCTCTGGATATTATAAGACAATTCTCATCATCTCATTGAAAGAGGTGGGTTTGCTTAGTGTGGAGAAGGGATGTTTAAAGGGGAAACATCAAATACCACATACTAATATTACTATAGAAGAAACATCAGCATGCTGAAGGGTTTTGTACCTTGGCTGTCCTTTGAAAGATGCGCCCTGGGAGGCAGGAAGGGGAGGAAGACAATGCAAGATATTACCCTCCAGAGGGCATGCTTAATGCTCCCATGGCGAGTTATCAAGTGCCTGAAAAGAACGCCCTTTTCCAAGGTGTGACATCTTATTAGTTTTCCTTTTCCTAAAGTGTAAGCAGAATCCACAGTCACTTCCCTTCACTGTTACAAAACAGTGGGTGGAGTCAAAAAGATGCCCAGAAGGGCTGGCTGAAGCATTTAAATTATTCCTGATCTAAATATTTTAAATGTTCCCTAAGACTGCCATGGAGTCCAGCACAGAATGCAGATGCTGATGAGAAAGTCTACTTACATCTCCATCCACTTTCTCTCTCACTCCCTGAATGATCAAACCAAAGGAGATCACTATGTCTCTACAGCTCTAGCAACCAATGATCCCCCAGAGGGAGGTGTCACAATGAAGGGCGTGTCACAAGGACCTCCGCAACCTAGCAACCAACAGCACTGAACTGGCACTACTCTCAACTGACACTCCTAAGTTTCCTTATATGGCTTTTAATCCATGTTCAGCCCCAAAACATTTTAAAAGGGCATTGGATGTCAATCAAATAGACCAAAGGCCTGGTTAAAAAGGAACCTTTTTGCCTGGCGCCAGGTGAAGGTGCCAGGTGAACTTCCCTGGGGAGAGCATTCCACAGTCAGGGAGCCACTGCAGAGAAGGCCCGTTCTCATGTTGCCACCCTCTGGACCTCTCAAGGAGGAGGCACACCAAGGAGGGCCTCAGAAGATGATCTCAGCATCCGGGTAGGTTCATACGGAAAGAGGCAATCCTTGAGGTATTGCGGTCCTGAGCTGTTTAAGGCTTTATAGTGTCATTGATCTGTTAGGAGTCGGTATTAAACTGCGCAAGAAGTTTTCTTGTGCCTGTAGCTAGGAAAATGTCTACTGTGCTTAAACAAGTGAAACATGAAAAGCTTCCCAGAACCTGAGCTGTTGTAGATGTTACCTCTGATGTGCTGAAAGGCAACTCGGTTTAATATCCAGGTGCTAGACTGCTTTTCGCATTCCTTAGCAAATGATAAATATGCGGTAGCTATATTGCAGAAAATGTTTGTGCGTTACAAAATCCATCATTACATGTTTTAGCCTTAAAAGGGATGCAGAAATGTGGAGGTATTTAAAAGTGCTACTAGACTTTAGGGTTTTTGGGGGGGCTGTACATAACTACTTTCTGGAAACTGCTTCCCAAACCTTGTTTCCCCAAGCAAGACTCTAGATTAAATTCTTATCAAATCTAGATGACCCTTTTTTTAACAGGAAGATTTATGGGTTTTTAAAATATATATATAGTGGATCAACACTCTCTTTGACACAAAGGGAGGCTGTATTTAGAAACTAGCATAGAAAGCTGCACTGCACATTGAGACAGTGTTAGAAATAAGATGTGTTTTCCTTCCTGAAGGGCAAAGTGCTAAATCTACCACTGAGTTTTATTATTTCACCAGTAGCACTTAGCCTATAACAGATCTAGTAATATTGCTAACTGCAGCTTCCTTTCATCTGCTGATGTAAAATGGCAGAGCTTCAACACCTCCTTAGACATGAAAAGATTTTTACCTTGACTCGTGATAACAGCTCCCATTAATCTTTCTCACTGTGAGCTGTCTGCATTTTATCCTAAAAGTGCTAATGCTAAAGTTTTCAGAGACGGCTTCAAGATAGGAAAGCGGAGCCAGTTAGAAAAGTCTTTCTAAAGAGATTTAAAATTCTCTTTCAATAAATGAGTGTGGTTTTCATTTTCTGCTTCAACACAATGCAGTCAACCCTTTCAATAAAACAAGATTAATTATTGTTTCTTGGAGGTATGCAAGACAGCCTCCTGGTTACAGTAGTTTCCCTATTTTTTTTAGGGGGAAATGTTTGTAAGATAGCTAATTAGTTGCTGATTGACCTTCTCTTCGCATTTGCCTCTGAGTGACAACATAGAGCTAAAGAAGAATACTCAAGTATCAGTTTATTGTGAGGACCATGCCTTTACACAAATATCTGCACAACAATATTAAAATTCATTACATACTGTCCCCGCAAGACCCTCATCCCACAAAACAGTAAGAGAAGTTAAGAAGACAGTGAAGGGGTCTTTTCTTTGTCATCCAGAAATCTTTCCCTGGCTTTCATGGCCTTCATCACAAAGACCGCTACCACGTGGGAAATCCGTGGGTTAGCATCAACTAACAAAAATTTTACTTGATCTTCCAGGTTATTTATTGATATGGGTATGATTTGCAGAATCGCACCTCTAAAGCCCAAGTAAATAGGACAATGAAGAAGGTAATGTCTAAGATCCTCTTTGGTTCTCATGGGACAAGGGCATGGGCCAGTGGTGGCTAACCTTGGCACTCCAGGTGTTTTGGAACTACAACTCCCATCATCCCTAGCTAACAGGACCAGTGGTCAGGGATGATGGGAGTTGTAGTCCCAAAACATCTGGAGTGCCAAGGTTAGCCACCACTGGCATAGGCGGTGCTCTACTGGGATTCTTGCAAATCTTACCAGTCAGGTATGCAGTAGGTAATGTTTGAAACCGGGCCATAGTAAAAGCTCTCCGAAGGGTGGGATCAGTGATATCCGCCAAGTAGTTGGCACAAATTTTAACTGCTTTTACTTGGGGAAACCAGTAGGAAAACCCAGAATTTTTTATCGTTGTGATGTCTAGAGAGGCGTCTCTATCAAGAATCCAATCCCGAACTTTATCAGGGCTCCACAGTTTAAGGGTATTAAACTCGGGTAGAGTGTATCTGGATAAGATATCTAAAAGGTTTTGACGCCAGGTAGGATTAACTTGAAGAAATGCTTAGGCTTGTTTAGCCAATAAGGTGTTCGAGGCATTTGTGAGATTGATGAAAAAACGCAAAAATCTTAAGTGGGCCCTGGCAGACACAGAAGGCGATCCTACTTCCACTCTTTGGAAAGCTGCTGGAGTTCCTTGAGGGAGGCCTAGGAGTTAAAGAAGAATACAATAGAATTAGTAAAGGTAAAGGACCCCTGAACGGTTAACGGGGTTGTAGTATTGATCTCGCTTTACAGGCTAAGGGAGCCAGTGTTTGTCCACAGACAGCTTTCCGGGTCATGTGGCCAGCAGAACTAAAGCGCTTCTGGTGCAACGGGACACCGTGACGGAAACCAGAGCACACGGAAACGCCACAGCAGTACCTATTTATCTACTCGCACTGGTGTGCTTTCGAACTGCTAGGTTGGCAGGAGCTGGGACAGAGCAACGGGAGCTCACTGTCGCGCGGATTCGAACCGCCGATCTTCTGGTCAGCACCACCTCCATCTCCTTACTCTGTCCCAGCTCCTGCCAACCTAGCAGTTCGAAAGCACACCAGTGCTTACACCATAGCTGTCAACTTTCAGATTTGAAAATAAGGGATTTTTCCAAACTTTCGGATTTGAAAATAAGGGATGCCGCCAGGGCAGTGCAATGGCACCAAGTAGCCTCGCCACCCTGCGCTCCAGAGGCTGTGCGCGAACGGGTGAGCGAAAGAGCGAGCGCATAGACGGCAGGCAGGCTGTCTGTCTGGTTGGGCGTGAGGGTCTGGCTGCACAAGGCATGCAAGCTCCGCCCCCAGTCGGTCTTAGACTCCTTATTGGCAACCGAGCAACGCAGCTGAGGAGCCTCCCTGGCCGGCAGGGAGGGAGAGGAGCTGCTTCCTTTGAAATCCGGGAAATTTAAGGTATATCAACAATCCGGGATAGCAGTGGGAAACGGCATTGGAATAAGGGAGTTTCCCGCAAAAAAGGGAGGGTTGACAGCTATGGCTTACACAGCCCACTACTCCATGGATGGAAGGAATGCATGAGGGTCCCACCGGTCCCACCAATGCACTTCCCATTGGGTTTGATGCATAGGTAGAGTTGCTCCATATGGAGAGGGAGTCTGGTTGGGTCAGGTTCCTCCTTGCCTGGAGGAGATTGGATGTAGGGCAGGGGGCTGGCTGTCTATAGCTCCAGTGGTAGTGTTTTGTCCACAGAAAGTCCCAGATTGAATCCCTCTTGTCTCTGAGTAGAGCTGGGAAGGGTTCCTGCCTGAAACTCTGGAAAGATGCTACCAGTCAGTGTTGTTGTTGGCAATGGATTGCGTCTCCGGGGCTGAAGTCATCCAGCTGCATTAGCAGCACCCGTGACCTCCCTAGGAAGTGTGTATGGAAGTCCTGGACTGCCCAGACTGATGTGGTCCCGAGGAAAGCAGAGCAATATGTTTGGCATCAGTTGAGCTGCAGGAGTTGCCAGAAGGATGCCCACAAGAGTCCACTCTGGATTTGTGTAGGGTTTACTACTTAGCCCAGGGGTCACCAACCTTTTCCAGCCGTGGGCCGGTCCACCGTCCCTCAAACCATGTGGTGGGCCGGACTATATTTTTTGGGGGGGGGAATGAACGAATTCCTATGCCCCACAAATAACCCAGAGATGCATTTTAAATAAAAGGACACATTCTACTCATGTAAAAACACGCTGATTCCTGGACCATCTGCGGGCCAGATTGAGAAGGCAATTGGGCCGCATCCGGCCCACGGGCCTTAGGTTGCCTACCCCTGCCTTAGCCTTTTCTTCTCCCAAAGATACCCTGCAAAGCGGCCAAGGTTTAGGATCAGAGCTTCCCTTCTGCTGGATGGGCTACCTTCCCAGGTGGACGAGCCCCATCTGCCCCTCAGTTCCCTCTACAACACAGGCAGAAACTGCCTTCTTGACCGTTGGACCCACTATTGGTCTCGTCCACTAACTCTGACTCCATAAAAGGCAGATTTTTAATTTCCCAGGAATAGGAATTGAATAACGGCCTTTCCCACGCAGGTGGCAGAGAAACATTTCCATGGCAGGGATGTTGGCGCAACACTGTAACCCCCCATGCGTTCTTTCAACACATGGGAGGGCTGCCAAATATTCCCTGGTAAAATTGACATATAATGTTAAGCTGATAGAAATATAGCAGAAACACTTTCCAGTTACCTATGAAATGCAAGTTACCACACACAGAAAGTTATGTACATCAGGAGCAGCTAAAAATGCCAGATCAAAAATCTTCATGATGAGTCGATGCCTTTGGAGAAATATGGAATATGTCCAAGTATAAGAGACATATTTTCTTTGCTGCTTTATTTCCAGTGGTGGTTTCGCCACAGGCCCCAGTCTCTCTTCAGCAATTCTATGCAACTTCACCATGAATGGATAGGTCACTTGACAAATTTAGGGAGAGATAATTCCGAATGATAGACTTTCATGCCATTGTCCAACTCAACTGGGGAGATAACAAATCCGAATAGACGATAAATATGTTGTCTTTGGCCTTTTCTTTTCCATCAGTTCAACCTAATTGGAGCCTTTGACACTAAGGTGTCAATGCAGGAATTGCTCCTTCAGCTTTGTGCCAGGTGATTTGCATTTCAGAGTTTGACACATTTATAGTCTTTGATCTTTTAACCACCAGCCTGCATCCTTGTTTGGGTGTTTTGTTTTTTAAAAAAACAACAGGTGAAGTGATCAGCTCTTCTTAGGAACAACAAGGAAAACCTAGATCAACTTTCCATATCCAAATCCTAAACATATTTACCTGGAAATGTCATTCTTTGCTCAACAACACTTAATTATGTGAAGAGGATTGTGGGCTTTATAACACAACTGTATACTCGGAAGGAAGTCTCCGTATGTTAATGTTGCTTGCTCCCAGATAATAATAAATAAATAAATTTTTATTTATACCCCGCCCTTCCCAGCCAAGACGGGCGGCTCAGGGCGGCTAACACCAATAATATCACAACAAAACATAAAAAACAATCAATTAAAATACAGGTTAAAATACGATTTAAAGTTTAAAATGCAGCCTCATTTTTAAGTAGCCCACCAATCAAACCATAAAGGAATCAGGGTTAAGCTGAAACCAACCCAAAGGCCAGGCGGAACAGCTCCGTCTTGCAGGCCCTGCAGCAAGATGCCAAATCCCGCAGGGCCCTGGTCTCTTGTGACAGACCGTTCCACCAAGTCGGGGCCCGTACTGAGAAGGCCCTGGCCCTAGTTGAGGCCAACCTAGCATCCTTGTGGCTCGGGACCTCCAAAATGTTATTATTTGAGAACCTTAAGGTCCTACACGGGGCATACCAGGAGAGGCAGTCCCTTAGGTACGAGAGTCCTAGGCCGCAAGCTTAATCTGATTTATAGCAAACAAAGCAGCTGATTAGTAGTGATGCCAATCATGCTTTTCCAAACCTGGTTGGACTACCACTCCATCAACCCTGACTATAAGCCATTCTGGTTGGGGGTGATGGGAGTTGTAGTCCAAAACCTTTGGAGGAAGACTGGCCCAGAGCACAAACCCACATGTTCTAACATTATGGTACTGTAGCTACCTTTATTTTTAAATAAAGTTCACAAAGGTTTAATACAACAGTAGGGTACAAACTAACGGTGTACCCCAGTTCCTGTTGATTTTAACCCTCCAAGTCCAAGGGGATTTTAAAAAAAATATTTCCGAAAGATAGGTCCCATATGATTCATTTAGATTGCACGATTTGTTCTGCAATGTGTACAATGAGGAAGAGTTTATTTGGGTTTTCCTAGGCATGAGAAGGAGCTGTACAGGGTATAATACACTAGAACTGCTGTAGCTCAACAAAGCGCTTGGATGAGATCATGAGGATCATGAGGATGTTGTCCTCCTGCCATTGTCCTCTGTGCCCCATACAGTGACAAATCGGAATGTCCTCTGGGTGACGGCGTTTGGGTAGCGCAGAGATTTGCAGGAGAAAGAGAAAGTTGCTGTCATTGGTCTTGTCATCTGGGTAGGGACGCAGGTGGCGCTGTAGTTTGAACCACCAAGCCTCTTGGGCTTGCTGATTGGAAGGTCGGAGGTTCAAATCTGTGCGACGGGGTGAGCTCCCCTGGCCCAGCTTCTGCTAACCTAGCAGTTCGAAAGCATACCAGCGCAAGTAGATAAATAGGTATCTCTGCAGCCAGAAGGCAAACTGTGTTTCTGTGTGCTCTGGTTTCCGTCACAGTGTTCCGTTGTACCAGAAGCGATTTAGTCATGCTGGCTACATGACCCGGAAAGCTGTTTGTGGACAAACGCTGGCTCCCTCGGCCTGAAAGTGAGATGAGTGCCGCATCCCATAGTCACCTTTGGCTGAACTTAACCATCCAGGGGTCCTTTACCTTTACCATCTGGGCAGTCCTGGGCTTCACTGATGTGGCCCAAAGGAAAGCAGAGCAATACGTTTGGCACCAGCTGGGCTGCAGGAGTTACCAGGAGACATACAAGACACTATCCGACCGTCTTAGGGACTCCACTCCGGATTTCTTCTCCCAAAGCTATCCCACAAGGCAGCAGAGGTTTAGAGTCAAAGTTTTCCTTCTCCTAGATGGGCTACCTTCCCAGGTTGATGAGCTCCATCTGCCCCTCAAAAGACTATACAGCATATTGGACCCCAACTGCTAGTAATTTTATCCAGCCACCCTTCTGGCTTCTGAGATCTCAGCCTGCATTGCCCACACATTTTCAAACATATCTTCAAAATTGTTCTAGAAACCATAAATTAAGAGTAAGATTATCCAATATCTTCAGAACTATGTCCTAGCACACAGCCCTGACAACTGTGTTAGGACCATAGAAAGTTGCCTTATGCTGAGTCTGGACAATGATCCTTCCAGATCAGTACAGTATTGTCTTCATGTACTGTCCGTGGTCCTGAAGGGTTTCAGACAGAGGTCTCTCCCACAGCTCCACTAGAAGATTGCAAGGATCAAACATGGGGGCCTTCGGCATTTAAAGCAAAAAGACCTATGGTCCTTCTGCATCAATTTCTGGCCTATGTAGTCACACAGCAGCCAAAGCTCCTTCACTTTTTAGCAGAAGTCCCTTCCAGTTCTGCCTCCAGGACATTTCCATCACTAATGTTGATCTCCGGAAGACTGATGCATCTGTCTGTGTGGTTTCACTTCTAACCTTTTAGTGAATGAGAGAGCTATGATTGCCTGCCATGGTCTGATAAATATGTGCGGCAGAGCCTGGCAGATCAAGTCAAAGAAATTAGAGTTGAGCCAAGCTGTTTTTCATCTGCGTCTTCCCCCACAGCTGCCAATACTGGCATTAGTGAATTGCATTTCGTGGTGAATCTAGTTCCAGGTATATTAACAACAGAGCTGCCGATTTAAATGCAACTGCCCCAAGTTTCTCTGCGCAGTGAGCCATTTGTGTGCAACCTCTAGGCATGAGACCAAAACTCGGGTATCAACCCAGATTTTGGCAGTACATTCAGGCTCCTGCCTGACAAATGGCACCAGGATTACAGGAATCACAGCAGCCTCTAGCATAGCAGATGGGTCAAGGATGTCATTGTTGTTGTTTTATGCATTAGAGGCTCCCATCCGATTCCAAAACCAATGCAGACATTGCAGGAGGTTCTGAGCGTGGAAATCTGTCTTGTCAATCACTATTCTCTTCTATGAACTGACCTTGGAAATCTATCACCACAGAACCTTCTGAGAAGGATTCTGATAATGTTTTGACTGGGGCTGTCAGCTCATTAAATAATTTTAGCAGATCAATCGCTGGCTTACAAACGAACCAAGCCTGCATTTCTAACACCACAGAAGCCCCTGTTGGAATGACAGTATATCATATCGCAGCATCATTTTAGGGGGCTGGGAGGGGGGAGGCGGAGGAAATGTCCCAGATCATGCTTGGAAAATACATTTTTAAAATAATTATCAGATCTGTTTTGGAAGGCTGATTCTTTCGTTTTAAAAAAAGTTATGGGTGGATTTGGGGAAGCTGCTTCTCTACAAAGCCCAAACAGCTTGTCATGTAGCTTCCGCATCTGACAAGATTGCAGAAAGGAAAACAAATGGGAAATGATTGTTATTCTGAGCATACGCTTTATAAAAATGAAATGTCAGGGTAAAAAACTTTGATGGCAATAGGAGAGTGCGTTTTGGAACACAAATTCCTCATTTATATGGCGGTAGCTGCCAGAGGTGGGGAGAGTAGAGCTTGCATTTTGTTTGTTTTTTTGTACACACTCATCAGCATAAAATAGTGGCATTTTTTTTGCATTAGGGAGAACTGAGGAACAGAGCAATATTGCATGCAAAGGAATCAGTCTATGCCTAAAAGACGAGAAGGGAGATCAGATTCCTACTCGTACTGCAGCTTCCCACCATATTGTATACCAGGCATGTCCAACAGGTAGATCGTGATCTACTGGTAGATCACTGGACGTCTGCGGTAGATCACTGGTAGATCATTGGCTCCCCCCAAAGAAGCTGAACAACTGTGGCTCCCCTAAATAAAGCTCAACATTTTACCTCCTCCCTGAAAAAACTCAACAATTTTGACCCGAACCCCCCAAAATTGGGCCTTCCTCCTCCCTCAAAAAAGCTCAACAACTTTGTCCTGAACCCTAAAAAAGGGGGTAGATCACTGCCAGTTTTTAACTCTGTGAGTAGATCACAGTCTCTTGGGAGTTGGCCACCCCTGTTGTATACCAAGCACATTCAGCAGGGAAAACTTGCATGTAGGATCTGTATGGGGGCGTTTCTCGTTAATCCAAGGGAAGCTTTGGCCCTCCAGATGTTGCTGAATGACCCCTCCCATCAGCCCCAGAAAACATGGCCGACAGCCAGGGATGATGGGAGTTGTAGTTCAGCAACATCTGGAGCAACCACAGCTTCCCCACACAGGCGTTAATTCCTGAAAATTGCAGAGTGGACTTCAAGAACTGGCTCCCATGGGCATTTGCATCCTTTCTCACCACTTGGTGAACAGGTAAACTGACTCCACTATAATGGAGCTGCATTTTTAATGCATTCATATCCATTCCCTTAAGGATTCATATCCATTCCCTTAAGGATTTGTTGTTACTTTTAATATTTAGATATCAATATCTGAGCCTCTGTCAACAAATTCCTCGCCCTTGCCCTATGATTAATACATTGTATGGTATTTCATTTAGTCTCCCTAATGATGGCTTTCTTGGTTGTATTATTAATGTATTTTCCATAATATTACCAATTTCATTAATCAGTTTAAATGCCTGTTTTAGTTGTAATGAGAAAATTGGCTTTAATTTGCAGTCGTGTAAACCCTCTGCAAAGAGCTTAATGCAAACTAAGAATTGATGTATAATAATTATTATTAAATAAAAGCTGAAATGAAAAGGATGGGCATTTGAGGTAACGGGGGTGATATGAATCTTCTAGGTGGGGTGTTAGATCTCTGATGACACAGACATGCCAGTTAACAGCTAAATGTTGCCATTACAAAATGGTAATGTGAACCCGATCTAAGCTGATCTGTATTGAGGTACCGGCATGGCCTTTAATTCCTGTAACATCATCCTATTTACATTTGTGCAAAAATTGAAATGATAACCTACTTATCAAAAGCTATGCATACCATTCATACAAAATAAAAATTTCAGTCTATTCATCAGCTCACTTCAGCAAGTATTCCAGTTATGTAAAGGCAAGTGAGGAGACAGGATTGCTACATTTGAAACCCTATACAATACATACTGAACTCTGTGGGGCTTACTTCTGAGTGTGTGTTTCAAAGATCGGGGGAATTGAAGCTATTTTGTGAAGCAGTGAGAGCTGATGATTAAGTGCTTTATACTGAATTTAGGCCTTGAAATCAGAGACGCAATATTTTGTCTTCGGATTTCTTTGTTGAAACTGTGCTTGGAAAAAGTCTACATTTTGACAGGGAGGAAACCTCACACTTCTCTGATCAAATAATAACAGCAAGCCTGCACTCTGTACTATTTCTTACCCTTTTCCGTCAGTTTAAAACGAGAAGCGGACATTAAAGAAGACCAACCACACGGCACCATCTCCTTTCAACTTCTGTTAACAGGGGCATTAAAAAGACCCTCCTCAATATCAGCTGGAAAATGCCAAGTCATAAAAGTTGTACTTAAAAGGTGAGTAGGTGTAAATTCGGCACATGAGACTGTTTTCATCTAGGAAGCCGGTTGATTTGAGGCCAGTTGTCTTAATGAATTGGGAAGTTGCTGTCACATCTCAGTCAGTTGAGATTGCCACTTCTGGGGAGATCAAATGTTCACATGGGAGGTTCTCAGATATGCCATATTGGCCCTGATCTTGCTAGTGTGTGACCAGAGGACACCGCCTTTGCGAGGCACCAGTGAGATCAAGAAACCCAACCTGCATGGTTGTGCGAATCAGATTCTGGGGCTGCTTCACACATGACCCTGAGACATTCATCGGTCCAAGGCAGAGGGTTTCCACCTTTTTGAGTCCAAGGCTCCCTTGACCGATTGAAGATTGAATGTTGCTTGGCTTCAAATTGCTGAATAAATTGTTGGAGTGATAAAAAAAACCACACCTATCACTCAGGCAGGAAATGTACACCTATGATATGAGTTCAATAGCTGGAAAACCTTTAACATTATGAGATTACTGAATGACCAAAAGGGTCTTTCCCCTCCCTGTCCTAATTTTTATGAATTGGAAGAAAATTTAGAGACCCCCCAAATATGAATTCTACCTAGATATTATATCCCATTAGTCGCAGGAAAACGGAACGAGTCTGTTTCTTGGTTCTTTCCTAGCATAGACAGTGAAAAGAGAATGTTATGTTTTTATCGTGTGATAGTGACTTCAGTGGTGAGATGTACAAAGAGCAAGAGGGAGCCAAGTGGCATAATTTACAGTGGCAAGTACAGTGAACCCTCGACTTATGAAGGTAATCCGTTCCGACGGATTCCTCGTAAGTCGAAAAAATCGTAAGTCGAGTCCCCATAGGAATGCGTTGAAGAACGCATTCGTATGTCGAAAAAACCTCCGGGACTCGAAAAAACCGCATCTAAAGCGGCCGCGGCTTCCGATCGGAAGTCGAAAAAATTCGGAAGCGGCGGCCGCTTTGATCCCTCATAACTCGAAAAATACGGAAGTCGGGTTACTCGTAAGTCGAGGGATCACTGTATTAGATCATTTTTCAGAAGCACTTTTCTTTTTCTTTATTATTTTTTACAAAGTAATCATCATAAATAAATAAGAATACAAATGTGCACCCCACCACCAAGACCATTCCATTATAACTATCCAACCTCCCAAATTTTCAGCACCTCTTGTGATGGTTTGACCCCTTTCCATTTTAACAGTACAAATTCTACAAACAACCTCCATATTTCCTCAAAATCATTTCTCCTGCATATTCCCCATCTTACCTTAATGGCACATGTTAATTTATCATTAATAGCTATATCCCACACCTCTTTATACCATTCTCCCATTTTATATTCTGCTTGCCCTTTCCACTTCTTAGCCTTAATAACTCGTGCAGCTGTCAATAAATTTGTGAGCAAGTCCTTCAAAGCCTGTGTAATAATGCTACCTGTGGACTTTCGATGAGCTTTAACCCAGTGATTTCTGTTATCTCCTTAAAAACCCTTTGCCCAAAAAATTGTACATGTTTACACCCCCACCACATGTGAACATAATCCCCTGTTTCCTGGCATCCCCTCCAACGTAACACCGAATATTCCTTGTTTATTTGATTTAATCTGACTGGTGTTAAATACCATCTCCAAATTAATTTATAATAATTTTCTTTTATTCTTATAGACAAAATTTTCATCATACGTTTCTCCCATATTTCCCCCCAGCTTTGACTATCTATCTGCCCTGTTGTCTCCTTTTCCCACAACCCTTTTAATCTTCTTTATCCTCCATTTCTAGTACAACAAGCACTACTTGGGGAGTATGAAGCTGCCTCATACCAGGTTAGACTTTGTGTATCTAATAATAATAATAATAATAATAATAATAATAATAATAATTTATAATTTGTACCCTGCCCATCTGGCTGAGTTTCCCCAGCCACTCTGGGCGGCTCCCAATCGAATCTTAAAACAATACAGTGTTAGATATTAAAAACTTCCCTAAACAGGGCTGCCTTCAGCTGTCTCTTAAAAATAGGATAGCTGCTTATTTCCTTGACATGTGATGGAAGAGTGTTCCACAGGGTGGGTGCCACTACCGAGAAGGCCCTCTGTCTGGTTCCCTGTAACCTCACCTCTCGCAATGAGGGAACCACCAGAAGGCCCTCGGCGCTGGATCTCAGTGTCCAGGCTGAACAATGTGAGTGGAGACGCTCCTTCAGGAATACAGGACCGAGGCCGTTTAGGGCTTTAAAGGTCAGCACCAACACTTTGAATTGTGCTCGGAAACGTACTGAGAGCCAATATAGATAGCTCAGGACTGATGTTATGTGATCCCGGTGAAGGCGGGCCATTAGGGTGAATAGACACCAACCCACCAACCTCAGCTTGCCCTCAGCCAGCAGCTAGTGCCCTGCATTCACAGCAGAAAAAGGTATCAAGACAATTCCTCTGTGTGAGGTATGTTTTTTTTGGGGGGGGGGGGCGTTCCACATTCTTCGGCAGGCTTTTATATGTACATTTTACTTCATGTTCACTAGAAAAGCCAAATGAGGCCTACAATTTCAGGAACGCTTTGTCTCTGCATTCATATAAAACAGCAATCAAAGTTTAATAACCACAACCCCAAATGCTCAGATTTTAATTAGTTCATCTATTTTGGCTTATAGCTTGCTATCACAATTCAAGAGGAGTTCTGAGAAGCCTGTGAGATTAACTATTGCCCTCCACTGCCTGCAGTCCAAGGGATACATGACCTCCAACATTTCTCCAATGAAAGCAGGAACAACTTATTCCATAATAATAAAAAATAATAATTTTATTATTTATGCCCCCCCCCATCTGATTGGGTTGCCCAAGCCACTCTGGGCAGCTTCCAAAATATTTTAAAAAGCATAATAAAACATTAAGCATTAAAAAGAAAACTTCTCTATACAGGGCTGCCTTCAGATGTCTTCTATTTTTAAAAAATAATATTTTAATTAAATTTCCAACAAAAATAACAAAAAACAACAACAAAAAACAACAACAAACAAACACAAAGAAAAATATACATAAAAGCAATATCAAATCCATAAAATGGTATTCTCCGAATCCCGTGACTCCTCCCCCCCTTAAATTTCTTATTGAACTGCGTATCATTTCTACTCCAAATTTTTTTTCCTACCTCAAATTTCTTACATTATTTCTAAAATTACAAGTGCTCTTAAAATCCTGCCAATGTATTAACCTGTTTACAATACTTATGTCAGTACATAATAAACATTTCCCATTCTTTTTTAAATTTCTTGTCATCTTCATTTCTGAGCTTTCCAGTTAATTTTGCCATTTCAGCATAGTCCATTAACTTAGTTTGCCAGTCTTCTTTGGTTGGGACTGCTTCCTTTTTCCACCTTTGGGCTAATGGTATCTGGGTGGCCCAGATGTCTTCTATAGGTTGTAGAGTTACTTATCTCCTTGGCTTGGGGGGTCGCATAACTCCATACCCCCCTAACATTTCTCCGATGAAAATAGGGGCATCCTAAAGAAAAGTGGAAAAGGGACGCGGGTGGCACTGTGGGTTAAACCACAGAGCCTAGGGCTTGCCGATCAGAAGGTCAGCGGTTCGAATCCCCGTGACGGGGTGAGCTCCTGTTGCTCAGTCCCAGCTCCTGCCAACCTAGCAGTTCGAAAGCACGTCAAAGTGCAAGTAGATAAACAGGTACCACTCCGGCGGGAAGGTAAACAGCGTTTCTGTGCGCTGCTCTGGTTTGCCAGAAGTGGCTTAGTCATGCTAGCCACATGACCTGGAAGCTGTACGCAGGCTCCCTCGGCCAATGTAACGAGATGAGCGCCGCAACCCCAGAGTCATCCGCAACTGGACCTAATGGTCAGGGGTCCCTTTACCTTTAAAGAAAAGTGGAACATTCTGAGATCAAATCTGAAACTGGGATGGCTTCTGTAAATCCAGGACTGTCCCTGGAAAATAGAGACACATGATCAGTGGTCAATAGATTGTCAACATCACCAGCACCTTCATTATTACTCACACAGCAGTTCTGAGTATTCGGAATACTTTAGTTGCCTAAATTCTGCAAGACATTTTTTCTTAGTTAGCTCATGGCTTCCCTGTTAGTGTTGGTGCCTTGATGTGTCCTAAAACTACCTGCAAACCCTCCAAGTGTCTCTATTTTCCAGGGACAGTCCCAGATTTAGAGAAGCCGACCTCGTTTCTGATTTGATCCCAGAATGTCCCACTTTTCCTTAGGATGTCCCTATTTTCATCAAATAAATATTGGAGGGTATGGAGTTATCTGACTCCCGAGCCATCTGAAAGCAGCCCTGCATAGGGAAGGAGTTTTTTAATGTTTAATGTTTTATTATGTTTTAATGTATGTTGGAAGACACCCAGAGTGGCTGGGGCAACCCAGTCGGATGGGCGGGGTATGAACAGTAAAGTTATTATTATGGAATGGAGTGTCTCTATTTTCATTGTAGAAATGTTGGAGGGTATGTACCTGCTCAGTATGAGAAGGGCAACACAGCCCCCCATCTCTCTCACTGCCAACAAAAACCAAGAAATGAACAGAAATAGAAGCTACTTGTGTGACTCTGACACACAAACCCTATACATACACTATGTAGAAGAAAGTTTTCCACCACTCCTTTCTCTCCTCCCATCTCTCTCCTTCCACCACTCTCCTCCCCAACTTTGTTGTCTATAATGCCAGCATCTCACGCAGGATATGAATGATCTGTAGAAAGAAATCTATGAACTGAAAGCAGAGACGCTGTGTGCACCTTTGTAACCCAAGAGAATATTTAATAAAAACATTTTAAAAAAAATAATAGTTAAAAAAAGGGCAACACACGGAAGAAAGGCCGCATGAAATCTATTATTATTATTATTATTATTACTACTACTATTATTATTATTGGTAGTGATGGTGTTGATGATTATGATGATAACTCCGGCATTTCAGCTTGAGAGCTGCTTTTTGGTAAATGCCTAGCAAGACAAAAAAACCTGCGTGTTGCGCTCTTCAAGCAGAAAACCAAAAATAAGCAACACAACGGCCAATGATGGTTTGAAAGTGATATTATATTTTTTCTTTGAAATAACAAAAAGGCAACGGACAGTGTTCCGGTATTGCCACTGTTTCGTTAGTGTCTTCATCAGCATATAATAACTAACCATATGATAGAAATTTTCACGGAGCAGTGGTCATAAAAATATGTAACCACTGTAAATGCCAGCAAAGGAAGGCTGCTTTCATAATCAGCTTGCTGAGTTCTGGCTGACCCCTTCCCTTACTTTTGAGAATTTTAGGTGGAACTGCTGCCTGGTTATGACACTAGGGAGGAACTAGGAAGAGCACATTACTTTCCCCCAGAGAACCCAGGAACTGTGGTTTACCCCAGCATTCCTGGGATTCTTGGGTGGGGTGCTTTTAATGCATGGTGTGTATGCAGACGGCTAATTTTTGTTCCTGTACATTTTGACAGCCTCTCTGGGCTCTAATTCAGGATAGAAGTATTCTAAATAAATGAATAATCTAAAATCCTTGCAGCAGTTCCGGCAGGTAAGTTATTATTCTCATGCCTGCATTGCAGATGAGGGAGCTGTGAAAAAAGGTTAATGGGAGCCCTGAGTGAGCTCATAGCAAAGACACAATTCCAACCAGAGACTTCCCAACCTGTAGTACAGAACTATGCACGTCTACTCAGACGTAAGCCCCATTAAGTTCAGCGGCACTTACTCCCAGGTAAAAAGGACAGCGGCTGTAGTCTCCTAAACCATTATGCTACATTCGCTAGAAAGAGGCAGCCAAGCTCTGTTTATCTAAATAATGTGACACTACTATTCCTGCTAAATGTAGATAATGGGATTGATCGAAATGCCTGCGGAAAGAATTCCATTATTTTACCAAGCCATTCAGACCAATATGAGAAAATTATTCTAAGTAGAACATCTGTACTATTCTGTGGTGGTGGGTAGGCAAAAGGCAATATTGCCTCTAAAAGGTAATATATTTGCATATTGTGATTTTTTGTGTGTGTGTGCAAGGAGCTGTAAGTGCTGTATAGGGGTTTTAATAATTTGGAAGGCTTTTAATGCTTGTTTTTGGTGTGTGTTTTTAAAAGGAATGTTCAACATAATGGACATTTCGAATGTTTAGATCCAGAAAGAAGACAATGCAAACGTTAAAAATCTGAAATACATTTCTCCATCCCCCCAATTTGGTATATTTGGGGAGTAAAATGTGGGGAATCAACTCTGCATTTGTGGGGTGCGTGACATAGTGGAACACATTTTATTGGAAGCAATTCCACGAGGAATGTTTTATTCAATAGCATAACCTCCAGCATTTATCTAATGAAAATAGGGATGTCCCATTCCACTCTGGGCAGCTTCCAACATATATAAAAACATAATAAAACATTTTTTTAAAACTGTACAGGACTGCCTTCAGATGACTCGGGGGGGGGGGTCGGATAACTCCATACCCACCAACATTTCTCCAATGAAAATAGGGACATCTGAAGGAAAAATGGGACATTCTGGGATCAAATCAGAAATTGGGATGGCTTCTCTAAACCAGAAAATAGGAGCACTGGGGTGTGTGTGTGTGTGTGTCTGTAATAGGAATTTGTTGTCGTTGTGTCTTTGTCAGCCAAATTACCACTTTAAATCCAATCCAGTCAAATAAAATTGGAACCTAGGTGTTGATCCTGTGGCCTGTTTTCTATATTTCCTTTCCCACTGCCATTTATTCCCCAGGACACTGTTAAATGTAGATAAGAAGGCTCAATTGGTTTTGCTACAAGATGATAATCTCTCCCCCTCAACCACCACCACTTTTCTTTCTCACTATGGCCTGTTAGCTTAAATGGGTTTTAGCCAAAGGTTGATAATTATCATAGAGAGGAAAGTAACACCGCCAGGAGTTCATTTTCCATTTTGGCACTTGCCTTCCTTTGAATCCCCTACCCACACCTTGGCCCCCTCCCCGTTTCCCATTTTGTCACTTCTCAGGCCACCCCTCCCTCTGTCATAAAAGGGTCTCCGCAGACAGGGAGGCCACATATTTTGCCTGCTTGCAGCTTTGACAGGAAATCATTCCTGCTTTTCCCCTTGCCACAAATCGAGCCAGGCTTTGGTGAGCATGGAAGGGAGCGCGGAGTCAGAGAGCTCTTCCTACTTCTCCTCGTGGGACTGGAAGACTGGGCCTCTGGAGCTCAGCCAGAGCTCATCTCCCCAGAGCATCTCTCCATCCCCTTCCTTCGAATCCTATGCATCCTCGCCTTGTCCCCTTGTGATGGAGATGCCCCGTGCCAGCAGCAGCAGCAGCGACAGCAGCAGCAACAACAGGAACTATAGCCTGATGGACTTTCCTCCTGTCTATCTCCCAGGCCCTGGTCAGGGCAAAGCCCTCGCCAAGGGCTCCAAAGTCAGGATGTCCGTTCAGCGCAGGAGAAAGGCCAGCGAAAGGGAGAAGCTGAGGATGAGGACCTTGGCCGAGGCGCTGCACACTCTTCGCAACTACTTGCCTCCCGTCTACAGCCAAAGGGGTCAGCCTCTCACCAAGATACAGACGCTGAAATACACCATCAAGTACATCAGCGAGCTCACAGACCTGCTGAACAGCGTCAAGCAAGTATAGAGAGGCCTGGGAGACTCTGGGAAGGTTTCCTCACAGAGAAAGGGGGCGTCGTTTTTTTCTTCCTTTAAGGAGTAACTTTCCATCAGGGCAAGCCTGGATCTGTTCAGAAGTTGCTCTGCAAACAAGCTTATATAAAGGGAGCTGTCCACAGTTGCATGTTTGTATCGGGATGAGGCAAAGGAGGACCAGATCTCAGTCAGGAACAATGGTGACAGTGTGGTTTCGAAAGGACCATGATTCCACTGAACAATTTTTTAAATTAATTATAGCTGACCAAATTTCTTCTGCTTAGGTATGCTTTTGAGTTGGTGATCTTTGGACTTCTTTCTTTTCTTTTTTAAACCCTGTATGTTTGCTATCATGTCTCTTTGCTGTTTGTAGGCACTTTATATTAGCAGCAGGATAAAGATGTGTATGCTTAGTTGGAGAAATGCTTCTTCGCTCATTTTCTACAGTAGCTTTGGTGGAGGAAAGGAAACAACAACTTTGAAATAAAAAGCTGCTTCCATATGGGTTTATTAATATATCCCTGAAAGAAATAAGATTCGGAATTCTAATCTGAGATCCTTTTTAGTTGTTACCATTTAGAATTTTTTTCCTGCTGTCAAATATTCCCAGGATAATAATAATAATTAATAATAATAATAATAATAATAATTTTTATTTGTACCCCGCCCTCCCCAGCCAGAGCCGGGCTCAGGGTGGCTAACATCATAAAACTAACACAGTATACAAAGAACGTAAGAACATAAAAACAGGCAATCAATTAATTAAAATACATCTTAAAATTAGTTCAGAGCAAATTAAAATCTGGACAGATGGCAGTCCATGGGTAAAATTGAGAGTGGTTAATATTCTCCAGGGCCAGCTGTTACCACTGGTCTTATATAGGACCTGTGAGTGGGCTAGGAGGCCTCTTTAATGCTTGTTCTTATATAGAAATAAAAGAATCAGACTAAACCCCGACCAAAGGCCTGGCGGAACACCTCTGTCTTGCAGGCCCTGCGGAAAGATGTCAAATCCCGCAGGGCCCTGGTCTCTTGTGAGAGAGCGTTCCACCAGGCCGGGGCCACAGCCGAAAAGGCCCTGGCTCTGGTCGAGGCCTGTCTAATCTCCCTGGGGCCTGGGATCTTCAGGGTGTTATTATTTGCAGACCTGGGGCATACCAGGAGAGGCGGTCCCATAGGTATGAGGGTCCTAGGCTGTTATATTTCCAACATTGCTCTGGTTCGTTTCAATCTGAAAGCATCCGCGCCTCTGCAAATGTAGAACTGCTTCTAAGCTGTCTATTGGACAGAGCTCCGAAGCAAATGTATGCCAACCGGGAACAAAGAAAAGATGGCTAGTCTATTGGTATCTAAACGAAAATAACCGATGCAGGATGCATGTGTCCTCAGGGCACATAAAGTAAGCTTAGCTCCAAGCAATGTACAAATTTCCTGGCAAGCAGTTCATGTGCTTTACAGTTGAGATGTGTGAGCTGCTAAAACAGGACAGGACCCCTGTCTCAAAAGGGCTCCTGGGCAGACAGCATTGCGCAATCCATGTCTAGACCATCACATGTGGTGCGTGTGTGTGTGTGAATGTACACGTGTGCCCAGTGTGTGTTTATGCAGTGATATACATGCACATCCAGCAGCTGGCTCATGTGACCATCTGCACTCTGCTTCCATGCTATTCCTGCATTTAGGCTGCAATCCTACACACACTTGCCTGGATTCACAGGGTTACCATATTTCAAAAGGTCGTTGAGCTTTTTTTGGGCAAAGTTTTGCAAAATCTCCCTCCACCCCCCCCCCCCAAAATGATTTTTTTTTAAAAGCTACTCTTTAGGAAATCTGCCAAAAAATCATCACTTCCAACTTGGGTTGCCGTATCCCCAGGCATTTTTACTGATTTTTGGAAATTCCACCTGGACGCTATTTCCGACGGAAGAATCCCTGATATGTCCAGCAATTTTCCAACTTATGGCAGCCCTAGCCTGGAAGCCGGTCCCATTGAATTCAATGGGGTTGGCTTCTGAGTAGACTGGGATGAGCTTAAAAGGCCTTTGTTGAGTAACAACTGCATTACATTTGAAGGAGTCCCCACATACCCGCGTGACCAGGAAGTCTTTAGTATTATGGAATAAGGATTTTAACTGCTGAGTGATAAAAATGTAACAGGTTTGATCCCCGCCTGGGACAACTGCACATTCCTTCATTGTAGGGGGTTGGATTAGATGATCCTTAGGACCCTTTCCATTTCTTCAATTCTATGACCCCCTGGTGATTTGCTTGCTCCATTATCAGCCTGTTGGACCAGTGATCTGCTCTTTGCAGAATCCACAGCTGGCAAATAATGCATTTTTGGGATCAACCAGGGAGCAGGGCAAACTTTGTGTTCTCCTGAATACTTGGATCAAGCAAGATGTTACAAAAAGCAGGGCAACAAAATCTGCCTGTGTTTTTTTTAAGTGGCTTCCTTCATTTCTTGTTTTTTTTTTCTCCTCCTTCCCCCTTCCTGTTTTATGTCACACCTTGCCTGACGAAACAGTCTGGGGAACTCGGAAGCTTGTCACACTTTTGTGGTGGAATCTACACACATATAAAAACCGTTCTGGAAACAATTTTTTTTAAAGCGTTTTTAAAAATACATTGAATTTTCCATAAGACTCACCATCACCATCTAGTGTCACATTGTATATCACACTTAAAATGTTTTATTTGCAGCTGTATAGCTGAGTCCTGTGACATTTCCATGAAGGTATTCTCCAACTGTGAGTTTTGACTTCCCAACTCCTTAGGGGTTAGTACAGCTACCTTTGGTTTTTTATAATCTTTTTTTTAAATTTTAATAAATTTTATTTCATTTATAATTAACAAGACAAAACAAGTAAAAAACAAACAACACAAAATTCATACCATCTTCAAACATCACTTCACAATGTACTTAAATTCTACTACTTCTTTACCAAAACAAGATATGAAAAAGAAAAAAAAATACAGAAAAACAATACAAATATTACCAAAACAATTTAATATTTACATTAATCCTAAACACAAACTTGAATATAAATATCAACTTCCCTAATCCTTCTCTCCATTGATTAAATGTAAAAGAATTTTATTAATTGGCCTTAACTCTGTCATCTGTTGGTCTAACACTGATCTATAACACTCTGATCTTACTCGTTATTTTATCAGTATTATTTATTTCTTTTACGATTGTACTACAAGAGTTAATCCAAAGCGTAAATCGTGTTTATGTCGCACCTTTTTGTTAAGTAGCATAGAAAACCATTCCGTTCTATGGTTTTTATAATCTTCTATGGCTGCAATCCAGATTGTTTAGATGCCAGCCGCTGCTGTGCTTTCCACGGGCATCAAGGAGCTAGAGATCTCAGGACTGCATCCATAACAATCTTGTGATTGCTACCCAGAGTCCAGCCCACGAAGGCAGAAGCCCAATGCAGGGGATCTCCATAGTGCACGGCTTCCCTTTCCTTGCATGGGTTCCAAGATAACAAATGCGAAGTGTCCCATCTTCCTCAGTGCTCTGTGTTGTGACGGCGAACATATGAGACACAGCTCTGTCACACAGTCATCCCACAGGCCCAACCACAGAATCAGAAGAATCTATTTTCATCAGCCACTAGCCATAGCAATAAAATAAAAACACAACATACTGAAGACAGAGGCAAAAACTTAACAATACAAAATACAATTTGGAGGTTTACATCAAGAATCAAGTTACAGGTAGGTAGCCGTGTTGGTCTGTCATAGTCAAAACAAAATAAAAAAATAAAAAAAATCCTTCCAGTAGCACCTTAGAGACCAACTAAGTTTGTTCTTGGTATGAGCTTTCATGTGCATGTGTATCTGAAGAAGTGTGCATGCACACAAAAGCTCATACCAAGAACAAACAGTTGGTCTCTAAGGTGCAACTGGAAGGAATTTTTTTATTTTTTATTTTGTTTTATCAATAATCAAATAATAGATCTTATTATGATTGCCCCTGCTAATTTTTTTTCGCATTTTTGCTGTCGCCTGATTATCTTGATCTGCTAGAAGAAAGGACACAGTAGCAAATGGTTGAGAGACCTGGTCTGGATAGTAGCAGAGGGGTAATAACCTCACTCCTCAAATCTTTATTATAAAGAGTGCAAGCCAGAAGCACATGAGCTACTGATTCAATACTGCCATCTCCACATGGACATAAGTGTTTTTCCAGTGGGATTTTTCGAAATCAACCCTCAAATACAACCGAAGACAGTATATTTAAGGCCCAACCGTACTGGGGTGAGAGGAAGGGTTTATCAAGCAGGTTTTGTCTTGTGGGAAAGTGCTTATGGGGTAGCTCGCTTGGTAGGACACTCGTCACCTGAGAGTCATGGGTTCGAGTCCCACATCAGGCAAAAGAGTCCTTCATTGCAGGAGTTTAATTAAATGACCCTCGTGGTCCCGTCCAACTCTCCAATTATATGATTCACTGGTTCTGTGAAGGCTGGAATTCAAGACATCCCTACTTAGAATAAAGCCCCGTTTATTTCAGGAGCCCTTACTCCAAGGTAAGTGGGGTTATGATTGCAGCCTAATTCTTCAGTTGTACAAAGACAATCAAAATTTAAGGGAAAAGTTACATACCTGCGAATAAATCTCTACCCAAGCATACTTTGAAATACTGGGATGTTCATTTCTTATTTATTTTATTTATTGGTTTTGTTAAATAATTTCAGTTGCAGGCAACCTTTACATGTAGTAAGAATAGAAAAATACAGGATGGCATTCAACTGGATTTTAAACAGAGTAGAGCCACTGAAATTAATGGTCCTGATTAAGTCAGGTCCATGAATTTCAATGCACATACTCTGCGTAAAATTGAGTTGAATACCACCCACTGTCCTTTGAAATAAAGTGTGCTGTAATGTTTTTAGTATCCATCCATCACTTCAGATTATAGCAGTGCTCAACACATTCCCCCAAAGTGTACTCAGAGCCTAGGAGGTCTCTCTAGCCTTTGACAACGTTGTTGTAAATTGCTCTTTTTATTTTCTCCCTAACCACCCACTATCACCCTGCAAGGAACCTCGAAACCTCTGCGTGCAAGTCTTAAGTTCCTGTTAACTTTAAGTTAATCAATGTCAAAGGCTGCATCAGGCTGCAACGTGCAAAAGAAAACATTTGCATTGTCAATTTTGCTTGAAATTGATTCCGCTCGACCCTGTTCTGCCCTCTAAGAACAGAACATGGGGAGGGAAAAGAGAAGGATCTGTATAATGCTGCAATGCAGATACGAAGAGCAGGATGCAAGCAGTTCACCTTTCCTTTTGCACAGGGACAGGTACACAGAATAGCTTCCAAATGCACAACGCACAGCATGAAGGAAAGGTTGGGAATGGTACTAATGAAGACACAGTCTTGGATTGTCTGCTTTGCAAATAATAACATGACTTAAAAAAATCGGATCACTTGTTCCTCCACCACCAAGCCTTCCCCCCCCCCTTTTTTACATGTCAGTATATGGGCACAGAAATGTAATTGTCCCTTATTGTCTCAGCTCTAAAAATATTTACATGGAAGGAGCGTCTTTTAAATGGCATGGAGGTACATTTAAAGCATGTGGTTCTTCCTTAGGTTATCAGCAACTGCTGTACAAAGAAATAAGCCCCCTTCCCAAACACTGTTAATAATGCACAGCCTTTTTGCACTTTAATGTTGGCTATATCTTAGAAATATCGCTTTTGGAGCTGATACCTAACGTAAATTTTGAATGCATACTAACAACAAACTCTATGCTCTGAGCTCCTAGTCTTATGTAGCTGAAACAGCACTATCCACAAGGGGGACAGGGACACGGGTGGCGCTGTGGTCTAAGCCACTGAGCCTCTTGGGCTTGCCGATCAGAAGGTCAGCAGTTCAAATCCCTGCGACGGGGGAGCTCTGTCCCAGCTCCTGCCAACCTAGCAGTTCAAAAGCATACCGGTACCAATGCAAGTAGATAAATAGGTACCACTGCGGCGGGAAGGTAAACGGTGTTTCCGTGCGCTCTGGCTTCCGTCATGGTCATTCTTGTCAGACCTCACCTGGAATACTGTGTCCAGTTCTGGGCACCACAGTTCAAGAAGGATACTGACAAGCTGGAACGTGTCCAGAGGAAGGCAACCAAAATGGTCAAAGGCCTGGAAACGATGCCTTATGAGGAACAGCTTAGGGAGCTGGGTATGTTTAGCCTGGAGAAGAGAAGGTTAAGGGGTGATATGATAGCCATGTTCAAATATATAAAATGATGTTGTAACGGTTTTGCACTGTGTGTTACAATAATATTTGTTTTACCCCAACCCATCATGGGTTAAATCAGTCTCAAGCCTGGACTGACTGAACATTCCATGAGGGGGGGCGGCTGACTGTTGGAGGAGAATGTGCAGCCGTTAGTTCAGTTGAGAAGGGGCTTGGAAGAGGGAGTGTGGGGTGGTGTAGGAGAAGAAGCTGAGGGAGTAGGAATAGGTTAGGGAGATGTATTGTTATTGGTTATACGTATAAAAACAAAGATATTTACTCTGAAAATTAAGCCTGTACACGCTAAGCCTGACTGCAACCATTACGCTTTCAAACAATAAAGAAATTGCATCTTTAAAGTGCCAAACATGAAAGTTGTCTGAATTACTAACCAGCCAAAGTACATGAAAGGCCCAGGTGGGGAATAACCTTTTAAAAGACTATACTTTCCCTCAAAAAGGAACGGAAAGGTAGTGAGTACGAAGGTCGCTGAGAGGGCTAAAAAGGAAGAAACGACCCAGGTTGTCACTAAGTTACCTCAGGGAAGAGGCAGGCTTGTCAGTAGGGGTTCTATAGAGGTTAGGCCCCTGTTACTGGACGCAAAGGGGGAGTTTCTCATATAGCTCAGGAATAATAGCGTACCTGGTCACGTTTGAGGCTGGAAAGGACCTCTCTCTTATTGTTTTAGAAGACAAACAATAGTTAGAGGGTTTACAGGAAGGGTCTTGGTTGCCAAGGTCTTGACATTACGTTTTAAGGCCCTTGTAGTTACATTTTAAGGCCCTTGTCGTTACATTTTTTTCTCCCTACCCCCGAAAAATTGCAAAGGCACTTACTTACATATGTTTAGTAATGCCGGAGCAATGTGCCACGGAACATTCCCTTTAAAACCAAAACTATAAACGACATCAGCGATATACCATATACCTAAACATACATCAATGCCATCAGAATAAACATTTGATTCATCACCAACACAATTTTCTTTCACTTTTTAGAAGTAACGGGATAAAGCATCTGCTATCCCATTCTCCTTACCTCGCACATGTTTAATATCAAAAGTATAGTCTTGGAGTTGCATACTCCATCTAATAAGTTTGCTGTTTGTTCCTTTCATTTGATTGAGCCACTTTAAAGGGGAATGATCAGTAAACAAAGTAAATTGCCTCCCCCACAAATAAGGCTTTAATTTATTAATGGCCCACACTATGGCCAAACATTCTCTCTCAATAGTGGATAGGTGTTGTTCTCTATCCAATAATTTTCTGCTGATGTATAGAATGGGATGTAGAAATCCCCCTTCTCCTGTTTGAGCCAATACAGCTCCTATTCCCACACCCGACGCGTCCGTCATTAATGAAAACGGACGAAGGAAATCAGGTGCCTGCAAGATTGGCTCAGCCATCAATGCTGACTTAAGCACCTCGAAAGCCCGTTGACACTCAGGTGACCAGACTACTCTGTCTGGTTGGCTCTTCTTCATACAATCACTTAGCACAGCAGCGTGCTTGCTAAATTGAGGAATGAAGCGTCTATAATAACCTATTGCGCCTATAAACGCACGGATTTGCTTTTTCGAAGTGGGTCTGGGCCAGTCCCGGATAGCCCCCACCTTGTTGGTGTCTGGTTTGACCACTCCACCTCCTAGTATGTGACCCAGATACTTCACCTGTCGTTTACCCATTTGGCACTTAGCTGCCTTGACAGTTAGTCCAGCCTCGCTTATACGATGAAACACTAAGCTGAGGTGTTTTAAGTGCTCCTTCCATGTGGAACTAAACACCGCTATGTCATCTATGTAAGCTACAGCAAATTCCTTCATGCCTTCCAACATACGATCAATCAGCCTTTGGAATGTGGCTGCAGCATTTTTCAGTCCAAATGGTAATACTTTGAACTCATATAGCCCATCCCTAGTAGCAAACGCTGTTTTGGGCTTATCATTGACATGCATTTCGACCTGCCAATAACCTTTTGTCAGGTCTAATGTGGAAATAAAACTGGCCTTGCCAATAGTCTCCACTAGATCATCTACTCTTGGCATAGGGTATACGTTGGCTACTGTGATCATATTTAATTTTCGAAAATCCAAGCAGGGCCTGAAAGTGTTATCCTGTTTCCTGACCAAAATTAGGGGTGAAGACCATGGGCTGTGTGACGGTTCAATCAAACCTAATCTGAGCATCTCTCTGACCTCAGCAGATATTAGGTCAGCATGAGCTCCGGTAACCCGATATGGAGCAGAGGCGATGGGTCTTGCCTCCCCAGTATCTATGTGATGCACCGCCAAATTAGTCTTACCCGGTATATTAGAAAAGATTTTTGCATGTTGGGCCAACACTAATTTTAACTGTCCCTTCTGTTCAGACGTTAAAGCCTCGTCCAATGAAACCTCTGATACAGTGGTCCCATAATGTAGCTTCCCCCACCCCGTCAACTGAGTCACTATCTTTTCTTCCCCATTCACTTTTAAAACGAAATTTTTCCTATCAAAGTAGGGTTTCAATAAATTAACATGCACAACCTTACAGCGATTTTCCTCCCGGTTTACTTCTACTAAATAATTAACAGCAGACAGTTTTTCGATAATCTTGAATGGACCATCCCAAGATGCTTCCAGCTTTTTGTGCCGCCTCGTTCTAAGAACCAAAACGTTGTCCCCTGGCTGGAACGTGCGATCCCTGGCGTGAGCATCGTACCAATGTTTTTGGTGACGTTGTGCCCTCTGCATGTTGGAACCAGCTAGATCTTGAAGCTCCTTCAGGTCGCTTTGCAGCTCCTGGAAATACGTAACCACGTCTGGGCTGTCGATGTTTTCCGTGCCGATCCATGCTGCTCTCATGAGGTCCAGTGGCCCACGCAGTTGTCTTCCGTATAAAAGCTCGAAAGGACTGAAGCCAGTGCTTTCTTGTGGAACTTCTCGATATCCAAATAAAAAGTGCTGCAACCGTTCATCCCAATCGTTGGGGTGATTGCATGAATAAGCCTTAATCATTCGGCTTAAAGTCCCGTTGAACTTTTCAGTTAATCCGTTGGTTTGTGGATGGTACGCTGTGGTTTTCAGGTGCTTTATTCCACAAAGCGTCAGCAGATCTGCCATAACTTTGGACGTGAAGGCAGTCCCTAAGTCGGTTAAAATCTCTTTCGGGAAACCCAGCCTTGTGAATACAGACAAAAGGGCTTTGGCAACAGTCTTAGACTCAATGTCTCTCAGAGGTATCGCCTCCGGAAATTTTGTGGCATGGTCAACCAAGCACAAAATGAATTTATGTCCTCTTTTGGTGGCTCTGGACAGAGGTCCTAGAATGTCCACTCCTACTCGAGAAAAGGGTTCATGGATTACAGGGATAGGTTGTAAAAATCCCCTTGTCCTGTCACCGCTTTTCCCCACTAGTTGGCAACTTAAACATGACCTGCAATATTCTTGAATGTTTTTTCCCATTCCAGGCCAATAGAACCGTGCTTGGATTCGATCTCGGGTCTTGTTGATGCCCAAATGTGCTGCAGTTGGAGCATCATGTGCCATTTGAAGTACCTGTAGCCTGTACTTCTTGGGCAGCACTAATTGCTTTTTCTTTTCCCACCTAGCAGCCGATTTTCTTCTTTTGGCTACTCTATAGAGTTTCCCATCGATGATTTTAAATACACAGGGGTTCTCTAAAGATACTTCTGTGTCTGAACTTAAGGCTTTTTCCCAAAGCTCTCTTAATGTCACATCTTCCTTTTGCTCCTCTAAGAACTGAGTACTGTGTTCCTGAGCATAGGGCATATCATACAGCATGGCATTTTCCTCCGTAACTAAAGGTGTATCGTTACTGGCAGGTGGTTGACTACCAAGATCCTGAGCTTGTGCACGAGTAATGACATTAACTTGTTGTCTAGGCTTAGCTAGGTCATTCCCTATAAGGATAGGAATATCCAAGCTATCCCATACACCTACTCTCCACTTCCCCTGATAATTCTTATACTGCACGAAAATTTCTGCAAGGGGTACTTCGAACTCGAGTCCGCTTATTCCTTTTAGACTATAGGATTGCTCTGGGAGGTACTGCTTTGGTGTTACAAACTGAGATTTAACTAGAGTGACCTCTGCACCCGTATCTCTTAAACCAAGCACCTCTCTCCCATTTAACTGAATAGCCTCCATATAATCTTGAGTATTAGTTTGTTCCGCCCTCCAGACCTGCATTATCTTGGAAATTGATTCTGAGGGGCTACTTGCTTCGTTTGATTCTGGTGTTTGTGTAAAATTACCAGGCTCTGTTTGCTTCAGCAGCTTAATGGGCTTAGCTGCAGTTGATGTAATTTGCGCTTTGGCCAGTAGGGGACATCTGGACCTAATATGTCCTTCTTTATTGCAATTGTAGCAAGTGATCTTTCTTGTCCCTGTTCTGTCATAGCCTGTTTCCCTGACAGGAAAATTTTCTGGTTTATCTTTCTTCTCACCAGATTTCCAAGGTTTATATTTCTGTGGAGATTTAATAAATGGTCCTTCATTAAAATCAATCTCCAGTTCATCCAAAACTTCTGCCGCCTGAGATACAGAGCGTAACCTTTTGTCTCTCAAAAACCAACGCAAATTGGAGGGAACATGCTTAAAGAATTGCTCTAAGCAAATTAACTGCTTGAGTTCATCAAAATTCTGCACTCCACTTCCCTGGATCCATCTATCCAGCAATCTATCTAACCGGCTGGCCAATTGTGAAAAAGTTTCCTTATGATTGCGTTTAACTTCACGGAATGCTCTCCTGCTCTGCTCAGCAGTTAAACCACACCTCACTTTAACCTTCTGTTTAAATATTTCATAGCTAGAAAGCTCTTCTTCTCTCAGATCTGAGTAGATCTCACTCAGTATCCCACATATTTGTGGTCTCAGATACATCATCCAGTTGTTTTCGTCAATTTTATATTCCTTACAGCATCTTTCATAACTACAAAAGAATGCTTCTACATCGTCTCCCTTCACAAATTTAGGAAACAGTTTGAGATTAATCGAGGTACTATCACTATTGGTTTGACTCTGAGGCAATTCTGATCTCACTTGAATTTCCTCAATCCTCAGTCTGCCTAGCTGTACTTCCTTTTCCATAATTATTCTCTCCTGCTCTACTTTATATTTCTCAGCCTGCATTCTCTCTTCAGAAGCAATTCGCTCCCTCTCTGCCTCAACTCTGGCCATTTCTAATTTAATCTTCATAATCTCTAATTCTGTACTAGGGTTCTCTCCTGTTTCCCTCTCTTCAGTTCTCTCATCTCCTCTCGCTTCCTTGGCTTTCCTTAAATGTGCCATCCTTCTGTCAAAACAAAATAAATACAGTCGCCTGATTCCCAACTAAACAGGTGTGTGGGTTAAGAATTCGAATCACGGCGCTGCCACCAAAAATGTAACGACAAGGGCCTTAAAATGTAACTACAAGGGCCTTAAAACGTAATGTCAAGACCTTGGCAACCAAGACCCTTCCTGTAAACCCTCTAACTATTGTTTGTCTTCTAAAACAATAAGAGAGAGGTCCTTTCCAGCCTCAAACGTGACCAGGTACGCTATTATTCCTGAGCTATATGAGAAACTCCCCCTTTGCGTCCAGTAACAGGGGCCTAACCTCTATAGAACCCCTACTGACAAGCCTGCCTCTTCCCTGAGGTAACTTAGTGACAACCTGGGTCGTTTCTTCCTTTTTAGCCCTCTCAGTGACCTTCGTACTCACTACCTTTCCGTTCCTTTTTGAGGGAAAGTATAGTCTTTTAAAAGGTTATTCCCCACCTGGGCCTTTCATGTACTTTGGCTGGTTAGTAATTCAGACGACTTTCATGTTTGGCACTTTAAAGATGCAATTTCTTTATTGTTTGAAAGCGTAATGGTTGCAGTCAGGCTTAGCGTGTACAGGCTTAATTTTCAGAGTAAATATCTTTGTTTTTATACGTATAACCAATAACAATACATCTCCCTAACCTATTCCTACTCCCTCAGCTTCTTCTCCTACACCACCCCACACTCCCTCTTCCAAGCCCCTTCTCAACTGAACTAACGGCTGCACATCCTCCTCCAACAGTCAGCCGCCCCCCCTCATGGAATGTTCAGTCAGTCCAGGCTTGAGACTGATTTAACCCATGATGGGTTGGGGTAAAACAAATATTATTGTAACACACAGTGCAAAACCGTTACAGATGTCATATAGAGGAAGGAGAAAAGTTGTTTTCTGCTGCTCCTGAGAAGAGGACACAGAGCAATGGATTCAAACTACAAGAAAGAAGATTCCACCTAAACATTAGAAAGAACTTCCTGACAGTAAGAGCTGTTAGGCAGTGGAATTTGCTGCCAAGGAGGGTGGTGGAGTCTCCTTCTTTGGAGGTCTTTAAGCAGAGGCTTGACAGTCACCTGTCAGGAATGCTTTGATGGTGTTTCCTGCTTGGCAGGGGGTTGGACTGGATGGCCCTTGTGGTCTCTTCCAACTCTATGATTCTATGGTGTCCCGTTGCGCCAGAAGCGGTTTAGTCATGCTGGCCACATGACCCGGAAAGCTGTCTGCTCCCTCGGCCTGAAAGCGGAGATGAGCGCTGCACCCCATAGTCAAGTTTGACTGGACTTAACCTTCCAGGGGTCTTTTACCTTTACTTTTTTTACTTATCCACAAGGGGGTAATGCTATCTGTCAGCAGGCTGGGGGAAAGGCAAAGTACAGGAAATCATTAGGGTCTCGGCCACACCATCTGTTTAAACCACATCTGAACCACATGGCTTTCCCCCAAAGAATCCTGGGAACAGCAGTTGGTTAAGGGTGCTGGGAATTGTAGCTCTGTGGGAGGTAAACTACAGTTCCCAGGATTCTTTAGGGGGAAGGTATATGCTTTGGATGCACGGCATGGATATGGCCTAGTCCTAGGGGGAGAAAAGTGTGGGGAGTTTGTGGATAGTAGGAGAGGATATATGGATTAAATATTATCTTTCCTCACTCATGCTAGAGAGTCAGTAGCAGAGTACATTCCCCTGTATATTGCAGGAAGCTAGCTGGTAGACTCAATTGACTCTCTTTAGTTAAACAATCCAGTCTGGCTTGTCCAGATTGGATTATTCCTGGTAAATCCCCTTTGTTCCCTCTTAAAAAGGATAAAGACACAACAGTCTTTTCTTAAAAGTAATAAGAAGTTTACTTACATTCAGTTCACAGTATGATTCTGAAGGCACGCTTTAGCTTGTAGTTACAGATACAGAGAAGGGTGTGGATTCATCCTTTTGTGAGGGATGACTGAGAGCCAGCACACAGCAAATGCATCAGTATCAGAAGAGAGCAGCAAAAGAAAAGAAGAGTAAGGGGAGATGGCTGTGTGACTGGCCCTTTTACAGGGGTCTCACAGGGTCATAGGAAGTCCTCCTGGCTGGAGTAACATCCCCCTGTGTTTCCACTCTGGGCAAACAGGAAGTGTTGTACTTGACTGCTTATGTTACATCCCACAAAAAGCCCTCCAGGGCCCAAAGAAATTTCAGTCTGCTGAGTGGATGCAGAATGCTGACAGAACCCTGTGGCATCCCACTTCATCACTGTTTTGCAGGATGACGAGAAACCACATGCATTTGCCTTGCTACTGAAGAACCACAACCAACCATCATGGGATTAGAATGACATACTTTTACATCAGGAATTGTGGTATTCCACTAAGCTTGACGTCTCTCCTCTTAGTGACTCGACATAACATTAAAAAAAAGAATGCAGCTGTCTACAGTGGTACCTCGGTTCTCAAACGTAATCCATTCTGGAGGACCGTTTGACTTCCAAAACGTTCGAAAACCGAGGCACAAAGGGCTGGCTGCAAGTTCAATTGGAAAAATTGAAAAACGCAACAGAAGCCGTTCGACTTCTGAGACGTGTTCAGAAACGCAAGCATTTACTTCCTGTTTTTCTGCGTTCAGGTTCTGAAACATTCAGCAACAGAGACATTCGAGAACTGAGGTACCACTGTATTTATTTGCAAATTTCCTTTAACCGTTTGCCAACGTAAAGACTTTCCTCCAGGAGAAACCTTACCAAAAACACACACAAAAACAACAACAAAAAACCCCCAAACAAATCCAAAATTAACTATATTGGTTGCTTTTGTCATTGGTTGTTGTTGTTTTGTTGCGCCTCATTTGACATAATGTGAGGAGAATCAGGAGCTTTTACATTACTGGACGTGCTAGGTTGCATTTCCAAGGATGCCCGCCAGAGAGAGCACAAAATCTCTTGAAATTAGTGCGTCTAGCGCTGCTATAGAGAGGAATCTCCCGTTGTTTGCTTTTATACGAATCCTCTTCCCTACCAAGCAAAGCATCCCAGACAGAGCTTGCTTTATGATGGCTGATTTCTGATTTAGCAATGCATCTCTCATGTTCTCTCTGGGTTGAACTTCATCCCCCCCCTGGTTTTTGGGACACCCCTCCAGACTATCACCGTCTCAGAAGTGATACCAGCTGAATAATACATGAAAATAATTAATAATTCTCTTCAGACAGTTTACATTTAATTATTGAATAGTTCAACAGATCCATATCGACGATGGCACCCGAGGCATTTATTTATTGATGGCTGCGCCGTCCGTTTGGAATGTAATGAATTGTTTTAATTTCCACATCCTTCTTTCGAGTCCCAGGGGTCGGTTGGGTGTGGGTGGGGGGGTGGCTGGGGTCCTGCACAGAGCTTATCTCGTGGGCTTCGTCTGAAGGGGAAACTTAAGGCGCATCCGCATTGCAATTAAGCTCTGGTTCATGCGCAGAGGGCAGCTTCGTGAACAGGAGTTGGGCAAGCTCAGGTGAAGGGAAGCAAAACGGGCAACGCATGTCAGGGGAAGACATGCCCAGCCCCTCTCTGGTGTGGACAGCAAAATGCAAATGGGAGTTGGAGACAGCAGAGAGAAAAACAACCTTGCAGCATTTCAAGCCAGTAATATGTACATAGCCTGTGAGGGCTGGGAAATACCTGTTTGCCTGAGACTTTAGTGATAATGTGACTAGAGAGATAAAGCCATTACTTCTCCATATTGCAGACTGGGGAGGGACCCGAGGGTCATCTAGTCCAACCCCCTGCAATGCAGGCATCTTCTGCCTAATGTGGGGCTCGAATCCATGACCCTGAGATTCAGAGTCTCGTGCTATCCCAGCAATCCAGCTTGCTTATCTATTTATTTCGTCATTTATTGCATTTATACTCCACCATCCCCCCCCCCCAAATGTGGCAAACCGCTCTAGGATCTTGGGGATGCAAATTAAATCAATGAATAAACAACAGTACATGATTATTCCCTCCTTTTTAACCCTACAGCAACCCTGTGAAGTAGGTTAGGCTGAGAGGCAGCAACTGGCCCAAGGTCACCCAGTCAGCTTCATGGAGGTGTAGGGCAGGGGTCAGCAACCTTTTTCAGCCGTGGGTCAGTCCACCGTCCCTCAGACCATGTGGTGGGCCAGACTATATTTTGAAAAAAAAATATGAACAAATTCCTATGCCCCACAAATAACCCAGAGATGCATTTTAAATAAAAGCACAAATTCTACTCATGTAAAAACACCAGGCAGGCCCCACAAATAACCCAGAGATGCATTTTAAATAAAAGGACACATTCTACTCATGTAAAAACACACTGATTCCCGGACCGTCCGTGGTCTGGATTCAGAAGGCGATTGGGCCGCATCCGGCCCACGGGCCTTAGGTTGCCTAGCCCTGGTGTAGGGATTCGAACCCTAGTCTCCCAGGTCCTAGCCCGACACTCTAACCACTGTGCCACACTGGATCTCCTCCTCCTCTGAGAGGCCCCCGTTCCTTTGAGGTTGCCAGCCGGCATTCCGGGAAGGCTGAAGACCCCCTGGAGTTGGCATGCCTGCCTCCTGTCAAACGTGGCTCATGGGGCTGCCAGAGATAAGTATCTTGGCCTAGCAGGCTCAAACGGTTCCCCACCCCTGCTCTAGGGGGCTGGTGTGAGACGGATGTGTGGTCTCCTCGGGAGTAAGCATCCACAAACACCGGCTACTAAACTAATTGCTTTATTTACAGCATTAAGCAGTTCAGACGTTACAGTTCTGCATCCGACCCCTCTGAGTCAGATCCCTGAATTACGGATTTGCGGCTCCGCCCCCAGCATAGGAGCTTCGGGAATCCTAGACGCCGCCTCTCTTTTTTCCGCTTCCGTGCCCTCGACCTGGGCGGGTCGGCGCCTGCCCCTTCCCTTTCACTTTCATCATCCACGCTGGTGGTGTCTGATGCTCTGGCAGGCTCTCTCAGCCCCAACTCCTCCCCGGTCTCCATGTTCTGCTCCCTTCCCATTGGCTGTGCTAGAGCCCTGGTAGGGGCTTCCTCCCATTGCTTCATTATCGCCTCTGGCGTCAGCAGGGGCTGTGCCTGTTCCTGATCCCAGACCCTCAATAACTCTTCAGGCATCAGCTGAGCCCTGTCTAGGTCAGCTGTTTCCTCTGGCACTGCTTCGGAACCCGGCCAGCCCCTGACAGCTGGGAGGGAGTGTGAAAGCGAAGAAGGAGCCTCTCAGACAATGGTGTGTGGGAGGAAGCACGACAACTGTCTCAGTTTTCAACGACAACTACCTGTATACGAAACCATTGCGTCAAGGACTTTATAGGCCGTCCTCCTGGCCTGCTCGCTCTCGGCGAGGATCATGAGCCATCTTTTACAATGGGGCAATAAGCAACTTTTACGGCGACAAAAGCAATGACGCCAGGCGGAATTTTACGGCGGTGCACTTAAATCACGAGGAACAGACGAGCGAGGGAGAAAACAACCACCCCAATCACCGACGAGATTCAGCCTTCATTTTCTGCGGATTGGTTTACAATGTGCCATAATGAGACGCCACCAAATGTTGCGTGAAGACTTCCTAATACTTCCCAGCCAACGAAGCCGGTGATGACTAGACAAAAGAAATTAGACGGCTGCAAAATCACTAAAAGATTGCCGCTCAGGCCGAGCAGAAGGGATGCTTATTGGCAATAGATATGCATGTTGCCTTAATGGGCTCCGTGTGTTTTTCGACTTAATTGCCACTCAGTCACTTTATTCATCAAAGTGCTGCTTACGTTCAGCTAATTTGTCTCTGCTGATGTGCTCCGGCTGCTGCAGTAATGATGTATGTAGTGAGTGTATATATATATATATATATATATATATATATATCCCAAATAAATGGGAGAAGTGCAGAGGAAAAGTTTTTGTTGAAGTCCTAGAACTGTAAGACTTGGAAGAGACCTCAAAGTCCAATGCATTCTTCAGCATTCTTCATTCTTCATTACAGCATTCTTCAGGGCTGGCCAACGTGGTACCTTCCATATATGTTTGTCAGGGACCTGCATTGAGGAGAAATGGCAGGAGCCTCCCCCTCCCTCTGCTCTTGAATCTTCTCAGGAGCAGGAGGACAGTATAGATTTGGAACAGTGGTTTGCAGAGGGGCATAGTTCAGAAGGCAGAAGCTGGGAAATACTGGATGGGGAACAGCTAGGAGAAACACTGGTGTTAACAGATTCACTGTCTCTGGAAAGCATTCCTCCGCTCTCCCCAAGGTCAAGAAGTGCTCAGAAAGTGTCAGAACAGAAAGCACACAAAGCACAGAGAGTTTACAAGATGTAGTGGCATGGATTAATAGGCATGTAAGGGGGCGGGATCCTTAATTGGAAGCACCGCCATTTCTAGGAGATGTGTTCTTTGTTCTCTCACTGTGATTATTAAAATTTCTAACTGGTAAGAAGGCTCCTTTTCCTTTGTTCTGCTTATCTACTGCCACGGGGGGGGGGGAGGAAGCCGATTCCCTGAAGCCTGACAATGTTGATGGACCACAACGGCGATCATCCCCTGCCAACATGGTGCATACCAGAGGCATAGCAGTCAACTTTCAGATTTGAAAATAAGGGATTTTTTCAAACTTTCGGATTTGAAAATAAGGGATGCCACGAGGGCGGTGCAATGGCACCAAGTAGCCTCGCCACCCTGCGCTCCAGAGGCTGCGTGCGAATGGGTGAGCGAAAGAGCAAGCGCGTAGATGGCAGGCAGGCTGGCTGGCTGGTTGGGCGTGAGGGTCTGGCTGCACAAGGCATGCAAGCTCCGCCCCCAGTCGGTCTCAGACTCCTTATTGGCAGCTGAGCAACGCAGCTGAGGAGCCTCCCTGGCCGGCAGGTAGGGAGAGGAGCTGCTTCCTTTGAAATCCGGGAAATTTAAGGGATATCAACAATCCGGGATAGCAGCGGGAAACGGCATTGGAATAAGGGAGTTTTCCGCCAAAAAAAGGGAGGGTTGACAGCTATGACCAGAGGCCATGAAAGTTCTAGTCGTGGAGCCAATGTTTCTCTCAATGACATAAATTTCATAGAATTGTAGAGTTGGAAGGGACCCTGACAATCATCTAGTCCAGTGACCAGTCCCACTCCCTGCAATGCAGGAATATGCAGCTGTTCCAGATGGGGATCGAACCTGCAACCTTGTCATTATCAGCACCACGCTCTAACCAACTGAGCAGGTGAGCTTTACCTGCAAATGGTCCCAAGTTCAATCCCTGGCATCTCCAGGCAGGGCAGAGAGAAATCCTTCTCTGGCACCCCAGAGAGGCATTGCCAGTCAGGGTATGAGATAAGGTGGAGCTCAATGGACTGATGGTCTGTCTTAGCTTCCTATGTTTGTTGTTGTTGGCATCCACCTGTCTCCTTAAAAGGGAGGATAGTGAGGACTCGTCAATGTTCAGCTGCCGTTGACTGGGGGAAGAGGGAATGAGGCACTTCACGCTGCAACACTTTGTTGCAGGCATCACCTCTCCACATTCAAATTCATCTGCAGCAAGGAAGATGCACCAGTGCCTCCAGAGAGAGTATTCAGAGATAGGGGCTGGGAAGGAAGGGCCCAGCTCAACCTACTGGGCAGGGGTGGGGGAAGAGACTCTGAGCTGAGCAGATCTCAGCTGGGCTATCAAAGCAAATTGCAAAATAGCCCTAGAAGACCCTGTTGACAGTCCTGTCGACAACATATCTTCAGGCTACTGTTGGGCATTGCAGCCCCGTGAGAGTGAAATAACAGCTCTCAAGAGTTCTTTGGGGTAAGCCACATCCTTTAAATGTGCTTTAAATGTATGGTGTGCATGAAGCCAACTCCTGTCTCTCAGTAGTTTCGTTTTCCTGCTTCCTGACCGCAGATCCTTGTTTTGGGGGTCTCGAGAGGTCTGGAGGGTGGCAACATGAGAACGGGCCTTCTCTGCAGTGGCTCCCCATCTGTGGAATGCTCTCCCCAGGGAAGTTCTCCTGGCACCTCCATTATACACCTTTAGGCACCAGGCAAAAACATTCCTTTTTAACCAGGTCTTTGGTCGATATGATTGACATCCAATGCCCTTTTAAAATGTGTTGAGAGGGGGGGGGTTATTGGGTTGTTTTTGTTTTTATTACGTATTATGTATTTTTATTTTGTGATCTTATCCTGTGAACTGCCCTGAAACCTGTGGGTATAGGGTGGTATAGAAATTAAATTAATAACAACAACAATAATTTTATATGGTTGTAACCTGCCCTGGGGCCTGCTGGTGAAGGAGGGTATTAAAATGAATAAACATGGAAGGGGTGATTTCTGGTTTTCCCCTGTTCAGCAATATAGGACCAAAGAGGCAGATAAGTAGGTTAGATAGCTAATGCTCAGTAGGTGCAGGAACAATGGAAGCCTGAATATAAAGGAATAAATTTCATTTTACATAATTGTAAAAAGCTGAACATGGATTAAAAGCCAGATAAGCAAACTTAGTAGTGTCAGTTGAGAGCAGTGTCAGTTCAGTGCTGGTGGTTGCTAGGTTGCGGAGGTCCTTGTGACACGCCCTTCATTGTGACACCTCCCTCTGCTGGCTCCTTGGTCCTCTAGAGGCATAGCGATCTCCTTTGGTTTGATCATTCAGCGAGTGAGAGAGAAAGTGGATGGAGATGTGAGTAGACTTTCTCATCAGCATCTGCATTCTGTGCTGATAATGCTCCATAACAGTCTTAGGGAATATTTAAAAGATTAAGATCAGGAATAATTTAAAGGCTTCAGCCATCCCTTCTGGGCATCTTGATGACTCTACCCACTGTTTTGTAACAGTGAAGGGAAGTGACTGTAGGTTCTGCTTACACTTTAGGAAAAGGAAAACTAATAACATGTCACACCTTGGAAAAGAGCATTCTTTTTAGGCTAGTCACACAAGAGTCACTTGATAACTCGCCATGGGAGCATTAAGCATGTCCTCTGGAGAGGGTAATATCTTGCATTGTCTTCCCTTCAATCAAAATTGATTTGATTGACATCCTATGCCCTTCTAAAATGTGTTGGGCAGGGGTTATCAGGTTGTTGTTTTTATTTTGATTATATATTTTGTGGCTTTATATTCTGATTCTATTCTGTGAACCGCCCTGAGACCTCTGGGTGTAGGGCGGTATATAAATTCAAATAATAGTAATAATAATAATTGTGAACCATTAGAACTGCCCAACTCCCCATGTCTAATACAGGTACTTGATCTTTACAGTGCGAGTTATAACTAAGTACATTATATAGCTGCAGAGTTTAAGTAAGTGGAAGGGCAACATTATTATTTTTTTAGCAAAGGAGTTTTTCTCCTAAACAGCACTGTGCATGCCTCATGAGATCAATCTAAGTGTTCTGTTTCCAGTGTTGTTTTATATGGATATCGCAACAGTTCCTAACCAGTCCCGGAACTGCTGACGCAGCACTTAAAGCTCGCCGTGCATCCAGAACATATTCTGAGCACGACCACATGAGTCCCAAAGCTACTCTTACAACAGTTGTGAGATGTCAGTGAATCCTGTATTGTTACAAAGAAGTCTGTTCTCAATTCTGCCGAGGTCTCTTTAGAGAACAGAACTTATTACAGCACCAATACCTTCCAGGGAAAGAAGCAGTACAAATACGAGGAAGATTGATTTTCCCTCCTCCTCCCTTGAATGCCTTCTGCACTTCAAAACTCTTCTGGGCTAAGAACGAGTCGCGTCAATTATTATTATTATTTTCTGATTAAGCAATGCTGCATCAGTGCTCAGCGAACTGCTTACTCATGATGCAATGGCTCTGGCATGAAATAGGCTCACTGGTTGCAAGGAGAGGTGGTTTGCCTTATTGTGGCATATTCTGGCCTTCCTGGTCAGATTTGTGCCATACAATTAAACCAGGGATCCTCAAACTTGTTCAGCAGGGGGCCGGTCCACTGTCCCTCAGACCTTGTGGGGGGGCCGGACTATATTTTTTTGGGGGGGGGATGGATGAGGGACGATGAGCGGCACGCGAAAGGGCTCCGGAGAGGGGCTGCTTTAAATGGCGGCCGCTCGAGAGGGGCGCTCAGCCAACTGCGGCTCCTGTGTCTTGTGAGCGGCAGGGGCTGGCGGTGGCGGAGGAGGAGGGATGATGAGCAGAGCGCGAAAGGGCTCCAGAGAGGGGCTGGCACCAACAAAACCCAGCTCCCTTCCTCCTCTAGGCAGGGTGGGGAGAAGCCAGGAGGAGGGAGGGATGAGGGAGAGGGCAAGAACGTGCGTGCTGGCGATCCATGTGCTTTGTGATCCACGCGGCAATTCCCGGACTGTCCGTGGGCCGCATTTAGAGGGCAATTGGGGCTGATCCGGCCCGCAGGCCTTAGTTTGCCGACCCATGATTTAAACTTTCCCCTGAGGAATCCTGGGAACTGTGGTTTCTTTGGGACCTTTCCAGTGCTATTCCCACTGCCTATCTCACCAGAGTGGTGCATGCTCTGGTTATCTCCTGCTTGGACTTCTGCAATGCGCTCTACGTGGGGCTACCTTTGAAGGTGACCCGGAAACTACAACTAATCCAGAATGCCGCAGCTAGACTGGTGACTGGGAGTGGCCGCCGAGACCATATAACACCGGTCCTGAAAGTGGCTCCTAGTGCGTTTCCGAGCACTATTCAAAGTGTTGGTGTTGACCTTTAAAGCCCTAAATGGCCAATAGCCCAGTATACCTGAAGGAGCGTCTCCACCCCCATCGTTCAGCCCCGACACTGAGGTCCAGCTCCGAGGGCCTTCTGGCGGTTCCCTCACTGCGAGAAATGAAGCTACAAGGAACCAGGCAGAGGGCCTTCCCAGTAGTGGCGCCCACCCTGTGGAACCTCCTCCCGCCAGATGTCAAGGAAATAAACAACTACCAGCCCTGTTTAGGGAAGTTTTTAATGTTTAATGTTTTATCGTGTTTTTAATATTCTGTTGAGAGCCGCCCAGAGTGGCTGGGGAGGCCCGGCCTGATGGGTGGGGTATAAGTAATAATAATAATAATAATAATAATAATAATAATAATAATAATAATAATAATAATAATAATACAGGACAGGTGGCAACCCTAGAAAGCCCCCACTGCAAGATGACAACTCCTCAGATGTTTTCTGCCTGTGCATTGAATGGCTGCAAGGAATTGCGTCTTTGCCCGACAGCAGGAGTGCTTCACATTGGGACCAAGTCCCAGGACTTTTCGTTTTAATTATTGCAGAACATTAAAGCGTTTTGTGGTTTGGCCCCGCTTCCTTTCTCCATCATTGTGCTATTGTTTATGATGCCGTTTTACGGAGGTCGGTTCGATCGTTAGGTTTGCTCTTAATGCTGTAGCGCTGCATATGTTTCCTTGCAAGCGGACTTGATTTTTATCATAGGAAGGCGGGATCTGTCTAAAACAAACTTGTGTGTCATAAACACGCAAGTTAGCAAAGATGATCTAAAAGAGCCACGTCCAACCTGTGTCGATTATTGCTAAAGAGGCTGTTGCTCTGGTTTTGCCCATCCGGGATGGGAATTAGGGGTTAACAAAAGAGCCTTAAAGCTCCTTTAATGACTGTGTGGATATTTCCTCCTTTTTTGTAAATAATTTTTATTAAAAGTTTTTCAAATATCCATTTCCACAATTAAAATCTTTCAGTATACCAATGCATTCAACGACTTCCCCACTTCCCCTTCCAAGGCTCCTTTATTTTAACCACAACTCCTGCATATTCTTGTATATCCATTTAATTCAACCCCCCCATTTTAATATCCCTTTAAAATATGTTGTGCTGTTGAATTTACCTCAATGCTGTTAGCGTTTTCGTCTGTGTACGATTATTTTCTATATATTCAACAACAAAATTCCACTCCTCTTTAAATACTTGTTCTTCTTGCTCTCTAAATCTTGTTAACTCTGCTAGTTGTGCATATTCTAACACACAAACCTAGCAGTTTGAAAACACACCAGTGCAAGTAGATAAATAGGTACCACTGTGGCAGGAAGGTAAACGGTGTTTCCATGTGCTCTGGCTTCCGTCACAGTGTTCCGTTGCACCAGAAACGGTTTAGTCATGCTGGCTACATGACCTGGAAAGCTATCTGTGGACAAACACCAGCTCCCTCAGCCTGAAGCGAGATGAGTGCCGCAACCGCATAGTTGCCTTCCCCCCTTTTTTTCTTTGCCCTCACAAGTCCCTTTTGCAATGGGAGGAAAGCATCCATTGGCACTGTTTAAAGGTAAAGGGACGTCTGACCATTAGATCCAGTCACCGACGACTCTGGGGTTGCAGCGCTCATCTCGCTTTATTGGCCAAGGGAGCCGGCGTACAGCTTCCAGGTCACGTGACCAGCATGACTAAGCCGCTTCTGGCGAACCAGAGCAGCGCACGGAAACGCTGTTTACCTTCCTGCCGGAGTGGTACCTATTTATCTACTTGCACTTTGACGTGCTTTCAAACTGCTAGGTTGGCAGGAGCAGGGACTAAGCAACGGGAGCTCACCCTGTCGCGGGGATTCGAACTGCCGACCTTCTGATCAGCAAGCCCTAGGCTCTGTGGTTTAACCCACAGTGCCACCTGTGTTCCATTGGCACTGTTTAGTATAGTTTTAAAAATAGATGTGCAAGGGATAAAGGTGGGAATAACTGTCATGCCCAGCTTGGCCCTTTGTCTAGAAAAACTGGGGTGCGGCGCTATAGCTGATTCCCAAAGCTGGGAATTTTGAGGCTGGCTGTGCCGTATAGGCATATATACTTGCCTTCATTGCCTGCCTCTTTATGCATTTGTTGAGAGAGCAAATACTACAGAGATGTTGCGAGAATTGCTGCATTGTTGTCGCGACCTGCTCTGGGACCTTATAGTGAAGGACGGATAATAAATCAAATTGACAACAACAATGCTGTCCCATCCAGAAGACATCTTACATATGTCTCCTCCACAGCAAGCCCCACAGAGTTCAGTGGGACTCAGACAAGTGTATCTGTAGGACATCTGCCTGAACTGGGTAATGCATCTTCTCCAGGGAAGTGGAGAGTCTGGAAGAGTTTGGCATTTTATGTGCACTCCACTCCCTCATCCAGATACAAAAGAAGGGGGGAAGGAAATGTTTCCATTATTCATGAGAGCAGAGTGGGAATGTGACTAAACGCTCTCAATTCACAAGGACTCTCATCTCTCTCTCTGATCAGCACCACTTGCCTGCACAGAATTATTGATTCCAGGTTTTCATTCTCCTGAAGCACTGCTAGGTAAATTTCCGGAGCTATTTTCCCCTGTGATGATGATCCCTCCAGTCTATAATCTTGCTTTGGCAAGCCGAGGAACCGCTCAGTGACAAGTGGCACATTGCTGCCTTACCCCCACTTTCCTTCATTGTCACTGAGCGGTTCCCTCAGCTTGCCCAAAGCACGATTGTGGGCTGTAGGTATTGCCACAGGGGAAAATAGCATCCCTAAAGGATGAAGGAAGTATGGCCTAAGGTAGGGGTGGGTGAAATCTGTGGTCCTCCACCAGGCGATGTTGTGGGGACTCCAGCTCCCATCAGCCACACACCCAGCTCAGCACAGCTGTTAGTCAGACTCAGGGATGACAATGGGCACAGGGCAGGGGTGTCAACTTGAGTAAATTATGGGGGGGGGGGTTTAAACCCCGCTCCACATAATCAATCACAAGATGCAAAACATGCACAATTTGGATGGCAATGCTCATCAACTTGGGGGGGGGGCTTGGCCCACTCAAATAATTTACGGGGGGGGGGGAAGACCTCAGCCCCTAGGAGTTGGCACCTATGCTGCAGGGGCCAACTTTGGTAATATGGTGCCTTGAACCAGGACCAAATCTCCCCCCTCCCCTTTTGAGCAGGTACCCATATAAATATAAGTTGCTGTTATTACTTAGAGCCACCTTGGCTCATCAATCTCGGGGGGGGGGACCCTAAATCCGGCGCAATAACTACAGCCTATCCTCCCCCCTCCCCAGGAATCCTGGGAACTGTAGTTTTTTAAGGGTGCTGGGAATTGTAGCATTACGAGGGGGGGACTAAAGTTCCTTTAAAAGAGAGCGAGCGAGAGAAAGCCACGTGCTCTAAACGTACGGGATGCAGCTTAACTTCGGAGCGTTTGACTTCTGTGGGATTTGACTCCCGCGTCGTCACGATGCGCAGCGCGGCGCGTTACATTTTTGCCACCTCTCCCTCTCTCTCCGGGCAAGCATCTCGCGTCGCCTTTCTCATCCGTCCGGGCGCCCGCAGTGAGCATCCCGTGCGCGCCTCCTTTCCCCGCAATGTGGGGCTTGCAGGAGACGGCGGGGGAAGCCGGGAGGGAGGCCGAAGGACCGCCCTTCTTCTGTGTCTCCTCCTCCTCCTGCCGCTGCTGCGGGGCTGCCGGCGAGCGCCTGCCAAAGCCGCGCTGCGTCCTGGGGACTCGCCACGCGCGTTGGGCGCCACCAGCTGCTCCGCGGAGCAGCTCCCTTTCCCCGCGCGCCTCGTTTCCAGTGCCAGGTATTTCCCCTCGCCATCGCGGTGGAGAGGGTCAGGGAGGGGGGGGTCCTCCTCCTTCTCCGCCCCCTCCGGCTCCCATCTGCCCTCGCTTGGGTCCGCCTTTCCCCCGCAAACTTTCCCTGGGGTCGCCTCGCCTTGCCTCTCCAGCCTTTGCTTCGTGCGCGCGCAAAAGAAACTTCGCTGCATCCTCTCCGCCCTCCTTTGCGCCTCCCAAGTTTTCAGTTCACGTTAAGGAGACTGGGAAGAACAATGTTACCCCCCCCTCCTCGAGCTCCCCCGCACCTTATTTCACCACCACCACCACCACCATTATTTACTTATTCATTAAACTTGTAGAGCACCATCCCGCCCCCCCCTCCACCTTGCGTAAAACTGAGAGCTCCGCTCCGTTTTTTATTTGCAGCGCCAGAGGGTCCCATAGGGGACACTGTTGTGGAAACTCAGCCCTGCAGTTTTGGGGTTGTGTCGGGGCGAGCTGTGCTTCCTTTGAGAAGGGAAGGCACCTTGCACACGCTCAGAGGCCGTGACCTTGCCATCTAGGCTGTAGGTGGAGTGTGCAATTACTAGCTAAGGCTGCAGTCTGAATTCAGTGGGCAGACGTGGTTAGGATTGCAGCCTGGTATCTCGCATGAAGCCTACAAGCAGATTTCCAGGGCTGAGCTCTAGCTCAGCTTCTCATGCTCCGTGGATGTCCGTTCAGAAGAGTGAAGCCTCATGGATTGTGTGGAGTTTTTTTTTTTTTTTTTTTTTTTTAAGGGTGGGTCGTGGTTTGCTGAGATTGACTTGGAATCGTTTTCTCTCCTTTGAAATGAGTGACTTTTTCTCTTTGAAATGTGAATGTTGTGTAATTCTATGGGGGAAGAAATGGGACGTCTCAGATACGGAACTTGGTTTTCTACTTTGAAGTACTGAAGTAATCTTTTACTAGGGAATGTGTTGTTGTTTTTTAGCATGAAACTGCATTAGATTGGACTCTGTGTCTCTGTGTGCTTAGTAAGGGGAATGACAAACTCTTTGAGACTTAGAGAACTGTAGAGTTGGAAGGGTCCTCCACAGGTCATCTAGTCCAACCCTCTGCAATGCAGGAATCTCAGTTCAAGCATCCATGGCAGATGGCCAATCAAGCTCTTCTTTGAAACCACCAAGGAAGGAGAGTCTGGCACCTTCTGAGGGAGTCCATTCCTCTGTCGAACAGCTCTTACTGCCAGAAAGTTCTTTCTGATGTTTAGTCGGAATCTCCTTTCTTGTAACTTGAATCCATTGGTCCGGGTCCTGCCTTCCAGAGCAGGAGAAAACAGTTTATGTTTTCAACACGGGTCGCATTCTGCTGATCTTGGCAGTCCTGCGAGGTTTGCCATCTGCAAGGGAGATGTTCCTTAAAATGCGGGTGCTTCCAGGCTACTGCTATTTTAGGATGAGATGCAATCAATATATTGTTCAATTCAAGTTGTGCAATTAAATGCTGTGTTGATACTCTTGTATAACACCCCCCCCACTCCAAACACACACACACACACACACACACACACACACACACAAACCCCAGACTTTTTGTGATAAGGAAAGTGATTGGAAAAGGGACTCGAAAATGCTTGCTTTGACACAATGCCATCTAACTTCCTTTGCAAACAAATTGGGATGAATGCTTGATAAATAGCTGGCTTTTTCTAAGCTCTCCCCAAACTTTGTGCAAACAAATCAGGACAAATGCTGAAAAAAGAAAACAACAACAACAACGGTCACCTGGAAGCCCATACTGCAGAGATCCACCCCGTCTTTCCAGAATACAGATTGTAATAGTAGTCTAGGTTCATTTTCTTTGAAGTATTAGTGTACTATGGTACATTGGATGGTAATGGTATTGCTGCACTCAAAATGGATTTATTTCTCAAAATCAAGGTGCATTAATTGTCTTTTTATAATGCCCTTCAATTTCCTAAGTGTGTTTTAAAGAGACAGTGGAAGCCGGCTCCTTCTTATCTCACGAGTGACCTGATCAGCCTTCTCCTTTCTCCTTTGTTTTTTCATCAGATATTACAAAAATATTTGGAAGCAACTATTTAACTTGGTTTTGGTTATATTTGGTCAGGCTTCACAACACTCTTGTTTAATCTTTCCCCCTAAAAAATATACAGTCATACCTCATGTTGCATCCACTTCATGTTGCGTCTTTTGGCGTTACGTCTCGCGGCAACCCTGAAGTACTGGAATGGGTTACTTCCGGGTTTCACCGCTCGCGCATGCGCAGAAGTTCCAAATCGCGCCATGCGTCTGCGCAGGCACAGCGCTTTGAGTTGCGGGCATTTCACGTTACGGACAGGCCTCTGGAACGGATCCCGTCCGTAACACGAGGTAAAAGGTAAAGGGACCCCTGACCATTAGGTCCAATCACGGACGACTCTGGGGTTGCGGCGCTCATCTCGCTTTATTCGCCATGGGAGCCGGCATACAGCTTCCGGGTCATGTGGCCAGCATGACTAAGCCGCTTCTGGCGAACCAGAGCAGTGCACGGAAATGCTGTTTACCTTCCCGCCGGAGCGGTACCTATTTATCTACTTGCACTTTGACGTGCTTTCGAACTGCTAGGTTGGCAGGAGCTGGGACTGAGCAACGGGAGCTCAACCTGTCACGGGGATTCGAACTGCCGACCTTCTGATCAGCAAGCCCTAGGCTCTGTGGTTTAACCCACAGCGCCACCCGCGTACCACTGTAATAATAATCCAGTTAAGTTTCTGTAACAAAGCCAAGAAGAAGCCAGAAATCATCTTCCAAAAGTTGAACTGTGCAGCAGCACCCTGTAGAAGAGAATCGATGTGAACCCTCTTTCATTTGGGATGTGTTAGGCATCGATGTCCTAAGCTAGTTCTTTCTCTTCTCCCTTTAATTTCTGTGCTACCTTGATTGCTTCATGCATTATATTTCTAGGTTACACTTAAAACAAGAGAAGGGCTCCTCAGGGGCCCAATTGCATCCACTGCCCATGCAGGAAATCCATAGTATCTTGATAGGTAGCCTTCAGCATTTGCTTAAAAACCACAATCATGGCAGCCTGTTCCACAACTGAGCAGCTCATCCCATCAGGAAGTTATTTCTAGTGGTACAAACCTTTTGTTGCTTTACGTTACAATGTATTAAGGTAAATGTATTTTGGAGGGATGCGGGTGGCGCTGTGGTCTAAACCACTGAGCCTCTTGGGCTTGCTGATCAGAAGGTCGGCAGTTCAAATCCCCGCGACGGGGTGAGCTCCCATTGCTCTGTGCCAGGTTCTGCCAATCTAGCAGTTAGAAAGCACACCAGTGCAAGTAGATAAATAGGTGCCACTGCAGCAGGAAGGTAAACGGCATTTCCGTGTGCTCTGGTTTCCGTCATGGTGTCCCGTTGCGTCAGAAGCAGTTTAGCCACGTGACCCGGAAAGCTATCTGTGGACAAACGCTGGCTCCCTCGGCTTGAAAACTTGATGAACGCCGCAACCCCATAGTCGCCTTTGACTGGACTTAACCATCCATGGGTCCTTTACCTTTACCTACAATGCATTATATAAAAACTGTGAACCTGGCAAATGGAAACGTCAGTCTTGTGCAGGTACACCTGCCAAGAAGCGATTGGGTGTAGCTGTACAGTGACAAAAACTTGAGTTTGTAGCCTTCAGTTGGTTGCAGTGTGGATTGTGTTTGTATGAGTGATTGCGGGTTGGGTTGTTGAGTCAGATTAGCTACATTGATTCGTATGCTTGGGGGGGGGGGAGAATAGGCCATTGTCTTGGTGTGCTGTGTATGTGATAAAGGGGAGATGCACTGTGGTGAAGGCATCCTCCTTTGCTTGTCCCAGGTTTGTTGATCAACTTTTCTAGCAAGAACTGGAACTGGTGGTCTATATTCACTCCTGATATCTCCCCCTCTCCCCTCTCTTTTCCCTCAATTGCATGATGTCTATGACAATAGTGTCTCATACCAAACGTGAATGAACTGTGAAAAAGACTCAGTGAATGGAAAGTCGAGACCCTATATGCAGTGCTGTTTTTTCTGGGGGTACGCATACCCCTAAACATTTTGTGAATCAAAGTTTGGCCTCATTGAGGGGCAGTATTTCAATATGAGTAGGAAAATGAGAGCACCCCTAAACATTATATATATATATAAAGCACTGCCTATATGTACTTTCCTGGTTTATTTGGCTGTTTTGTAACACAAGAAAATCTTTAATAAAAACCAAGAACTGAGTTTGTAGTGAAGCAAACCCACAACTTGATTTAAGTGTGCACATTCAACAGTAATTTCCATTAACTGACTATGAACTCCCCCCTCCATGCACAACCACACACCATATGTGTAGACAGGAACTGTTTTCAAGTGTCCTTGTGAGGGAAGGATTCTAAATCTAAGAGGGGTTTTCTAGACTTCTTTTGCAGACAACAAGGGTGTGAACACGTTTCTTAAGAACGGGAGAGGGGAAGAGAAGCAGAGAAGTTCGCCACTGTGGGCTTTGTCTTCATTAATTCCACCCCCCCCCCCCCGGCTGTGGAATTTTTACTGTATTACAGTAACCCATTAGTGTGAAATCATCTCTTTCTCCAGCCCTTGGCTAGCGTTCATGCAGAGCAGGACTGGCAAGGAGCGATGCTGGGTTGCACTACTTTGCTGAGTATGTGGTCCGGTTTGTCAGCAAAAGTGTCGGGGAGTAATTAATTGCACGAAGAAGTTTCGCTGGAAAAATATATTCTCGCTAGTCCTGGCATTGGAAGGAGCTGAGGGGCCTACAGGAGGAGAGCAGGCAGGTTGGCTTAGTGTTGTTTGTTTGTTTGTTTGTGTGCTTGTGTGTTTGTGTGTTTGCAGACGTTCTTGGTGCAAGCACGTTCTTTCTTGTTAAAAAAAGCTGGCATGGGTTGTGTGTGTGTGTGTGTGTGTGTTTGCTGGGGGCAGGGGGAATCTGGAGCAACCGTGCAGCAAGTACGTCTTCAGGAAACAAATAGTATCTTGATGGTGTGTGTGATTTAATGGGAAAACGTCACGGATGGAATGATCTCTCCCGTTTGCTCACTCCCTTGCACACTGTGGTTGCTTTTAGTTAGAAATTATCGTTCCCGGGCGAAATACATTAGAAGATAGGCATCATTAATGTGGGAATGACCCTAAGAAAGTATGTTTTGGGTGGGCGTACTTGTCGGATGTCTCTCTCTCGGATGCATTGAGTACCCAGGCCAATTCTCTTGCAAAATTCCAGAGCTTAGAAGATTTTAGCGTTGTCCTTTATGAAGAGCAAAGGACTTCAAAGTGAGGGTCTAACGGGCCGGGATTGCCAAATGACCAGTGGATAACTCTGAATGCGCTGCGGTATTTTACATTTATAATCCACTTTTCCTCCAAGCAGCTCATGGTGGCGTGAGCTCCTTCTTCCGCTACCCACTTTGTCCTCACAACAGCCCTGTCAGGTGGGAGAGGCTGAGAGACTGTTCCAAAGCCACCCAGTGAACTTCATGGCTGGGTGGGGATTCGAACCCTGCTCTCCCATATCAGAGCCCAACTGTTGGACCATACTGGGTCCCATGATAGGATTTCATGATAGCTTGTGACTTGCCTTCCAGGCATTTGTGGTGAGATACAGTCCAGTCCTGTGTGTATTTACTCAAAAGTTCTCGAAGGAAATGAGCTGAAACGACATTCTGGCTAGACGTCACTGCTCAAGATGCCATGTGACAAGGGCTGGTGGACTGATCAGCTTTTTGTCCTCAGCTGGAAGGTTTACTCCTTAGCCTTTTCTTCTCCTGAAGATATCTGGCAAGGCAGCTGAGGTTTAGTACCAGAGTTTTCCTTCCCTTGGTTGGGCTGCCTTCCCAGGTGGATGAGCTCCATCTGCTCCTCTCTTCTCTCTCCAGCACATGCAGAAACCTCCTTCTTGACCAGGGGTAGGCAACCTAAGGCCCATGGGCCGGATGCGGCCCAATTGCCTTCTCAATCCGGCCCACAGACGGTCTGGGAATCAGCGTGTTTTTACATGAGTAGAATGTGTGCTTTTATTTAAAATGCATCTCTGGGTTATTTGTGGGGCATCGGAATTCACTCATACCCCCCCCCCAATATAGTCCGGCCCACCACATGGTCTGAGGGATGGTGGACCAGCTCATGGCTGAAAAAGGTTGCTGACCCCTGTTCTTGACCTTTGGACCCACTATTGGTCTTGTCCGCTCAATTAGCCTGTCTACGCATGCAGGGGAAGTTCCTAACTCACCGAGGGTTTGAGGCCCACTGGCTACCCTCACCTGGTTTTGACTGATCTTGTACCTACGGGAATAATAAAAGATGATGACATGGCATTGTGAATTAATAGATCTTGCTGAAATCATTCCTGTTGCTGGGCATGTGAAATTTATGACTGATAAGGTTTTTTTTGTTTGTTTTTTTTTAAAGTGAGGTTATGTGTAAGGAAGTATTTTGGCTGAATCAGACAAACTTCCATGCAACTCAGTATTGTTTACGCCAGTGTTTCCCAAACTTGGGCCTCCAGCTGTTTTTGGACTACAACTCCCATCATCCCTAGCTAGCAGGACCAGTGGTCAGCAATGATGGGAATCGTAATCCAAAAGCAGATGGAGACCCAAGTTTGGGAAACACTGGTTTGCAGCAATCTAGCTTTCAGACACAGGGTCTTTCACTATCTGAGACTGAACCTGGGACCTTCTGATTGCAAGGCAGATGCTCCAACCACTGAGCTATACAGCCTCTTCTTCCTTTCTCTTTTTCTTGCTTTATCCATAGTTGTCTAAATAGGGTATCTGCAATCGTTAGCAACAAGCAACAAAGAGGCTTCCAGTTTGCAAAACCAGGACTTCCCCTCGAAACAGTAGGAAAGCTTAAGAAACGAGAATGCCTGGTTAAAATTAAAAGTAATTCTCTGGAGGCAAATTTATAAACCAGAGGTCAGAATTTGTCCTGCCTTGACCCTGTGGAGAGGCAGAGTGGTCCTATATCAGGGAACATTCCCACACTGACTGTTCCAAGGACATGTCAGCGTGGAAGAAGGAGAAGCACATTTGGAAGACCGGGCGAATAATTGGCATTTGGCCCTCAAGGTAATCCGAATTATTGAACTAAATCTTCCAGAGCAGTGAAAAGTAATAATGGCCAATTCAATGTCACTTAGGAAGTGCCGTAATATGGGGTTGGTCGGTTTCCTGGCCATGATCCAGACCTCATAGAAAACAACGAATAATAAGAAGTGAGAGGTTGAGTGAGAGGTTGAGGTAAAGGAGGTAGTAGGAGGTATGAGACAGGATGAGTGGAATGAGTTATGAGGTATGTAAGGAATGGAATGTAAGCGAGAGATAGAGTAAGTAAGGATGTGAAAGATATGAGTTAGGGGAGTGAGGTTATAAGTGTAAAATGAATGTATATTGTATGAGATGATGGATGTAGGAATGTATGAATGTAGGATTGATATTATGTATGATTGTATGATACCAAATGTACTGAATTTGATGAATTTAATAAAGATTATTTTATTATTAAAAAACAAACAAACAGAAAACAACGAATAAGACAAGAGAGTTTCGCAAGTTTCTGCTTCTGCCGAGCACGTTAACAACAACAACAACAACAACAATTTATTATTTATACCCCGCCCATCTGACTGGGCTTCCCCAGCCACTCTGGGCGGCTTCCAACAAAATATTAAAATACAATAATCGGTAAGCGATGATATGATGGCTCCTCAAAATGGAAATCGATGTTTGAAACCTTACCACCTTTCCCCTCCCCCCGACATCTTTCTTTAAAAAGTACATAATTATATGTGCACTAAATATGGTGAGATGTAAATAAAAGAGAGAAAAAGAGAAACAGCACCAGTATAGAATGGAAAGTAAAGGGTGGAGGGGGAGAAACGCCCAAAACTGTGTACTTTACAAAGTTGTTATTGTACTTCACCAGATCTTAATCTATTACAGCATTTGTAAGAATGGATTCCAAACATCGTTGAATTTGTCCATGGCAAATTTTTAAAGACGGGTTTCCCCACCAAGTCACTTTGTCGTGGGAGAAAAGGTCAAATTTATATTTTTTGGACTTGTGGTGCCATATTGTTCGAACAGATGTTATTGTTTCAATAGCATCTTGAGTATTAATGTGTTTAGACCCAAGTGCTGCCCATCTTTCCAGAGGTGCTACATAAGAATATTCCAAAGCAGTCCAATTTGTGTGCTGGAGTGACCCTCTCTGCCCCTGCCTTCAACAAAGGGGTGTCTCTGTTTCTGCAGTCTGTGCTGTTTAAATCTCACTATCCCAGAAGGGCCTATTGAAGCTTTGTGTGCTCAGCAACATTGCGACATCAGTCTTCTTGAAAGCATCAGCTAGCCAGGCCAGGAGGTGATGCTGACAAAAGGTACAGATATTCCCAGTTGCTCTATAACTGTTGAGCATCTTGCCGCACTAGCTTCACCTCAGCCATTGCTTCTGTTTCTGGCTGCAGTTTTTGAGAATATTTTTCTTCCTGCCGTGGGACCGAGCCATTGCGGTGCTGTTGGTTAGAGTGTCGGACGAGGACTGGGGAGACCCAGGTTCAAAACCCCACCGAGCCATGAAATTTGCTGGGTTGCCTGGGGTCAGTCAGAGTCTCTCAGCTTAACCTACTTCACAGGGTTGTTGTGAGGAGAAAGTCATGGATGCCACCTGGAGATTCGTGGAGGAAAGGTGGAACGCAATTGGAACGAATCAATAAAGCTGTGAAAAATACTAGATCGATTCAAAAACTGAAATGCAAATTTTGCTTTGTGAGACTTGCAAGTGAAGCAGGAAAGACAGAAGTTACTTTTTAAAACAACAACGTTTATTTATTGGAATCTTCCATGCAGAGGAAGTTGACATAGATGGCAATAGGCCATTGAAAGAGGAATGAAATGTATGAAAATAATATGCAACGCATGTATATACACAAAACCATTTTGTATGGAATGAGTTGCTATTTTTGTTGTTGCTGTTTTCCCCCCTTAATTGTTTTGTAACAAACTCCATATCTGAGCTACTATATGATATTGTGATTTTTGAAAGCACACACACACCATGATTCGCGATATATTGCCAGGTCAAAAATTATGACGCTGATATCACGGTATGGACTTCAAACCAGTTTTGAACGATAGATCGCCCAGCCCTATTGTTTCCCTTCCTTTGTTTCCTTTGAGGTCTGTCAGATTCTTCTCCTTGCTTTCTACTGTTCCTTCCTCTTTCGCATCTGCATTTGCCCTTTCTTCTCAAGCTTCACTTTCCTGCCCTCTAAATGCTGGGAGCGATGGAAACAACTCGTCTTTGCAGAACCTGCAGTGGTTCTGTACAGTATACTTTGGGGGCAACCTCAGGGGAAGGGCCAGAGGTGACAAACGGCGAGAGAAGTTCTGCCACATCGCTTGCATGTGCCAAACGCAATATTCTTTCCCCCAGCACTCCCATTTGTAACTCACTCTATGTGGGGCTAGGGACCCAGGTGGCGCTGTGGGTTAAACCACAGAGCCTAGGGCTTGCTGATCAGAAGGTCGGCGGTTCGAATCCCTGCAACGGGGTGAGCTCCCGTTGCTCGGTCCCAGCTCCTGCCAACCTAGCAGTTCAAAAGCACGTTAAAGTGCAAGTAGATAAATAGGTACCGCTCCGGCGGGAAGGTAAACGGCATTTCCGTGCGCTGCTCTGGTTCGCCAGAAGCGGCTTTGTCATGCTGGCTACATGACCCGGAAGCTGTACGCCGGCTCCCTTGGCCAGTAATGCAAGATGAGTGCCGCAACCCCAGAGTCATCCGCGACTGGACTTAACAGTCAGGGGTCCCTTTACCTTTACCTTTACCTACGTGGGGCTGCCCTTGAAACTGACCCAGGAACTCCAGCGGGTGCAGAATGCCGCGGCGAGACTCCTTACGTGGCCTCACCATGGGATCACATTCACCCAGTGCTATACCAGCTGCACTGGCTTCCGGTGGAGTACAGGATCAGGTTTAAGGTGCTGGTTTTAACCTTTAAAGCCCTATACGGCCTAGGACCCTCGTACCTACGAGACCGCCTCTCCTGGTATGCCCCACGGAGGACCTTACGGTCTGCAAATAACAACATCCTAAAGATTCCGGGCCCCAGAGAGATCAGACTGGCCTCAACCAGAGCCAGGGCCTTCTCGGCCGTGGCCCCAGCCTGGTGGAACACTCTCTCACAAGAGACCAGGGCCCTGCGGGATTTGACATCTTTCCGCAGGGCCCGCAAGACGGAGCTGTTCCGCCAGGTCTTTGGTCAGGGTTCAGTCTGACTCATTTTCTCCTTGTATAAGAACAAGCACGAAGGAGGTTCCCAGCCCGCTCACAGGTGCTTATAATATCAGTAGGAAAGTTGGTAACCGCCTTCAATTTTAACCTGAAGATTGCCACTTGTCCAGTTTTAATTCTAATTCTAATTTGTTTGAATTAATTGTGGAATGTATCTTAATTTATTGATCGCTTGTTTTATGCATTGTCTTACTTGTATGATGTTAGCTGCTCTGAGCCCGGCTTTGGCCGGGGAGGGCGGGATATACCGCTAAATGAAAATTATTATTATTATTATTATTATTATTATTATTATGGATCTTACATGATAGTAGGCCTTTAAAGCGCATGGAAACGAGTGACTCCGGTTTGCTTAAGTTTAGTTAGCTCTAGAGAGGCTTGCATCTTGGTGCAAAAAGATTCCTGTTAATGGGCTACTTGACCTGCGGATCCGACAGCTTATTGCAAAGTCCATTATCAGCTTTATTGATATTGTGCCATGTTTTATCTTCACTGGGAAAACAAACACACACCTCCCCCACCCCACCCCACCCCAGCTAAACCCTATTAAAACATCCTGAGCTGTCTGTACTGTTCACTGCCGTCACTTCAACACGGTACCAGACATGATGCATCCATTGTGGTGGTATTATTATTATTATTATTATTATTATTATTATTATTATTTCTAAATCCTGGCTAAACCCTATTAAAACGTCCTGAGCTGTCTGTACTGTTCACTGCCGTCACTTCAACACGGTACCAGACATGATGCATCCATTGTGGTGGTATTATTATTATTATTATTATTATTATTATTATTATTTCCAAATCCATGACAGCATGCCGCAAGGCACCCAAGCAATTGTGTGGCTCCTGAATCTAGCTTAGTAGACCTTTGATTCCTGGTTCCTGTGGTTTGGCCTTTTTAAGAAAGAAAGAAAAAAACCCGAGCACCATACCATTAACACTCAGTTATGCAACCGAGCCGCGATGCGGTATGTGGATTGAAAGGGCTGCTTGCCCATCAGCATTCGGCTGGTGTAGAACCAACCTATGCCTTTGTGCTGCTGCTGCCGACCGGCTGTAGGCAGAACATGCAATGTCAGAGTACAAGGTGCTGTTATTCTGCATTGGCAGAGGGGGTGAGGCGGGGCGAAGCGCTCTCAGTGAATCAAAAGGGGGAAGAGATATACCCAAAGCACCAGGTATTAAAGGAGTCTCCTTCATTTCATTTCATTTACTGAATTTATATACCGCCAGTGTGGTGTAGTGGTTAAGAGCGGTAGACTCGTAATCTGGGGAACCGGGTTCGCGTCTCCGCTCCTCCACATGCAGCTGCTGGGTGACCTTGGGCTAGTCACACTTCTTTGAAGTCTCTCAGCCCCACTCACCTCACAGAGTGTTTGTTGTGGGGGAGGAAGGGAAAGGAGAATGTGAGCCGCTTTGAGACTCCTTCGGGTAGTGATAAAGCGGGATATAAAATCCAAACTCTTCCTCTTCTTCTTCCTATACTCGGAGGTCTCAGGGCGGTTCACAAAAAAAGTTCACAATATATAAAATAAAAATAAAAATCAAATAACACCTCCCCCCCAAAAAGAGCCAAATTTTAAAGGGTATAGGATGTTGATTAGGTCAGCCAAAGGCCTGGTTAAAAAGGAACGTTTTTGCCTGGCGCCTAAAGGTGTATACTGAAGGTGCCAGGTGAACCTCCCTGGGGAGAGCATTCCACAGACGGGGAGCCACTGCAGAGAAGGCCGCGTTCCCGTGTTGTCGCCCTCTGGACCTCTCGAGAAGGAGGTACACGAAGAAGGGCCTCAGAAGATGATCTCTGCGTCTATGTTTTGTTTACTGAAGCTTATGTGTCACTAGTGATTTAAATCAGTAGTCTGCTAACCACCCTCGCATTCTATAATGTGGAGGGGAGTGGCGCCATAGATTCATGTCATATCAAGCAGCATTTGAAATTCGCCAGGTGCAAGATACATTTTGCACCTGGCTGTCAGCCACTTGCGGCCAAGTGAAGATGCCCGGGTGTCAGGATGGCGCCTGACGTCTCCACCATCTGGAGGTGCATGCCTGGGGATCACTGGATCTTGACTGTTTCTAGCAACACATCCTGTAGAATTCTCCCCGTGATATTTTATCTGCACAGTCAGAATGAATTTCAGAAACCAGAAAGTCGTATGGAAAAATGCAACTTTTCAGCTGTTACAGTCACCAAACAGAATGCCTAATTGCCATTTGGGGGCTCTAATTTTCAAATGATGGATTGACCGTGATTGATTCTCAGTTAAACATCTGGCTAGTCCAGATGACAACCTTGAGCTAGGTTAAGAGGCTTGAGAACTTAAAAGAAGAAAAACCACCTGATCCAGGGACAGTCCACATATATATTGGCCTGTTCCGACCTTTCTTTTTCTTAATGGTGACACGGACCATTCATAACATAAGAATACTCTTTACAAATGTGAGCAGGGCAGTGGGGTGGGGTAAGTGAAGACGAGTGATAGCAATTCACTATAACATCATTCACCACTCCTACTCAGGCTGCACAGAAAAAGCATTTTGGTTCCTGAAATTCATTCCGATTGTGCAGATAAAATATAACTGATAGAATTATACGGGACCTGCTGCTAGTAAGTGAAAACAGTCAAGACCCAATGATCCCCAGGCATGCACCTCCAAATGATGGAGATATCAGGCATCTTCATTTGGTCACTACTGTTTGATGTCAGGTGCAAAATGCGCTTGGTGCCTGGCTAATTTTGAACTCCGACTGTAACATGAAAAGCTGGTTGGTTTTCAGAAATCTTCCTTTTTTCCCACTGTGTGTGTGTGGGGGGGGGGGATCATATTCATTTTTTTTAACTTATCAAAAACTGGTTGAGGCAACACATTAACAGCAGTAAGAAGCAAATAAGATTTTTGGTTTTTTAAAAAATTGGTAGAAATCCCACAGAGGTTTGAAAGGCTCTGTCTGGGTTTCTCAATGCTGTGCTGGATCTCCCCAGCCTTATAGTTTGACGCTCTAACTCAGGGACCAGTCCACTGTCCCTCAGACCTTGTGGCAGGATGGAGAAGTGGCACGGAGGGGGGAGCTGGAAAAAGAGGCGAGGGGGGCTGCTCCTCCCTACCCCCAGCCGCTGCCACTACGCTTACCTTCCCTGGGGCTGCCGCCGCCACTGCCACTGCTGCTTCTTGTGGGTAGGCAGAGCGAGTTCTTCCGCTCCACTCTCTGGCCCACAGGAGCAACAGGGCGGCAATGGTGGAGGGAAGATGAGCAGCATGAAAGGGCTGGCTCCGGAGAGGGGCTGCTTAAAATGGTGCTCAGCCAGCTCAGCCCAGCTCCTTTCCTCCTCTAGGCAGGGCAGGGAGAAGCCAGGAGGAGGGAGGGAGGAGGTGCCGCCGTAGTGTGTGTGAGGGAGAGGGGGGGAATGGAATGGCGGGGGAGGGGGATGGCACAGCCCGAATGAACAGAATCCCCATGGCGATCCATGGACAGTCCGTGGGCCGGATCCAGAAGGCAATTGGGCCTGATCCGGCCCGCGGGCCTTAGTTTGCCGACCCCTGGTCTAATTATAAGGCAACTGACAGTTAATTACACATGGAGCCTTATTGCTATGAAGAAGAAAAATAGGCTGTTGTTTAGTTGTTTAGTTGTGTCCGACTCTTCGTGACCCCATGGACCAGAGCACACCAGGCACTCCTGTCTTCCACTTTGGAGTAAAACACACCCTATTTATGAGGCTTTTAGTTGTTGTTTTTAATTGGCTTTGGTGTATCCTGAGTGAAACTAAACAGGATTATAAATTGGGCTTGGACTATGAAAATGGCCACTCTAATAATTGGCTGTCCTAGCACCGTAAAATATATAGCGCACACAATATATAGCGCTTTCAGTTTTAACTATAGGAGTTGTTTTTTGGAGAGTTGGGGGGGGGAGTTGATTGCACATAAACTGCTGCTGGGTTTATTGATTCTTCAGAAGCTAATTATAGGGTGAAACCCCCTAAATTTGCTGCATTGGTGACATGATGTGGAAGAGAGTGGCGGTTGCAGTTGTGCAGAACGATTCTCAAAAGTTAGCGATCACAGCCTTCTAAACAACATGCATGGCTGTCTTGTGCAAAGTGACTCTTGGGAGCTGTTCAGGAGATGGTTTTGTACAGGGTTGTCTTAAGCTTATGCAAAGATCCGCCTGGCGCCCCCTCTCCCAGGTTGCCCAGTCACAGGCGTGCAGGAGGGCGGAGCCGGCCGGCCTCCTCAGTGTCATGCTGGCTCGGTCGCCCCCAAACTCGCGGCGCAGAGCTGCCCGCAGCAGAAGAGCCCACCGTGGCACTCCTACCGACGGGCAGGCTCTTCCCCAGTCTCAACTCTCAGCCTGGCACCCCTGAGAGCCCGGCGCGCCCGGGTGCCCTGCACCCCTAGTACCTATGGGTAAGACGTCCCTGGTTTTGTAACATCAAGTTTTTGCACAGTGAGATCACAAGCATGTCTTGGACTCCTCAGCACTACTCCCCTCACAGAACTACAGTTGCCAGAGAGTGGTTTAGCAACCAACCCCTCTTTGTAGGGAACTCCAGAAACTGTACTTCTGTGAGGGGAATCGGGGTCTCCTAGCAGCTCTCAGCACCCTCAACAAATTACAGCTCCCATAATTCTTCGGGAGAAGCCATGGCTGTTTAAAGGGATATCATAGCGAATGTCCCGTGTGAGTGTTTGGAGGCGGATGGAGGATGGATGGCGGTTAACAGATTGAGGTTGAATCCTGACAAGACAAAGTACTGTTTCGGGGGCATGGCGAGTGGACGGGCGTAGGGGACTCCCTGGTCCTGAATGGGATAACTGTGCCCCTGAAGGACCAGGTGCGCAGCCTGGGAGTCATTTTGGACTCACAGTCATCCATGGAGGCGCAGGTCAATTTTGTGTCCAGGGCAGCTGTCTACTAGCTCCATCTGGTACGCAGGCTGATACCCTACCTGCCCTCAGACTGTCTCGCCAGAGTGGTGCATGCTCTGGTTATCTTCCGCTTGGACTACTGCAATGCTCTCTGCTTGGGGCTACCTTTGAAGGTGACTTAGAAACTACAAATTATCCAGAATGCAGCAGCTAGACTGGTGACTGGGAATGGCCGCCAGGACCATATAACACCGGTCCGAAAGGATCTACACTGGTTCTCAGTACGTTTCTGAGCACAATTCAAAGTGTTACTAGCAAAATGCATCCTTAGGATGTTCTGTTCCTTGCTGCTAGTGGGAACAGCTGCTCCTTCAAATTCCATTGCCCTGACTGTAATTTGGTAAATAAATCTTAGCAAAAGCATCGTAAGCTTAGTACTCTTTTCTCAGGAAGTGATCAGATGTTCCAGGGAAAATTTTGCACAAAATTCACCCTGTGAAGCTTTTCAGTGGAATCTCTCTCCAAATGGTTAAAGCAGAAGCAAAACAAACAAACAAACAAAAACCGGTGCCCTGTCGAAAAACTGCAGTCGATGTATGTACAGGTAAAGGAGTACCTCTCTGTTCGTTTGTTTTAAGCCAGCTTTGGTTGGATAAGTAAGCACACAGCCCATTCCTTGGGGGCAGAAAGTTTGCCGGCTCTTAATTGAAACGGCTTGTTCAATAAAAGGTTATCACATCTTCTCTCTCTGTAACAAAATAAAATCAATCCAATAATGACAAGTGTTGCAGAACGGACGTGAGCGAATGCTGCTTGACATTAGCCCATGAGGAACCTGGGTGAAAAATTTAATGTAGACGAAGCGGGGACATTTAGCATTTCACTATGGTACTACTTGCAGTCTTCAGCAATTCATCGGCCCAAATGGACGTAGCGTATATTGATGGGGATGCTAAAATCTTGTGATGGGTTATTATGGCAAGAAAAAGCTGTAAACTAGGACTTGCTGGTCTTCCAGGTGTTGTTAGACTTCAATTCCCATCAGCCAGCATGGCCACTGGGCATGATGGGAGTTGTAGTCTGCCAGCATCTAGAGTGGCACAGGTTCTCTATTCCTTCTCTTTGTCTTTAGCAGCTTGTGTCAAACCAGAATATGAAGCCATTCCACCACTCCTTTAAAGTATCTTCAGTGAGGGTTGACTGTGGCTTTTTAATTACCCGGAAGCCATCAGTTCAAGCCCTGCTTGGTGTAAATTGTGTTCCTGAGTTACTTACTCTTCATGAAAAGATGCCTGTAAATGAAGGATTAAATGAAGGGGTGCCACAGGGTTGTGTCTTGGGCCCAGTCTTATTCAACATCTTTATCAATGACTTGGATGATGGGCTTGAGGGCATCCTGATCAAGTTTGCAGATGACACCAAATTGGGAGGGGTGGCTAATACCCCAGAGGACAGGATCACACTTCAAAATGACCTTAGAGAATTGGGCCAAAGCAAACAAGATGAATTTTAACAGGGAGAAATGTAAAGTACTACACTTGGGCAAAAAAAATTGAAAGGCACAAATACAGGATGGGTGACACCTGGCTTGAGAGCAGTACATGTGAAAAGGATCTAGGAGTCTTGGTAGACCACAAACTTGACATGAGTCAACAGTGTGATGCAGCAGCTAAAAAAGCCAATGCAATTCTGGGCTGCATCAATAGGAGTATAGCATCTAGATCAAGGGAAGTAATAGTACCACTGGTCAGACCTCACCTGGAATACTGTGTCCGGTTCTGGGCACCACAGTTCAAGAAGGATACTGACAAGCTGGAACGTGTCCAGGGGAGGGCAACCAAAATGGTCAAAGGCCTGGAAACGATGCCTTATGAGGAACGGCTTAGGGAGCTGGGTATGTTTAGCCTGGAGAAGAGAAGGTTAAGGGGTGATATGATAGCCATGTTCAAATATATAAAAGGATGTCATATAGAGGAGGGAGAAAGGTTGTTTTCTGCTGCTCCAGAGAAGCGGACACGGAGCAATGGATTCAAACTACAAGAAAGAAGATTCCACCTAAACATTAGAAAGAACTTCCTGACAGTAAGAGCTGTTCGACAGTGGAGTTTGCTGCCAAGGAGTGTGGTGGAGTCTCCTTCTTTGGAGGTCTTTAAGCAGAGGCTTGACAGCCACCTGTCAGGAATGCTTTGATGGTGTTTCCTGCTTGGCAGGGGGTTGGACTGGATGGCCCTTGTGGTCTCTTCCAACTCTATGATTCTATGATTATGTCTAATCTTTTTCTCTCTCCGCGAAACCCTTCTTCGTCTCATTGGTTTCAACGGGAGCAGTTTAAATGAGTGGCTTTAACAGCCCGATCCTATTAATGTTTACTTGGGAGTAAACCCCACGGGGACCATTGGCGCTTACTCTGACATGAACACGGGTAAGACTGGGCTGTAAGTCTCTCATTGAACTTAAACATATTAAAAATGCTTAATTAATCCAGCTTCTTGTTGTCGATGGTGATGATGTTGTTCTCTTTCTCCGTGTGGCAAGTACAGTCATACCTCTGGTTGCGTTCGCTGTGGGTTGCGTTCGTCACGGGATACAAACGCGCCGAACCTGGAAGTACCAGAATGGGTTACTTCTGGGTTCGGCGCTTCGCGCGTGCGCAGAAGCACCGAATCGCGTGGCGCACATGCGCAGATTCGGCGCTTCAGGTTGCACTCTTTTGAGGTTGCGAACGGGCCTCCAGAACGGATCCCGTTCTCAACCAGAGGTACCACTGTATTCAAAATTAAACGAGATATGGGTTTTTCAGGAAGGAAGATATTAAGGCTTGCTTTAAAAAACGAAGCCCTATCTTCTTCTTAATTCTTAACATTTCATTTTAAAACAAAATTTAGGAAAAAATAAATGAGGAGTTATGCTACTGAACTGACCCTCCATACAGTGGTGAAGCTGCATGCTCCGGCACTGGGGGCGGAGAGCAGGCGGGGGTGTGGCTGGCGCGCATCCCGGGGGGTGGCACACGTCCCAGGGGCATGGTATGCCGCCCGTGGTGCGCCGTCTGCGGGGGCATGGCGCCCAGTGCAGTGGGGGATACACAGCGCGTGCAGGGGGGGCGGCCGCGATGGTACCCACCTGCCCGATGGTGCCGGGGGTGGTACACTCCCCCTGCCTCCCCGTTCCTCCCCCAGTGCCTTCATGGGGTGGGGAAATATGTGGAGTATGCATTTATTAAACAAATCTGGCATCATTTATTTTTCAGAGTTGTGTGCTAGGTAATAATCATATTATTATTATTTAAATATATTTGCCCTCTTTCTCAGCAGCAACCGAAGGCTGTAATTTTAAGCATTGGGCTGGGGTGGGTTGGAAGCTGAGAGCATTTTCTATGCTCAAAGCATAAGGGGATGTTTAGATATAAGCAGCAGAAAAATCATTGCAGCTGTCCCTTATACCAACAGCAAACTCGTTCTCAAAGAGTGGATCCTTATGTAGCCAAAGCATCACCATCCATACACAACAGGGAGTATCGGCAAGCTTGAGGGGATCCCAAGGTTTGCAGAAGTACAAAAGTGGGTAGATTAAAAAATGAGGAATAAAAAATCCCACCCCCCCCAAAAAAACCCATGCAGCCCAGTAGTGGATTGAGCTTACTCATTGACCAGGGAAGCCTTGCAGTTTGAGAGGGGATGGAAAACTGAGTGATAGAATGGTGATTGGATGAAATATTCTGGAAGAAGGCTTAGGTAGCTGGCTGGAACCCTGACTGGGAGCACCACATACTACAACAATTTGTTGCAATTCCCCCCTTGTTTATTATTTCTGTTACAGGCCCTTGGAAGAAATGCTATCGCACATGCAGTCAGTTAAAAAGGGCCCTGCAAAACAAATTCTGTATTTTATCCATTTTCAGTAATTTTCTTTCAGAAGAGGGCTTACAGATGTAACGTAGGCTGATGATGGTTGAGGTCTTATAGATGTAACATGGATTAATTCTGAGATATGCTCTCGGGAAGGTAATTTACGTCAAGTGGGCTGGTGTCATCTCTGGGATCTTGAAGCACCTGAGAGGGAAACATAATCAACTCATATGTAATTCTTTGTAGGGGTGGGCTTGTTTTTTGCAGAAATCTGAGGGGGTTCTGCCTCCATTTCAGAAGACCAAAGCTTTGCAAATGCCTGCACGTTTTCTCACAGACTTGTGACATGTTGGCTCTCACTATAACGAACTCATAAAATAAGCGACTTTTGCTTACACCAAATGACTTAAAGCCATTTCTCCCATCGGTTAAATTCTCCTTTGTTGACTTGAAAGATATAAAAGCTGTTGTTTATGTGAACCCATCTTAGACATTTTAAGAATCACAAGTATATTAATTTATGGCATTTTTCAATATACGCTTGGTTTTTAAACCTGCAGACATGCACTTTCCAAATTCAAACACTTTCAATTTTATGGGATCAATCTTTCACTCTTGGGGGGGGGGAATTAAAGCTAATGGCCCATATATAAATGCAATGAACAGTGTTATGCAGGCTATTCTATCCTACATTTCCCCCAGTCTATTTTACTGCTTACCAATCCATTAACCTTCAGTTATGGTATGGTACATGGAAGGTAAACAAGCCTTGCCTTGCCAACCTAAGGCTTTTGACATTTCCTTTTGTAATGATGAAGTCGTAGTGTGATTTTACAATTCCTGCATTCTTCATGATGAAACAGGAAATTTACTATAGGACACTTAACTATGAGATGTTAATTTTTACTCAAGAGTAGACCCACTAACCTTCAGTGGATCTACTCTGAACAAAAGTTAGTTGAATGCAACCCTGTATCCTAGAGATCCCTCAAAAATGAAAATTCAGGTAAGTGGAGGTGGAGGCATTATGAAGTACAGTAAGCCCGCAGTGGACGAGAAGGTGACATTCCAGGGATTGTGGCTGATGCCAAAATTGTGTACAGTGAAAACTCATGGGGTTCAATGGTGGTGGGATTGCCAAGGACATTTTGCCACATGCACAAAGTTGAATGTGCACGAGTTAAATGCGCTGTGCTGGTCCCGTGGGTTACCCGAAAGGCGAGGTCCAAGTCCGGTCCATGGTCAGAGGTGCAATGTAAAGGCAGTCTGTAGTAACTGAAGCTAGGTGCAGGGCAGGGAGTCAGGCAAAGTCAGGAACAGGTAGGTAAGCAGGGAACCAGGGCGGGTCAGGAGCTCAGGCAGGAAAGCAGGACAGGTTTCAAGCAGGAACTGGTAGCCAACAATGTTGCTCCTGCAACTTGGGGCTGGGGCTGGCCGGCTTTTATCTGCCCTGAGGCATAGGGCGGCCCTGATCCTCTGGTGACTTGCCTCTCCTGGCCTGGAGGCGAACACTCCTCCTGTGGGAACTTAGTTCCCTTAGCCTCTCTGCCCTGAGCCTCTGCAGCTCAGGAGAGGCTGGAGGGTTACCGGACCCAGAGGCAACCTCAGCTTCCCCTGACAGGGCTGGGAGTGGAGCACCTGCAGGCAATGGGTCCTCCATCCCATCAGGAGCCAGAGCAGACTCAGCAGATGCCTGCACCTGAGGATCCAGCACAGGTGAGGACCCTTCAGACTCAAGCCCTAGCCCCGGCTCTGCTGATTCTGGAGGCGGGGAATCCTGTGCAGGCTGGGATCCCTCAGGTTCAGCATCTGAGTCTGAATCCCAGGCCATCACATGCGCATACTTGCTGGAACGTTCTCTGCTTGGAAATGACATGAAGAAAGCCTATCTAGTAGTGGGACGACTTAACTGTAGCTTCAGATGAATACATCTGGCCAAAATTCTAGAAGGAAAGAGGCGTCACATTTCATGATGTAAAAAAAGCTACCGTATCTCCTTCAAGGTTGACATCTGGGACAGAGGTTATTTCACTGACCACAAACTTCTGGCTCCAATGTAGCTTCTCTGCTGCCATCCCGCTGCCAGATGCAAAGAAAATCCTACCACTTCCTGTTTTAGGACCCACCCTTTCTCTTGCCCTGGAAGTTGACTTCACTTCCACCATATTAAGAGAGGGTGGTTTCGGACAGCCATGTCTCTCTAGGTGAGCCCTACACTTTTGCACATGTTGCAAGTTTGATGTGCAGCCCTAAATCACACAGAAGTGGGGGTGGCTGTTGCATTGCCAAGCTAATCATTTCTATACCCCCAGTTCTGTATCACCACATAGTTCAAAATTTCCAGGGTGGCTTATGATAGATGCAGTGGTGGACCTACATTTTGGGGGAGTCCTGAAGCCTGAACTGTTAAGGGGGCCCCTTCGCAACCAGCAATGAGATCTGGGTAACCACTGTCATCGTCTTCAGTGAGGTTGTCTGCAACATCTGTGTGTGCTGGTCCCAAGGGATATCCGATAGGCGAGGTCTAGTCCAGTCCAAGGTCAGTCCAATCCAGAAGTCACGAAGCCGAAGTCACAAAGCCGAGGTCAGGATTAAGTCGGAAGCCAAAGTCACAAAGCCGAGGTCAGGAGGAAGCCAGGAGTCAGAAGCCGAGGTAACAAAGCCGGGGTCAGGAACACAGGAGTCAGGAACCAGGAACTGGGCAGCAACGATGTTGCTCCTGCAACTTGGGACTGGGACTGGCCGGCTTTTATCTGCCCCGAGGCAGAGGGCGGCTCCGATCGTCAGGTGACTCGCCTCTCCTGGCTTGGAGGCGAGCACTCCTCCTGCGGGAACTTAGTTCCCTTCGCCTCTCTGCCCTGAACCTTTGCAACTCAGGAGAAGCTGGAGGGTTACCAGACCCAGAGGCAACCTCAGCTTCCCCTGACTGGGTGGGGAGTGGAGCACCTGCAGGCAATGAGTCCTCCACTCCATCAGAGGCCAGATCAAACTCAGCCGATGCCTGCACCTGAGGATCTAGCACAGGTGAGTCCCCTTCAGACTCAGGCCCCAGCCCTGGCTCTGCTGGTTCTGGAGGCAGGGAATCCTGTGCAGGCTGGGATCCCTCAGGTTCAGCGTCTGAGTCTGAATCCCAGGCCATCACACCATCCCCCCTCCCAGGCCCCCCCCTCAACCGAGGGGCCGGACCAGGCTTGCTGGGGTAAGTTGCATGGAACTCACGGAGGCAGGCAGGCGCATGGATGTTTTCCGCTGGTTCCCACGAACGATCCTCGGGCCCATACCCCTTCCAGTCGATGAGGTATTGGAGCTTCCCCCTGCGGTATCGGGAGTCGAGAATGTGCTCCACCTCGTACTCGGGCTCCCCCTGAACCAGAACTGGCTGCGGTCGTGGACGGTCTGGGTGGAACTCATCGGGCGGGGCGACCGGACTGAGTAGGGACCGGTGAAATACCGGGTGGACCTTCAGGGTCGCGGGTAATCGGAGACGGAATGCCACAGGTGAGACCCGGTCCACGATCGGAAATGGGCCGGTGAAGCGGGCATCCAGCTTCCGCGAAGGCCGAGAGGGGTGCAGGTGGCGGGTGGAGAGCCATACCAGGTCACCGACACGGAGTTCCGGCCCCTCCTGACGGTGACGGTCGGCCTGGGCCTTATACGCGTCCTTGGCCTGGCTCAGTTGCTCTGTCAGAAGCTGCTGCTGCGACTGGAGCTCTTGTAGCCAGTCTGTCACTGCGGGAACTGCGGATGCCGGCAGCACACTTGGGAACAACCGCGGGTGGTACCCATAGTTCGCCTGAAACGGGGTCTGTTGGGTGGAAGCGTGCACTGCGTTGTTATACGCGAACTCGGCCAACGCCAGGTGGTCGACCCAATCGTCCTGGTGGAAGCTGCAGTAGCACCGGAGGTACTGTTCCAACACCGCGTTTGCCCGTTCGGTCTGTCCATCCGTCTGCGGATGGTAGGCCGAAGATAGGCAGACCTCCGTCCCGAGAGCCTGATGTAGAGCACGCCAGAAGCGGGAGGTGAACTGGGCACCGCGATCGGAGACCAAACGTTCTGGTAGGCCATGTAAGCGGAAGACGTGTTGTAAGTACAGTTGCGCCGTCTCCTTGGCTGAGGGTACAGACGAGCACGGGGCACAGTGCACCATCTTAGTGAAGTGGTCCGTGAATACCAGGAGACAGGTACACTGATGGGACAGGGGTAGGTCCACCACGAAATCCAACGAAACCGTATGCCACGGACGAGGAGGAACTGGCAGTGGCTGTAGCAGTCCCGCAGGTCTCCCGGTCAATCCCTTGGCTCGCCGGCAGACATCGCAACCCCCAATGTACCGTGCCACGTCGGCTTTCAAGCGGGGCCACCAGAATTCCCGGCTGACCAGGTGGGTGGTCCGATACCTCCCGAAGTGGCCAGCTGCCGGGGCATCATGTGACATTCGGAGCACCTCGGCCCGCAAAGGCCCTGGTGGGATGTACAACCGACCACGGTGCATCAGCAGACCCTGGTGCACAACCAGTTCTGGGTATCGAGGGCACGATCCACTGGCCAATTCCTGAATCCGTTCCTGAGCCCACGCATCGACCCGTTGCTGCTTCCGCACTCGGTCCCGTAGTGACTCAGTCTCCTGAACAGCCAGGAACGCTGCTGGTGGGACGATTGTTGTTGGGGCCGCCTGCTGCACCGTCTCTGCAATGTCCTCCGGTTTCCGGGACAGTGCGTCCGCCTTCTGGTTTTGGGAGCTGGGGATGTAACGGATCCGGAACTGGAATCGGGAGAAGAACAGTGCCCACCGGATCTGACGCTGGTTCAGCTTGCGGGTGGTCTGGAGATACTCCAGATTCCGGTGGTCGGTTCTCACTTCCACCGGGTGTCGTGCCCCCTCAAGATGATGGCGCCAGACCTCAAAGGCCACCTTAATGGCCAGTAGTTCCCGCTCCCACACGGTATAGTTGCGCTCCGCCGGAAGGAGCTGCCGGGAGTAGTAGGCACAGGGTAGCAGTGGCGCATCAGGTCCGTGTTGCTGGGACAGGACAGCACCGAGAGCCGTACTGGAGGCATCCGTCTCCACCACGAAGGGACGAGAGGGATCAGGATGCTGTAAAATCGGCGCCTTCTGGAAACAGGCTTTCAACCCCTGGAATGCCCCCTCAGCCTCCTCGTCCCAGGAGAAGGGAGTCTTGGGGCGCAGCAGACGGGTCAACGGGGTGGTGCGATGAGCGTAGTCCGCAATGAATGTCCGGTAATAGTTGGCGAACCCCAGGAACCGCTGTAGGTCCTTGCGGTTCCGCGGCGCCGCCCACTCTCGAACCGCAGCCACCTTCCCGGGGTCCATCTGTACACCGTCAGGGGAGAGTCGGTGTCCGAGGAAGTCCACTGACCGCTGGTGGAACTCGCACTTGCTGAGCTTAGCGTACAGGCGGTGCTCCCGCAAGCGCTGCAACACGGTTCGGACATGACTCTCATGGCGAGCTGGGTCACGGGAATAAATCAGAATGTCATCGAGGTACACCACCACGTACTTGTCTAGCAAGTCCTGGAACACGTGGTTGATGTACCGTTGGAACACGGCGGGCGCATTGCATAGTCCGAACGGCATGACCAGATATTCGAACTGCCCATAACGGGTCCCAAATGCGGTCTTCCACTCATCCCCGGCACGGATCCGAATCAAGTTGTAAGCCCCCCGCAGGTCCAGTTTGGTGAACATCTGCGCCCCTTGCACCCGCTCCAGCAACTCCGCAATTAGGGGCAAGGGATACCGGTCTGGGATGGTGATCTTATTCAGGGCTCGGTAATCATGGCAGAGGCGAAGCTCCCCACACTTCTTCTTAACAAAGAGTACTGGAGCGGCGGTGGGAGAGGTAGAGGGCCTAATGAACCCACGCTCCAGGTTCTTGTGAAGGAAGTCCTGTAAGGCTTCACGCTCTGGCTCCGAAAGAGAGTATAGGCGACTCACAGGCAGGGGCGCCCCAGGCTGGAGGTCTATGCCGCAGTCGAAGGACCGATGAGGAGGCAGCCGGTCTGCCCCCTGTTCCTCGAACACATCTACGTAGTCCCGGTACACGGCGGGGAGCGTTGACGCAGCCTCCCCCATGGAGGCGGCCGAAAGCATCTCGGACTGAGCATTCGAACCCGAGTCTGGGAAGCGTACAGTTCGATTGACCCAATCGATCTGAACATTGTGAGACTCCAGCCAGTCCATCCCCAGCACCAGGGGAAACCGGGGCATGGTGGCAATGTCCAGGGTACGCACCTCCTGGTGCTGCTGGTGGCACAGGACCAAGGGCTGGGTCTCCCGCGTAACGGCGCCTGACCGCAGGAGCCGTCCGTCGATTGCCTCCACCTGCACCGGTTCTGGCTTGTTCTGGAGTGGCACCCGATGCTGAACAGCGAAGGCAGAGTCCATATAGGAGCGGGTTGCCCCTGAATCCACCAGAGCGTGGGTGAGAATCCAGGGCCCGCCTGGGGGGTACAGACGCACCGGGATCATGAGGTGTTGCAATTCCACTGGTGAGGGCCCATCATGCGACGCTTGGGACCCCAGATAGCCTGGGCCATTGGCTACTGGGGTTGGCGGTTTCCCTGCGGCTGGCATTTCTCGGGGCAGGTTCGGGCATAGTGTCCACTCCCCCCGCAGTAGAGACAGAGGTTCCCCTCCCGACGCCTTGTCTTCTCCGAAGGGGAGAGGCGAGGCCGTGCTGCCCCGAGCTGCATCGGCTCCTCTAGTGACTCGGCTCTGGCCGTGGAACTGCTGGGAAGCACTGGAGTCGGGAGCCCGGAGTGCCGATGGCCCCGGGCCTGGCGACGGTTCTCCAACCGATCGTCTATCTGTAGACTCCGTTGGATGAGGGCCTCCAGCGTGGTGGGGCGATCCAAGGTGGCCAGCTGGTCCAGTATCTCGTCAGAAAGCCCCTCGAGATACTGGTCCCGAAGTGCGGAATCGTTCCAGGTCAAGTCCTGCGCCAACAGCCGAAATTCTGTGGCATAGGCGGCCACTGTGGACTTGCCCTGTTTCAACCGCCGAATCGCCCGATTGGCTTGACTCGCCTTCTGAGGGTTGGCGAACGCGGTTTCAAAATGGTTGCAAAACCCCGTATAGTCTGTCAGCAAGGGGGAGTCTTGCCGTAGCAGCGGCAATGCCCACTTGGCCGCCTGGTCCTTCAGCAAGCTGATCAGGAAGTGCACCTTGGTGCGGTCGTCCGGGAAATCCCGAGCTCGCCCCTGAATATACAGTTTGGCCTGGGCGAGAAACATGGGAAAGCTGGCCGGGGACCCATCGAATTTCTCTGGCAGGGCCACTGGGTACTTGCCTGGAGCTGGGACGCCGGCACCAGGAGCCGGTAAGACGTCCAAACGCTGCTGAAGCGCCGTAACCGCATTGCTCAGCTGCTGCACTGTGTGGGTCAAGACCTGGTTCTCCTGGGCCAATGCCGCCAGCGCAGCCGCCTGGTCAGTCATAATGACCGGTTCCTCCCGAACGCACCCCAACGAAGGGGGAGTGCGGGTGTGGCAGGAGCAAACTGTGCTGGTCCCAAGGGATATCCGATAGGCGAGGTCTAGTCCAGTCCAAGGTCAGTCCAATCCAGAAGTCACGAAGCCGAAGTCACAAAGCCGAGGTCAGGATTAAGTCGGAAGCCAAAGTCACAAAGCCGAGGTCAGGAGGAAGCCAGGAGTCAGAAGCCGAGGTAACAAAGCCGGGGTCAGGAACACAGGAGTCAGGAACCAGGAACTGGGCAGCAACGATGTTGCTCCTGCAACTTGGGACTGGGACTGGCCGGCTTTTATCTGCCCCGAGGCAGAGGGCGGCTCCGATCGTCAGGTGACTCGCCTCTCCTGGCTTGGAGGCGAGCACTCCTCCTGCGGGAACTTAGTTCCCTTCGCCTCTCTGCCCTGAACCTTTGCAACTCAGGAGAAGCTGGAGGGTTACCAGACCCAGAGGCAACCTCAGCTTCCCCTGACTGGGTGGGGAGTGGAGCACCTGCAGGCAATGAGTCCTCCACTCCATCAGAGGCCAGATCAAACTCAGCCGATGCCTGCACCTGAGGATCTAGCACAGGTGAGTCCCCTTCAGACTCAGGCCCCAGCCCTGGCTCTGCTGGTTCTGGAGGCAGGGAATCCTGTGCAGGCTGGGATCCCTCAGGTTCAGCGTCTGAGTCTGAATCCCAGGCCATCACACTGTGCTACTGACTCTCAAACTTTGGGATTGTTGAAAGACATAAAAGAAAAAAAAATATTGATTTGAGTCTACTAGCTCCATTTTTAAAAAAAGCAATGTGGATTAAAGTCGCTTCTGGGGCCCCTTTGGGATTCGGGGGTCTGAAGCTTCATTTGTTTCATAGCAGATGAATCCTTGGGTAGATGAGTTTATGGACAGTATCAGATAGTTTTGATAAGCTTTTCAACTTGCTTAGGTTCTAGAATGGCGTGTAGAGGCATGGTCCATGGAACTGTCATGGATTCAGGAATCCAGTCTAATATAATACTACTACAGTGGTCCCTCGACTTAGGAGTGACCCGACTTCCACATTTTTCGAGTTACGAGGGATCAAAGCGGCCGCGCACCTACGAATTTTTTTGACTTCCAAAAGGAAGTCGCGGCCGTTTTAGATAGGGTTTCCTCGACTTACGAAGTTTAGATGCGTTTTTTTCGACGTACGGTTTTTTTTCTCCCAATGCATTCCTATGGGGACTCGACTTACGATTTTTTCGACCTACGATGGTCCCTTCGGAACGCATTAACTTCGTAAGTCGAGGGACCACTGTATATCTTGGCCTCGCTTGTAAAAGTTCAAGTAACACTTGAAGGCCGTCAACCTTATGGGGTGGTTGATGAGAGGATAAACTAGAGAAGAATGGTCCATCAGACTCCTCACTGAAAATGAAAAAAATTTTAAAAAGCATTTCATGCTAATTGAATTTCTTGAAAGTGTTGGGCCAAAACACATTGATTTTCAATTGTCACTGGAAACTCTATCCTTTTTAAGGACCTAGCTTTCATTGTTCACGTTGGGCAGCATTGATTTTGCTGTTGTTCGTCGCTATTAGAAGCCGTGTATTGTTGAAAGTAACTGAGAAATAAGATTAGTGGTCTTTAAAACTGGTCTGAAGGGAGACATTTTGTTTTACTGCCGGAACAGGCTGGTCTTGATAAGGCATAATGAGGTACTCTGCTTATTCTTGCCTTTCTCAGTCACTCTGCAGAGTCTTATAACTGAAGGACAACCATTCGAGAAAACTCATTATGGCGTTTTCCACCCCAAATGGAAGCCTCCTGCTTATTGCTCAGGGGCAAAGAGTCCAGGTGATCTTTAAACTAAGCCTAACTATCTTAACTGACCCAGTTTCCTTAGGACAGGGTGATAGCGATCTTTCAATTTCCCCCAAGTGCTCAGTCACTGAGTCAGCTGCATGTAGTCAGAACGGAATACGGATGAACAGGTCATCACTTCTAAGCGAATGGCTCATTAAAGTCAACTTTATCTACAAGGACGGGGCTAGAATATTTGTGTTAAAACTGTAGACTTCCGATCTTCTCGGGAATTATATTCAGATAATTCTGCAGTGTTGGTATTGTTCTCACAGGTAATAAAATATACGGAAAAGAAATACAGTACATATCTTGGATTATGAGCACAGCCAGCTTCTTATTAAGCTGTCTTGATAGCTAGTATTATTGTAGTAACTCAGCCCATTCATCTGTCAACATCTGAATAATGTACATTAGTGGGCTGCAGACACTCACTTTGTTATTTGTATGTATCTGTTTAAGGAATTTTCACAGACCCCAAATCCTTTATGGTGTATGAAATGGACTCTCTGTCGCAGTGAAGTAATATTGCTCATGAACATCAGTGAGGAGGAGCACTGCCTGGTTGGACACAGAGGAATGGTGGGAGGAAACTGCTGGGGAACCCCCATGGGAAGGCGGCTCAGAGCCCAGGGAGTGGTGGTGGGGTGACAATGAGTGGTCAGAGGAAGAAGACTGGGAGGAGGAGGTGTAAGAAACTGAAGGGGTAACAGGACTTAGTGAGCTGGGAGAGTGTGGAAGAGAGGCAGAAGTAGGAGTACGGGAGGAGAGAGGCCAAAAGACAGAGATGAGTCAGGCTAGTAAAGAGTCACGGGTGTCACCCTCTCCTGCTGCGAGGAGGTCCCCTCCACTCTTGTCCCCCAGAACCAAAAGAAGCATGAAGTGGGAGGAGCAAAGGCAGGCACACAGGCGCAGTCTCCGATCGCTCAGAGAAAATCCTGGAGAGAAGACATAGATGGCTGTGGGGAGACAGGGACCTTCAGTCTCGGCAACTGCTTCATGGGGGCCAGACCTGCGTGAAGATCCTATTTTTGCTAATAAAGAGTTAACTCTAACTACCTCGGTGTGGATTCCTGCTAGTTCAGCCCCGTCAGCAGCAGAGACATTGCAACTTAACCAGAGGGGAGAGGACCAGTCAATGGGGATATCAGCACTGTGTAGGTTCAATCTAATATTACCCACCACCTCTCCCTCTCCCACTAAGTTAGTAATTCCCTGCTGCATACCTCATTCATCACTACAGGTGATGCCCAACTAGTCCATTGATTTTAATGGGTCTATTCTGGGTATTCTGAGTTTTGAGCATGAGTTCTCCATTAGTATGTAGTATTTTGTTACAGAAGGCCCAGATATGTCTGGTCTCTGCTCATGTAACCTTCAGAATAAAGGTTTGCACAAGAAAATACAAGTAGAGGCCTGCTTGATCTGGCCAATGGCCCATCTAGACCAGCCTCCTGTTCCCACAGTGGCCAACCAGATGCCTATCGGAAGCTAGCAAAGTAGTGCAACAGCCATCTCTGATTCCCACCAACTGGTTTTCAGGGGTCTGCTGCTTCTGACAGTGGAGGTAATACATAGCCAACATGGCTAGTAGCTGCTGATAGCCTTCTCTTCCTTGAATTGAGTTGCTGCCATTGAACCGCAATGAAAATGGAAAAACCTTTGGACAAAGAGATGGATACAGGCCACCATCTTGGATCTAGAATAATGTTTTCTTGATAAAGTTGGCTTGGAATGCTTTTGGAATCAAAAGAACTTGCCACGTTGCCTAAACCTGTGTCTGTTAATTAACTGAATGGATGCGTCGCACTAGGTAATCACAGTGAGTAATGGGTGGCATTAATGTAATCTGAGCAGTGAATCATAGCCTAGTACTGTGGAGGATTGCTGAGCCCTGATTTTTTCCCCTGAAGTGAAATTGGCTTTAACAAGGTGGTGCATGCAGATTTCTCTGTTGACACAAATCTAGTGCACAACCCCTTTTAATTCCATTTTGATTAAATAAGAAACAGGAGGCATAATGCTCTTTGACCAGTCTATTGTAAATCCCCTAAAGTAGGGAATGGAGAACATTTGGTCCTTGAGATGTTGGGCTACAACTCCCCCTGAGCATGCTGGCTAGGGGTAACTGGGGTTGGAGTCCAACGGTATCTGAAGAACTACATATTCCTCATCCTGGTTATACCTAAGTCTTAGCCTAATAGAGTTTGTGACATCTGATCTGAGCCAATCTGCTGGAACCTCATATTCTCCCTACTTTTCTCCTGTATGTGGATTCCCTCATTTCCATGATTTGCAATATTCATAGTTTGCTGCAGAATTCAAATGGCACAAACTTGTACACACAAACCAGAAAGCCGCAGTCTGACAGCAAGCCAGCTTCAAACCATAGTTTTGAATCTCCCTTCACCCCAAACCTAAATCTTCCACAACATCTTAAATCGCTTGATTGCCTATCAATCTCCTGCTTAATTTCTCCCCTCCCACTGTGCTCAGGGCTGGCCCTCCCGCCCATGAAAAGTGGCGAGGCAGTTGCCGCATGGCGGCAGGCTCTTAGGGGTGCCACTGCATGCCACTGGACATTTGCTGCCAAGCACCCACCACCTGGCACTTGCCACTGCTGGGCGCTGGCTGTTGCTGGCTGTTTGCTGCTGCCTCTTGCTCAGCTGCAGCAGTGAGAGAGCCCCCTGCCTCCACAACCATGCCCTGCAGCTGCTGTGGCGTCTCCTCCTCCGCCACCTGGAGGCAAGCTGCAATGGGTGCCACAGGGTGGGTGGCCACGGGGGTTTACAGCAGTGGGGTGTGCAGCCACGGTGGGACATTGAAGAATAAGAATAAGAGTTTGGATTTTATATCCCGCTTTATCACTACCCGAAGGAGTCTCAAAGCGGCTAACATTCTCCTTTCCCTTCCTCCCCCACAACAAACACTCTGTGAGGTGAGTGGGGCTGAGAGACTTCAAAGAAGTGTGACTAGCCCAAGGTCACCCAGCAGCTGCATGTGGAGGAGTGGAGACGCGAACCCGGTTCACCAGATTACGAGTCTACCGCTGTTAACCACTACACCACACTGGCTCTCTACACTACACTGGGCCAGCCCTGCCTGTGCTCCTAGCCTACTTTTATTGAAATATATGTAGATGACAAAATGGTCAATGCTTTTTCTTTCTTTCCTACAGGTATCCTCTCATTTTGCCAAACGTGAAACTTTCTGGCCTTTGCCTAAACCAGGAAAGTTGCTTCAGTCCTATCTTGTATGCAGTACCGCCATGCTTGTGAACGCAAACTGCCGCCACAGGAAATGCTTCTGGAACTGACAAGTACCATAAGAGGAGGCTTCAGATCACTTCTGGTAAGTAGCAAAATACGACAAGTTCAAATATCCCCTTTTCCCCCAGGTACCCGTCTGTAAGGATAGCTAGGAGACGAAAATTAAGTCAACTTCCCTTTGGTCTCCCAGAATCAGAAGTGGCATGAAAAGGGCAGGAGAGAGATTGACAATGTTCAGGCGTAGTCTCTGATACCTTGGGGAAAACCCCTGGAGAGGAGGCAGCTGTAGGAAAGTGGGGACTGCTTCATGGGGGGCAAGACCTACCAGAAATGAGTTGCTGTGCTTATTGTGCTGTGCACAATTAGTTTTTGCTAATAAAGAGTTAACTCCAACTTTCACAGTGTGATTTACTGACTGGCTTGCTCTGTGACACACAGGTTCCCCATCCTTGGGATCCATGGTCGTTGTTATCATAATTATGATCACAGAAAAGATCACAACATATATAATCAGAATAAAAACAGCAACCCCACAACCCCCCCCCGAAAAGAGCCACATTTTAAAAGGGTATAGGATGTCAATCAGTTCAACCAAAGGCCTAGTTAAAAAGGATCATTTTTGCCTGGTGCCTAAAGGTGTATAATGGAGGTGCCAGGTGAACTTCCCTGGGGAGAGCATTCCACAGATGGAGAGCCACTGCAGAGAAGGCCTGTTAAAATGTGAGAAATGGGACTCACCGTACTCTCCTGGTGTACACCCCTAAACTGGTTTGGACATTCACGACTCAAAGCTCAAGATGAATTCACTTTCCTAGGCATATCATAATGGGTATCCTGTGAAGAGAGTGCTTGAATACCGTAGCCAGAATAGCACCCTCTGGATATTATAAGACAATTCTCATCATCTCATTGAAAGAGGTGGGTTTGCTTAGTGTGGAGAAGGGATGTTTAAAAGGGAAACATCAAATACCACATACTAATATTACTATAGAAGAAACATCAGCATGCTGAAGGGGTTTGTACCTTGGCTGTCCTTTGAAAGATGGGCCCTGGGAGGCAGGAAGGGGAGGAAGACAATGCAAGATATTACCTTCTCCAGAGGGCATGCTTAATGCTCCCATGGCGAGTTATCAAGCGCCTGAAAAGAACGCCCTTTTCCAAGGTGTGACATCTTATTACCGGTAGTTTTCCTTTTCCTAAAGTGTAAGCAGAATCCACACTCACTTCCCTTCACTGTTACAAAACAGTGGGTGGAGTCAAAAAGATGTCCCAAAACATTTAAATCATTTCTGATCTTAATCTTTTAAATGTTCCCTAAGACTGTCAGGGAGCATTATCAGCACAGAATGCAGATGCTGATGAGAAAGTCTACTTACATCTCCATCCACTTTCTCTCTCACTCGCTGAATGATCAAACCAAAGGAGATTGCTATGCCTCTAGAGCCCTAGCGACCAAGGAGCCAGCAGAGGGAGGTGTCACAATGAAGGGCGTGTCACAAGGACCTCCGCAACCTAGCAACCACCAGCAGTGAACTGACACTACTCTCAACTGACACTACTAAGTTTCCTTATATGGCTTTTAATCCATGTTCAGCTTTTTACAAGTATGTAAAATGAAAATTTCCCCTTTATATTCAAGCTTCTTCTTCTTTTTTTGCCAAATCATTTTTATTAAATTTTCCATAATAAACCAATCAAAATCACATCAATATTCCGAATTATACATATAAATATCCAATAATCCAAATTATCTACCAAATTATTATTATTTTTTAATGGGACTTCCCATGCTTCAAACTTTTCAGGGTTTCTGATCAACATCAGATTGCCATGCCTTTGTAGTCCTTTCCGATGGATTCACCGCCACTGAGTCGTTTCAACAAGCGAGATAAAACAGCTTACATTTTTCCCTGTGTGGATTTTATGTCCGTAATCTTCTTCCATAGATTGCAGCCCCCCCCCCCCCCGGCACACTGGCATTTCTGATCCGTATCCAAAAGTTCTTATTGCTGCAGTCGCCATCTTAACTCAGTCCTGGTAGAATCCAAACAAAGCGTCTGCTGTAACTTTCCAAACTAGCTGCTCACTTTTTAGCCCTTTCGGGAGAGGTTTGCCAATCAGACTATAAGTTCATAATATAATGAGGTTATTTTGGAGCTCCCCTCTCCTTCAGGCTTTGAAGTTCCGCAGCCCAGTCTCGACCTTCAACATGGTGGTTTCCTAATTAAAAACTGCGACATTACTCACGGAGCCATAAATTTTCAGGAAACCATCCAAAGTCCTTTACAGAAGAAAGAAACATCCAGTGGCAGGGAAAATTTCCCCTTTATATTCAAGCTTCCATTGTTCCTGCACCTACTGAGCATTAGCTAGCTAATCTACCTCTCTGCCTCTGGTTAAAAGGCCTGGTTAAAAAGGCACATTTTTGCCTGGCGCCTAAAGGTGTATAATGAAGGTGCCAGGTAAACTTCCCTGGGAAGACAGCATCCCACAGACGGGGAACCCAGTCTTGTGTTGCCACCCTCCAGACCTCTCGAGGAGGGCCTCAGAAGATGATCTCAGGGTCCGGGTAGGTTCATCATGCTTTGAACAATTATTTCCCCTTAGAAAGTATATGAATCAAACACAAAGTTTTCTTGTTGCAGATTAATGGGAAGTGTGTGATGGAGGGGTGGGGGCACTCACCCACTCTTTCCCCATAGGAAGGGGTCTTAGTAACCTGGTAATTGCAAGGACACATCCATGCATGTATAAACGGGGAAATGTATTACAGAATTAAATATTGTTTTCTTGTGAGATTCATTATAGTTAAGCCTACCAGAGATGTGCTTTAATTCTTGGAAGGATGAACATTAATTTAAATATGGTTCAGCTACAGGACAGGACAAGCTTAATGAATTAACCATCTTTTCTCCACAGCAGGGTGTTTGGTGGGGAGGGGGGAGGTAGTGCTAACCAGACTTTATTTTAATCAAGCTTTATAACTCTGACTTAATAAACCTTCTAAGTAATTTAATTTTGCCTCGCTGAAATGTTTAGTGCTGCATGTGAGATTTTTATTTCCTCCCCGTTTCCTTTAATATAACTACTCACAGTAAGCAGAGATGAGAAGTGTTTGCTGTGAGAGCAAAACAAGATTGAATTACCTAAGTGTACCTTGTGTTGCTTTTTAGGTGCGATGTAATATTATGTGCCTTGCCGGCCGGCCACACAACTTACAACATTCAAAATGGTGTACGGCGAATTCTTCCACAGGCCGGGACAAGATGAGGAGCTTGTCAACTTGAATGTGGGTGGCTTTAAGCAGTCCATTGGCCAAAGCACATTGCTCCGATTTCCCCATACGAGACTCGGGAAGCTGCTCAAATGCCATTCAGAAGAAGCTATTCTGGAACTGTGCGATGACTACAGCGTTGCGGAGAAGGAGTACTACTTTGACCGGAACCCTTCCTTGTTCCGCTACGTGCTGAATTTTTATTACACAGGGAAACTCCACGTCATGGAAGAGCTCTGTGTCTTCTCCTTCTGCCAGGAAATAGAGTACTGGGGAATCAACGAGCTCTTCCTTGACTCTTGCTGCAGCAACAGGTACCAAGAAAGGAAAGAAGAGGGTATTGATAAGGAGTGGGACCAGAAGAGCAATGCCGGAAGCCTGGATTCTTCTGACGATGAGTCGTCCATCTTTGAGAAGGAGCTCGAGAAGTTTAATCAGCAATGGTTGGGGGAGTTGCGCAAGAACATATGGGTCAGAATGGAGAACCCTGCCTCTTGCTTGTCCGCCAAGTTGATTGCCGTTTCCTCCTTGAGCGTGGTCCTAGCATCCATTGTGACCATGTGCATCCATAGCATGCCGGAATTCCAGAAGCTGGATGCCAACGAAAGGGAGATAGAAGACCCTATTCTGGAAATAGTAGAGATCATATGCATCATCTGGTTCACCTCTGAGCTTATGATCAGGTTGGCTGCTGCTCCGAGTCAGAAAAAGTTCTGGAAGAACCCGCTGAACATTATAGACTTTGTCTCCATCATTCCGTTCTACGCCACTTTGGCCGTAGACACCAAAGAGGAGGAAAGCGAAGACATCGAGAACATGGGGAAAGTGGTCCAGATCCTGCGTTTGATGAGGATATTCCGTATACTGAAGCTGGCTAGGCACTCTGTTGGGCTGCGGTCATTGGGTGCCACTTTGAGGCACAGCTACCATGAAGTTGGACTTCTGCTTTTGTTCCTGGCTGTTGGGATTTCCATTTTCTCCGTCCTGGTCTACTCTGTGGAAAAAGATGATGACACATCAGAGTTGCAGAGTATCCCAATCTGCTGGTGGTGGGCCACCATTAGCATGACCACCGTTGGCTATGGAGACACCTACCCGGTCACCCTTGCAGGGAAGATCATTGGCACAACGTGCATCATCTGTGGAATATTAGTGGTAGCTCTTCCCATCACTATCATTTTCAACAAGTTTTCCAAATACTACCAGAAGCAGAAGGATATTGATGTGGACCAGTGCAACAACGAACCCAAGGAGAAGACAAACGAGCTCCCTTATTTTAATATTAGGGATATTTATGCAAAAAGGATGCACTCCTTTATTTCTAGCCTTTCTTCAGTAGGATTTGTAGCCAACGATCAAGATTCAACGGACGCCTCAAGCATTCAAGATCTTGACGATGTTTATAACACAACATCTTTGCAGAATGGTACAGGAAAATGAGTTGAATCTCTTTTCTTTACTGTTTCCTTCTAATATTAGCACAGCTTTGACAAAGAGCACTTAAATTCTCAGGGTATCTTAACTCTCTGCCATATTAGGGCATTCTTAGCTCTGATGATGTTGCACATTCTTTACAGTTTAGATGGGGCTTAAGGAGAGATAGACTGTGTGTGGTGGATTAGTTTTTTCTTTTTTTTACATGGCTTCAGAAAATGGTATCGAGTGTGCTTGGTCCGGCAACCAAGTCCGATAACCTTTTAAAGAATGTGTGGTTTGAATGGATTGTGCATTGGGAAATAGTGGGTTACTAGCACACGGGAAACGTGCTGGGACAAATGCAATTTTTTATTTGGGTGATTATACCTGAGAATGAACAGACGTGCATACGAAACCATATTTGCTAAGAAACCAAATAGTCCTAAACTAAGCCTGTTAGCATCTGAGGTTAAAATTCAATATTATACAGGGCTAGGGAAAGGCTTTGCTCCTCCACCAAAGTCCATCCAGGCCTTCTTTGGTGTTATGGGTGGGTGCAATTCACTTGTGCTTCCTGTATAACCAGGGTGGGCAGCTTGCATGCAGCCCTCAGCCTAATGCCGTGCCAGTGGAGGAAGCCTGGTGGGAGATACTGGGAGGAAGGAAGGGAGTGGAACGGAATCCAATGGAGTGATGGATAGAGAAGGAATTGAAAGCCCCTTGGCAAGCAATTTACAGTAGTTTAAACATCTGGCGAGTGTAATCTGTCCTTTCTCCAGCAGCTTGTTGGACTGGGAGAAAGAGGAAGGGGATGGAGGGGAACAGGGAGCGTGATTGGTCCTGCCTGGTTTTGGGTGTAACCCCAACCATACCCAGTTCAACCTTGCCCACCCCTGGCTTTCCCTACCTGCCTGATCCAGGGAGAGAAAAAAGGTTCCAAACTCCCACCTGTCGATGTGCAAAATGTTGACACTTTGTTTTGTTTTTGCAGGCACAGGCACCTGTTTCAGATGCATGTGTTGCTTAGCTGCCTGATCTCAGGAAAGATGTGCGCATTGACACTTTATGTGCCAGCCATTCATCCTTCATTTCTCACTGCAGGGTTGGGCGACCTTTTTTTTACCTACCTACTTGTCTACACACACAAAGACACACACAGGCAAGCAAGAAGAATTATTCAAGGGCACCTTCCAATCTGGCAGAAGCACTTGGATGGTGTTGAACAACCCTGGTGTGGGATGGGGTCCAATGAGAAGACTGTGGGTCACTAAGAGAAGCTGGGGAAAGGGGCTGCATTCAGGCCTCAGGCCTGAGTGTCTCCATCTTTGATTTAGTGTCTGAACTAAGCCATAGATCAGTGGTGGCTAACCTTGACACTCCAGATGTTTTGGGACTACAACTCCCATCATCCCTGACCACTTGTCCTGTTAGCTAGGGATGATGGGAGTTGTAGTTCCAAAACATCTGGAGTGCCAAGGTTAGCCACCACTGCCATAGATCGACATGGTGGATGGCAGGGTCAGGCATTGAGTCAGCCATATTATTCCTTCCAACTCGCTCGGTTCTGTTCGCTTTTTAAATGGACACATAACGGAACTGGAAGGAACCCAGAAGCCATATCATATATTTCCTTGGCCCTAGCATAAAATTAAGCTGCCAACTTGCACAAATCCGAATCATAGCATCCCCCGATCAGAGAGAAGGTGCACCCCATAATAGTGTTGGCCGAGCAGTTGACTTGAGGCAGTTTGTACAAATTTGGCAGTATACTTCTGTCTTAATTTCTGGATCCTGGGACTTCTTAAGTGAATCCATCCTCGCACATAGAAACACATTTTGATTTATTTTTCTCTTTCCAATTAATTTCTAGTTTGGGGAAGGCAGAGTGCTCCCACAACTTGCAGTACTATGGACTATGTCAAGCTGACCACGAAGCCAGACTAAATGTCAAGTGTTGCCCCTGTTTATGGGCTCAGGGTTTTATATCCTCTGTGTACGTCCTTTGTTTTGGTGATGGTGACAGCAGGATGCATGACAAAGCAGTGAAGCATTTGCTCGGTTCTCGGCTGATTGCCGTAGGAGGAATTCATCAAGGCTGACTATAAATGGAATAGGGGTGCTATCATCTTTGTACGTGAGATTGCAAGTTGAAATTCTGATAGCCACGCGGCCACTAAAGTCCACAGGGATCCTTGTAATCACCTGGAGGAGGCTAAATTATCTCCTATGAAATCACACATTGTGTACACACAGCAGGAGCTTTCCAGAGCTGCAGAACCTACTACTGCAAGGGAGATTTCCTGGTGCACACCATTTTTGGTCTTCACAGCAGAATGGCCGAGCCCCCATACCTCCATTTAAGGCAGCCAAATTGCTCAGCCAACACTAAATAGCTTAACTTAAGCAGCCTTCTCCTGTCAATCATTCTCACAAACCAGCCTGGCGGTGTTTAAAACAGAGAGACTAATGATTCAGATACCGTTAAGAGTGGTGATGAGGAAAACTCTGTAATATCAGCTGAGAGTAGAAGCTGAAGCCTCCAGTACGTTTTTATGCTTTCTGAGTAATTTTTATTATTCTGACGCTCTTCTGCTGTTGAGGGCTACCTGCCAAAAATGTTCTGAAGTCTTGTGAATCTGCTTTGTTTTTTGTTAGAGCTCTGAGATCCATCAAGCAGAATCAGGTGGAAAAGATGTACAATTTAAGGATTAAATAACACTGAATCCAGGAATTTGTGTTGATTTACCTGGACTGAACTTGCTGCACTTCCACACAGAATCCATGATTCCGTGTACTCCAGCTTTCTTCATTGCAGCAGTATAATAGTATTTTTGGGGGGATATGTGCCATTTTATTATTCCCACTGTCAAATGACTGGAAGTCAAAAGTCCTTCCTGATCTGCTTTGGGTTACCCAGAGGTGTACTTATAGCTACAGATTGGCCGGCGGCCAACCCCTTCTCTAAAAGTCATAGGAACTAGGAGAGGCAAAACATGGGGCTTTCTGACTTGGATATATAGGGGCTAGTAGACAGCTTTTCAGTGAAAAGACTGGTTTGGGGAGAGGGATTTGCTGGAATTCTGGAGGATGGGGTGGTAGGTTTGCAGCTTAATAGCTTCTGGCTTAATGTCTGTAGCTACCAGTGGGCTGGACACTTCTAGCTGAATTTGTATAAGCAACTCAACTTTCCCCCAGTGGCTAAGAAGGGGTCTTTGAGGGAGAAGCACAGGTGTAAACAGTGGACATTAAATTGATAGCAATGACTAGGGCTGGGTGATATCTGGTTTTCAACATCATGATATATCACCAGCTAAACATTGCGATATACCGATATACCACGATGTCTGAAATAAGGATGGCGCTATGCAGAGGCATTGGCTGGCCTCAAAGTGTTCCCCACATTGTGATTTTTGCCGGCGCTGCTCTTGTGATTCCCCCCCCACCCCCCACCCCCCGGAGGCAGGGGAGAACTGAGCTGGCGGAGTTAGCAGGGGCTGCAGGAATCGAGAGAAGCATTGGCTGGCTTCACGGTTTTCCCCATGTTGTGATTTTTGCATCACACACACACACACACACACACACACACACACACCCCATGATTCATGATATATTGCCAAGTCAAAAATGTACTTCAAACTGGTTTTGGATCATATTTCGCCCAGCCCGAACACACATCATGATTTGTGCTATATTGCCAGGTCAAAAGTTATGAAACCGATATCGCAATATGGGCTTCAAACCAGGTTTGGATGATATATCGCCCAGCCCTGGCTAGCTGGTGGTGGGGTGGGCAAGGCAGACATATGCTGTTCCACATGCCAGCACAGACATTATCTTGGCTGAATGCAAGTGAAGCATTGGGTTTGCTGCATGCTGTTTGCATGAAAACTGTTATCAACAGTTTTCTTGGAATACCTGGCAAGGCTATTGTGCAGAGGCGCACCCTGGAAGACATGAATTGCTAGAGGTATCGTTAGTTAGGGACCCAGGTGGCGCTGTGGGTTAAACCACAGAGCCTAGGGCTTGCTGATCAGAAGGTCGGCGGTTCGAATCCCTGTGACGGGGTGAGCTCCCGTTGCTCGGTCCCAGCTCCTGCCAACCTAGCAGTTCGAAAGCACATCAAAGTGCAAGTAGATAAGTAGGTACCACTCCGGCAGGAAAGTAAACGGCGTTTCCGTGCGCTGCTCTGGTTTGCCAGAAGCGACTTAGTCATGCTGGCCACATGACCCGGAAGCTGTACGCCGGCTCCCTCGGCCAGTAATGCGAGATGAGCACCGCAACCCCAGAGTCGGACACGACTGGACCTAATGGTCAGGGGTCCCTTTACCGTTACCTTTAGCTATCGTTAGTTACCAGGTTCTTCTTGGTTCAGCTGGTGTATGCAGTCATGTTTATAGCAAGTCCCTTCTAAACCACTCCTTTTAAACAGCTTTTGTGAGTTTTGAAGGACAACGTCAGTGCAGTAACTCCAGCCTCTGCAAGCGCAGCCGGCTTATAGCATGCTGACTCACACTGCCTGTGCCTGAGTCCCTTATTCTTTGTGAAATGACCAAGATCTGCTAAAAGTCTGGATAAAGTTCTTTTAATGCTCTCAGATTAATCAATAGCTCTTATAAACCCATTACAACTTTTCAGTGCGCTGAGCACCTCTCTGTCTTTGTGTTTTATTATTACTTTTTAAAGCCCCAAAGAACCACATCCTGCAATTTGTGTGGCACACTGATAAGCGCTCAGAAATATTGCTGTGACTGATGCTACAGAGCATATGCTCCCTACTCTTTCCGAATCTTTCAGTCTCGATGCGGTGCAAATCCTTTAAAAAGTTGCCTGTTTTCTGCAGTGCTGTTTTCATTTCCTAAGATCTTCTCTGCTTGTGTGCTTTTGTCTGCAGAAAGACACAGAGGACGGGAAAGTCTATGGGAAGCCAAGGCTTCAGAGTAGCCTTAGTTCAAACAACAAACCCATCTCAGTGGCTTTTATTGTTAACTTGAGAAAATCCTTGTGCCACTTCACAGGAGAGATGAGTGTTTTGGGAGAGCTGGGCCCTAGCCTTTCTCCTTTCCTCTACTGTGCTTCACTATAGACCCTGACTATTTCCATATTCATAAGGGACGCAGGTGGCGCTGTGGTCTAAACCACAGAGCCTAGGGCTTGCCGATCAGAAGGTCGGCAGTTCGAATCTCTGCGACGGGGTGAGCTCCCGTTGCTCGATCCCTGCTCCTGCCCACCTAGCAGTTTGAAAGCATGTCAAAGTGCAAGTAGATAAATAGGTACCACTCTGGTGGGAAAGTAAACAGCGTTTCTGTGTGCTGCTTTGGTTCGCCAGAAGCAGCTTAGTCATGCTGGCCACATGATCCGGAAGCTGTATGCCGGCTCCCTCAGTCAATAAAGTGAGATGAGTGCCGCAACCCCAGAGTCGTCTGTGATGGACCTAATGGTCAGGGGTCCCTTTACCTTTACCTTTATTTCCATATTGGCAAGACTGGCCCTATTGTTAGCCAGAGTGAGGCAACTGCCTCAGGCAGCTGGTTTGGGGTGCCACGAAAGGCCAAGAAAGACCAACATGGTTCCTGCTAGATCTTGTTGGTGGATGAAAACTCTCATCAGCCCCAGCCAACATGGCTGAAGGTCAGGAATGATAGGAATTGTAGTTTCTGCAAGACATCACATTGTCTACCCCTGGAACAGAATAAGAGAGAGCAGCTGACCAAATCAGTTTTGTAGTTGAGCAGGGATTTCAGCCCAGTCCTAGTCGGAAGCTCTACTCCAGAATTGGAGAACCACTGGCCCATGGGTCTAATCAGACTTCCCCATTTACTCCCAAGGTTGAGGCCATTTTGGCCAAGCTTTGCCTACCTGATCTTCATCTGATGTCACACTGGTTCTTTATTGTTCAAGTCTACCTAAAGGGAGCTGGCTTGCTTTTGAATACAAAATTGCTAAGTATTGCAAAATGTTCAAATTTTCCCTGGTGCTTTGGATAGGGACTGCCATTTTGGATGTATATAATATTGGATTGTATTCAAGAAAGTGTGATAAGTTTTTCCTTGCTGTAACCAATCATGAAGCAATAGCTGCGGGAGTTCATATAACTTGAGAGTAAACATTATCATTTCACTTTGTGCAAAATTGCATCTTGACTACAGCCGCTTCCAGATCATAATACATTAGGCAAAACATTTGGGGTGGATGAATTTTGGCAGGAACCGATAACCTTATCTGAAATTATTTCTGCTCTCCTGATCTTTCTAAAGCACAGTAATCTTTGCAATGTGAAAGTGGAAAGAGTATCAAGTTTCTGTTTGTGATGGAAACTCAAGAAAGCAAAACTTTATTCCCTGGAGGATTACTCAGAGCTTCATGTAACATAGGTCAAGAATGTATACATGGGATAAGAAAAGCTGGATTCTGTGGCTAACAAATTGTCAAAAATATAATAATAATAATAATAATAATAATAATAATAATAATAATAATTATTATTATTATTATTATTATTATTTTATTTGTACCCCACCCATCTGGCTGGGTCTCCCCAGCCACTCTGGGGGAATAAGCAAAGGTGCATATTCTGTATAGTTTGCATAATTCCTGTTTTGTCTTTTGTAGCCTCACTTAAGAGGTAAGGACTTACGCAGGGCACAGGAGACCCTGCATGCTGTCCACAAACACTTAAGCCTTGTCTTTATAACCTTGCAAGTGCAGAAACTCAAGCGAATGACAGCCAGCCCTGGCTATACCTATCAGTACTGTGGGTGAGATTCTATCCCCAGTTCCCATAAGAAATTTGGAGTCGCACTCCAAAAATTTAGTTTCTTGCCATTGGACTTCATTTGTAACCTTTGTTTTGTTCATACGTATGCCTTATAATTTGGTGAGACGTTGTTAAGTACTCCCCTTTAATTATTACAGAAGCTTTATATATTGTTTATTTTTTTTAAGTGCTCCAAAGCAGCTACACAAAACGTTCTAGTTTTATCGACTAGATTGCTTTATCTACTAGATCGTAGTGGTGGCCGGCTGTGGCCCCGGGGCCCTAAAGTGGGCAGTGGTGAAGTTTTCCACTACTAGTTCAGGGCATAAGAATTCATAGCTGTGGTGACAGCAAATTGTTAAGGGAAGCATGTTGGTGTTCAAGCACTGTGATGCCCTCTCTCAGGCAGGCTAGAGACAAAAATTGCACCATGGCACAGAGGACAGGGGAGGGGGCATGTTTTCATTTATTTATTTTGAGCATCTCTGCCCTTCTCTTCATTGTAACGTAACAGTCCAACTGCCCTGGCTACCAATTAGTTTCCCGGCCCAATTCAAAGTGCTGGTTTTGACCTATAAAGCCTTAAATGGCTCAGGACCGCAATACCTCAAGGACCACCTCTTTTCATATGAACCTGACCCTGAGTTCATCTTCTGAGGCCCTTCTTCGTGTGCCTCCTCCTTGAGAGGTCCGGAGGGTGGCAACACAAGAACAGGCCTCTGCAATGGCTCCCAGTCTGTGGAATGCTCTCCCCAGGGAAGGTTGCCTGGTGCCTTCATTATACACCTTTTGGTGCCAGGCAAAAATGTTCCTTTTTAACCAGGTCTTTGGTTGATCTAAATGACATCCAATGCCCTTTTAAAATGTGTTGGGGGGTGTTATTGGGTTGTTTTTGTTTTTATTATGTATTTTGTATTTTTATATTGTGATATTATCCTGTGAAGTGCCCTGAAATCTGTGGGTATAGGGCGATATACAAATTTAATTAACAACAACAACAGTAATAATTTTAGATGGTTGTATCTTGTCCTGGGACCTGCTAGTGAAGGAGGGTAATAACATGAATAAACACGCAAAGGGTGATCTCTAGTTTTCCACTGTTCAGCAATATAGGACGACACTGAAAAGAAGGAGAGGGCTGCTGTTGAGCTGCAATGAATCACTTTGTGAATTTTCAAAGACACAGGGCCCTTTCCATAGTCTTTTGGTGTGTGGCAGTTGCACCAGAGAGGCAGAGAGGTAGATTAGATAGCCAATGCTCAGTAGGTGCAGGAACAACAGAAGCTTGAATATAAAGGGATAAATTTCATTTTACATATTTGTAAAAAGCTGAACATGGATTAAAAGCCATATAAGCCAACTTAGTAGTGTCAGTTGAGAGTAGTGTCAGTTCAGTGCTGGGGGTTGCTAGGTTGCGGAGGTCCTTGTGACACGCCCTTCATTGTGACACCTCCCTCTGCTGGCTCCTTGGTCGCTAGGGCTCTAGAGGCATAGCGATCTCCTTTGGTTTCATCATTCAGGGAGTGAGAGAGAAAGTGGATGGAGATGTGAGTAGACTTTCTCATCCGCATCTGCATTCTGTGCTGGTAATGCTCCCTGACAGTCTTAGGGAACATTTAAAAGATTAAGATTGGGAATAATTTAAATGCTTCCTTCAGCCAGCCCTTCTGGGCATCTTTATGACTCCACCCACTGTTTTGTAACGGTGAAGGAAAGTGACTGTGGATTCTGCTTACACTTTAGGAAAAGGAAAACTAGTAAGATGTCACGCCTTGGAAAAGGGCGTTCTTTTTGGGCTAGTGACACAAGAGTCACTTGATAACCAATAAATTCAATAAATAACATAATAACAACAACAGCAGTGTAAGTCATAGTATAATATATTGTTGGAGTTTGATATGTGTAGCAGGAGAGTAAGGAATAAATAGTTGGTGAGACTGCTTGTTGTAAGATTTTATTTTATATTTAAACTACTGCTGGCAAACAAAGGCATTCTGAATTCACGTTTACAGGATCCTTCAAGGATTCCTCTCCAGGTAGGGATGGGAACAACTGAGGTCTGAAATCCTGGAGGGCCACTGCCAGTCATTGCAGACAGTATTGAGCTAGGTGAGCCAGTGGTCTGACTCAGTGCTATTTTTCTAGAAAAAGAGGTGCCAAAACTCACCACGAACACCTGCCTTGTTCTCTTATACATGGGACGCAGGTAGTGCTGTGGTCTAAACCACTGAGCCTCTTGGGCTTGCCGATCACAAGTTCAGCAGTTCGAATCTCTGCGACAGAGTGAGCTCCTGTTGCTCGGTCCCAGCTCCTGCTAACCTAGCAGTTCAAAGGCAAGTGGATATATAGGTACTGCTGCGGCGGGAAGGTAAACAGTGTTTCCATGCGCTCTGCTTTCCATCATGGTGTTCCTTTGCACCAGAAGCGATTTAGTCATGCTGGCCACATGACCCAGAAAGCTGTCTGTGGACAAACGCCGGCTCCCTCGACCTGAAAGCGAGATGAACGTCACAACCCCATAGTCGCATTTGACTGGACTTAACCATCCAGGGGTCCTTTACCATAGCTGTCAACTTTCCCCTTTTTTTGCGGGAAATTCCCTTATTCCGAATAGGATTCCTCGCAAGAAAAGGGAACGGGTGACAGCTATGCCTTTACCTGTTCTCCTATAATGACAGTGGCACCCACCTGAGAGGTGCCGGAACTGAGTTTCAGCCCTGGGTATAATGCACTTTCCTATCTTCCCTTGGCTGCCGAGACAAATAGCTGTAAGCTTTAGGATTGGATGACTGTCTCCAGCACAGACAGGAAGCCCAAACGAACGTGGGAAATGAAACCACCTATGATTCATTGTGGGATAAACTAACTTCCTTAAGTGAGCTGCAAGAGCCAGTAGTATAGGTTTGTTCCGACTCTCCATCTCCTCACCTGGAGGGCTTCCCCCCCTCCCAATGAAATGCCAATGCGTGCAAGGTTGCCTAATAGATTGCTATACATGCTGACTGGGTACCTGTCAAAACATTGCTGCATTTCCTTAAGAAAGGTTGGCACAATGCTAATCGCTGCTAATGTGCGGTGTGCAGAACTGTGTCCAGGGCTTTGCTGCATTACAGGAATGTGCGGCTCGTGCAGAGTGCTCTTGTGAGAAAACAGTGCTTGCTGCCGCTGCTGGAATCCCTTGGGCCAAATGCTGAAAACTTAATAGTTGGCGGGGAGAGGTTTTTGTTGTGTGTGCGTGTTCATTAGTCGTCTGTGCAAAGCAGTACCGGTGACACTGCAAGAAATGGTGCGGTGAGCATTAGCTGCAAAGAGAAAAAAGCCTTTGAGGTTGCTGCTTTGCTGTTCTCATATCCTCTGTTGTTGTTTTTTGTTCTTCGATTATTGCATTTGTGGTTTAATTGTTTTAGACTGCAGTCTTAATCCTCTGCCCACTTTGCTTGCAATAAGTCCTCTTGAACTCAGTGGAGTGCATTTCTGAATCAACATGCATAGGACAGCGCAAAGATATTTTTCTGATATTTGTCTTATTCTATGTCCTCCCTGGGGGGCTCTTGGACAGGTGGCACCCGCCATTCTTGCTCATCCTGACAGTTCAGAAGCTTGAAATTTCTCAACAGGGAGCTGCCTATGTAATGTCTTAATTGTTTACACAGTTGCACAGGGTTGCCATACGTCCGGGAAACCCAGGACATGTCTTCTTTTGATGTGCCTACATGCCCATCTGGGGTTGTTGTTTTTTTTACAATTTTAAGCAAATCTCTGGGCTTTTGGAGGGTTTTAAAAAAAATTGTGTGTATGTCAGTGGCTCTGGCTGTGTCTTGGGCTCTGGTGTGGATGGCTTGGGGTGATTGTTTTTTTAAAAAGCTCAACAACTTTTTCTTCTTGAAAATAATTTTTGTTAATTTTCAATTACAAAAGTTCAAAACATGCCACATTGTATCAACACCAAATTACCATTCCAATTCAAATATCAATCATTTAAAAAGCCAATTACACATTTTTGATGCCCCCCGTGTGCTAGATTTCAAGATAAGATAATTTCATTCAATTCTGCTTCCAGAGTCTTATTTAATCCAATTACATTTCGATCTTTATCGTAATATTAACACATTTAATAATTTGTATTCCTGCAACTTTTTTTTTGTCCATGTTTTTGCTTCTGGAAATATGGCAACTCTACAGTTGCATAAATGCTATCCCCTCCCACCCCACCCAAAACCCCCCACCCCACTGATTTAGGGTTGTTTACACATTACTATTTACTCTGGCACCATCACAGGCCCACTGCTGGTGTCTGAAGCCATGTGCACAGAACGTTTGCTGCAATATGTACCGGTATCTATCCTATAGGGGACCCAGGTGGCGCTGTGGGTTAAACCACAGAGCCTATGCCTTGCCGATCAGAAGGTCGGCAGTTTGAATCCCTGCGACGGGGTGAGCTCCCGTTGCTCGGTCCCAGCTCCTGCCCACCTAGCAGTTCGAAAGCATGTCAAAGTGCAAGTAGATAAATAGGAACCGCTCCGGCGGGAAGGTAAACGGCGTTTCCATGCGCTGCTCTGGTTCGCCAGAAGTGGCTTTGTCATGCTGGCCACATGACCTGGAAGCTGTACGCAGGCTCTCAGCCAATAAAGCGAGATGAGCGCCACAACCCCAGAGTCGGACACGACTGGACCAAATGGTCAGGGGTTCCTTTACCTTTACCTTATCTATCCTATGGTTTCTTGAGAAACGCTGCTATTGGATGCATTTTCCATCCTGTTTGAAAATGTAAGCCTCGTTCACTTCACAGTTAAGCTGAGGTGTGTACAGTAGAGACAGCCATGGCACATGTGCACAGACTGCATCTTCATTAAGAGGAGTTAGGAGGAGTTTCCAGGGAAACCAAGCAGGTAATGCGCATTGCATGAAGACATCCCCGCCACCCCTCTGTTTTCCAGTGGTTTTCCTGTGGTGAAAAACAACCTCTCTGCATTTTTAGCTGCAAATGCGTACGTGGTCTTCATTTTGCCAAGGCTTTGTTGAGGACAGAGGGAGAAGGCAGGGCTTACCGTATCATACCTCTCATGTAGGTTTTTCTGCTGATGCGGAAACTGCTGACGTAATTGCATTTTCTTCTGATCTTCAGAGGCGGTCATTTTGGAACCTACCCTCATTTCAGATCCTGCCAAAATGGCCATTAGTACTTTTCCTCCTTTCATCATTTCGGAAACGCGGCCAAGCTTTTGTCTGCCACTAAAAAAGATCCTTGCAGTTATTTACTTGAATTTTCAAACTCTTAAGTCATGTTATTATAATGTTTGTCTACAGTGGATCATCAAAGAAAATGCTGTCTGGGTTGCAGCTTCAAAAAACAACACACAACATCAAACAGTTCTTAATTCTTTTCTGGGACCAGCTACAAGTATGGTGATTTCATATAAACAATGAAAATCACACTAAATCAAATTGCAACCTTTCCGCCTGTTCAACATTCAGAGGGAGGATCTGAAAGTCTTTGCATGAATGCTGTTCCAAGCAGTAAGAAGTTCTAGGGCTGCAGTTCTTTCCTGGGTTTGTCTTCCTTTGGAAGGAGGCCATTGGAGGCTTATGGTGTCTTTGAATATTTGAGTTTATTTACAAATATTACAAGAAACGCAGCTTCAGCACTCCAGCCAAGAGGCAGGTCCAGTGCCTCGGCCCAGTATGCCTGAAGGAGCATCTCCACCCCCATCGTTCAGCTCGGACACTGAGGTCCAATGCCGAGCACCTTCTGGCGGTTCCCTCCCTGTGAGGATCCAGGGATCCAGGCAGAGGGCCTTCTTGGTAGTGGCGCCCGCCTTGTAGAATGCCCTCCCACCAGATGTCAAGGAAATAAGCAACTATATTGACTTTTAGAAGGCAGTTCTGGGGACGTTTTTAATGTTTGATGTTTTATCATGTTTTTAATATTCTGTTAGGGACGCGGGTGGCGCTGTGGTCTAAACCACAGAGCCCAGGGCTTGCCGATCAGAAGGTCGGCAGTTCGAATCCCCGCAACGGGGTGAGCTCCCGTTGCTCGGTCCCAGCTCCTGCCCACCTAGCAGTTCGAAAGCACGTCAAATTGTAAGTAGATAAATAGGTACCGCTCCGGCGGGAAGGTAAATGGCGTTTCCGTGCGCTGCTCTGGTTCGCCAGAAGTGGCTTAGTCATGCTGGCCACATGAGCCGGAAGCTGTACGCCTGCTCCCTTGGCCAGTAAAACGAGATGAGCGCCGCAACCCCAGAGTCATCCGCAATTGGACCTAACGGTCAGGGGTCCCTTTACCTTTACCAATATTCTCTTGGGAGCTGCCCAGAGTGGCTGGGGAAACCCAGCCAAATGAGTGGGATATAAATAATAATAATAATAATAATAATAATAATAATAATAATAATAAAAAGTATTATTATTATTATTATTATTATTATTATTATTATTATTATTAGCGCTCTGGGTGAAATAAGTGGACTTTGAGATCAAATAAGTGGGCTTCGAGATCACTCTCTTTATCTTTTGAGTCTTTGACTCAAACCACAGTTTCTGTTGTTTCTTTTCACACAGAGACATGGATGACATCATCCTCTGCATGTGTGTGTGTTTGTGGAACCCAAGGAAGGCATGTAGCAAGATTCCTATCAGCCACAGCCATTACGGCAATGGTTGGAATTGTGGAATTGACGAGTTACAGGGACTACCAGGATCATCTAGTCCAGGGGTCAGCAACCTTTTTCAGCCGTGGGCCGGTCCACCATCCCTTAGACCATGTGGTGGGCTGGACTATATTTTGAAAAAAAATATGAACGAATTCCTATGCCCCACAAATAACCCAGGGATGCATTTTAAATAAAAGGACACATTCTACTCATGTAAAAACACACTGATTCCCGGACCGTCCGTGGACCGGATTGAGATGGCAATTGGGCAGCATCCAGCACGCGGGCCTTAGGTTGCCTACCCCTGATCTAGTCTAACCTCCTGCAATGCAGGAATCTTTTGCCCAATCTGTTTACCTTCCTTACCTCCCGATTCAATCATTCCTACCCATCCCAGCAAAGTAAAGAGAAGGTGTGTGGGCAGACAGATTCACGGAGGAGTGGGATATGATTATAGATTTCACAATGACTTGCCTATTTTTGGACAGAGACTATGAATGTAGAAAGGGAACGTTCTCATTCTAATGCGGCCTCTTTGAATATAATAATAATAATAATAATAATAATAATAATAATAATAATAATAATAATTTATTATTTGTACCCCGCCCATCTGGCCGGGTCTCCCCAGCCACTCTGGGCGGCTTCCAACAAATATAAAGATACATTAAAATATCACAGATTAAAAACCCTCAGGTGTTTTCTAAAGGTCATGTGGTTGTTTATTGCTTTAACCTCTGATGGGAGGGCGTTCCACAGGGCGGGTGCCACCACCAAGAAGACCCTCTGCCTGGTTCCCTGTAGCCTCGCTTCTCGCAGCGAGGGAACCGCCAGAAGGCCCTCGGCGCTGGATCTCAGTGTCCGTGCTGAACGGTGGGGGTGGAGACGTTTTAAATGGCCATACATATCGAAGCCATCACAATTTCATTTCGTCTTTTCAGAGGGAGCCTAGGCAGTGAGAGGGAGGAATCTAAGAATAAAACATGCTTGCTTTATTTTAAAGTTTCCGTTTGTATGCACACGCATGCTTTTGGTTTGCACGGAAGATAAAAAGTCATTACAGTTATTGCCAGCGACTCTCTCTTTATGTCTAGTAATTGCCTTCCCTCCCTGGCTTCTTTTAAATGAGCAGGCAAGGGGAAGCTCACTAAGACCTGGGCACACAATAATAGCCCATTAATCGTGAAACTAAGGCCCATCCTAAGGCTTGAGGAAAGGATCAGAAGTAATGAGGTGCTGAGGTATGGAAAAAAGGAGTTACCCTATATACTCGAGTATAAGCCTAGTTTTTCAGCACATTTTTTGTGCTGAAAAAGCCGCCCTCGGCTTATACTCGAGTGAGGCAGGCAGTGGCTCCTATGAAGCTTTCCCAGGTTTTTTGTGGTAAAATTGGGTGCCTCGGCTTATATTCAGGTCGGCTTATACTCGAGTATATACGGTAGCTTAAGCAAAACGATTTTGGTATTTTATGTTATTGTGAAGTTTATGAATTTTGGAAACTGATAAAGAGGATAGATAATGAATTCAACAGAGGGGGACTTGAGGAAGTCAACTGAAATATGAAATTGAGGAAAGGAGGAATAGCCAGTGTGGTGTAGTGGTTAAGAGCGGTAGTCTCGTAATCTGGGGAACCGGGTTCGCGTCTCCGCTCCTCCACATGCAGCTGCTGGGTGACCTTGGGCTAGTCACACTTCTTTGAAGTCTCTCAGCCCCACTCACCTCACAGAGTGTTTGTTGTGGGGGAAGAAGGGAAAGGAGAATGTTAGCCGCTTTGAGACTCCTTCAGGTAGTGATAAAGCGGGATATCAAATCCAAACTCTTCTTCTTCTACTCTTCTACCTGGCCCACAGAAATGAGCCAGGCCTAAGCAATGATATTTAACATGTTAGTTACGTTAAATGTGTAATGTCTACGGTTTTCCCGGTGAGAGGGGGGGATGGAAATTTGCTTCCCTCAGTGAGAGAGGGGAAGGATGAAAATTTAACGGTATTGTTAAGTGCTTAAAATTGTTAAAATCAATAAAAAAAAACTGGGGGGGGGGAAACCCACCTAAGGCCCATCCTCTAAAACCTTTTCGGTTTCGACACCCAGTGCTCTTCAGCCCTTCACGGGGTTTAAACAGTAGAAGCAAAGTTGAGTATAAATGGGTGAAAAGAATTTGGTTGGAAATAAATGCATCCAAGAAGACTCAGCTCCTTTGGAAATACTGTTAGAAACTCAGATATATAAGCTAGGTGCCAAATGGCTCCTTAAACCAAGGTTGCAGTTGCCAAAATGGAATGCCTAGTTGCCATTTTGGGGCAAGACGGCTCTAAAGTTTTATTTTTCAAATGATGGACTGACTGTGATTGATTCTCAGTGAAACATCTGGCTACCTTGATGGCAATCTTGAGACGGGTTAGGAGCTTTGAAAACCGAAAGGCTACACAGAAAGAGCATTTTGGTTCCTGAAATTCATCCCGATTGTGCAGATAAGATATAACTGATAGAATTCTACAGGATGGGTTATTAGGGTGTGAAAACAGTCCAGGTCCAATGATCCCCAGATGCTGGAGATGCCAGGTGTCATCCTGGCAACCAGGCATCTTCAGTTGGTTGCAAGTAGTTGGAGACTTCCGGGTAAAGATGCATAAAGTTTTGCTGCAAAATGGGTTAAATAGAGACGATAGAGGGGTGGCGCTGTGGGTTAAACCACAGAGCCTAGGGCTTGCCGATCAGAAGGTCGGCAGTTCGAATCCCCGCAACGGGGTGAGCTCCCGTTGCTTGGTCCCAGCTCCTGCCAACCTAGCAGTTCGAAAGCACGTCAAAGTGCAAGTACAGTAGATAAATAGGTACCACTCCGGCGGGGAGGTAAACGGCGTTTCCGTGCACTGCTCTGGTTCGCCAGAAACAGCTTAGTCATGCTGGCCACATGATCCGGAAGCTGTACGCTGGCTCCCTTGGCCAATAAAGCGAGATGAGCGCCGCAACCCCAGAGTCGTCCGCGACTGGACCTAATGGTCAGGGGTCCCTTTACCTTTACCTTTATGACAAGGCTTTGTAAAAACGGAATGCAATTTCTGGTGTTTTAAAAAAGCTTTAGACACAGACTGTCCAATGCTTCACTTTTTATATGAAGGGAAATATATCTGGAAGAAAACATTAGGACTCGCATGAGGCTGAAAATACGGTTAGATTTGGGGTTGCAATGGATAACGTTGTCATGTGATTAAGTGTGCAAATGTCACGTATTTTTAATATTTTTTATATCTACTTTTAGGTTAGGTATTTGGCATGTAAAGAAGATGAATACAGCTATCACTCAGTTTATTTTTAAAAAAGTTACTAGCAGGTTGGGGGAGGGCTGATCTGGATTAGACCCAGGTAAGGGGCTTTAACCCTTTGTCTCCCACTGTATTCATGAGCCAGGTTGGGGCCCCTGCACCTTTTTGCTTAGGAAAAACTGCTCCCATTCCTACCAGTTGAAGCTTTCCTTCGGATTCAAACAAGAATGCCTCCCTCCTTGATCTGGATCATGGTTAAAGCCCCCTGCCCCTCCATATCAAGGGCCCTTACACCTGCTATTTACTTTGTAAACATTATTTTTAAAACTGCTTATTATGTGAATTGCATGCATTTCATCTCGTTTGGCCTTTAAACCAAGGGATGTGTGGATTCCTCTTGCATAAACATGATGGATTTGTGTCACTGTTCCAATGACCTGTATGAAACCAGGATCCAGGGTGCTTCCAAGTTCACAATATGAACATTGGCAGCTATCCTCCTGAATACCACTTGCTGGCAACCACAGGAGGGGAGAGTGCTCTTATGCTCGAATCCTGCTTGACGGTTTCCAAAGGCATCTGTCTGGCCACAGTGAGAAAAGGATGCCGGACTAGATAGGCCACTGGCCTGATCCGGCAGGCTCTTCTTAGGCCCATATGTTCTTAACGTAGTGCTTGTTGTTTCCTGCAAACCTTGGGAGACTGTCTCTGTGCTCCCCTCTGCACTGTTCTCACACAGCTGCATTTACAGACCGTAGCTGTGCCAGTAAGTTGCATGATGCTTATATCCTGATAGGCATCTAGGCCATGCATTTCCTGGTCTGCTCAGGCTGGCAGTGCGGATGTGTGTTGGTTACTAGGCACGCGAACAGATCTGATAGGAGGCTGAGGATTAGTGTAGCTGCTGCCGATGTCACAAGGAAACTGATGGTGAATCGAAAGGGGAAGCGGTGTTACTGTTCTGATGGGTAATGTGTTCTGATGGGGAATGTGTTTTTGGAGTCTCCCTTGGCTGCAAGGTTACCCAAACACAGTCTGCTTTTCCCCTCTGCTGACTTTCCATTCTCAGTTACTTTCAGTATCACTCCTGCCAATGCTGGCAAAGCACAGACAGAGAAACTGGCAGCCACGTAGAACATCAAAAGAGACACTGGTGCACTTTCTCAGTCACCAGTAAGCTAGTTCTACACATCAGCACCCAGCCTTCTGGGTTGACCTCAGGATGAAACTACAGTTTAAGGCTAAACATGATGCTCCTAGCCCTGTGTTGGCTTCGTGGTGCTAATATGGACATGCATTTGCAGAGGGAAATCTGTGAGGTTGGGGCACATAACCCTTCTCACCACATCTATCTTGGGTTTTTGTTTGTTTTTGTCTCTGCAAAATTCCTCCCCCACTTCCCAGTATGTTTTTTGTGTTGGCTTTCCTCCCGCTGGGCTTCAAGACCGCAAGTCCCAGCTGTAGGGAAAACCATTTTTTCAGGGATACCTTAGTGTTCACAAGAGATATTATGCCCCTATCTCCATCTCGCCTGTTCACATGTGTTAGGCATTAGACTGCATGGTGCGTAGCTCTGATCTCCGGAAGGGAAGCCGGGAATTAGGTCGGCATTGATTATAGCAAGTCGTAACGATGCGATGCACTTTATTGCATTCAGACAAAGGTCCTCAGTATATTCATACTGCAAATGAACACTTACCAGATAAAATGTGCAATTGATAATGTTAATAAAAGCTGTCATGTCAGTGCAGAGGCTGCTCCGTTAGGATGAATGGGCACTGTCCTACCAGCCTCAGTCTGAATCCCACCAACCCCTCACTTGCCTGCCTTCTTACTTGCGACCAACCCAGAAAGTAGCACTCTTTAGTCTTAGTGTTACCCTGATGGAGCTCAGCAGGGAAGAGTGGGAGGACAGAACTAGATTTAGTTGGTTCTGTCTGTCAGTGGCTCTGGCTCTGCCTGTCATTGTCTTTGGCTCCACCTGCTTATGGTCACCTTGCCGTCCGCTCCACCAATCCCAACGGGCCTCAGCCATTTCAAGGTAAAACGCTAAAAGGATGATTAAGGTCAATCAAAGGCGACTATGGAGTTGCAGCGCTCATCTCGCTTTCAGGCCGAGGGAGCCGGTGTTTGTCAGCAGACAGCTTTCCGGATCATGTGGCCAGCATGACTAAACCGCTTCTGGCGCAACGGAACACCGTGACAGAAGCCAGAGCGCACGGAAACACCGTTTACCTTCCTGCCACAGCGGTACCTATTTATCTACTTGCACTGGTGTGCTTTTGAACTGCTAAGTTGGCAGGAGCTGGGACAGAGCAACGGGAGCTCACCCCATCGCACGGATTCGAACCACCAGCCTTCCAATCGGCAAGCCCAAGAGGCTCAGTGGTTTAAACCACAGCGCCACCTGCTCCCATATATAGTGATCCAATCCTTATTTTGAGTGCCTGCTAGCATCTTCCACACACCTATGTGCCCTTAGCCTAGGTACTTTAACCTGGATACTTAAAGCACATGAAACGGATCCAGCCTCTGGAAAACACACCAGTCTAACTTTTTGTGTGTGTTTTTCCACTGCAAGAAATCATTAGCATATAAGAAATAAAGTACATGGATCTGAAGAAAAGGGTGATGGGTGTCTAAGAACATGGTTTTTAATTACAGGAGGACCATAGGAGTCAAGTCCTAGGGGCCAAGGTCCTTCGTCCTCCTCCTATAAGATATTTTGGGCCCCCCAAAGTTTATAGGCATTGCCATTCAAATGGTGTGTGCGTGCCACATCTTGTGATCGATTATGCGGGGCAGGGCTTACCTGGGTGCCCCCATTATTTTATTCAAGTTGGCACCCCTGAGTAGGACAGTCTAGGATGTCTCATCAATTGGTTCAGTACTTGTGTGTATGAGGTTAAGCACTTTCAAGTCCCATTGATTTCTGTGGGAGACATTTAAGCACGTCCACCCGCTGAGATGAATGGCATTTAGATTACTTTTGGGCTGTGCACGGTAAATTGCAAATTGCACATTCAAACTCAGTGATAAAACTCTGGATTTATTTATTTTTGTCTAAACACAATGGGCATGCTGCAGTCCATTGTAAGGGTGTACCGCTGCTGTGCAATGTGTAGGGTCCAGCTTACCCCTTCTGCGCATGCAAACAAGACATAACTGTCAACCCTCCCTTTTTTTGCGGGAAACTCCCTTATTCCAATGCCGTTTCCCACTGCTATCCCGGATTGTTGATATCCCTTAAATTTCCCGGATTTCAAAGGAAGCAGCTCCTCTCCCTCCCTGCCGGCCAGGGAGGCTCCTCATCTGCGTTGCTCGGCTGCCAATAAGGAGTCTGAGACCGACTGGGGGCGGAGCTTGCATGCCTTGTGCAGCCAGACCCTCCCACCCAACCAGACGGACAGCCTGCCTGCCGTCTACGCGCTCGCTCTTTCGCTCACCCGTTCGCGCACAGCCTCTGGAGCGCAGGGTGGCGAGGCTACTTGGTGCCATTGCACCGCCCTCACGGCATCCCTTATTTTCAAATCCAAAAGTTGACAGCTATGAAACAAGACTGCATGAGCAGGCAATGCAAGAGGCCATTAGGGTGAGTTGGAGGGACATTCATGGCTCTCAGATCCTTATCCAGTTCTCCCCTTCCACTTGGCGCAAGTCACTTGCGCCACAGAGCCCAAGTGACTTGTATAAAGCAGAGCTGCCTGATGAACTCATGAGGGTGAGCTTTCATCTCCCCCAGCTGCTCAGACATGATAGGGTGGCGGGCAGGGGAACCCCATGGGCATTCTCTGCACATGGGCACTGTATGAAGTGGATTATGCCGAATGGTATTGAGTTTTATCATTGTAATGTTGTTGTGATGATTATATACACCAGTGTTCTTGACAAGTGTCAGGGACCGTGCTGAGGAGGGCTGCACTGAGGAGGAATGGTAGGAGCCTCCTCCTCCTCCTCCTCCTGATCCTGAATCTTCCCAGGAGCAGGAGGACAGTATAGATTTAGAACAGTGGTTTGCAGAGGGGCATAGTTCAGAAGGCAGAAGCTGGGAAATATTGGATGGGGAACAGCTAGAAGGAGAGCTGTTTCCCGGATTTCAAAGGAAGCAGCTCCTCTCCTGAAATCATGGAGAGCTCTGAAAGTGGCAGAACAGAAAGCACTAAGGGTACAAGCTCAGATTACAAAATGTAGAAGTGACATCAATTAATAGGGATGTAAGGGGGTGTGAACCTTAATTGGGAGCACCGCCATTTCTAGGGGATGAGTTCTTTGTTCTCTTACTGTGATTATTAAAGTTCCTAACTGGTAAGACTCTTTTTCCTTTGTTCTGCATATCTATTGCCACAGAGTGGGGTGGGGGTGGGGTTTCCCTGAAGCCTGACAAGACAGAGAAATGCAATTCAATTTCACCCTTGTTTGTTTTTTATTTTGTTTTTAGAAAAAAATCAACATAGAACCAAAAGAAATGTTGCACTGATATTCCATGGCTGAAATTTCCCATGGATGTACTTTGGAATTCATTGTTCTGGAGGAGTGCAGGGCAGGGGCAGGGGGACAGAAGAACAACCACATCACGGTGACATGCTAGGGCTGGGCGATATATCGTGATCATGATGTGTATTGTGATGTCGGTTTCATAATTTTGAACCTGGCAATATATTGTGAATCATGATGTGTGTGTGTGTGTGTATGCTCTATGAAAAAATCGCAATGTGGGGAAAACCGTGGAGCCATCCGATGCCTCGTGATGTTCAGCTGGTGATATATCACGATGTTGAAAACTAGATATCGCCCAGCCCTAGTGACATCATCATAGGTTATATAACAGGGGTCAGCAACCTTTTTCAGCTGTGGGCCGGTCTACCATCCCTCAGACCCAGTCTATATTTGGGGGGAGGGGGGAAATGAACGAATTCCTATGCCCCACAAATAACCCAGAGATGCATTTTAAGTAAAAGCACACATTCTACTCATGTAAAAACACCAGGCAGGCTCCACAAATAACCCAGAGATGCATTTTCAATAAAAGGGCACATTCTACTCATGTAAAAACAGACTGATTCCAGGACCGTCCGTGGTCCAGATTGAGAAGGCCATTGGGCCGGATCCAGTCTCCGGGCCTTAGGTTGCCTACCCCTGTTAAATAACCTTGCCCAGTGCCTAAAGGTTTTGAAAGTTCTGTTATAGCAGGATTGAGGAATCTCCACTTGGATTCCAGCTCCAAGCAGCATTGTCCAATGATGGTGGTAGATGTAGTTTGACACCTGCATCTTCCGCACCTGCAATTATACAGCTTGTCTGCATGAAAGCAGCAGGGGAGGAATGCATGTGCAGCTTGAAAAGCACAGGCCTTTGGGGTAGGGGGTAAACAACCTTTGAATGTGGTGTGTGTGTGTTCTTTATACAGAGAGGTGTGCTCTTGTTCCCGTCTTCCGACGCTGTTGGTGCTAACTGAATTCTCAGTACGAATAGATGAAAAGCCCCATCGCCATGCCAGGTTCCATGATTTCCAGGCACGTCGTGGAACCGGCCATGTCTTGAGTTGCTTTTTGAAGAAACCCGGGGCTCGGCATTAAAAGAATATATGTTTGTCTCCTTCATATAGAGCGTGCATCTTTAGTCTCTTCGAAGACCCACCTGTGACGGGACCTGTAATCTGCTGGTTACCCTCTGGCACTAAGCACAGCCAAATGAAATCCATGCACAGTGAAGAGAGACTTCAGCACCCAACTAATCAGAATGGTGAAAGGGAGCTCTCTTACACAGCACTAGGGGAGATAATCAGAAGCAGTAAGTGGCAAACACGAGGCCGTACGCTGACAGGATTTTGCTACAGCTTATTGTGCATTTGCTGCTACAGCTTCGCACCAGTCCCCCATCCCACTAAGAATAAGCCATACATGCCATTGATAGCCTCATTTTATACTTTCGGCCAGCAGGAGAGTTTCTGTAGAATCGCCTAACCCCATATGACCTAATAATGTCCATTTGTTTGTGTGTCCCTTCCCTCTCCCCTACATGAATTAACAAAGCATCGTTCCTCGGGGTACTGCCTAACTCTGCCAAATGCTTCCTCTCATGATCGCTGCCATTTCCTCCCGCTGCTGAACGATGACGATAATAACCATGTATTGTGACTTATACTTGATACTGCTTGCTCTTCCTTTGCTTGTTCTTGTTAAGAAATGTCCATTTTAAAGAAGGAGAAGGAGAAGAAGAAGAAAACAACTTCCAATAGGCCAACTGGGCAAATATCCCGGTAAACTACTTCACGATAAGGCGGGCTACCTCAACACCAATAAAATTTTGTCATGACCACCAGTGTCCTTTTGTGTGTGTGTGTGTGTGTGTGTGTGTGTGTGCTTGTATACACAGCAGCAAGTTAAAACCAAAACCGCTTAAAAACACACACAACCCAGTCTAAGAACATCTCTCAGTTCTCAGTCCCTGGTTCCTCAGCAGACCATTCACTTCAAGTGAAGTGCCAAGAGTTCAATCCTTGGCATCTCTCTCTTTTTTTTTTTTTTAAAAAATAATCTTTATTAATTCTTCATTCATAATAAACAATAACATACAATACATTACACTTAACACACCAAACAACCACAAACTACACACAAAAACTCTTGCAATTATTCCAAAATGAAAAAAAACCAATACAAATGTCTAATAAACTTAATTAAATGTAGTTAATTAAATATAATTATCTACTTCCCTATTCCATCTCTCCTCTAATTCACAATATTGATGTTTAATTTATCTACTTTAGCTCTGACAACTCTTATTCAATCAGAATTGTATAACATTTCAATCTTATTCCTTATTGCCTCACTATACATGGTTTATAATCGTAAAACAAGAGTTACTCCAAAGTGTACACCCTGGTCATGTCACACCTCTTTTTTAAATAGCCTAAGAAACTCTTCCACTCTTCAATAAATTTGCTTCTCAAATTGTCCTTTAGATTTTCTGAAAGGTAGGCAAGCTCAATATATTCTATAGTTTTAAAAAGCCATTCTTTCTTACTTGGAAGATTAGCATTCTTCCAATAAGAAGCCACCAAAATCCTTGCTGCGGCGGAGGTGTACAATCCTTGGCATCTCCAGGTAGGGTGGCCTAAAATCCTGGAGGGCTGCTGCCCATCAGTGTTGACAATAACTCAACAAGATGGACCAATGGTTTGACTCAGTATGAGGCGACTTCCAAAGTAATGTGGATGGTAGATAGACCTGGGCGATATTACGATTAAGATCCTGAAACTGGTATGGCGATTCCCCAGCCGCTGCCAGCACATTGCACCTCACTCCTGCTTGCCTGCCTGCCTGCGCTGGGCTGGTGGTGGTCGCGATGTACTGCCAGCTCAAATTGCCTTGATTAGCTGGGAGGCGGGCAGTTCAAGGAATAATAATAATATTTTTTTTATTTGTACCCCGCCCATCTGGCCGGGTCTCCCCAGCCACTCTGGGCGGCCTCCAACAGATATTAAAATACATTAAAATATCACAGGTTAAAAATTTCCCTAAACAGGGCTGCCTTGAGGTATTTTCTGAATGTCAGATAGTTGTTTATCTCTTTAACCTCTGCTGGGAGGGCGTTCCACAGGGCGGGCGCCACTACCGAGAAGGCCCTCTGCCTGGTTCCCTGTAGCTTCGCTTCTCGCAGTGAGGGAACCGCCAGAAGGAAGGTCACTTCTTGGCTGATCAAGCAAAAGGTGAGGGGACAGCTTTCTTAAAGTGCCTGCGCCTCAGCAGAGCAGTTTAACAAATGGCATCCACATTGCAGTGGAATGAGGAGGAACTGTTGAATATGTGCGTGTAACCTAGACCAGAAGCCCACTTCCTCCTCAGCTGTCCCAGATTTGGCTGCTTATTCCAGCTCAGTAATGCGATTCCTCACGTCGAGTCCTTGGCCATGTTCCTCCCTTCTCGGAACCGAAGCAAGAAAGGGAGAGCTGTAAACTGAAAGCTATACACTTCAAATTCACCCCCTTTTTGTGCATGCAAGCGATGAATGTGTAGGTGGCCCAAAAGCAATTTCTGCAGCAAAAGAAATGGATGTCGCAGGAAGCCCATTGACTCTAGCATTTGAACACCCTGTAAGAAATTGATGAAGACCCGTTTGGTGAAGACCTCTATGTTGTGTAATATGGTGTGTCCAGTTTCTGTCAATTTTTGAAGGAAATTCAGAACATGGAAAGGGGAACAAGGACAAAGGAGATCCATATCTTCAGGGTTGGCAGTTTAATAAGCATTGGCCTTGGCTGAGCCAGTTATATTATGTGCGTAGCTGTGATAAATGTGAGTAATGGGTCTTTCAGGAAGCCTGACGCTCAATACCTGGCCATTCTTGTCTCATTTTTACCACTGGGTTGGTGAATTAAAGACAGGAGACACTCAATATTTGTCTGGGGCAGCCACAACTCCCACGATCCCTGAATGTTAGCCGTGGTGGTTGAAGCTGATGGGAACTGGGAGTCCCCCAACTTCTGGAAATAACTACATTGGCTCCCCCTGCAGAATGTCAATGCGGTATATTTTACCTGTCAACGTGAAACTAAATTCTCTGGGATGTCTCAGGTAATAAGGTTCGATATGCCTGCCCTTTATGTAGTCATTACAAAATCCCCGTTTGCCCATACTAATAGCATTCAACGTGTCTAATTTTATTGATTTCCACAGTGCAGTCCCGTTGAACCCAACCCTCCTTCCCCATGATAGAAACTGTCATGTCATAGAAACTGTCACATATTGTATTTTATTATTATTAATATCCCACCTTATCTCCAAAGGATCTCGATGTGGCAGGTATTATTCGTCTCCTGCCTGTTTTATCTTCACAACAAGGCTGGTCTAAGAGACTGCGACTGGTCCGAGGTCACCCAGTGAGCTTCATGAGTGTTTGGGCATTTGAATCTTGGGGAAGAATTCAGTGTTGCACAGTTAACCATCATTCCATCTGCTTGTTGGAATGATCTCCCACTCTCATGTACGCCATTCTGGGGGTTCTCCCAGTCTCCCACCAGAGCTGATTGTGGGGGCGCCAGAGGTTGGAGAAGGGGAAGCCTAATAAATATTATTATTATTATTATTATTATTATTATTATTATTATTATTATTTATTTCTACCCCGCCCATCTGCCTAGGTTTCCCCAGCCACTCTGGGCAGCTTTCAACAGAACATTAAAAACATGATAAAACATCAAGCATTAAAAACTTCCCTAAACAGGACTTCCTTCACATGTCTTCTAAAAGTCGGATAGTTGTTTATTTCCTTGACATCTCATTATTATTATTTATACCCCACCCATCTGGCTGGGTTTCCCCAGCCACTCTGGGTGACTCCCCACAGAATGTTAAAAACATGATAAAACATCAAGCATTAAAAACTTTCCTAAACAGGGCTGCCTTCAGATGTCTTCTAAAAGTCACGATAGTTTATTTCCTTGACATCTGATGGGAGTGCATTCCACAGGGCGGGCGCCCTCGAGAAGGCCCTCTGCCTGGTTCCCTGTAACCTCACTTCTCGCAGGGAGGGAACCGCCAGAAGGCCCTTTTTGTCCGGGCTGAATGATGGCAGTGGAGACACTCCCATTGCACTAGCAAGACTTGTGATGGCTCCAACTAGCACAGCTAGTCAGTAGAATCTGGCCCCTGGTCTCACAGGTCCTTTTTTAAAAAGCTATTTTTTTATTAAAGCTCGAAAAACAAAGGAAAAAAATATACAGAAACTAACATCAAATACCAAGCATTTTTTAAACATAGAAGGGAAAAGAAGTCTTTTGATTCTCTGTCAGCTTTATAAACTTACGCAAAACTCTTACTCCATAAAAGCCAACTCTTCTACTTTCCATTAACAAACTTTTTTTCCAGTCTTCTTTTTTTCTTCTTCAAAATAATATTTTATTGTTCATTTTCATATATACAATTCATTCGTCGTATATACAATATTCTTTTGCTCTTGCTTTTAACTAAAGAATAAAAAAACTAAGGTTTAAATAAATACTTAAAGATGAAAATTAACAAATAAGAAATAAAAAGAAAGAAAGAAAAAAGAAACATTACTGTGTCTGCCTCTTTTTGTTGCTCCCCACATCCGGATCCTTTCGTCCCGAACAAACAAAGTCAATGCAGATACAGCATACCCAACATATTGCATATCTCATATTACATCTAAGTTAAAATCTATACAAACATGTAAACAAGAAAATCTATACAGACATATATACAAGAAAGCATTTCCAAAATATCATGTCGATATCCCAATCCCATCCGACTTCCTATCAATCCCCATTGTATACTCCGATCGTACCTACGAGTGCAATTCAACTCAATTACGTCACTTCATTTATATCTTTTTTACACTTTATTATCCGGTGACACCCTGTTCTCCCTTTTTAATGGTCTTTCCTCCTCTGGAATTACTGAAAGGCTGGCATAACTATCTGCCCTCTACTATATTTTTGAACATATACTATGTATCTTGCCCATTTCTCTTGGAATTTTTGCTTCGATTTTCCTCTTAAATTGTTAGTTAATTGAGCCATTTCGGCCATTTCTTGTAATTTGTACTGCCACTCTGCGATCGTCGGAGGTTCTGCTTCCTTCCACCTCTTTGCAATTAATATCCGTGCTGCAGCAGTGGCGTACAAAAAAAATCTCCTGCAATTTACTGGGGATTTCTTTATCCACAATACTTAGTAGAAAGGATTCTGGTTTTTTAAGGAATGTTATTCCTAGCAGTTTTTTAAGCTTAAAAGTTTTAAAACTTTTTTTTCAGTCTTCAAACCCGGATCCTAATCCAAATTTTAAATCAGAGATGGGCAACATTTTCCCCTCCAATTTTTGCCAGCTACACTCAAAATTGAGTAGGGTCACGTGCTTCCCCACTCTTTCTCTGACCCTTTTTTTTCTGGGGCACTCTCCTTTCTCTCTCTTTCCTATGGCTCCTTCCCTCCCGCCCTGCAGGGACAGATCATTCGTGCTTGCTAGAGGTCTCAAACTGAGAACTTGCAGAAGGCTTTTGGAATTAGGCTTGCATGGCAAGGTCCTGAACCCTCCTCCATTGTAGAATAAAGACACTTGACACCAGAATTTAGGTTAATGGGCTGAAAAAGGCCACAACTTTATTGGTTACAGAATATGAGTGGTATTGGTTTAGGCATTGGAACTTTATCTGACTCCTGCCCGCCTGCAGGGAGTCTAATAAGGGTTAACCACTGATAGGGGGAGCCCTGTTGATGCACATCAACTAGGAATTCCCCCAGGGTCACCGATAGGGGTGGTGCTATGGCCCTGGCCCCTGTCTGGGCTTCGGAAAGAGGACACGCCCCCCGGATTCCTTTAACAGAATACCCTTGAAATAGGAGGGTTAGGTGATGGCCGCCACCTCCCCTCACCTCCAACCGAATACTCCAATGCCTAACCCCCAAACCTTACAAAGTTGTGAAGATTCGCTACGAGGTAGGCGAAAAACCAAGTGGCTGGTGCCAATTTGCCAAGTGAAAAAAAATCCCTACCAGGCCCCTTCAGCAGGCGACTAACAGAGGTCCATAGCAAGGTCAAAGGATAAGTAGGGAGGGAGGTAGAACTGCGCAAGCAGGAGCGAAGTAAAAGAGAGCAGGAGCCTGGTCACGGCTTGTTTAAATGGGATAAGCCCCACACCCCTTGGCCGATCGGACTGGCTGATATGAAATGAAGGAATTCCCTGTGACGTGGAGCTACCTAAGCCCTGCATACATGGGCCTGGCTCATGATCTGCCCGCAACGTCGACTTCCTGTGAGGGGAATTGGCCCTCTTTGCTAGAGTTCTCAAACTGAGTACTTGCAGAAGGCTTTGGGAATTAGGATGAGGACCAGCTGCAGTTCTAATTCCCTGCAGTTCAAATAAAGGGAAAGGTAAAGGGAACCCTGACCATTAGGTCCAGTCGCAGACGACTCTGGGGTTGCGGCGCTCATCTTGCTTTACTTGCCGAGGGAGCCTGGTGTACAGCTTCCGGGTCATGTGGCTAGCATGACTAAGCCGCTTCTAGCGAACCAGAGCAGCGCATGGAAATGCCGTTTACCTTCCCGCTGGAGCGGTACCTATTTATCTACTTGCACTTTGACATGCTTTCGAACTGCTAGGTTGACAGGAGCAGGGACCGAGCAACGGGAACTCACCCCGTCGCGGGGATTCGAACCGCCGACCTTCTGATCGACAAGCCCTAGGCTCTGTGGTTTAACCCACAGCACCACCCGTGTCCCTGCAGTTCAAATAGAAATGATCAAAGTCCCCAAGCTTATGCATCTTGCCACATATACATCCACACCAACATGTCACCAAGATCGGGACGATTTCCACCATTGTATTTCGCAGCAGGAGGCTCACATTCTTTCCCCTTCTTATTCTCGATAATAATTAGAGTTTTTATTTTCACATTAGTCTTGTAGCAGCATGGGTCATAAACAGCAGGCAAGCAACTTTTCTATGTGATTGATTATGAAACACGGCCATGGGTAAGTGTTGCATGACCAGCTAATTGAAAGTTGCCTTCCATATCTGAATTTGCATGATGCTGGCTCATGATGAATTATCACAGCATCTGATATATATGCATATACAGCTCCAGTTCCCTTCTTAAATATTTTCCTTTACTGATGCTTTACCCTCTAGTTTCTAAGTTCCTATGAGCCAGAAAAAAACAAGGCTGTTTTTGCAAAGGATGTGATCCCTGTTTTCTTGCAGCTTAATAAGTATCTAATGGCTGTTTTATAGCTTTACCACAAAAGTGAAGAGCTTTTGTAGACTTTTTTGCGGAGAAAGCAAAAATAAAAACCAGGACACCCTGAAAGTTGTTGAAAGTTCCCCCCTGGACGTCAATTCTACCTTTGAAATCTACAAATACGTGTACATGAGTAGAGACAACTTGTATCTGTGAAACATTTAATGTTTTTGCTATTATTGTGAACCACTTGGATCTCAGCATGGAAGAGCAGAATACAAATATTAAGTCAAATCAGTGTTTGAATTGATGCTCTAGGTCAGTGTTCCCCAACCTTGGGCCTCCAGCTGTTTTTGGACTACAACTCCCATCATCCCTCGCTAGCAAGACCAGTGGTCAGGGATGATGGGAATTGTAGTCCGAAAACAGCTGGAGGCCCAAGGTTGGGGAACACTGCTCTAGGTTACACCTTTCCACGGTGAGAGAAACGTTTAGCCATGTAGGCTTATCTCAATGACATGCTTTGCAGTCAAGTAAGAGAGGTTTTAAAACCACAATAAATCCTGTTTAACTTTGAAACAACAGCAGCATATTTTTAACCAACACTGTCAGTCCTTGTTCTTCTTCTGCAAAAAAATAAAAAAGATAAGGCCCAGTTTTCTGGGCCATCAATGAGTAATGGCCCAGGGTAAAAAAAACAACCCAATCTCTGAATGAACTGAACTGAGATGAAAAATCATTATCATTTACATAATAATTTATACTTATCTTGTTTATGCAAACACAAGATGACTTTATCTGCCTATAGGTTGTTTTCCTTTTTTTCCGTTTTCCTCTTGTGAAGGGAATGCATTATGTTCCTTGTGGAGATTTATAATCCCTGCCGTCTGAATTTATACCGCTGGCTATATTTCAGAAAACAGAACACCTCAGAATCCAGAGCTTTAGGCTTCTCCAGGAACAAAATTTATTTCTCTGTCTGCAGAAAAATGAGATGAGAAGCAGATAATGTAATGAGAAGAGAATGCAGGCACGTAAAGGAAACTGGTACCTGGAATCCCCTGAATGGAATATTCCCCTTATGAGCATATGGAATTAGCATTACCTTGGAACAAATGTTTTGAATTCTTTTTTAACAATATATATATAGCTGACAGGCAAAGAATCGGAAGCCTCCCGTTTCCCCCTTTTTCTTCTGTTGTTTTTGTATTTATTTAGATTAGTTTTTTAATCTTTTTGTATTCTTAAAAGACACTTAGTTTATGATAATGATATATATATCTTCTTTTAAGCTTTAATAAATCTACTGGGGAAGAAGAATATATGGAATTATGTTCTCCCCCCACCAAAAAAAAAGATTTATTAAAGCTTAAAAGTTATTAAAGCTTAAAAAAACAACAAAAACAATATACACATTAATAGACTGTAGCCTGGGTCACCAATGTTCATGGGAACATTGTTGGGACTCCATTCAATGGTCAGAAGAGTTATAGTCAAACAATCTCTGGAGGACACCAGGTTGGGGAAAGCTGCATTGTCTGTGAACAGAATCAATTCAGATCTTTATTTTAAATTCTATTTTCATGATCTTCAGTTCTCACTAGCTTCTAGCCTCCAATACACCTCAACCCACTGTGTGCAATTTCTCCTTCTGTCTACTTCATGTATCTGGTGAAGCAGCCAGTGGTCTAGGAAGGTGAGGCAGCCCATCAGCAAGTCAGGAGATGGGTGTTGAGCTGCATTCCCAATGTGGAGCCCTCCAGATGGTCAACTGTGGAGGGTGGTGGGAGTTACACTATGCAGTATACCAAAAAAAAAATGTGGAGAGCACTAGGTTGGGGAAGCTTGGTATAGAACAGTGTTCCCCAACCTTGGGCCTCCAGCTGTTTTTGGACTACAACTCCCATCATCCCTCGCTAGCAAGACCAGTGGTCAGGGATAATGGGAATTGTAGTCCAAAAACAACTGGAGGCCCAAGGTTGGGGAACACTGGTATAGAACACATGTTGTGCAAGCCAAAAGTCCCAGGTTTGCTGGGAAATATCCCTGTCTGAGTGTGAGACCCCCTGGGTATAATGTATGCGTTGTCAACTGCACATCCCCTATAAGAGAAACCACTATGACCCAGAAGACAGCTTCTAGAGCAGGCAACCCCAAACTTCGGCCCTCCAGATGTTTTGGACTACAATTCCCATCATCCCTTACCACTGGTCCTGTTAGCTAGGGATCATGGGAGTTGTAGGCCAAAACATCTGGAGGGCCGCAGTTTGGGGATGCCTGTTCTAATGAGCTGACTCAGAGGTTTGGTCTGGCATGAGGGCTTAGTTACTGTCATTGAATTCTACTCAATATTGATCCAGAGCAGATTCCAACGTATAGTTAGCAGAGTAAAAACTTAAACACGTTGCAGGATTCCCAAAAAATAGACCAGAGGCAATTGTATTTCATCCAGCAGAGCTTTACTGCTACTGAAGGCAAATGAGCTTAATGGTCACAAATCCAATACAGCCATACCTCGGAAGTCAAACAGAATCTGTTCCGGAAGTCTGTTTGACTTCCAAAACGTTTGACTTCCAAAGTGCGGCTTCTGGTTGGCTGCAGGAAGCTCCTGCAGCCAATCAGAAGCCCCGTGTCAGACATTCGGCTTCCGAAAGAACATTCAAAAACTGGAACAATCACTTCCGGTTTTCGATCGTTCGAGAGCTGGAACGTTCAACTCCCAAGGTGTTCGGTGACTACTTTTATAGTCAGCATGACCTTGACAGAAAGAGATAAGAGAACCAGTTTAAGCCAGCTGTACTCAGCTTCTCTGAAGGAATAACCCAAACATCAGGAACCTTCTGCTTGCTTCTTTCACACAAAGAAGCTTCCAGAACCCTCTTGAATTAAGTAGAATAGGAAAGATCTCTACACATCAGATCAATACTTTCTGCACCAAGAAATGCAAACTGACAGCTACAACTCTATGCAGGCTTCCAGGCCTCATCCAGAGCAAAGTTTGGTTAACCACTGACTCAGCTTGTGGGGAGCTCTACACAAGCAGCTGAAGACAACCCACTGGAGAGCCATTGCCAGTCAGTCTGAGCTTGATGGGCCAACAGGCTGCCTGACTCAATATAAGAATAAAACAATGAACATGGTGGTGATACAATGACTACTGCAATCGACACAAGATAATATCACCAAGGCAATGATCTGTAAACAATAAACATTGTTTTCAGTGCTCAAATTGGAATTTGCCAGTAGTGATTGACTTCCACCCCCAAAATAGAAACAGCCTCAAAGTTCCCTTTTCCTAACATTGCCCCACTTATTTTATTCAGGTGGAGAAGGCTTTGGAACAGATATTTTTAAAAGGTATTGCCGAATACAAGGTATTCCAAAACTGCTCATCATTCTATAAATATTTTGATCATAACATATGCCAGCATTGTACCAAATTCTTTCGGCGCATAACTTAATTAAATCACGCAGCACGGCTGCGCTGGATTATGCGTTCAGTCTGAGAAGCATCAAAGAGGCAGCATATATTCAGTATTCAAACAAAGCTCGCGAGGAAATGAATTGTCATGCATTGCATTTGTTGGGAATAGTTTCATCGGGTGATATTTTTAAGGAGAGATGAATATTTGCTTACATAAATCAGAAGAAAGGACAGCATGTAGCTTGGTGATGCTCTGAATTAAATATCCTACCTCTTGGATAGCCTTTGTTCATTTCTGTATAATTTTTTACTTAATAAAAATTCCCCCTATATTTTGCCAAAACTTTTTTTGGGGGTAGGGTGACCAGTTGTGCATTGCCAAAAAATTGCATAAGATTTGCATATGGCGCCTTACCTGTAAACCAGATTTGGACTGGGCAGCCCTCAGATAGAGGACACATTCAAAGGCAACTGTCCCTTCAAACCAGAGGATTGCTTGCTGTGAAGCAGGACACATGGCTAGCCTAGGTATTTGACAAGCAGTATAATCTCCAGGGTGTACCATGTCTTCTTGAAAAAAATGCCTTTAGGCCTATGTAATCTTTTTTTATTAATGTCATAATTAATATCCACAAACTCTCCTAAAAAATCTGGCAGGCTAATCTAAAACCAACTTGAGTTCTTGGTTTGTTGTTGATTTCAGTGGGATTCTGCAGCTCCCAAGTTCCAGCTCTTGGCACAGCAAATCCTTTCATCCTACAAAAAATACACAGTTATTTTATTATATATTTTAATCATGGCTAGCTGTATTTTTTTTTTTTACATAACTGGTTACATACTTATTATTTTGCTGCTGGCTTTTACTTGTGAACCACTTTGGTATTCTCAAAAGTCAGTACAGTGGTACCTTGCTTTTTTAATGTCTCCGTTGATGAACGTTTCGGTTTTCGAATGCCGTAAACACGGAAGTAAATGCTTCGGTTTTTGAACGCACCCACAAAGTCGAACACGAAACACGGCTTCCATATTGAATTTTCCGTTTTGAGGCTTCCATACTGAGTTTTCGGTTTTCAAACGTTTCGGAACTCGAACAGTCTTCTGGAATGGATTATGTTTGAAAACGGAGGTACCACTGTATATAAATGCTATTATTATTGCTATCAGCGCCTAGCATTTCAGTTTAATTTATTTCATCTGCTGTATTATCATCTGCATTTGCAATTAATTGCATTTTATTGCCATCTTGATGTAAGGTGCTGTTGGAAGCTGCCTTGAGCATTTTAAACACGAGGGTGGGGCCAAAAATATTTTAAAGGAATTGGGTAAATTCTGCATGAGAGAATGATTCATTCTTAGCCATGCTAGTCTAACCCAGTGTTTCTCAACCAGTGTGCCTCCAGATGTTTTGGGACTACAACTCCCATCATCCCTCGCTAGCAATACCAGTGGTCAGGGATGATGGGAATTGTAGTCCCAAAACATCTGGAGGCACACTGGTTGGGAAACACTGGTCTAACCTGCTGCAAAGCAGGAATCTTTCACCCAATGTGAGGCTCAAACCCACAACCCACCGGCAGCCAGAAGAAAACTCAATTTAGTTGGCTGACATTAACTTCATAGCCATGGGTTTCAAATATGTGAGAGTTATCGTGATTAGTGACAATGACACAAACTGGTCCTGAGTGCTGGAGAATCCATGCGCTTTAAAAAGAGAGCTTCTCTTTGTAGGTTCTGTCAGGGGCGTGACAACTGCATCTGCAGAGTTAATCGGTGGTGTCAAACTATATGCAAGCCCCACCGGGCTCCAGGTACAGGCAGGGAATTGGTTTTCCCAAAGCACATAATGACAATCTAAGGCTTGTCATTCTAAGTTATGCCATTGGTTTGGGTTAAACGTTTCTTGATGGCGGAGCAAAGAGGGGAAAAGACAAGAAAACACTGAAATAAGTTTATAGTTGGCAAGCAGTGGTTTTCAGTATTCGCCCAATATTCCGAAAAGTCTTTTGAAAGATCCACAGCTGGAGTTCCCAGATTCCCTAGGACAGTGATGGCTAACCTTGACACTCCAGATGTTTTGGAACTACAACTCCCATCATCCCTAGCTAACAGGACAAGTGGTCAGGGATGATGGGAGTTGTAGTTCCAAAACATCTGGAGTGTCAAGGTTAGCCATCACTGCCCTAGGAGATGATGGCTTTATGGAAGGGGAAACAGTGGCCCTTCAGAGGCGGTTGGACTCCAACTCCCATCAGCCCATGCCAGCATGGCCAATAGTCAGGGATTGTGGGAATTGTAGTCCATAAACATCTGGAGTCTCACAAGATCCTCGCTCCATCTTTTATACTTTAAAATGGTGATGTAGAGATGCCTCAGTCTCAGAACACTTCTAATAATACCATTTTGCATGCAGAGGGTTTCAGCTCTTAAAAGCAGGGCTGGTGAAACTCGGGGCCCATAGGCCAAATGTGGCCCTCAATGCCTGTGTATTTGGCCCTTGACACTTTACACTCCTCCCTTGCTTCTGCATGTCTGGAATGCTGGTTATTTATTTACTCATGAAAATATTTGCATATTGCTCTATCGTTTAAAAAGAAAAGAAAAGGAAGTGGTGCACAGCAATAAAAAAAACATGAAGAAATTGTGGGCTGCCACTTGGATGAGGTGGATGTTATGTGGATAATAATAATAATAATAATAATAATAATAATAATAATAATTTTATTATTATTACCACATCAATCTGACAGGGTTGCTCCAGCCACTCTGAGTGATTTCCAACATAAATAAAAATATAATGAAACATTAAACATTAAACATTAAAAAAAAAAAAAAAAACCTTCCCTTTACGGGGCTGCCTTTAGGTGTCTTCTAAAGGTTGTATAGTTACTTATCTCCGTGACTCAGGGGGTCACATAACTCCACACCCTTCAACATTTTTCCAGTGAAAATAGGGATGTCCTAAGGAATAGCGGGACATTCCGGGATCAAATCAGAAACCAGGATGGCTTCTGTAAATCCAGGACTGTCTCTGGAAAATAGGGACACTTGGAGGGTCTGTGGTGAGTCACATCAAGGTGAATATCTGTAAGCAGCATGGTTTAGGACAGTGATGGCTAACCTTGACACTCCAGATGTTTTGGAACTACAACTCCCATCATCCCTGACCACTGGTCCTGTTAGCTAGGGATGATGGGAGTTGTAGTTCCAAAACATCTGGAGTGTCAAGGTTAGCCATCACTGGTTTAGGAGATGATCCTGCCATTTGGCAGAGTGAAAAGGATGCTTCAAGCAGCTGATCTGAGGTATCATGAAGGAGAAGCAGAATGCTAGTCATTTAGTTGATTATTACTGCATTGTGACTCCCAGGAAGAGATGCATGTGGGTTTTTCTGCCTTAGGCGCCAAAATAACTTGACCATCCTTGAGTAATATGTAACTTGGCTTTGGTAACTGAGGTGGGGTGCTTTGCTGTTTTGCTTCAGGAAGCAAAATGCTTTGGGCTAGCCCTGACCGTGGGCGGGCTTGATGAAGAGGATCGGAATATTAAAAAGAGGAGAAAGGCACCCTTGGATATTTGCTTGTGCAGAGCAGAAAGCGTTTTGTTTTCAGTGCTACAAAAACAATTGAGCTCAGACAAGAGAGAAGAATCGTTTTTGCTCATTCACCTGAGCATTAGCTGCAACTGTTCCTTGTGCAAACCTTCTGAAGCAGCCCTGCCATTTAACAAAGCCTTTCAGATTGATTTTGCTTGTTTGCAGCGAGCTTTGGGGAGGATTTCTAATCTGGCAGAAGTATGGGGAAGCATTTAAATATCAGGACAAATGGGCGTCTGAGGCAGCTTTTTAGCAGGATCTGTAATATGTCAAAGGTGTTCAAATAAATTAGACTTGGCCACAGCGTAGCAGAATGAGGGCACCTGAGGACGACCAGCGGGAATCGATGTAGACGAGGAAGGTGTGAAGAAGAAAGATCGCTTGGTTGGATTCAAAGGGAGCAGAAGCCTAGTTTTTTGCCTCCTTGCCAAATTCTTCTCTCTCTTTTTTCACACTGAAGATCTGGCTTGAACCTGACATCATGTTTTGAGTTTTGAGCTAATGGACACCTCTGAGGATGGAAGCATGGGTGCCGGCTCCCTGGGTACCCGAGTACCCACAAAATTCCCCATGAAAAGGACCATATATATATATATATATATATATATATATATATATATATATATATATATATATATGGTGAGGAGGGAGGAGTAGGCGGAAGAACCCGGCCACTTCTTGCTAACCAGCTTCAAAACTAAGATTCTGTCTTTTTCGCTGGCTCACTTGCAACTGATAAATCATTTATTTTATTATTTATTACCTAGCACAAGCCTACGAAAAAGGAAGGAAGAAAAAGGAGCCTCCTTATTTAGCACAGCCATAACACACTGATTTATTTATTGACGGTTTGGCTGGGATACAGAGACAATGATGTTGATTGCTGAGATGCAGATGGCTTCCCCCTCTAAAAATGAACTCAAGAAGTGAGCGCTGATGGGATTGGAGCCAGGATGGGGGCCACGCAGCAGAGATGCAGGGGAAGGGGTGGGCAAGGTTTTCAGAAGTACCAACTAGACAAAAAAGAAACCAAGGGATTGAAAAACACTCTCCCGTGACCTTGTACACTCATTGGCTAAATCATGCTGAGTGACAGTTGCCGGGGGGGGGGGCAACTGGAACGAGGGGGAATGGAGTATCCTGGAATTAGGTATGACTGGCTGGAGCCCTGAACAGGAGCACTTCTATAAGGAGGTGATATAATAATAATTTATTACTTATACCCCGCCGATCTGGCTGGGTTTCCCCAGCCACTCTGGGCGGCTTCCCAGAATATTAAAAAACATGATAAAACATCAAACATTAAAAACTTCCCTAAACAGGGATGCCCTCAGGTGAGGTAGGCCACTTTTTTTTGTAGTTTCTATTTGTAATCCCCTATCACTGGCTGGATCTACATTGAGCTTATAGAACATTGTTTTTAATAACGTTTGGAAGGCTTAATGGCGGTTTTCCATTGCTCTGCAGCACCCTCTGGTGTCACATTTCAAGAATGCATCTTAATGTTATAAATGACAAGTGTAGATCTGGCCACTGTGTATTTATTTCATGGGTGGGCAATCTCTGGTCTGGGAACCAAGTGCAACCTCTGTGGACACTTTTGTCCCGTTCTCAGCACCCTTTCCAGGGCATATATCTTCTTGGCCATGACTTCCACCCTCCTGAGGTGCTTTTGCCTGGTTGGAATCTGTCCTTGAACTATGGCCTTGAAGGAGGATGCATTTGCAGAAACCTCAGTATTTTGCATTGCTGGAACCTAGCCTACCATGCAAAGGTTGTTAGAGTCATAGAATCATAGAATTGTAGAGTTGGAAGGGACCCCAAGGGTCATCTAGTCCAACCCTCTGAAATATAGGAGTCACAGCTGTTTCTCCATTCACTTTTCACCACAGGCATACATCTCTTGAAATTGAAATTAATAAGATTTTGGAACGCAGAAATAAAGAAAATAATTGAACCATTGATTCTAGCACATCAATTCTAGGCCACCTAAATTATATAATTCAGTATTTGAATGACTGATATTGGTAATTGTCTTATTATTTGGTATTATTATAATGAGGCTATTATGGGATGGTAATTGAAAATATATATATATATGAGAGAGAGAGAGAAATTACATGTCACTGAGTTTCACAGCGTGGTTCTCCAACCACATGTCTACAAATGTTTATATTGCTGGAAAGTGGGCCTAAAAATGCACATATTAGTGAAAATTTGAAATGCAATAAATACATATAACAGGGAAAATTGCATTAAAAATGTGCATAGTCTGATAAATTTGTACTAAAATGCCAACTATTTTTTTAAAAAGTTTTCAAATTATTATTGAACCCGAGAGACAAGTAAGCAAGAACAATGACAAAAATTCAATGATATATTCCAACTAAAGGCAGGGCATGCAAAGCCTAAACAAATGAAATAATAACACCCAGTCCAAAATGATGACAACCACATTTCTCTATACAGTGAGGGGTGAGATACCTGTAAATCTGAAACTCAGCTATATGAAATAAAATCCCACCGCACTGGCTAGACATTATCAGGATCTTCCTGTACCTTAGAGACCCATATGTTATTTTTTCTGCAATTATTACACTCCAGATATATAGACATATACCGGTATATATTTTCTGGTTCAATTTGAACTTTATTCAAATTTCTTACACAGATACACTCCAGAGATTTTTATACCATTCTGGTTTTTTTAATTGGAGATGTGTGAAGAATTGAATTTAAGAATGGAAAACTGAGAGAAACGAATACCGACCGATTCATCCTACATACAGCTGTTTTTCTATGCAGAAGGAAAACAGAGCTGTGTCTAGAGAATTCCTTACATTTGTGGAAACTCCTTCACTCTGCTAGGTTTTTTTGGGTTTGTTTACACCTGACGACAGGGTCCGAATCTCTGCATGGGGATTGCACGAACGGTAGGTTTTCTTTCACCCAAGACCTTGTGCATTGCCCAGAGGTAATAGGGCTTGGTATTCTGCAGATGATTAATGCCGCACCACAATGCCCACCGCAATATTTATGTGCATCCCCCTTCTGCACAAATGTAATGAAGATGATGCACGATGCAGCTCACCCGAGAGGATTAAGCAATTTTCTGAGCTGGCACTCGGCTGTTCATGGGTCCATTGCTCTCTGTCTCAGATCCACCATTTGAAACGAGGGTAATAAACTGTCTCTGCAGAAGGGCTGTCAATGAAAAGCCGGGTGTCAGATGATGGAGTGGGAAGAAGACAGGGGTGGCTCCTGGAGAACCAAATTTAAGTCGCAGCAAAGCAGGAGCACGGCCCTAGAGCCTGCGTTGTTCATGATTTGGAGCAACCCTATATATGAGTAAAAATAACAAAGCTGGCCTCCCTCCCGCCCAGTGTTCGAAACTCCCATTGTTCTAGGCACATGTTGTGACCAGGAATTTGCTTAGCGCGAGCAGTTTCTCAGCTCCGGGCCTAAGATTTCAGATTAAAACTGCAGAGTGGAAGGAAAGGAGGACTTTTTTCTGCCTCCAGAAGACTGGAGAAGGACTAGACCAGTGGTTCCCAACCTTTTTTTGGCCATGCCCCACCTAAGCATCTCTAAAATCCTGATCCCCCCCCCCCCAGTGACATATAATTCTTATTATTCAAAAAGTGAACTATTCACGTGGAGGAAGCCTAAAAGGCCATTAACTGTTAATAACTCATTCTCGAATTGTGCCACTTAAAAATCAAATTGCCTCCGTGTGGGGCGTTTGCCCCACATTGGGAACCAAGGGACTAGACTGTGTGGGAAATGAACATAATGTTTTTGCTGCAGTTCATTCATTTTCAGCTTTGTATTATATATACAGTATATATATATATACAGTATATATATATATATATATATATATATATATATATATATATATATATATAATGCACACCTAGAAATTCTGTTGTGGCGACCGTAACCTAGGCCTAAGGTGCCATTTAGCTCCTAGCGTTCCAATCTCAGTTTCTAACTGAGTTTCCTGCCACACAGAGGGTCAGCTCTTTTCTGAGGTGGAATAAGATGGCCACCTCAGGCGGCAGATGGATGGAGGCGG